>OY751488.1:2855817-3455817 GCA_963565915.1 Entoloma clypeatum | reverse complement strand
AACCACAGAGTACACAAGCACAAATTGTCAGAATCAAGTTGTAACAACTCAAATGGGGTCCACCCAAGTGAGAGAGTGAGAGAGAGAGTGCATGAGAGAGGCAAAGTTCTCAAAGTCAGAGCCGAAAAAGTGGGGAGTCAGAGTCGGGAAGAATGAATTTGTCAATGTGATACAAATGATTTTGTACCTACTAGCACATACAAAGAGAAAAATCAGACTGGTTACAAGAGTGAGGTTATTGGTAATGAAATGTCTGAATGTAAGTGGCAGGCAGGGTTGTAGGGAATGGAAGTTATTCGTAACGGCAGCGATGAATTTAAAAGGATTTTCACCTTCAGCTTTTCGGCCTGGTCATGTTGAGATCGCCATGCGCCGCGGGACTCGTTGACCATTGAATTACTAGGTATGACTCAGGTGCGGGGCTTTCAACTTGAGGAGAGCTATACCGCTCCCCAGACAGTGCTCATTTGACATCTATCCTTGAGGTGCACGATGCTAACCCTACCATCTAGTATTCTTGAGCCTCGTCATCTGTAAACACATGTGTCCCTGTAGCGACGTTGCGCAAATTGCTTTTGTCGGTGTGACAGGATATTGATGATCGTCCAAAGATGAGATAAGAGTTTCTGTAAGGATAGATAAAAAAAAGAAGCGGTTCAGAGCCGTAAAAAAAAAAAGAAGCTTCATTGTAAGTAAGGGAGTCCGCAGGGACCGCAATGACGATGTTGACAAGAGTTGAAGTGGACGTGCGCACACAACGATGATCACCTGATGTGAATAGAAGGAAAGAGTGAGTGAGCGTCCGTAGGGTGCATAGCACTCCTACAAATGCCAGGAGTTAAAATGACGTCCCCGTCATTTGCAACCAAGAAGGACCAACAGAAAAGAAGGAAAGATGATCAAGAAATCACTCAGCGTGTCATATCAATGAAGACTGGATGAGGGTTCCACCAGAAGAGTCTGCAAGGCGATGTTGCAAGGAGCAGGGAGAGACATTGGGGCTTTGGCATAACATCCAGACTAATCTGTTGTACCTATGAAGTGGGAGGTCAGTGTCGGCTGATCGAAGAGAAGTGGTTGGATAGATTGAAGGTCACATGCGAGGCTCGGGATTCAAAATTGAAATGGTTTGGACACGTAAGATGATGGCGAAGGGATAGGTGGGGATGGATAGGTCAGGGTGATTGTTGATGCAGGAGAGAATGGTGGATGCATTGGAAATGCCAAGGGTCGAATAGGCAGCCGCGAAGATGGTGTGGGTCTTATTTGAGACGGACTTGAGGGTTTGATGGCCCTCATGATAAAAGAAGACCTTGACCTGATCAGTGGCAATGACGCTGGGCAAGGGAGTTCCATTGAGCTCGAGCAAACTGTACAACGTACCTGTGTTACCCACTACTGATGCAATGATGAAGGGCCCAGTCCAACGAGGGGCTCCCTTGAGTCCTCCATGCTGGGCAGCAAATTGTCCTCCAAAATGGACACATACTGATCAGCATCCATCCTCCCCTCAACCTCTGCAAGTCTCCCCACACCTTCCCAACCCATACAACCCCAAACCATAATATTTCCTCCCCCAAACTTGATTGTGCCCTGAACCTCTCTTTCAATAAGCCCCTCACCCTTCTTTTTCCAGACCCATTCCTTGCCATCTGACCCAAACCTGTTGATTTTGGTCTCATCTGACCAAATGACCCTCTTCCAGTCCTCCACTGTCCATTCCCTGTGCTTCATAGCAAATGCCAACCGCCTCTTCCGATGTATGGCCTTTAAGAAAGGTCTTTTCTTCTTTGTTACAGCCTTGAATTCATGTTTTCTGAGAACCCTTCTCACAGTTTCTGGGGAGACAGGATTGGAGATGACAGTGTTGATGTGTTTGGTAGCCTGCACAGCATTGGAGGCTCTCCCTGAGGTGATTTGTGAAAGTATGTTTCGTGTGTTGGTGGGAGAAAGCTTGGATGGATGACCACCAGAAGAGAGATTGCGATGAGGAAGAAGATTCTGAAGCACTCTGGAGACAGTTGGTTGGCTGACACCCAGGTTAGAGGCAATATGACAAGTGGAGTGACCATTGGAGGCCAGAGAAAGAATGTTTTCCTTGTGGGAAGAGGAGATAGGGCGCATGATTAATTATGGAGGCTGTTGAGGTTGGATTCTTCTTATACAACTTTTCTTGACAACCTATCAGGGTTCTATTCAAGTTCCATCAGTAAGTCATGACAACTGGTTACCATACAACCAGTGAAGCATTTGATTCTGATAATTGCCATAGGTACTCACAAAACTGATTCAATGAGCTGCCGATTTAATTTAATCATATCTCCATGGATTCTGATCTAAATCATATGATTCCTTTATATTCTAAAAGCCCTGAAGTAGGGCTTTCAATTATATACCAAAGGTTTAATTCAATTGGTATTCTTTGCAGAGTTATCTTGAAGGTATTCAAAAAGCAACAAACATTGAATCAGTTTTGTGAGGCACTGTAATTCTGAGCCTCCAGCCATAATTCTCTAAGTCCCTCACCACCGGTGCTTGTTTGTCATCACCTTTGTTTGGCAACCTCTCATCAATGTTGCTCCTCTCCATCAACGACCCTCCCACACCCGCCAAAGCATCTCCAAGACCCTTCCCTGCCATCAACAGTCTTCGGCTATGTCCTCCTGTGCCATCAAAGCGCCTCCCAAACCCTTTTCTGCCATCAATGTGTCTCGTGGACCCTTATCCATCATCAAACGCCTTTCGTTTCCCTCTTTGGCACATTTCCACACCCCTCCCTCACATCAGAACCCTCGGTCCCTCATCACATCACCTCCCCTCCACCTTCCCCATGCCTCCTATGCCTCCAAGTTCTTCTCCCCTCCCACCTGTGAGTATGTGTACACTGTAGGTGGTATACATAGTCTCCTATATTACCCTACATACACATAACATCAACACCACCCCCTTTCCCTTACGTGTACATCAAGTCCAGAAGACTTTTTGTATATGCCCGATTCCAGATATAGGCTCCATGGGAGATGCAGAGATCCCATAGGTAAGGCTTGAGTCCTCAGCCGTAAATCATTGCTCTGGCTAGCTCAACAAGGGTTCTATTTATCCTCTTGGCTATGCCATTTTGCGAAGGTGAGTATGGCACTGTAAGTTGAACACCTATAACTTCCTTCTTACATCAGGCTACCAGGTCTTTAAATTCCCCTCCCCCATCAATGCAAATCTCCTCGGGGTTGTAGCCATGTGTCTTCAGGTAGGTGAGATAGTCCTTGACTTTCTGCATCGTTTTATCCTTTGTTTTGAGACCTTCAACTGTTATGTGATGCATTTTTTTGTCGACTAGCCCCAAAAAGTAATCATTTCTGTTAATAGATGTTATGGCAATTTTTCCAGATATCCATATGAGTTATCTGACCTGGTCTCGTCACGCATCATGGCGCTTTTTTTGGAAAGGTTTTCTTTGTTTGTTTTGCAGCTGCACATGCCATGCAGTCCGTTTTTGGAGTGCATCAATGTTTAGTCTGTCAACGAGATGCTTGTTGAGCATGTACTGTAAGCCACTATACCCTATGTGTCCAAAATTGGTCTTGTAGTAGCTCCATCTAATCCCGTAATGGTGGTATTTTTTATTGGCATATAGTTGATAAATGCCTCACGTCAATTTACAATATGAGACGAAGTCGCAGAGTCTGCAAACCAAAGGCAAAGGTGGTCTTTGGAGGGACCATTTATATTGCTCATGATGAAGTGGTTACCATCATTATCGAACTCCTCATAAAGATCCTTCTTGTCCTCACAAGACTTCTCATCAACTTCCATGAGATTGGTGGTCTTGTTTACCACTTCTCTGCTATCATCAATTTCCTCAACCTCTTTGATATATGCCATGGAGGTCATTTCCCCCATTTTAGCCTTCATTTTCCTCCCCCCTTTGCCCGCAAACTTGGATTTTGCGACCTAGGAAACATGCGGGGTTGCAATTCCAAAAACCCACAATGTTCACAACATACTTTGTCTTTGTTATAACATTCCTTGTAGGAATGATTTTGGTTGTGACAGTGGTGACAGTAGGTGAAGCCCTGCGTGAGGCTTCCCTTACTGGTCTGGGGTTGGTGAGAGAGAGGGCTCGTGATGCGGGCAGTGAGAGAAATCGATTTCGGAGCTGGGTCGATTTTTGAGATTGACCCCGAAGCCCTCGAAAAGAAGGCTTGGTCATTTTTGGCTTTGACTTTATTGGAGTAGAACTTATCTTTGATGAAGCCGATTAGCTCCTGTGAGTTTGTCATCTGTTTCACGTCCTGGTGATTAACTGGCTCCCTGACATAAGGTTCGAGGATTGTGTCCCATGCTTCCGGCATCGACATGATGATATGTGTCTTGAAGGTGACATCCAAAATGTGGAAGTGGGCATTGGCCATATTATTGAGGCGCTCCCACATTTCTTTAAGGTTATCAAGATGTTTTGGAATGTTGAATTCATTGTCGCATCAGAGAGATGAGTCTTCAGTGGGTTTGGATTGCAGTACCATGCCCTTGGTGGTCAAAAACACTGTTGAGTGCACGCCACATCTTGTGTGATGTTTTCTCATGACAGCAATGGATAGACTGGGAACACTCCGTCTTATTGATGATGAGCATCTGAATCATGCTCTCATTTTCAAGTCAGGTAACCTGGTCATCGGGTCAGTTGTCGCCGGGCATAGGTAAAGTCCCTTCAACGTAAGGTAGAGCACCGACAGAGCCAAAGATTCTATACATGTGCAAACTCCAATGATTCCAGTCTGTACCATTGAAAGGGCATGATACATGCCATAGGACCGAGATTCTTGAAATGAATTTGTCATAGAGACTTGGTTAATACCAGGGCTGGGGAGAAAAGTGGGGATGGACTTTGAGCAGGAGTAGACATAGTTTTGAAAAATGATGTCACAAGTGGAGTGAAAAAACGGAGGATAGAGCAGACAAAACTGATGTGTTGACAAGGTGAATGTGACTAGTATGTGTGGGAATGGGGCCCATAACCTGTTAGAGATTGATTGCAAGAGATATCATATGCACAAGTACAAGATGATACTGGTCAGGATCCAAGGCACATATACTATTATGTAAGATGCTGTGCTACATCTCTTAGTCATGCATTCAGCAGCTTGTACTTTATTCACCAACACCTTGTCTTTGGAACTTCAGTCCTGCAAGAATCTGTGTGGACCTGCACAGGGCTGCATAGTCCACCCATGGTTTGCTGATGCACGAGGGATATACATGCTGGTCGGTGAGTTCCTCACCATTCTGGGCGATTGTGAGCTCCTTCTGAATGCATCTTATTAGCCAACCATGGATCTGCCCAGACAAAAGGCATGCATCCGTTCATTGTCCTGCAACATGCGATTTTGTGTGACAACATTAGTCACGAGGGATATGCATGCTGGTAGGTCGGTTTCTTGTTGTTCTGGGAGATCTTGGGCTTGTTCTGAATGCATCTGAATAGCCAAACAGGGATCCATTCAGATGAAAGGCATGCATTTTTCTTGTTCTCTCATCATGTGCCATTTTGTGCTAATCTCTAAGATCAAAAATGCTGTCAATCATGATGTCATCGTGACTAGGTAAAATCAGCTTCCCATCCTTCACATCCTCAGGATGTCCGAGCTCTGAATCCATGTTCACAAACTTGGGATACTTCACCTCTCCTGCCTTTCCTGCCCAGTCAAAACCAAGAACCTTAAAAGCAAGGCTGTCCTTCATGTTGATCATGATATCGGTATTGCAAATGTCGCCATGGACCATATGGTTCTGGTGCATCTCGACAAGAGTGTCACAGAGTTTTTTTTGCACCTTGACAGATGCAGAAAAGGACTCGTAACACTTCAGTTGCCAGAGCTGTTTCCAAGGCTCCTCTAAGAGTTCCATGATGACAATATACCAGCCCCCAGAAAGCTCCTGAAACCTGAGCAATTCAGGCGCGACCCCCTTTCCAGCATACCAGTGATGAACATCGACCCTGTAACGGTGCACAAACTTGACACAAATTTCTTTCCTTTGTTGATCGACCCCTGGAAAAGTAGGGGGTGTCCCATCAAATTGTGACTGTAGGTAAAGGACAATACAGTCTTCTCGTGCCAATTATCAAAAGAGGTTGGATAGGGGAAGGGGGGCTGGATAACATCAGTTGGTTGGAGAGTTTTTTTATCAAGTCTTTTGTAGTATTTCTCCAGAGACCCAAGTGCCCGCTTCAACACTGCTAAGTGACAAGCAAGTGAATTGAATGCTTCATCATTTGTTATGTGAAAGTTGGCTGGCACAGAGGAAAAGACCTCCAAGTTGGCACGGTCTGTTAAAGCAGCACCCGCAAACACAATATGGGGACCTGGAAAGTGTTTGGGTAAATAGGTGATCTTTCACGACAGGAGAGACAAAAGTGTACCAGAAATGCAAATGATGAAACAAGAGTAATAGCTTGATGAGTCCTTGCTGAGCTTGTACATGTTGATGAAGGACTGGAAGCAGAGCAGTGCTTGGAAGGAAGGCTCAGCCTTGCCCAAGCAGCTTTTGTTTTTCAGCTCCTGTATGTAAATTGGGTGATTCCTCCCAGTGATGATATGGCCATCAGTCCTTTCTTGAGCGCTTCTGATAGGGGCAGGTGTGACTTTCAAACCAAATTCAGCCAGAGGTTGGCATATCTTGTCACGGCGATTATCTTTGCTCTTGTAAAATTTGCACATCTGGTCCCTGAAATGCTGTGTGAATGTGTAATTGCAAGCCTCCGATGGAATCACCTTGCAATCATCAATAAATTTGCCAAAAACTGGGTGGATCAGAGCCAAAGGAAGCTGGGGCTCCCGTTGGACAGGGCAAGTGCAGCCAAAATGAGTCACATTTGATTCTTGGATTTTTTGGAATTCAGTGGGGTTTCCTACAGTTGAAGGGGGGCCAGGGTGGGTTTTTTTCCTCTCCTGTGAGATGTCCAGCCTTGTTTTTACAATATCGACCACTCCTCAAGACAACGAATTGAGCGGCGTGGCGTCAATGCCTGAGAAAGTGTTCATGAAGAAAGGGTGAACAAAGATCGGGAGCGGTACAGAAGAAGTCATTTTAACTCACTTCTTGGTGCATCAATCACAATACTAAGCTGAGCTGTCGACACTGGTCCAGGGAAGATGGTTGAAATATTTTCTGCAATAGCCAAATGGCAAACACCCCCGACACCCTCTTATAAATCGACAACAGAAACAACTTCAAGTTGGGTAAGAGCCTGTTCGGCTCCACCTGCACAGCCTTGTGTCAGGGTCTTCTCGCGCGTCAGGGTGCATCTGCCGCTCTGGAACCCAACAGAGTTTGAACAACTACATATTATATAATGCATTATGTTAATCAACTGATTATCATTGATAAGAGATTGCATCGCGTCCACCGCAGTGCCCTCTGAAATGCCGCCATGTTCTTCTTCTTCAAGGACCTGCCACCAGTACATACTTCAGATCTATTCCCTCTTGATAGGTGTAGTCATTCCCCTGGTTCTTCAGGTCATCCACACATTTTATATCAAACAACCCTATCATGACTCAATGCTCTCTGGCCAAGCATGGGTACAGGAACTGCTTGATGGGCACCCCGAACATATACGAACTGAGCTTGGGGTGCACAAACATGTTTTTCATGAGCTCCTACAAACTCTACGAGGGATGGGACATACAGACTCAAAATATGTGACATTGGAGGAACAACTTGCGATATTTCTTTATACATGTGTAATGGGGCTTACGACCCGACATGTTGGTGAACGTTTCCAGTGGTCTAATGAGACTATTTCATGGTAGGATTTTTTTTTAAATGCAGTATTCAAAGATAAAACCAGATTACAGATACTTTCGCAAGATGGGTGATATCGTTTCATCACCACTATTTTATGCTACATACGTCAAACAACCGACTGCAGCTGATAGACCTGGTGATTATTTTTGTGGTAACAGAAAGCTCTGGCCATACTTTTGCCATGCATTAGGTGCTATTGATGGTAGCCATATTCACATTGCACCACTGGCATGGCGGCAAATATCATTTCAAAATCGGAAAGGATTCCTATCTCAAAATGGCCTCTTTTGTTGCACGTTCAACTTTCTTTTCTGCTACATTCTTGCTGGATGGGAAGGATCAGCTGCTGATGCACGAGTATATCAGAATGCAATTGACACAAGTCTTGTCATTCCAGTGGGATGGTATTATCTTGCAGATGCAGGATTTCCACACTGCGATCAACTTCTTGTTCCATTCCGTGGCACGTGGTATCACCTTGCAGAATGGGGCCGGACAGGTCTTCGGTAACATTATTTTAACATCAAAAGTATATTTCTCTCTATCTGGCTACAAGGCCAAAAAATCCCCAGGAGTTATTCAATCTGCGTCATGCACAGGCTCAAAACGTCATTGAGCGCATCTTTGGGGTCCTTAAACGGCGATTCTGCATCTTACTTCTTGCATCCAAATACAAGCTTGAGGTCCAAATTTGCCTTCCTGTAGCACTCGCGGCACTTCACAATTTTATTCGCATCCACAATCTGGAAGAGGGAGATCTGGCCAATGATTTTAATGTTGATGATCACAGAAGCAGAGCAGGAGAGGACGAGGATGACACTGATGAAGATCCTGGTGCTGAGCTGGAAATGTTAACAGCAAACACACCCGCGGATCTTCGACGGTCAACAATTGCCCAGAAAATGTGGGATGACTATCAGCAGGTGTTGGCAGTGAGGGATCATGATAACAATGATAATGATGAAGACAACGAAGACATGGATTGAATAAAAATATAAACATCAGTGCTACAAAACTACAACAATGTTTGTGGCTGATATTCATACAATTTCAAATGATGAAGACATGGCTACAATGACGGAACAATGAGAGCACAATGATGAGGCATGATGATAATCCAGGACGTAACAGTCAGAAGGGATGCTTGGCTCGATACTCGGCCAGAGTTTTTGCGACAAACCGATTGTGATTCTCACGTTCCTTCATACGAAGATATACCCCTGCCTTGAAGTGATTATCTGCCAGCACCAGCCTAAAATCTGTAAGATCGTCACCCGGAGAGATTTCCGACTCTGCTAGGGTTGTTGCATCTCCTACCAAAGCCTCGGGCATCACATGGCTCCGCATGGTATCGGCAAGACTGTTGATTGTACCCTGTACCAAATGGAGGAGAACATAAGATGTCGTTTGCGAGTTGTTGGAGCGCTTTGACAGTTGGCTGGAATGGGAATCGCCTGTGGCAGATATCTTCCGCTTGCTGCCACTACTAACGGAACCTGTGCCTGATCAAGGTGCAGACAGTGTCAGGCAGAAAGAACTAGGAGCCGGCATGGGTGCGGGTGGCATAGCATATATACGCGAGGGTGCGGGAGCAGCAGAAGATACTGGCAGAAGTGAATTCGGAGGAGTAGAGAGCATCGGGAAGGTTGTGGTAACATTAGATGATGGTTCGGCCAGGGTTGTTGTTATGCCAAGGGGAGTTATCATGATTTCTACGCTCAGGTCAGATCAATAGGACTAAAATTGATGGGATATAGTAACCATACCAGGAGCATCCGTTTCCTCATCATGTGTCTCTTGGGGCAGAGCAGAAGTTGTTCCTGGATGAAAAGCAAAGTCCCCCCGAGCCACTGTTCCGGGCCGGATGATTTCCGATAAGAGCTCGTAAAGTGGGAAGCCATTATTTCGAAAAACTGCCATGCCTTTTCCCTAGAGAGATATCAGTTAAATGCCACAAAACTGAAACAGATATGGACTCACAGAAGTACTATTGATGTATGCTTGAAAGACGGTAGCTTCTGATGGAGTCTGAATATCTGCACCAGTCTCAGGGTTCCAGCTGAGGCCCAAACTGTTTCGATAATTGGAAACCTGGGTGAAGGCTTGCTTCAACTAGTAAAGGATCAGAAGATCAAGAATGAATCGAGCGATAAGAGTGCGCCAACGGCTTGAGACCATTTTCGATGTTTTGATAGGGCCTGCCTCGTGAAACCTCACGATATGCAGAGCAGCAGCGGAGAAGGCCGCTTTCTTGAATATAGGACCCTCGCTGCGAATATTATGAAGATATCGGACCAGCTCCAGGGTCTCTGTCTGAGACCATTGAGCACGGGGCTGAGAGGTGTTGGATTGGGTTTCAGCCATAACAAACTGTGTGAGGACGATGTGATGGAGCCAAAAAGCTGCACAGATGAGAGTGAGGAAAGCAAGACGTTCAAGCCTTCGTTGATTATCAATATCGCCCCGATGGTTCATCAGTGGCTTTGATAACAATACAATTCAAAACAAAAAACAAAAAACCCCCATCGGGGCAGTTCAAACTCCGTTGGGTTCCGGAGCGGCAGATGCACCCTGACACGTGAGAAGGCCCTGACACAAGGCTGCGCAGGTGTAGCCGAACGGGCTCTAAGGAAGTTGTCTATCTCGACCTAGGAAAAGAATCATTTTAGGATACTCAAGTAAAGCCAACCAAATATACATGCCTTCCATAGAACGAGACTCACAGCTGATATATCACCCAATTAATCCTTCAAACCTTCCTTGATCGCATTTTTGAGATTGGACACTTTGTGGCAAGGCAAAGGTTGGCACTCAATGGCTTTATCCTTAGGGAGGCTGCGGACCCAACACCATATCTTAGGCAGAGGCTGGACGATGATAAGAAGTTTATCTACATCCTCCAATGGAATAGCACTCAAAACCCACTTATTGGCGAATACAGTCAGTTTCACACCTCCAGCACCATCCACGAGTAGACTGGCTGAAGTCCAGTTCCTGAACCTCGTGAACCTGACCTCAGGTTCAGGATTCAGGTCCACCGTTGAGCTGAACCGAACCTTGTATGGAGGTTCAGGTCTGGGAGATGGTTGAACCTGAACCTGTTGGAACAGCATATGATCTCATCAACACTGGAGGTGATCACAGAGGATGGGTCGTCACACAGTCCAGTAGTACTCTATGCTACGCACTACAGATCATGTATCTACAATGGAGGGGGAACCTTACTACTAACCTTGTGAGGTGTTTGCAAGATGTGGGTTACTCGGTAAGAGCGTTATATTGCACAGAGAATAAGTACAGTCTTATATACTAGTCTACTTATTTGTACATTATTTGTATGTCATGGGATTGGGCACATGACGCTATAGATGAAATATCTATAGGAGTGGAATTCATTCAACAGAACCTGAAGTTCGGACTTGGTTCGAACTTCGTAAATCTTGGCCCATGCTATATATCTTGGATGTGTTGAATGACCCAGAAAGGAAGTCTAAGTTGTGACTAAACATGCCTGTTGAGTACCCACAAGTATTGTACACTTATTTTTGTGTCAGACTGCATCAGCAAACCCTGATTGGCCCTGGGAGTACTACAGAGCACTCTGTAGTGCTGTAGTATGGTAGAACAGGGTATTTGAAACAGAGGACCCCTGGTAGACTGGCAGGCCACTCTGTAGTGTCCTGTAGTGTCCTGTAGGAAGCACCCAGTACTCTAGACAGATACTCTGGGTCCAGAACCAGTTGGATAGCTGGTGGTGTTGTAAACATCACACACTGTCCAGATGATGATGTGGTGCAAATTTCAAAATTATTATAAAGTTTCTCTATATTACGAACATGTAAATAAGTTTATTGGCTCTCTAGGTATTGGGAATGAAGCACTGTGGGGGGTACATCAGTGACTGCAGCAGATTTTGGATAGGAATGACTTACACCTCACCAGGCATTGTCATGTCCTCTGGTGCCCTGTCTGCACATCTCCCCCTTTGCCCAGGTTCTGCTAGAGACAAATTCACCCACATCACATATAGACGGGCAGCAGATCGGGAGGTTCAGTTCAGATTCAAACCGTGGTTCGACATGAAAAGATGCAAAAAAAAAAGGTGGCAAGAAGGCCACACGGGGTGAGAGGGTGCCACTGGAGATGAGTTATGGCTGCAGGGGACAAGAGGCAGCCGTTGACGAGAGGTGGCTGTTGGAGGCAAGAGACGGCCATAGGGCACGAGTGGGAGCCGTTGGGGGTGAGAGGGAGCCAAGGGAGACGAGAGGCGGCTGTTGGGGGCAAGAGGCAGCCATGGGAGGCAAGGGATGGCCGTAGGGCACGAGTGGGAGCCAAGGGAGATGAGAGGGAGCCAAGGGAGACGAGAGACAGCCGTAGGGCACAAGTGGGGGCCGTTGGAGGTGAGAGGGAGCCGAGGGAGATGAGAGATGGCCATAGGCATGAGGGGGAGCCATTGGAGGTGAGAGGGAGCCAAGGGAGACGAGAGACAGCCGTAGGGCACGAGTGGGGGCTGTCGGAGGTGAGAGGGAGCCAACGGAGATGAGAGGTGGCTGTTGGAGGCGAGAGATGGCCGTAGGGCATGAGTGGGAACCGTTGGGGGTGAGAGGGAGCTGAGGGAGAGAAGAGGCGGCTGTAGGCACGAGGGGCAGCTGTTGGAGGTGAGAAGTGGCCATTGGAGGCGAGAGACAGCCATTGGAGACCAGAGATGGCTGTTGGGCACACAGGAAAGCCGTAGGGAACAAGAGACAGCCATTGTAGATGAGAGGCGGCCATTGGAGGCGAGAGGAGGCTGTTGGAGTCAAGAGGAGGCCATTGGGGGCGGCAGGGAGCTGTTGGAGGCGAGAGGTGGCCATCGGAGACCAGAGATGGCCATTGGGCACACGAGGAAGCCGTAGTGGACGAGAGGCGGCCATTGAGGGTGAGAGGAGGCCATGGGGGTGAGAGGAGCAGCAGGGAGCCCTCGGAGGCGAGAGACGGCCATTGGGGGCAACAGGCAACCATTGGGCACGTGAGGAGACCATAGGGGATGAGTGGGAGCCATTGGAGACGAGAGATGGCCATTGGGAACGGGAGACGGCCGTGCAGCCCGCAAGGAAGCCATAGGGGATGAGAGGCAGCCATTTGGGGCGATGACCATTCGAGATGAGAGACGGCCGTGGTCGACGAGGAAGATGGGGAGGAGGGCAGACGTGCAGGAGGGAGGTGATGGGGAGTTAAAGGGATGTTGGGGCTTTGGAATGGTATGGTTGATTTTTGTTGCTGGGCTCGGCAAGTTCCAGGCATGTGGCCGACCGTCGAACAATTGCCAAAGTCCAACATCCCTTTTGACTCCCTCCATCACCTCCCTCCCGCGCGCCTACTCCCTCCTTCCCATCTTCCTCATCGACCCCTCCTCTTTTCCATTCACACACCCGCCTGCCATGCAGGCCCAACTACCGGTGAGCACCTTCTGTACCTCACCACCCACACTTACAGAGAACAACAGGAAACATGTGGAGAACATGAAGGTGGTGGGTGATGGTGGGGGAGGGGATACACTGGCCACGGTCTGGTCTGGTAGGCATTTTCAACTGGACCTGGACCCGCACCTAGGGGTCCAGGCCGAGCATCCAGCGGACCTAATTTTTAAGCTCAAAACCCGCTGAGTTCACGGCTAGTGTACAGAAAAAAACCTGTCTGTGCATTACTTCCGGTGGCTAGTATGACATGTACCCTCCTCTACTGCGGGTTTTTGCGGCTGTCCATCCCATTTAGGTATGAGTGCCGCAGATACAAAAACGCGATTTCCTCCACTTTGATGGTAGCGCAAACTTCCCAAAATTCTGTTCGTTGATCAGATGTCTGCCGATCATGTGACCATGTCGACGCGTTCGGTAACCATGATTCATGATCAACAAAGTCATTGACCTATCCTCTCTCATTCCACACCCCATGTCCAATGTTTTTTTTTTGACATCAGACACTGGTAGATTAAAGGACCAGGTTCATGAGAGCCGGGTACGGCATGATTCGGGCTTGCAGTGGCTCAAGGGACTGATGAGAGGGATAATCATATTCCAGTGAGTTCTCATTCATTTTCTTTTGTTACTATCTCAAAAATATCCCAATTATGTGTAGATCAAGAGCCTGCATAGATGAGAGCCCGGAGCTTACGGGGTGTGGCGCGATTTTGGGCTGTTATGGGTGCAGGGGCTATGGAAAAGAATAAATCATATCCTGGTGAGTTTCCATCCGTTTCCCTTCATTTCTATCTCAAATCCATCCCATTTATGTCTAGATTAAATGCCTGGGTCGACGACAGCCCAGTGTTTCGCGGATATCGCGTGATCTTCGATTTTTATGGGTCAAGGGGTTGAAGTGATGTATAAATCACAACTCGGTGCATTCTTATTCGTTTCCCTTCGTTTCTATCTCAAATTCATGCCATCTATGTGTAGATTGAATGCCCAGGCAGACGACAGCTCAGCGTTCCACGGATATGGTGCGATTTTATATTTTTATGTGTCAAGGGGTTGAAGTACTAATTTATCTGAGTAGGTCATGCATGGATTCTTTTCATTTCCGTCTCGAAAGTACAGTATTTATATGTGGAAGAAATGGTTGAGTAAATGAGATCACACGACACATCAAACATGCTGCCGAAGTTAATCAGAATCTGAGGTGGGTCCAGCAGGTCCGAACTCCCGGTCCAGGTCCAACACACCTCTGGACCTGGACCTCTAAGGAGGTCCGAGTCCGCCAGATGTAAGGACCCGCACCCCGGACCTAGGGTCCAGTCCAGGTCTGAACCACGGTCCGGAGGTTTGAGGACCGAACCGTGGCCAGTGTAGGAGGGGAAGGGAGGAGGGCTACTGAAATGGCCACAGGAGAGGGATGGCAGGACACAGGCGAAAGGCGGGACACACATGAGAACAGCTGGATATGCACAGGAACAGCGGGACAGGTGAATAGGGTGCGAAGAGATGTAGTGAGGGACACATGGAGTGGGGGACACAGCACTCTGCTCAGCCACGCTGCAGCACACTAACAGAGAACACGACGGCGGCGAGTGTGGTGGGGAGAGATACCCCTATGGCTACGGTGGGGCAATGGCAGGACATGAGTGAAGGGCCGGACATAATGTGTGAGGACAGAGGGACATGTGAGGAGGCTAGGGGCATGCAGCCACGGCACTCAGTTTAGTTTTATCTTTTACCTAGTCGAAATATGATATTCCATCTATTCTGCCCATCCCAGCCCATGACATACAGTACCTTTAAGTGTGAAGTACATAGCAAGGTGTCATTTTTAGACTGGACACCATGTGGGTTCCTACTGTACTACCTTGCTCCAATGCTACTGCATCACGATTCCTACAGATTTGGCTAGTGGGGCTATTTCGGGCTAGTACTAGTGCCTAATAGCCCAAAATAGTTCAATAATCATAAGTTCAATAATCTAGGTCAGATCGATCACTAGGGCAGTGTCGAGATGATGCCAACATGTCGCCAAGAGACCAAAGACTATGGTTTTTTCTCATTCTCAATAGTATTGGGCTTACTTTTGTAATCATTATGTACATCATCTGTAATGCATTCTAGCACTTTCATAATGAATGAATAACTAATCAAGTCTTCGGGCTAGTTGGACTTGTTATCTAGTGACAAGCAAAATAGCTCCAAATAGATCAATAGCTTTTTGTGGAAATGCTGATGTGTACACTATGGCCCTACTACTACTACAGCACTACAGCACTACAGCACTACCATCCTCTACAGATCACTCCAACCCTACAGGGCCCTACAGGTTTGGGTGTGTTTGCTACAATTTACTACAGCCAAAAATCAGGGTTTGCTGATGTGGGTGAGCTGGCATTTGCCCAGATATGACTAGGCAGCCCTGGGCTTATTCCTGCAGTGAAGACCTCTCCATATACTTCCTAAACAACATAGAAGTAGGACGAGAGGAATCCATCCCACGGTTGTGCCAAAATAAATTGACTTTTGTGTGCTTTGGGGTTTTGAGAGGGCTATGATGTAGAATTGTAACTAGACATTACCCATGTTATTCCTATAGTGGAAATACAGTCATATAGATACTAAGAAAGGAGCAAAAGAGACTGAAGGGATCTGTGCAGTGGTTGTGCTGGAACTCATGATTCTGTGGTGTGTTGGGGTTTTGATGAGATTAGGACCCACCCACTGATCTGTTGAACATATCGCCAGATATGTCGCACCATGTGCTTGTCACAGGAAGTGACTATAAGTCACTATTACCATATATGTGAGTTTATGGTACAACCACGGACGCATGACTTGTTTATGCATTGTTTGTACAATGGTCCGTGCGCATATTGGATTAGTATAAATACCCATGTATTTAGTACGATAAATCCTAACTTCTTGAACACCCAGTTCTTTGAGTTAACTAACCGCTAGTATAGCTTCTAGTTCTTCTATAGTTACTCTTTACCAGGTTAGTAGAGCTTCCACTATGCCTTCGTACCGATACACCCTCAGCGCCCTTTGGGCAGCTTGGGTCGGTTACATCATTAGGTTATGGGCCCCGGCCCTAGCACCGCATGCTCTCAGTATCCTAGCTTTTGCGCTATTATTGGCAGCATCCGCTTTGTATGCTACCCTGGAGACTGGTTTCCTCAGCATCGAATACATCGAGCTCGATGGTTCCCTCGACGGTGAACCTCGCAGCATTCGAGGTATTGAATGTACCTTTCAGTGGGCCATTCTTGATCGATTGCTTGAGAGAATCCCTGTTACAATGATCGTATCACAAGAGCAAGTCCATATGGTGCCAACGGCACAGGGCTCAGTCCCTTCAGGTCTTGATGACAATGGACGCATCGTTGCTCGTTGCGGAGTGTGTCGACAACTCGTTGTTGACAGTCAGCATTGCCCAAGGCATTGCATAGACAACACTACCTTTGACTACTCGTGTACTACGTGTGATGCAGGAGGAGCAAGGACTCGAGCTTTGAACCGCAGATGGCGTAATTGCCGTACTGAGGAACCTGTTGTGGTACCTACCCAAGATGGAGATCCCACGGATCCTCCACCCATGTATGTTGATGATGGGACCATCCCTGAAGCACACGGAGCACCTCCTCTTTCGTCTCCGGCCCGACAAGTTCGGTTGCCGGAAAATGACACCTTAATTGAGGCGGCGAACAGAGCGAATGAAGTCATGCTCCCTATTCAGGGAGGATCTTGCACCTGTGGGCAACACAGCACTCAGGGCGCACATGACGATTGGGTAGAACTAGTGATGGCATTTCATATGCTACCACTAGACCAAACAGAGAACGAAGAATGATGACCGACAAGGCAGCTCGTCTATTTATTTTTCTGATGCGCTTTTTCGATAAAACATATGCTGACTCTATTTATGTTTCACAGCATCATCATGTCTTCAAACTCTAAACTCGACCTCGCTTCTTCCGTTCCCAAACTCACCACCACCAACTTCTCCGTCTATCAGGAGAAGATGAGCGCCTACCTTAAGGCAGCTAAAGTGTGGAGAATCGTCACCGGCGACAAAAAGTTCCCGGCTGACCCCAAAGAGACAGAGTTCCAAGACAAGTTAAACACTTGGCATGAGCAGGACAATCAGGCCCAAGGCCTAATCCAGATGTCCATTTCGGACTCTCTGGTCCATCACATCAAGGGAGCTAAAACCTCCAAGGAGATGTGGGACCTGATCGCCGCTAAACTGTCCACGGTCGGCCCGTCCACCGTTTTTGCTGATTTTCAGCAACTCCTCCGCACCTCTCTTTCTCCCGCCGATCCTTTATCTGGCATCGATAAGATGCAGACCCTTTTCCAACAACTCGAGCACAACCATATAGACATCCCCAAGTTCGTCCGGATCATGATGATCCTGAATGGACTGCCTCAGGGCTATGATGGTCTAGTACACAGCATCCTCTTTGATGCGGTGCACTATGTGGCCCCTGGCGGCAATCAGTCCACTGTACTCGAAATCGGGAAAGTAATCGAGCAAGTACGCTCGGAATACTTCCATAAAAACCCACACACTCCACAGTCCCAAGGAGGCGCTCACGCGAACAAAATCTCTGCGGTAAAACGCGCTCGTCCCAACCCCCCGAAGTACCAGCCTCGCACTGGACCCTCTCAGGGATCTTCGGAAGGACCGGCTGCTAACCAGCAGCATTCGCATCAGCACTCCAAGCCCTGGAAAGGCAAGGGACATGGGACTTCCGCTGGGAAGACCAAGGGCAAAGGACCCTGGAAAGGTAAAGAGAAGGCGCATTTTGCCTCCTCTGCCATGGATAGCGCCCCTGATGGGCAGCTTCCAATCCAGACCTTGCCTAGCACGGTCATTTACGGAAATGGGTCAATCTTCACTCCGCACCCCTCATCATCCACCGATTGGAGGATAAGGAACAACCAATCGCTTGCGATCGGTAATATTCCTGGCCCAGGCCCTTTCACGGACCTGGATGGAGCGCGCACACTAGCCAACAGCATTGGTGTCCCTCCAACAGCTCAGAATCTGACTCGCCTCGTCGATGTCCCCGCACTTCAACGTAATGAAGCTGCGACGTCAAGGCCGCTCTCAGCGCCTCCGACAATGGACCCCCGGAATCACCGCATTCCGGTTTTCGAAGAGACACCGAGTAGAATCAGCTGGGCCGATGAGATGGATACAGAAGACATAGCCCCCACCATAAGGGGCTATTACGATGAAGGATACGTCAATGATTATATGGAGTATGAAGTTTCCCGTGGTGATGGAAACAACGACGACATGGGGTATGTTTCACATTCAACAGCACGTACAATGCAGTTAACAAATACTTCACAGAAGCCTCTTCGGAGACGAGTGAATGGACGGCGGTCCAATGTATTTTTATCACCTGCTGTACACGCGCTCGTAGCGCAAATAAATTCTCATTATGCGAATTGTGCTGAATGTAAGAAACAGAATCAATCCAATTGGATTCTTGATTCAGGTGCATCTTTGCACTTTACTTATGATATCAATGATTTCATTGAGTATACCCCACTCAAAGATCGTCAATCTGTGCAAATTGCACAGAAAGGTCACACTATTCAGATCCTTGGACAAGGAACAGTGTTGATTAATCACACCATCAAGAAAAACGGGCGAGAACAAAATAAAATAACTCGTCTATCACCCGTTTATTATATACCAGATTTAGATGTTCGTCTTTTATCTGTAGGCGAGATCCTTAAACAAGGAAATGAAATTAGCGGACGATTTGGTTCGATCACGCTAAAAACCAATTTAGGTCTTCCTTTGTTTATGTGTTATCCTCATAAGGCAAATGAATCGATTTATTGGCTAAATGCCACGATCATTAAAGAGGAACGAATACACTTGGTTAGTCTTAGTGTCTCGCAATCTGTTGATTATGACACCTGGCACAAGCGATTCGGACACCCTTCACATGAAGTACTACGACATGCTTCTAAACATGTCAAAGGTTTCAATGGAGTGGACAAACCGTCCACTGAGCGACCCTGCAAAGGATGCGCTCTTGGAAAGATGCCTTCAAAATCTTTCCCACCATCTCAGACACGCGCTAAAGCACCTCTTGAGCTAATCCATTCGGATTTAAAGCAATTCAAGAGGGCGACTTATGGCAAATATAATTATTATATCAGCTTTGTTGATGACTACACGTCACACGCCTGGATCTCTTTATTGAGACTAAAATCCGATGCACACTCTGCACTTCGTGATTTTAATGCCATGGTTAAAAACCAGTTCAATACGACAATTAAAACTTGGCATTTTGATGGCGGCGGTGAGTTTGTCCCTTTCCAAGCAGATATGCGTGAGATGGGAATCCAGGGTGAAGTTACTGTGCCGCACCAACCACAACAAAACGGTCGAGCGGAACGTTTCAACAGAACTTTAATGGATAAAGCACTTGCTATGTTGCATGATGCTTGCCTACCCGAAATATGGATTCAATTTGCGGTAGAACATGCACTTCACTTGTATAACCGAACTCCATTGAAAAGACATGGATGGCTTACTCCATATGAGTCCCTTAAAAAGGAAAAGCCTGATGTGTCGAACCTACACGTTTTCGGATGTGGTGCTTACGTCTTTCTTCCAAAAGAAATTCGTACTACCACCGCTAAATCCGAGCTGATGATTTTCATTGGATTTAAAACTGGAACTAAAGGTTACCGGTTTATGCGGATGCCAAACAACGTGGTCTTCATAGGTGTCACAGCAATGTTTGATGAACAGCTGTTCCCAAAATGTTCTACATTGAACAAAATACCTTCGATAACACAATACCATGATCCAACATCAGACGATATGGGAAACGATGATGTAAATGGACATGATGGCCCGTCTGATTTACCAACCGACGATTTCCATTCGGAAGACAATGATGCACATGGTCCTGGCGGTTCACGTTACCCGTCTAATCCAGGAACCAATGATGACAATCATAACCTCCCTGATACAAATAGCGACCAAACTGGTCAGCTTCCCGAAGGTTCCAATCAGACTTCTGATGGAACAAACAGACAGGACACCGCTGAGAATCAGCAGTGGGTTCCCCGGACTCGCAATCCAGGGAAACGTGTGCGCACAGATGCGCCAAACGATGATCATACCTTACCAGGAGATTATCGCCCACAGACTGATCGTCCTCGTCGTACTCGGGTTATACCCCAGCGTCCTGGAAATGTTTACGGGAATGACCCGGCTGAGGCCTTGCGTCAAAATCAGCGTGATTGGAGCAGAACCGTTCAGGAGGATTCACGGCGATACGCCTATAATTCCCGATCGGAGACCAGACCCCAGCAATCTGGCGCTGATCCATCAACTAGCTCCGCTGATCCTCAGATGTATCAGAACAATTCCAATCCGAATCCGGATATAGATATGGAGGAATTACTCTATATTAGGGAAGGGGGAGGACAGTCACAAATGCTTGCGCACTTGCTATCTAAGGCAATCCCTGCATATGACGAAATTCCACAAGACCCAAAGTCTTGGCAAATGAAGGACATAAATAAGCTACCTGAAAAGGAAAAGCTTGAATGGAAAGCAGCATGTCGTGAGGAACTAGAAGCCCTCCGAAAGCGCAATGTCTTTAAGTTGGTTGACCTGCCTAAAGGTCGTAAAACCATCAGAAATCGATGGGTATTCGACGTCAAAACTGACGGACGAAAGAAGGCACAACTCGTTGCCAAGGGTTTCTCACAGATCGAGGGTATCGATTTTGATGAGATCTTCTCACCTGTGATACGTTTCGAGACTATCCGAATCCTCTTCGCCGTAGCTGCGCTTGAAGGATGGGTGATTGAAGGAGTAGATGTCAAATCAGCTTTTCTCTATGGAGAGCTCAATGAGGAAATCTATATGAATCAACCCGAAGGCTTTGTTGTCAAAGGCCAAGAACGGAAGGTCATCCGTTTATTAAAAGCACTCTATGGCCTAAAACAGGCTGCAAGAGCGTGGTGGATCGCGCTCAATGCATCAATGGAGAAGCTAGGTTTTACTCGATGTAGAACTGACTCAGGCGTCTTTGTTTACCACAACAAACAATCAGGTGATTTGATAATTGCTTTGATCTATGTTGATGACGGCCTGTTCATGGGATCAAACCCAGATCTTGTTCGCAAGATAAAATCTGACTTTAAAAATAAATGGGAAAGTCGTGATCTTGGTATTGCTAAAGAATTCTTGCGTATGAGAATACGACAAGATTCAGAAAAGCAGATCGTAACAATCGATCAGTCAGAATACCTAAAGAAGATCATTAAGCGCTTTGGCTTAGAAAATGCAAAGGCTGCTGACACTCCACTCCCAAAGGGTTATTACCCTGCACCAAATGAGGGGGAGGTGGATCCCACACTCAAAACAAGGTACCAAATGATCATTGGATCGTTGTTGTACTTGTCCATTGGAACGAGACCGGACATTGCTTTTGCAGTTGCAAAAATGTCGCAAATGTCTGCAAACCCTTCCAAAGAGCATGAGAAATACGCTCTGCGGATTATCAGATATCTTGTCGGTACTCAAGACTATTCTATAATCTATGATGGTCGATCCAAAGCTTCCTTTGAAGCATGGACAGACTCAGACTGGGCATCAGACCCATCTGATAGAAAGTCCCAATCGGGATATTTCCTTAAGCTTGCAGGAGGACTTGTTCTTTGGAAAAGTCGCAAGCAAAAGACAGTGGCACATTCGTCCACTGAGGCGGAAATGGTTGCTGCCAGTGAATGTTCGCGGGAGTGCGAATGGGTTACTCATCTCTTCAAAGAGCTTGGACTACAGGACATTACCAAAATGCCGTTCCATGTAGATAACCAAGGCGCGATTTTCAATGCGCAAAACCCAGTCACTGAAGGCAGAACCAAACATATAGCAATCCATCACTTTGCTATACGCGATAGAGTTCAAGATGGATTGATCGAACCACGGTTCGTTCCGGGAACAGAGAATCCAGCTGATATGTTTACCAAGCCACTTGGTCGCCAGGAATTTGAGAAATTCCGTGCTCTACTTCGAATGAAGTTTAAAGAGCCTTATACTCCACTTACGAAACCTACCCGGGATTCTAAGTGAGGGGGAGTGTTGAACATATCGCCAGATATGTCGCACCATGTGCTTGTCACAGGAAGTGACTATAAGTCACTATTACCATATATGTGAGTTTATGGTACAACCACGGACGCATGACTTGTTTATGCATTGTTTGTACAATGGTCCGTGCGCATATTGGATTAGTATAAATACCCATGTATTTAGTACGATAAATCCTAACTTCTTGAACACCCAGTTCTTTGAGTTAACTAACCGCTAGTATAGCTTCTAGTTCTTCTATAGTTACTCTTTACCAGGTTAGTAGAGCTTCCACTATGCCTTCGTACCGATACACCCTCAGCGCCCTTTGGGCAGCTTGGGTCGGTTACATCATTATGATCTAGGCATTGTACGCCTTATCACCTTGGGGTAAGTCCACCCATATACAAACCAAACAAGGGGAGAGAAAGACGATATGAATTGGTTGGCGGATGTGCCCAGATTAATGATTTTGTGACGCTTTCGGAGTTTTGATGAGATTGGTGTCTACCTACTGACCCAGGCATCATCTCAACTATTCCTTCAGTGGAATTACTCGAATATATGTCTATTTCAATCGTCCAAAATATGAGAGACATCTGTGGAGTGGTTCACTTTCTATTAAGTTGCGCTTTTTTCACAATTCAGTGATGTATCTACCCAACATTATCATTATTAAACTAGTATAGTGCTGCATATATATATTCTAACATCGTTCAGTACCCCCTTCGACCCGCGGGTAGTGTTTCAAGGTCCAGTTTACCTTCGTTGATTTCAGACCGAGACCGGAAGGGACTGGACCGCCAGTCTCAGTTTTTAAGGTTTTGGATCACGGCCAGTCTTCGGTTCACTCGAAACTTTAGAGTTTGAAAGACTGGCCAAAGACCGGTTCGGATCGGTTTAAACCAGTATTTTCCATGGAACGATCCGAGGATCTGAAATCAATGTCCTGAAACGGCAAGTACAAAATTTCTGCCACAAGAAAGACTTGAACTCTGAACTTCTATAGTATAAAGGATTCTTTTAACACCACTTAACCAACTGAGCCACAAGACCATTATATTTCATTGCTCACAATCACTCTACATCACAACTTTCCCACTTCCCAAATAGGCACACCTAAAAAAAAACACAAAAGGTGTGTGTGTGTGCTCCCTCCTGCCTCGATCACAAGTAGACAGATTATAAATAAAATCTATAAATATATTCTGGCCTTTTCAGCATCTGTGCCCCTCATTGTAGAGTTAGTGGATGCGTTGTTTTGACGTTGGATGACGCGCATCACGTGCACATCAAATGTGTCAAATATATGTAAACAAACTCAAAAAACATCGCATTTCTCCTTAATATGGCTACACAGGAGGAAGTCAGCTTACAGACTATATCAATTATGTAGCAGAGTATCATATGTCAATAAATATGTGTTGATTTTATGGAATGATGCCACAGATTTTAAGTCATAGAGGTGCCATGCTCTACACCAAATAATAGTAAACAATGTGCAAAATGCATCATGCAGGCGCGCGCAGTGCCTTCCTCATGGTCTAATAATAGTTGGAAGTGATAGAACTCATAAATAGATATGTATTCACCTTCTGAAGCACTTTGTATAATTTTTAGAAGTCCAGATAAGATAGAAATAATGAAATGTGCAGATTTCAGTAAAAGTGTTATATCTCCCTAATGAATGAGCCAAATTTGAAAAACAAATGTGCTGTGAGATCTCCTGAATAAGGAGAATCCAAAGCTGAAACAAAAAAGTTTGGTCAAATTTTCGACCTATTTTGCTCATATTCACCTCATCAAGTCCTTTAATTTTATTTGAAGGGTCTGAATAGGTTTACATACACTGTTTCAATAGCATATGTATAGTATATTTAGAGTACGAATGTCGTGCAAAGGAGGAAGCTAGAAAATGTTGTTTTTTGTGTTTGAAAACACCATGCCACACTGTTCATCATGATTTACATTGTGTTTTGATGCATCAATTTGGAGCACCAACTTTCTACCATCCATAGCTCATGTATATAACTCTATATATACTTCCTATGAGTTTCTAGATATGTCTACATAAGATAAGAATTATTTTTGTGGGTTTTAGTACCACGGTTTGGGCATCGAGGGCACAATTTTCAACGACGTGCATGGCTCGGCATTGATGCCAAGCATGCTCGGCAATCGCCGAAAGTTGAACCATAACTGCCAGCAAAATCTTCTCACCCTTTTTTTTATCCCCCACCACCACTCCACCTGGCCACCACATCCGCCCAAGGGCCACTACTCGCACATAACGGCCACCACTCATGCCCAACAGCCCTCTCTTCCGCCCAACGGCCACCTTTCATGCCCAATGGCATCCCTTTGCATCCAACGGCGTCCCTTTGCGCCCAATGGCGTCCCTTTGCGACCAACGGCATCCCTTCACCCCCAATGCCATCGACCCACGCCCAATGGCCGCCTTTCACACCCAACGGTCCTGACTTGCACCCACCGCCATTGACCCATGCCATGCCCCTTTGCCCCCAACACCGTCCCTTTGCCCTCAACGCCATCAAGTCACGCACAACGGCCACCTTTCATGCCCAATGGCTGCCTCGTGTCCCCAACAGCTGCCCCTCTTGCCCAACTGCCCCGACTAGTGCCCCACGGCCCCTCTAATGCCCAATGGCCGCCTCGCGTCCTCAACGCCGTCGACTCACACCCAGCACCCTTCCTTCCCGCTGTATGGCACCGCACACCTGCCACGACACATGCCCAACGGCCCCCTTTCACACCCAACGGCGTCGAGTCATGCCCCAGAGCACATGGGGCCGTGCTGAGCCCACGGAGGACCAATTGAGGGAGTACGACATGTGCGTGCAGCATCGGGCTGTGCGCATGTGTCCTTAGTCTTATTTTACTTGTAATATATTGGTTTAAACCGGTTGAGACCAGTCTGGTTTCACTTCTTTGAGGTAAACAGAACCGATGCACCGGTCTTGCATCAGTCCGGTTCAGTTTTTTCGAGATCATGTGAACCGAAAAATCGGTCTCGGTCTCGGTCTCTAAATTTTGAGGGTCAAAAACTGGACCGAACCGGACTTTTAAACACTGCCCGCGGGTCAACCCAGTTGAGCCAAAAATGCCAGTAGGCAGGCTGGGTTCAAAAGATTATCGAGTGGGCGAAAAATTAGTGTTTTTTTGCATCTGAAGGTCACAAACCTGGTCCGAACCTGACCTGGACTGGACCTATGGGTCCGAGTTCAAGTTCGAGGGATGCTTGAACTGGACCTTCAAGTCTGGGTTCGAGTTCAGCCAAAAAGTGGCCGAACCCAGACCGAACCAGACTTCGGCCACTTTATGGACCACAAGCTCAATCCCTGTGAAAGATGCATTTCCGTCATTGAAGTCAAAGGCAACCTGTACCAGGAATCAAAGAATTACTCATAGACCAATGGAAGGATATATACCTTCCACAAAGCAATGTCCTCCAAGTCAAACCCAGTGAAATGTTCCTTCTGCTTCTCCAGATCAGCTCTTTGAGTTTAGAAAGCCTTGCAGTGGGCTGGATGTGAATATAAAGTCGGAACCATAAACACAGCACTTGATGGATAAGTTCTGCGATATAGTGGCAAGGATCAGAGTTGATCTTGATACTATCACCTACTGGGGTGTGGGCCATTGCAGAGCATGGTGGGTCCGAGTTTGTTTTTGTTGAGGTCAACCAAGAATCCACAACTTCTCTCGGGAAAAACACCATCCTGTGTCACGGCTCCCATGGTTGGGGTCCGGCTGACACCTTCCGCAGGGAGCATCCTGCTTTGATCGATGCGCGACACTGCCAGCTGCCGAGGGAGCCAAACAACTCGGCCACAGTGCCGCTGACACAATCTGATTGCTGGTTGACTTTCGCCCCCCAGCTTCTCCGGGCTGTGGTGCTATAGGTGTATATGGCCCGAATATTAAATTAAATTAAATAAATTAAATTGAGAAGGGAGGGGGAGAAGTATTGACAACAATGTCACTCACAGTCAATTCCCTGCATCTAAACCTGTCCAGGGTCCCCGGTGACCTGCGCTGATCAGTCAGAATGATCACAAATCAGTTGATGGATTGGGATCAATGATAAGATCCAAATGATTCACACAAACTCGGTTCTTTTCTTTTTGATCTCAAAAACATATAGATAAGGGCCCAATACATCCAAAATAACAAGAAATGAGGCATTATGCCTCACATGGTTGTGCTGAAATAAAATGATTTGGGGGCACTTTGGGGTTTTGAGAGGGCACGATGTAGAATCACAACCAGAGAACACCTGCCTTATTCCCTTGGTAAAAGTCTAGTCATATATGTATTAAATGAGGGGGAAAAGAGATGCATCAGCAAACCCTGGGTGGGTCTATGGATGCTATGGAGCCCTCCATAGCAAAGGTCCCCTGTTTTATAGCACCCATAGTAACCCATAGCAACCTGTAGTGGCTGGTAGCACCCAGGGTTTGCTGATGTGATAGGAATCCGTGGCGGGGTTGTGCCGGAATTAATGATTTTGTGGCCCTCTTGGAGTTATGATGAGATTGAGATCTATTATTGATCTAAGCATCACCCACCTTATCCCTTGGGTGTAATTCTACTAGAACACATAATAAACAAGGCACAAAAGAGACGACAGCAATCCGTGGATTGGATGTGCCAAAATAAATGATTCTGTGGTGCATTTGGAGCTTTGATAAGATTGAGACCTACCTACCAATCCAGGGATGGCCCGGGCTATTCCTTCCACCAAAATACTCTTATATATGCATATTCCAATGGCTCAAAAGACGAGAGGCATCTGTGTGACGGTTCAATTTCTATCAAGTGCGCATTTTTGACATTTGAGGCAGAGTACTTGTATCTACTATTGTTTCTCATTCAAATCAATATGTATTCAGTACAAACCTACTTCTATGTATTCCAAGGTCGAGTATACAATATCTAAAGCCTACTCACAGTATTCAACATGTTATTCATGATTTCGTGGTAGTGTTCAAAATTTGACCCACGGTGTGACCATGTAATCACACAGAAAATCCACTGCGAAGTTGGGAGCAGCATAAAACATGAATGCAGTATCAAGGTGCAGCAAAAAAGAAAGAAAAATATGAACCTTGGTAGCAGTAAAACTCAATGCGTGATGTGTGATGCGGTTTGTGTTTGGTGCTGTTACCTTTGTTGATGCTTGTATAGGTTTTCAAACTCAGCTAGGTCCTAGTTGAGCTACACCTATAGCATCTTCTCCGTGTGATCTTCGTCGTTGCCCGTTCGTCCCTCCCTCACCGCCGTCTGTGTAGTGTTTCTAAGTCCAGTCTCAAGAACCTAAAACCAGACCAAAACCAGACCCGAATGAACCAGATTGAGACCGGACCGTGGTCTCAAGTTTTAAGGTTTTCAATCACAACCAGTCCTCGGTTCTCTTCAAATTTTAAGATTTGAAAGAACCGGTTTGGACCGGTTTAAACTGGTCTTTTTCACAGAACGCTCTGAGGGCCCAGCACCAAGCAAAATTTGTGTCATCAGTAAGACTTGAACTCTCAGCCTCTATAGTATATACTATTATTCTAACAACTTAACCAACTAAGCCACAGAATCATTGTAATTTCTTGCTCACTCACTCTACATACCCACTTTTTCACTTCCCAAATAGGCCACTTCCAAAATAGGCACAACCAGCCAAAAAAGACAAAAGGTGTGTGTGCACCCCCCCTGCCCCAATCACATGTAGACACAGGCTTTCAATAAAATGTATAAATATATTTTAACCTTTTCAACATGTGTGCCCCTCATTGCAAGGTCAGGAATGGGTGGATGCGTCGTTTCAACATTGGATGACGTGCATCAAGCGTGCATCAAATGTGTCAAATACATGTAAACAAATCCCCAAAAACATCGCACATCTGCTTATTATGTCTACACAGGAACAAGTAAGGGTTTCTACTATATCAATTATGTAGGAGGGGGTTATATTTCACTCAATATGTATTGTTTTTCTTCTTTGGTTATTCACTCAGGATGACATGAGAAGAGAGTTCAGGGAGTTATCAAGTGGGGAGGCTGTATGGAACTCAGTAAGGTATAGTATGTAGAGAGATATTGGGTGAGAAACGCAAAGCGTTTTCCGACTCAGATATAAAGGACAGTTGGAGAGTGGTATCTAAAAAACGAGCTGCGATTCCCATCATATAGGAGACTAGGCGACGCATCAAGTGAGTTTGATACCCCTCTGTTAGGAGCCGCAGGTACTCACAATGCGATTAAAGGGCAGAGGTCATGGTGATGTGAATGAAGCGAGGATTTGTGCATGTTTCCAGAGGTATAAGGTGAAGGCCTCGCTTTTCCATCTTCCCATGGCTTTGACGGTCTCGAAGCGGATGTTCCGGAGCAGGTATTCAAGTGTGCTGCTGATGCGCATAGCATGGCCATTGAGAGGGTCGATGTTGGCGGCAGTGGATGCATGTTTCAGAATGTTGAGGAAGGCCTTTTGTGACAGGGGGCGTCTTGCGAGTTTGTATGAATAAGTGAAGAGGTGTTCATTTGGTTCGGGTTTGTTGACACAGAGGGCGGCCAAGGGGTCGGTGGGACCCTCTTGCTTGGCCCATTGGATAGTTTCACCATTGACAGGCTCGACCTTAGTTTTTGGAATTGCGAAGGAGGTGACCTCAAATCTGTTTCTGTCAATCTCTTTGAAGACGTTGCTGAGTTTGACATGCTCAGTTGGGTCGAAGCCACCACGGATTTGGGCGATGGTGAATTCGCGTACGTGAGCAATGCCCCAGAAGCATGTTGTGAGGCAGGCATACACGGCAGCATTGAGGGCGTTGTCGAGGTTGAGTTGAGTACGGATAGCGGCTATGATATTGATGGTGTATGGTCGTCGTTTTTTGCGGTGCAATGTTTTGGGTGCCATCTTTTTGATGCCCTTGAGGAGAGTGTCCATTTCAGGCTTGTTGAGGTTCCAGGGCATACCATGGAGCAGATGCCAAGCTCGAACTCTGTTGAGGTAGTTTGATGCAGTTTTGCCTGCATAAAGGCCTCCCATACTGGCTACGAAAGCAGCAATGAGGATTGGGTCTGCAGGGGCACGTTGTTCTTCCGGCGTGTTTCTGTCATCGCAGAATAGGTGATATGCGAGGAGGCTGGAGCCGTACCCTTCCCGGGTGCCTGGCTCCCAGGCATTGAGAGAAACCTGGAGGATCTTGGCCAGGTCTTCGTCGGAGAGGTTCAGGTCTTCGCCATGTTGGCCAACAGTGTTTCGTTGGTGGAGTGGACGCCAGCGGTGAAGGCGCTCCTTATGCAGAACATGTGGGCGCAGGTCAGATGAGAGAGGAGTGTGGTTGGACGGTAGGCAGTTGGGATGGAGGGGGGGGAGAGCGAGGATGGGGTTGTAGCCAGCATAGGGGGTTGGGTTGGTAGGTGGCGCTTAGTCAGTGTCGATGGCGAGATGGAGGGTCCACTCTTGCTCTTCCTCATCTGTGGGGGGAGCTTCTCTGCTTGTGGAGAGAGTGGGTTTTGGTTTGGGATGAGGCGTCTCACCGCGTCTGTGTAGACGTTGCTCGGAGGAGGTGAGGGGTGCATCAAAGTCTGTAATGAAAGCTGTGAGCTCGGGGGGGATTGGAATTGGGTGCAGTAGAAAGCATTCTGGTGGGTATATACCTCTGGATGGGCCGTCGGCAGGATTCTCCGCACTGCGTATGTAGCCAGTGACGCAACGGCGGTTCTTGCTATCAAGGAGGTGATGGACGCGCTTGAAGACGTTGTTGACATGCCGGTTGCGACTCCTGCCATTCCACCATCCTTCGACAACACCCTGGTTGTCCCCGAAGATCTTGAAGTCGGTTGGAGGGGCGTTGTTGTTAAGGAGCGTGATGGTGAGCAGTTCGAAGCCAACGGCTTCTGCCCAGCCGATTTCTCAGCCTTGTGCGTCCCATCCAGGGAGGAGGCGCCATGCTTGCCAATGCGTCGCAATGACGATGCCAATGCCGATGCCTGAGCTGGCATCGGAGAAGGCGTGGAGGATAACGATGGGGGATGGTCCGGGAACGATTCAGGAGAGAGAGGGAGAAGAGAGGGTTCGTTGCCACCAGTCAAGGTCGCCATCGGTGTCGTCTGGTTGTGTGTGTGGGATAAAAGGGTTTGCACCATGTGCGAATGATGCCAACAGATGTTCCAGGGAAGTGAGGTAGGCCCAACCAGATGTGATGACCAGAGAGGCATGAAGTAGCTTTCTGTAGAGTTTCTGAACCTCACAGAGGGGGTGGGTTCTGGTGGACTGCCATGCCTGGATAGCTTCGAGGTATTTGGTTTTCTTCCGTTCTGGGATGCTAACTTTCTTGTTTTGGAGATCCCAGTCCAGTCTGAGGTATGGGACTTCTGATTGGAATGGTATCGACTTTGAGGGTTCCCAGGGTATTCCGAGGGCGCTAGAGACGCGATCGATGTCGGCGTCGTCGTAGGTGAAAAGGGCCTCGTGTTTGAGTCCTGGGTCACATGGTGTATGGAGCCTGATGGGGAACGCAAAATCCTCGCCGAACTCGGAAAAACAATCATTTGGCATGGTTTCCCCTTTGTACCAAATGCGGCTACGGTCTTGGAGCCGTCTGCCATTGGATTCGGCGATGACTTTCCATTGGTTCTGTTTGGCATTGTAGTCATTGCGGGCCTTAGTCGGGATGCGGAAAAATATGTGATCATCAACCCATTTGGAGATGGGGCCAATTCCGTTTGCTCTGAAGATGTTGCAGGCTGCATCGCCCAGGTGACCATAGATGCCTCCTGCCGAGGTGAGGCCAAAATTATTGTTAGTATTAATGGCAAAGGAGTCTTCCCCTTCCAATCATACCACAAGGCCCGGCCATTGGCTCGGGTGGATAGGGATGGTGCGGTAGGCTTTGGCCATGTCTCTAATAGATGCTTGTGAGCCTGTAGGGAGGTTCCAGATGATGAAGGAGACTGTGTTGAAAGTGCCCCATGTGCATGGGAAATTATGTGACTCAATATGGTAATTAATGGAAGGGTACGACAGGGGGGAGTAAGGGTATGAGAAATTGTGTACTGCCCTGAATTTACCAGGTTTGCCTTGTTTCGGTACGAGAGATAAGGGGGAAGATTGAAAGGCGCCGATGAGGGTTTCAACATCCAAGCGTGAGAGAGGCCCGAGGTATTGGCCAGAGATGAATTCTTTGTCAATGATGTCTTGGTATGCTGTGTTGTATGTATGTAGGGAGGGACCGTTGGGAGGAGTTGAGGTAAAAGGGATGTGTGGAATGCCGGCGTCGAAACTGTGGAGTATTTGCTTGACAAGCGAAGGGTATTTGCTGAGCAATCCAGTCTCTTCCAAGGATTTTTGCCAAGCTTCGGCGTGGTATGGGGTGTGACTTCTAGTTTCCCTGGCCTTGAGGGCATTTTTGCGGTGTCGAGGGCTGGTGGATGAGCAACCTTTTGGGAGTTGCCAATTGATGCAGAGGGCCACCCCGTCGTGAGTGAGGAGGCGGCTCTTTTCCCCCAGGGGGCGTCTGGAGAAGGTGGGTTTTCCATTCCATAGCTTGGTGGCTTGGCACCTGTAGACATTGTGTGGGTGGGAGCCCAGGCAGACGGCACAGAGGGAGAGCCCCAGGGACTCCGCGCTGTTGGGAAAAACATGGCTGCGTTCGCGGGAGCATGAGCGCTGTGCACCTTTGTTTCGTCTTGGGAATTGGGATCTCGATGATCTCCGATCTCCTCGCCTGTTGTCTCTCCCATGCCAGGTGTCTTTCTTTGGGGATCTGGGATGGCCTCTGTTGGTGGAGGCTAGAGAGTCCTTAGCATGATCGGCAGCTTGTCTCAGCTGTTGGTCTGTTGATAGGGTACAAGAGGGGCAAGGGGGAGGAGGGGAGGGAGGAGGGGAGGGAGGCAGGGAGAGGTTAGTAGGTTTGGTAGAAAGAGGGAGAATGTTTCAGGTATAAGTTAGTGTATTCAAGGCGAGAGTGTACAGGTGGACATGTAGGTGTATTATGGTAGTCATTTACGGATCGGGAATTTTGTATGCGAGAGAGCCGTCGTTTCGTGCAAGGAAAGTACATGGGGCATGGTGATATGCAATAAATCACCGGGTACGGGTGTAGTGTGTGTGGGGAAGAGTATGCGAGGAGGGGCGGGTGGGATAAAGTATGCAGGAAGGAGAGTACGCGGGGGGGGGGGAGAGTACACGGGGGGGGGGGAGAGTACACGGGTAGAGAGTACACGGGTTGGAAGTACACATTCATGGGCGTTAGTATGCAATGGGCAGTACACGTGGTGGTAGTATATTTGGTACACAGGGAGGCACGTGTGGAAGTCCATGAGAGGTTGTAGAAAAGAGTACGTGGTGTATGCGATTGTATAGTCGGGGTAAGGTGTATGAAGGAGCATGGTTGGGGAGGAAAGTAGGTTAATAGAGAGGACATGGACTGAGTATGGGGAGAGGGGGGGGTACATGCCTTTGCCAGGTTCCGATTCACTTCTTCGTTTGTTCGTTCTATGTCGCTCCTGAGTAGTTCTTGTTCCATCGTGCGTAGGAGGTTCTCGTTTAGGTGTGCGAGGTTGAAACCTTTACCTAGGGTGAGTTGGTCGTGCCAATGACGGCGTGCTTGGGCTTGGTAGAGTAAAAGCACGCAAGCACTGGAGGGGGTCCGGGACATGGGATGGATCTCGATGTGAAGCAGGAAGTCGGTCATCATGTCATGATGCCGTTTCGGCCAGTGTTGTCCGAGGTGAGTGAGGTACAGGTACTTTCCTTTCGAGAAAGACGATCAGGAGAGGTTTTGTTGGGAATGACATTCTTGGACACTCTGACAGCGACGACGGGGCGGAAAGCGATGGTGTCTTTGACCTTGGTCATGCCGAAGGAGTCGGAGGGGAGGGAGTGTTGATTTTCCTTTGCGTCGCTACAACCTTTGGGGGTGAAGTACCAGAGTTTGACAAATTCCTTGCTTTTGATTTTGCTCAGGGCATAAGTTGAGGGGCATTCGGGGATGTGGTCGCCTAACATGATGTCATTGCCAAAGTCAGGCATGTCGACTTTTGAGGTGCCGAGGGAGTCTGTGGCTTCCGCGGTCTGTCTGTCTGAACCTTGACGGCGCACGTGTTCCTCCTCTGCACGACGTGTCTGTTCTTCTTCTTCGAGGTGAGCGCGTTCTTCTGCTTTGCGACAAGTTCGTTCCTCTGTCTCCTGACGAGTTCGTTCCTCTGTCTCGCGACGAGTTCGTTCTTACTCTTCTTCGCGACGTGTCTGTTTGAGTTTGTCTTGTCTCTGGTTCCAGTCTTGCAGTCGTCGTTCGAACTGTAGCTGCCAGCTGTCGTTGAGGTGCTGAGTAGCTTGCTCGTCTGTCATAGCTCCATTTTGAGCCATGGCTTCTCAGATGATTTGGAACTCCGGGGAGGTAAAACCCGGCCGTTCATGGGGATTAGGGGGTGCTGGATCCATGTGTGAAGGAGTGGGTACACAAGGAAAGTAGTGACGTGGGTAGTGGAAAAGGAGGTTGTAAATTGACGAGAGCACTTGAGAGTGCTATTCCTGCAAAACGTTGGGGTGAAAGGAAGGAAGAGAGAACGTGACAGTCACCCAATGTTTGCCCAAAGACTTAGACCTGTGACTCCGCTCATGCTTCCCTGCATCACAGGTGGACAGAAATTTCACCACAGATATAAGTTATAGAGGTGCCATGCTCTGCAACAAATAATAGTAAACAATGTGCAAAATGCATCGCACAGGCATGCGCAGTGCCTTTCTCATAGCCTAATAAATAATGAAATGTGCAGATTTCAGTAAAAGTGTTATATCTCCATAATGAATCAACCAAATTTGAAAAACAAATGTGCTATAAGATCCCCTGAATGTGGAGAATCCAAATCTGAAATAAAAATTTTTGGTCAAATTTTCGACCTATTCTGCTCATATTCACCTTATGAAGTCCTTGAATTGTGTTTGAATGGTCTCAATAGGTTCACATGCAATGGTTAAATAGTATATATATATTAGATGTAATCTAATGTGGTTGTGGAAAGGAGGAAGTAAGAAATGTTGCTTTTTGTGTTTAAGGGAACTCATGCTGCACTGTTTATCACGATTTACAGGGTGTTTTGATACATCATTCTGCTACATAGACTCTCTACCAGACATAGCTAATGTATGTAACTGTATATATACCTACTATTGGTTTCAAGTATCTCTACATAAGTTATGAATAATTTTTGGGACTGGTGGTGCCATGGTTTGGGCATTTAGAGTACAAGTTTCGACAATGTGCATCGCTCAGCATTGACTGCCAAGCATTTTCGGCAATCACCGAAACTCAAACCATAAGTCAATTGCCAGCAAAATGTTCCCACAGTTTTCTTTTCCCCCACCTCCACTCCATCTGGCCACCACCTCCACCCAACGGCCACCACTCGTGCCCAACGGCCCACTCTCGTGCCCACTGGCGGCCTCTAACGCCCAACACCATCCACTTCCGCCCAATGCCGTCGTCTCATGCCCAACGCCATCCCTTTGAGCCCAACGGCCCCCTCTAGCACCCAACGGCCCCTTTTCGCGCCCAACAGCGTCCTCTCATGCCCAATGCCCTCCCTTTGAGCCCAACAGCCTCGACTCATGCCTAACGCCCTGCCTTCAAGCCCAACAGCCCCCCACTCATCTCACTCATGCCCAACGGCATCCACTCATGCCCAACACGCCCACTCATGCCCAACAACACCCAACGTGTCGCGTCCACTCACGTCCAACGACGTCAGATGGCGAGACTCAGACGATACATGCATGCACCGTCCAGTAGCACACTCGTAGCCTAGTACAGTACATATTACGAGTCTGGACCAGTTTAAACTGGTCCAGTCTCATCAGACCTGAATACATAAGGAACGTGCATACACGGTCACCTGGATAAGCGGTGGCTCTTTTCTTCCGCTGGCGTGCCTGACTGTCTCTTGCCCCCAGGCCAAGAGCTTCTCAGATGCCCACCTCTACCAGGGGCGCAACGCCCAGCTCAAACACACACCACTGCGAGCAGCACGGACGACGGCCGTGGCTCCGGTCGTCAGCCAGACAGCAGTAAGTGCCCAGGTCTCTTCCCTCCCTTGTGCAACACACTGAACCTCGCCATCTGCAGCCATCGTCATCAGCCCTCGTCACCCAGGAAGCATTTAAATGCCATGTCCACCAGACTAGCCAGATCCTCGCAGACATCAAGCAGGCAATCAACATGGCACCTGTGGTTCATCTGCAAGGTGTGTTATCAGCTTCAGAATCTGTTTGCCAAGGAGGTGCTGATTTGGAGCAGGTGATCATGGCTCAGAGGTCCCAGCTGTCTGAAGCTGCCTTCTGGGCAAAATTCTCAACCAATGACAGTTGCCGCCTCACTTTCACAGTCATCTACCAACAGCTTCTTGAAGAGAGCAAGCAGCTCAATGTGGCTCACACTGCACTCACATGTGTGAGCTCTGACTTTCCCAAAAAATATTTGTATCAGCACAGGCATAGGTGGTATGTGATGTCGAAAGACTGTGCAATCATGAGAAAGTACCATGAGTTGAACAGCCTGCCTGCATTTATCAATTTATCATGTCCAACCACTAGCTAGCATTCTCTCCCTCCTTGTCTCACATTTTCTTATTATGTGTTCTTTAATATCACTGACATTAACTTACTCGATTCTGTTCCTGTTCCTGCTTATGATGAACAGAGATACTAGTAATTTCTTTTTTGTGCTCATTTGAAGAAAACTAGCAATGGAGCATGCTACTGCTAGGCACAATGGCAAGACCTCCCACATGCAAAGCATTTGAGAGTGGGGGCCCAGTTGAAGTCAAAGAAACTCTGGCATGTTTCTATTGGATTGTCATTCCAGCAGATGAGATACTTGACAATGGTGAGGTGCGAAAACTCCACCGACCAACCACCCCACTCACAGATCCGTCGCAATGGCCACCAGAGATGCACTGACATGCACTGACAGCCACCACACTGGAAGGAGTGTGTCCCATATGTGATGGGATCGATGTCGATGTCGATCAGGTTGGTTCGGAAGAGCTCGAGAAAATATTTGGAGGTCTGCATTATGCAAATATAGTTAGATTCAGGCATGAGCACATGGAAAAAAAGGGCAGCAACCATCAGTCCATTTTTGGAGTCTTGGATCCTATCACCAGAGGTGATTTTGCAAAAGAGGTAACCAGTGGAGATTTTGGTTGTTGCAATCCAATTTGCATAAGCACAAACGGGACAGAGATGGGCCATTGTTTCAGGCATCTCATGAAGAACAAATGGCTTGATGTCTTCCAAACCACACATGTAAATCTGCCATTGGTGATGTAAAGGCATTGATAAGCATGCACCTCTGAATTGGCTGGTTTTACGGAAGGGAAGTGTGACCTCCATTTGGTGGATGATCGTCCCATTCTCTTCCCTCTTCCAAATCAATCGGATCTTGTGGGCCTGGATTTTCAGGACCTTATCAAACCGAAGCAAGCAGGTGAATGCGAGTGTATACACCAGTTGGAGAAGCGGGTGGACACGCCCACCTGCCCACTTGTGAGGGTCCTTTCTTTTGTGGCCTGCCGTGTAGTCCTTGATGTCCCAGTTTTCAGGCTGGTGGTTGAAATGATAAAGGTCTTCAAGAATCTCCTAGGAGTCAGCCCTGTCAATTAGCAGGGTGTCATGCCATTCCCATCACCATTTGAAGCTCACAGGGATGATTGCTCTTGAGCTTGTGGGGGCCTCACCAGCCTGTACCTAAAAGGAGTTGGGAAAAAGAGTCAATCACTGACAGGGCAATGAATCAGCCTACCTTTCTCTGTCAAAGGCTCACCATGTATGTTGACACTGCTTCAGAAATTGAGGGATTACCAATCATCTTTCTGGAGGTCTCATGACAATGCCATGGCATGCTTCCACATCCATGGACACGTCCAAATGCATAGGTCATCGCGGCATGCATCTTCTGTGCATGGCCATATGTGGCACAGTTTTTGCCTGCCGGCTTCGTCATCCCATCCAGGTCCAGTGTTGAGGTATTCAATATTCAATGTGTTGCGGTCGCGCGTTCAATGTGCAATCATGGTAACTATTTTTACTTACATTCATATTTATGCATGGCATGTCTTGTTACAAGACATGCCACCATCTTTTATCTAGTATGTAGTACGTTCATCTCTGTCACTACCTATGGCCCTAACTACAGTTTCACATAGTTAGTATTTAACGTTCACCTACATACTCGTAGCACCTCAGTTTGCGATCGCAAACTGAGGTGTAAGTCTCTCATTATATTCTCAACAATTTCTTTTACTTACCCTACCTTAGTTATACAAACAGGTACTTATATCTTTTCTCAGTTCGCTATCACAAACTGAGGTTTATACAAACAGTTTTCATGACTTCACTTCCACACTTGGTATATCACTCCAACAGGTTATGGGCTCCTCTGCCGAAATCATGAACAACTCTGCAACATCAACAGTCAAGATTGTAAATCTCCTGAAACTCGCCAGTGACGGCTTAAATTGGCTCCACTATGAAGAATGAGTTGTGAACTTTGTTACCTTGAAGAAGCTCGGCCGTCATCTCAAGGGAAATGCACGTAAACTGGTAACACTCGATACTCGCCAGGGCAAATTTTATCTCCCTGGGTCTACAACAGAGCTGACCAACAATGAAGTCAACGCGCACCTAGACAAGGTCAAGGACTATGCTTCAGGAGAAGCAATGGTTTGTGAGGTGTTTTACAGCTCGATCAACAAGTCTACGTTTATGCAGGTCAAGGGAGAACCTACTGCCGCTGCTGTCTGGAAGAAACTTTGTGGCATCAACATGACAGAGGGGAATCTTTACCAGAACAGTCTTCTCATGCAGCTAGCGGCATCCAGACTCATTGCAGGCAGTGATATGCGAACTCACCTCTCTCATCTGGAAAACATATGTGAACATCTCGTGGGGCTTGGTACCCCAATCACTGATGATCAGTTTGTGAGTTATTGTAACGGATGGCTTTTTTGGACATGGTACCCCCCTGGGGTACCATTACTTACACATAGCACAGCCACTTCCTTAGCTTTCTCCTTGTCTACCACTATGTTGTATCTGCCCTATCTCAGCTATAGAATGGGTCTTATGCACTTGTGGAACTAAGAATGCTCACCTCCTGTAACAAACTGTTACAGTTATATCCAAACATCCCTCATACTTGTCCCGGCCTACAGGCCTATCATCACAACCTTATTGACACATGCGGCTCACAGCAGGACAAGGCTTACCCCCACAACCCTTGTAACCCATTTACAAAATGAGGCCGACACCGTCATGATTGAGGAGGGCATCCAAAAGTCGAACACGGTGCTGGTCGCCACATATGCAAAATCCTCATCTTTGAAGCCATCCAACAGGTCAAAAGGGAAAGGAAAGGGCCAGGGAGGGGTAAAACCAACAAGAAATTGCATGAACTGCAAAAAGATGGGCCACTTAAAGGAGGATTGCTTCTCCAAAGGGGGAGGAAAGGATGGGCAAGCCCCAGACTGGTGAAAAAAGAAGCAGGAAAAGGTGAAGGAGAGAGAGACAAGTGAAAATGCGAATACCGCGTCATCAAGTGCCTTGAAAACCAAAGGCTCGTCCCAGACTCCAAACTTGTTATGCTTAACAAACCGTTCCAAGGTTCGGGCAGAGTATGCAGGAAAGTGGAAAGGCAAAGAGCAAAGTGATTGCTAAATCTGAGGAATCTACTATAGTACAAGAGGTTTATATAGGTACTGACTATAGGCGGTAGCGGATGAGTCAGTACTGCGGAAGGCAGTGCGCATGAGTAAGGCGACTGCGGAAGGCTATGTACAGTGAGTAAGCTGACTGCGGAAAGCGAGTCAGCGTGGGAGCGAAGTATACTAAAGGGGATGACGAAGTAATGTAATGAGTCAGACTGGAAATCAAAGGTTGCGAAAGTAGACATTAGACATAGTAAGCTCGTAAGAGGGCGCCGAGTCGGGCCGATAAGTAAAAGATATGATGTGGTCCTCATACCGTAGAGTCCGTAACATGTTCCCCTCTCCAAGCTCTGTGTCCTCACAGAGTCACTGGCCCCATCCCTCGTTGTTGCCGGGATCGGACCAGTTTGGACTTTCCTTGAGGCTCCAATCATATATCAACTCCTCGTTGATGGCTACGGCGAGTTCAAGGCCTTTGATGGCCAGCCGAATGCGTCGATTTTCGATGACGAGGGTGCTGGTGTAATTCCCGAGGATTTGTTTCTCTTCGGGAGTCGGGGCGATGGGGAGATTGGACAACGAATGAAGTCGAATATTCATCTGGCGATGAAGGAGATCGGCGAGGGAAGTTTCAAGGGCATGGATTTGGTCTCTCATGGAGAGCGCTTCATTCATAAGGGCGGCGATGGCGGGGTTGATGTCGGTGGTGGAGGTGGAGGTGACGATGGTGTTTGACATGGCGGTGAGGATGGTGGAGAGGTAAAAGAAGAATGGGGTGGCTATATTGGGCAGGGAGAAGACTAGAGCGGGGAACTCGGTGTGTGGTTGACTGATGAGGTCGATACTGCCATGGGTTTTGAGAACTCGTCTTTTATTGTGGTCGAGATGGGTTCTGCCAATGGAAATCACGGATCAAAATCTTGAGCGTTCTGAACATTAGCTCGAGGTTCCCCATGTGTTCTCTTCTGGGCCATATCCTTCCCACTGGACGAGGTACTGGATCTTTCCGCGGAACTTTTGAGAGTCTAGGATCGTAGACACATGGTACTCTTCTTGTCCTTCGACGATGATCAGATCAGGGCCTGGTTTCTTTTTCTGGATGGTGTACTTCGGAGTTTCATATGGTGACAACAGGGTCTCGTTGAACACAGGGTGAATCATCTTCCAAGTCTTCGGAAGATCAAGAAGGTACGTGCTAGCTCCTTTCTTGTCTAGGACTTTGAATGGTCCATGTCGGAGTGCATCAAGTTTCTTTGAGGGGCGATCGGTTCTGATGTTAGTCCCTTCTAGCCACACCTTATCTCCAATGCAGTAGTCCTGAGATGGACTTCGCCGTGTGTCAACTGTCTTCTTCATCTGATCCTGTGCTTGTTTCAGCGCGGCATTGGCTTCTTCTCGTGCCTGTTTAAGTTTTTTCAAGAAGTTGTTGGCAGCCGGATTAGTATCTTCTAACACGAGCTCTCCCTTCCATGGATGTAAACCGTAGTTGAGGTAGAATGGGGTGTGCTTCGTTGCCTGATGTTCTTTGTCATTGTACTGGAACTCTGCGATTGCGATCCATTCAGCCCAATCATTCTGTAGATGGTTGACAAAGTTTCATAAGAATGCTTCTGTTTCCTGATGCGATCGCTCGGCCTGTCCATCAGTCTGTGGGTGGTATGCGGTGGACAGGTTCCTCTTGATCCCTAACATGCGGCAGAGTATCTCCATGAACTTTGCGGCAAACTGCGGTCCCCTATCGCTGATGATCTTCTTGGGGATCCCATGAAGCTTCCATATCTGATCCTGATAGATCTTGGCTAATCCTTCAGCTGATAGTTCCACGGTTGTCGGAATGAGGTGAAGCATCTTCGAATGTCTATCCGTGATGACCAGAATTGCATCTTTTCCATCAGATTCTGGTATTGGTCCCACAACGTCGATTCCTATGTCTTCCCATGGGTGACTTGGTGCTGCATGGGGATGTAGCGGAGCATGTCGCTTTTGTCGGTTAATCTTGTTGCGTTGACAAGTGTCGCAACCCTTCACGTACTTCTTCACATCATGCAGTATGGTAGGCCACCAGTAGGTGCGAGTGAGGAGTTCATGTGTCCGGTACTGTCCTGGATGTCCAGCCACTGGTGCATCGTGTGACTCGAACATCAATTCTTGTCGTAATTGTGGGTCTGGCGGGACATAGACTCGTTCTCCTGCATAGGTGATCCCATTCTCCTGCTGATACCAATGAGGATTCTTTTTTAGACCCTGGGCTACTTCTGTCTCCATGTGGTTTGAACCCTTGATGCGTGCCATCCACGGATTTTCGATGGTTGTGACGTTTCCAATTTTGATGGAATCAGATGTTTCACCCCCTTCAAAGAATTGTTCCTCCGTGAACATCTCCATTTGTACCACATCTTCTGATTCCAACCGTTTCAAGAATAGTCCCTCCTTGAGCATTTGGTCACTGTCCTGTGGTTCGAGTTCCGCTTCATACCAGGGTAAGCATGACAGGATGTCCGCTTTTGCATTGGTCTTGCCGGGCACATGCCGTAATTCAAAGTCATAGTCTTGTAACTTCATTTTCCAGTGTCGCTGTCATTGATTTAGGTCCTGAGGACGACGGAAATATTCCAGGTTCTTGTGATCGGTCAAGATCTCGAAACGTTCCCTGGCTTCAAGCAGATAGTGTCTCCTATCTTTCAATGCTTCCACAACTGCCAGGAGTTCCTTGTCGTATATCTCGTAATTCTGTTCAGCCGTGGACATGGTCCGCGACAAGAACATGATGGGGTGCCATTTGTTGTCTTGCTTCTGAGAGAGTACTGCTCCAATTGCATAGCCCGATGCATCGGTTTCAACCCTGAACTGTCCCTCTGGTTTCGGTAATGCCAAGACTGGTGCCGATGTAATTGCCCGTATGAGACCTTCAAAAGCTTGCTGCTCTGTTGGTCCCCAAGTAAATGCCGTACCGCCTGTGAGCGTGGTGAGAGGTTTTGCAATGTTTGAGTATCCTTCAATAAAACATCGATAGAAGTTAGCAAATCCAAGGAAGTTCTGAACTTCCTTTTTTGATGTGGGTGCTCGCCAGTTTCGAATTGTATCCACCTTCTCAGTTTCCATCTCAACACGTCCCTCACCAACCACATATCCCAATATAGGACATTTCGTTACTTCCCATAAACACTTCTTCTCCTTTAGGAACAAATCATTGTCCGATAGGATCTGTAGGATTTCTTCAGTGTTTCGCGCGAGTTCTTCCTTGGTTTTACCGATAACCACAATGTCATCCATGTAGATCACGCAGATACGTTGGCGGATCTGGTCCCGGAATAGACTAGCCATCATTTGAGAGAATGTTCCGGGGGAGTTGCAAAGACCAAAAAACATGACCAATGGTTCAAACAATCCTCGACTGGTGAGGAAGGCAGCTTTCCATTCGTCGCCCTCCTTAATCCAGACGTTGTTATAGCCCCACATGATGTCCATTTTATTGAAGTAGACCGCATCTTTCAGTATGTCCAAGAGATCGGATATTCGTGGGAGTGGGAACTTGTCTTTGACCGTGAATTTATTGACCATGCGGTAATCTTGTACCAATCGTTTGGAGCCATCCTTCTTGTTGATGAAGAAGCAAGGGGAGGCATAAGGGGATTTGGATGGACAGATCTTTCCTGTTGCTAGACCCTCGTCGATGAATGCGTCCAATTCCTCTTGTTCCTTTTGTGTCATGGGATATGTATTTCCCCCTAGTTCCTTTGGTGCGTCTGGTGTAAGTTCAATACCATGGTCCCATTCCCTCTCCTTTGGGATCTTATCAAAGTTCTCCTTCTCGAAGAGATGAGCAAATCGTTCAACATATGAGGGTCGTTTGGTTGTGGGAGGTGGTGTGGGAGTGACAGCTTCCAAAATAGGGTCTCCAGGCTTCCATTTCTGATCCGATTTTTTTGGTGCATCTTTGTCGCGCACCTCAACCATGTGAACCCGGTGTTTGCGACCATTAAGGTTAATCCTGAGATCCGAGTGTTTGGTTCGATATGTTGTTGGGCACCGGTTAAATGTTACCGCGCTGGTTGTCCAATTGATTGTGGGGTTGTGGTGCACCAACCAGTCATGTCCCAAGAGCATGTCCGTTCTCCCAATGTCCAGTACCATTGCTTCCATGGTTTCCTGATGTGCTCCCAAATCCAGTTTGACTTCGGCAAGTTGGCTCGCTTTCTGTTGTCGATTTGGTGATCCATCCGCATTTAGAATTGCTATGGGTGGTATTCCTCACTTGGGGAGGTTCTGTTCGTGTACTATTCTGGGATGGATGCATGTGTGTTCACACCCGCTGTCAACCTCAGGTCGGATAACCTTTGGTCCTTGTCGTGTTTTGAGCTGAGCTAACAGCCTGATCTCTCATCTTTTCGGAGGTTTATCTCCCTTCACAATCTTAGTTGACGCAGCGGCTCGCTTGGCAGGGATGACATAGGTTCTATTGTCTGCAGTCATACAAGGCAAGCAAGTCCGTTTAATAGATAAGGGTCGCGACTTAGCGTCGTTTAATCGGACCCTTCAGGAAAATCCTTCTCGTCGGCTTCTAAGATTGTGGTTTCATCATTCTCGGCATCTTCCTCAGACACCTTCCTAACCCTTCCGGAGTTCTTCTTCGGCTTGCGGCAGTTGCGCGCAATATGGCCTTCTTGGTCACAGTTGAAACACTTGCGACCATCTTTCTTCTTTGGAGCGCTACAGTCTTTAGCCAGATGACCGAAGTGCTGACAGTTGTAGCAACGGGCTACTCCTGCTTTGTCGATTTCCATGGCTTTGCCCTGACCACCATAAGTGGTACCTGATCCAATGCGCATGTCGCCGCCACCTCGGATGACCAGTGCGTGTCCTTCCATCTGTCGTCCCTTGTTTCGGATCTCCTTTGCGTAATCGGTGTACGTCTTGCCATCGCTAGCCACTTGTTCAGAGATTCTGCGGTTGACGTTCTTTTCTAGGATGTATTTCCCAGTTTCTTCGCCAAGGTTTGACAGCTTCATGAGTTCTTCGAATTCATCCAAGAATTCATCAACGGTACGTTTCTCTTGTTTCAGGACTTCAAGTCTGGCTTTGGCAGCAACCGACTTGTTGGCGATGGAGAATCGTGTGGCGATATCGTCGGAAAAACCTAGCCAGGTGATGTTCTCGTTGTCAACAGCAAGAGCGTCTAACTTGTTACTGGCCCAGTGTCTGCCGGACCCTTCCATCATGCGGGATAGCACCGCAAGAATCTTCCGATCGTCTGTGAGGCTCTTTTGGAACCTGATGTATAGTTTGGTGGCCTTCCACCACTCGTCAAAGGTGTATCTGTCCTTGAACATCCCAGGATCCTTGATGATCTTGGATGTATCCATTGTTTGTACTGCCAGAGCTTCTGCCATGTTTAGAGTCTGCGGAGGAGAAGAGGAGTCAGGTTGTTGGGATGAAGATGGGGTTCGGGATACAGGTAAGGATTGAAAATGAGTCCCTGTTCTAGGCGTCTGTTCGATATCTGACTGCGCGGAGTCAAAAGTAAATTCGTCAGGGGACTCGTCGGCGGAATCGGTGGCAAAACGTTCAGAGTATTTCCTCTGTAAATCTCTAAGGAATCTCTGTTCCTGCGCGTCTGTTGGTCGCGAGAAGGGGTCAAGTCTCTCGTTTCGTGCCCAGCAGTTGTACTCGGTCTGTTGTTCTTCGGTGGTGAAGTGGGCGTAGATCTGCTGCCTCGAGTAAGACGTGATGATGTGGCTCTGGGACGTCTTGATGTGAGCGTCCTAATCAATCTTCTGATAACGGTTGTCTGGACACCGATAAACTCTCTGATCTCTGTGATCTGACCTGTCTGAGGTCCTTCTTGAACGCGAAAGCTTTCAAGTTTGTTCTGTCGGGCGTTGTAACACATGATCTGTCTGGTGTTGTCGAGCAAGATGGATGCTCTCTGCTATCTCGCCGTGGGGGCGATGCTCATCGTTGTCTAGTTCTTCATCAAGCACCTGCTGTAGGATGCGACAGATCTCCGATTTGATGTACTGCTGGATGAGTGTAAAATTGATACTGTCTCAAGGACTTAGCTCCTCCTGTCGGGCTTCTGGCGTGCTGAATGGGTTACTGGTGAAGTCTTCAAAGAAGCGCGACGTCTTGACTCGTCTGGTAGTTGCTCTCTACGCTCTGGGCGAACCTAACGAGATTTAGCAACTTGTTATGCTTAACAAACCGTTCCAAGGTTCGGGCAGAGTATGCAGGAAAGTGGAAAGGTGAAGAGCAAAGTGATTGCTAAATCTGAGGAATCTACTATAGTACAAGAGGTTTATATAGGTACTGACTATAGGCGGTAGCGGATGAGTCAGTACTGCAGAAGGCAGTGCGCATGAGTAAGGCGACGGCGGAAGGCTATGTACAGTGAGTAAGCTGACTGCGGAAAGTGAGTCAGCGTGGGAGCGAAGTATACTAAAGGGGATGACGAAGTAATGTAATGAGTCAGACTGGAAATCAAAGGTTGCGAAAGTAGACATTAGACATAGTAAGCTCGTAAGAGGGCGCCGAGTCGGGCCGATAAGTAAAAAATATGATGTGGTCCTCATACCGTAGAGTCCGTAACAAAACTATGCCTTCTCCATGTGCATGTCCACTGCCCCCAATGATCTGGAAAGCGAAATAGAGTTCACAGCCCTCATTGTAATGTTTGGTCATGACCATACTCGCCCTCATCACATCCATAATGGCCAACATCCTCCTGGACTGTGGTGCTACCAGCCACTTTTCCCCTGATAAGTTGAAATTCCTAAATGTTGAAGCCAGAACGCCTGAGCCAATCCACGCCGTGGACGGACACAGCTTTGGTGCAATAGATTGTGGTGACATCATCATAATGTTGCCTTCTCTCAACAAAGGGTCTGGTGTCCCAGTCACCCTCAAGCGTGTTTACTACACACCATCAATGGCCTTCACACTTGTATCCGTTGCTGCAATGGATCAAGCTGGCTGGCTTCTCTCTCTTATTATTGAGGATGGTACCTGTACAGTTAAGGGGCCATGCCCCAAACATCTTACTTTGGGTGTTGTACCTCAAATCCACAATCTCTACCATGTCACCTCAAGTTCCCTGACCTCTTCCCCCACAAACATTATCCCTCAATGACCTTCACCGCCGCCTCAGTCATATAAATACTCAAGCACTTTGGGAAATGGTGTTGAAAGGCGCCGTCTTGGGTGTAAACATTGAACCTGCATCCAATGCCTCCTTTTGTACCTTCTGCATGCAAGGAAAGATTTATCATGCGGTGTTCCCAAAGGAGAGCGGGACTACTTACAAAAACTATGGGGACAAGGTCATCTCTGACCTCATGGGACCAATGAGTGTTACCTTGCTTGGAGGACACCTATACACCCACACCCATACCGACTTGTCATCACATGAGCCTCGTGTTGCATTTCTGAAGGCAAAATCTGAGGTGTTTCTATCATACACGCAATATGAAGCCTCGGTCAAGAGTCAGCATAACCCCGCAGGAATCAGGATCTTGGGGACGGACCGTGGAGGCGAGTTCCTGAGCATGGAATTCTCTGCGCATCTTGTGAGTGCTGGGACAGTCCGGCATCTCACTACACATGACTCCCCTCAGTCGAACGGAATCACAGAATGATTGAACCAGATGCTGGCCAAGTCAGCATGGACGATGCTGTTTGCATCAGGCCTGCCGAAGTTCCTGTAGGCCGAAGCAATGTGCCATTCAGTGTGGATTTGTGCACGTGTCCCAACCAGTGCTTTACCTGGTTGTATGACTCCAATTGAGAAAGCCACAGGCGTCAAGCCCAACTTGAATGGCATCCTCGAGTTTGGTGCTGCAGTCTGGGTTAAGCAGCTAAATGCTGGTAAGCTGGACCCCCACACACTTGAAGGGCGCTTCGTCGGATACAATGAAGAATCCAAGGGCTTCAGCACCATATTTCGGTCAAACACAATGTCATATTTGATAGGAAGCTGCTTGTTGACACTGCAATGGAGGACATTGTGGTTGAGGGAGGGAATGTGGATGTTTCAACCACACCTCCTTCAGTGCCAATACCAGCGCCCACGGGACCTATTGTCACGTCAACGCCACAACACACGGCCAATGCACCTGAGGTCCCTGTCATTCCTACTCCCAGACGCTGCAACTCCCTCACTGGCCTACCCCAGTATGATCCCGCCATCTATGGTCATGGAAGGTGTCACTCCGCCACTACCAATACCACCCTTGTCGTGGACGATGGTGGAGAAGGACTAGATGGAAGGAATTTTGCTTCTGTCTCAGAATTTGCCTTGGGACTCACGGGTGACCACCCTGTGATCCGAGACGCCCTTAATGGGCTGGAAGCAGAACAATAGCAATCGGCAATCAATGAGGAGTTAACCCAATGCGAAAGGCTTGGGACTTGAGAGGTGATAGCACGCCCTCCGGACGCCAACATTATTCCCTCTCGCTGGGTTCTCTGCCGCAAATGCGACACACAAGGAAACATATCGTGGTTCCATGCCCGCTTTGTCACCAAAGGTTTTTGCCAACAGTTTGGTGTTGACTATACCAAAACCTTCGCGCCCACCGTCTGTCCGACTAGCCTCAAAGCTCTTTTCACCATTGTGGCCTCCAAGGGTTCAAATGTTGCTATCGAGACAGCAGATGTGAAGAACGCCTATCTCAATGCCTGGCTTGACGAAGACAAGATCATTTACATGCAACTACCTGACTACTTTATTGAATTCCATGCCAAAATCTTCGACAAAATCTAGTGTTTCGAGGTCCAGTTTACTTTTGTTGGTTTCAGACTGAGACCAGACAGAACCGAACCGGTGAAAGACCAGACTGCTGGTCTTGGTCTTTAAGGTTTCAGATCACAACCGGTTTCCGGTTCGTCTTTTTTCAGGATTTTCAGAGACCAATAAAAAACCGGTTTGTTTAAACCAGTCTTTGACCAAAGGTCACCCACAGTTGGTATACTCACCAACTGCAGTTAAACTCCAAGTTTTTCAGTGATTCTTTGACCAATTTCTGATATCAAAAATTTCTTTAAAAAAAACCGCAGTTGGTATACTGACGAACTGCGGTCCAATCTTGAATTTTTTGATGATTCTTTGATATCAAAAACCCAAATAAAGTCAAACAATCATCAAAAACTCAAAAAACACACCGCGGTTGGTGAGTATACCAACTGCGGGTGAAGACCAGTCTGAACCGGTCTTGGTTTCATTCTATCTGAGAAACAGGACCGGTATGACTGGTTTCACATGGTCCGGTTCAGTTTTTTCGAGATCATGTGAACCAAAAAATCGGTCTCGGTCTTGGTCTCTAAATTTTGAGGGTCAAAAACCGGACCGGACCGGACTAACGAAATCATCAAATCTACAGGATCTTCCGACATTGTCCTAAAACTACTAAAACCACTCTATGGAACGAAGCAGGGAGCTCACAACTGGTACCAGGAGTTGCTCTGAATCTTGAGACTGCTCAGGTTCATGGTATGTGTCGCAGACGAGGCTGTCTTCTACTGTTTTAAAAATCCTAAATTCGTGATCATCGCTGTGGCTACTGACAACTTCACCATTTTCGCTGACTCAACCACCTCTTCTGCTGAAGTCAAAGCCAAAATGAGCAAGCACTTCGAAATTGTCGACCTTGGATCCATCAGCTGGCTCCTCGGAGTTTCCGTCAAGTGGGATCTCGACGTGCATACAATCTCTTTGGGACAAGCGGCCTATATTCAACAAATTATCAGACGCTCGGACGACCTCCACGCCCATGGACCCTCACATTGACCTTAGTCAGGACAGCCCATCCATCTCATTGACGATGCTTATGCCCACCGAAAACACAAAATACAGAGAGATGATCGGATCCCTCATGTACTGCGCTACTATGACGTGCCCGGACATTGCTTACGCCATCTCAATCCTATCCCAACACCTTGAATCTTCCTGGACGACTCATCTCATCGCCGTTACGCGCATATTTCACTATCTCAAAGGAACTTTGAGCCTCAAACTTGTCCTCGGTGGTCCTGATGCTGCGATCTGTGCATTTTCCGATGCTGATTGGGCATCTCAATCACACTGTCATTCCATCTCCGGCTATGCCATACTCCTCGGCTCTGGAGTTATATCTTGGAATTCCAAGAAGCAACCCATCATGACCCTCTTGTCAACAGAATCTGAGTACATCGCGTTAACTCACGTTTCAAAGGAGATAATTTGGTTGCACAAGCTTCTTCAAGAGCTTTCCTTCTTCTACAACCTCTCGCTCCCCACTACTCTCTTCTGTGACAACCAGGGTGCCATTCAACTCTCGGAAGACACCACATACCATGCACAAACAAAGCATATCAATGTCCACTTTCACTTCATCTGCCAGCAAGTTGAGTTCAGCGAGATCCAGCTTGATTACTGCCCTACAAACTACATGCTTGCTGACACACTCACCAAATCACTCGCTCACGTCAAGTTCAATGATTTCCAGGTTCACTAGTATGTACCATTCTAATCATTAGTACAGGGCTGTAGTCCTAGCGAATAGTCATAATAACCACTTGTTATTATGATATGATAGATTGTATTCTATATGATGCTTTATCATTTGAAAATACTTATCATACTTATCATATTCCCTATCATTAGTTTTAAATCATCATAAAACCATCATTCGAGTGACTTTTCTTCATTAGAATAATTATCATTCAATTGAATACATCATGAAACTATCATTAGACTGCACCTCTCATTATAATACATTATAAACTATCATTAAACTGCACTTTTCAACAAAATAGCCATCATTGAATAGAATATATCATTAGACTGCGCTTTTCATTAGAATAGTCATCATTTGATTAGAATACATCATAAAGCTATCATTAGACTGCGCTTTTCATTAGAATAGTCATCATTCAATAGAATACATCATAAAGGTATCATTAGACCGCATTTTTCATTAAAATAGTTATCATTTGATAGGATATATCATAAATCTATCATTGGACTGCACATTTCATTAGAATAGTCATCATTTGATAGAATACATCATAAATCTATCATTAGACCACATTTTTTATTAGAATAGTTATCATTCAATAGCAACATCATTAGGCTATCATAAAAGCGAATTTCTCATTGGAAAATCTATCATTAGCTCAGATACATCATTAGGCTGTCATAAATTGGAATACTTCAGGCTATAATAAAAGCTGGGAAGGATTGATAAGCTACTGACATCATATCATGTGCACCCTTACTTGTTGTCATATTATCATTAGACTTCTCTCATCAATCAATGGCCATCAATCCATCAATTATCCTCAAATATCCTTTGCCCCTGATTTCTGGGCATTTACTAGGGAAAATGCTTCTACTCTAGTAGGGACACTGATATCTCAAAGGGATAGAATATACGATGTCTAGATCAATAGATATTCCCCCTGAAGATCAAAATTGCAAAAATGCGCCACAGAATTGCAGGGTACTGTAGCATTTCAATCAATTCATCGGGCCTGTGACACGTGACACGGTGCGACAAAATTTTGATTTCGTTGCGGCCAAAAATTTCCGTGATGTTAACTCAAGTGACTGATCTTTGTCATTTTCAGTGCCATTTTTGGCAATTTCTCTGTGCCATTCTTGGAAATCCCGTGTGCCGAATTCGTCGCCGGGCTCAGGGAAGCGTGAGAAACATGACATTCCAGTGTTTTCAAGAGCCCCATTATGCATGACCAACGAATTGATTGAAATGCTACAGTAACCATTGGATATTTGCCTCTTATTTCTTGTCATCCATATTCCAATCATATAGGAGGTGCTTCCCACACAAGAGATAGGCCATACAGTGTCTGGATCAGTTATTACAAATACAGATCTCCAAACCGTCCAAATTGCTAAAGTGCATACTGAAAGTTAGCTTCTGGAGTATGTAACCTTAATTTAGACATACATATGATACAGTATGCCAAGGATATTGGATATGCAATGGCTATTAGTGGTTAAGAGCATACTGCACCCTGCAGATTAAAATTGCAAAAATGCGCCACAGGATCACAGAAGATCCACCAAATATATGCCTCTCATCTTCTGGGCCCTCACTCTAGAAGTATACGAGGCACTATGTGCCAAAGGATCAGTTTCCAGGGTCCATAGATCAGCAGATAAAAGTGGGGGGCCCCAGAATCCCCACTACAACCATTGAACAGATAGCTCGTTCCTCTTAAACCCTTATTTTAGACATATAGGAGGTGCCCCATGTAAGAGGAATAGTCCTTGAGATGTCTGTATCAATATATAGAAGGATAGTCCCTCCTGCCCCAATCAAAAATACATACCTCCATTGCTCCTGAAATGTGGCACGGATACCTCTCACCTTCTGCTCCCTTGTATAAGACATATACAAGGTGTCCTTGACCAAATGAAGGATTTGGGGAATGTCCAGATCACCTTGTAGAGGTATGTGATCCTCCACCCCCTTTTGCACAATAATGCATCAACAGAGGGGTATAAAAGCATGTCCATGGCCTCTATCCTCTATCCCTACACTATAACATGAGTTTCCCACCAGTGGCAAGCAGTAGAAGCAGTGTTCTTAGTCCAAAAGCGCCCAAACAGTCTTGGGGGAGGAGGAGCACATATCTCTATACCCTCTAAATGATGTGTATATGCAGATATGCTGTCTATAGGTTATTTCTACATCATAATAGAGCTTGGGAATGCACCTTTGGATACTCCTTCATGTGTGTAAAAGTGCCAACTCACCAATGTGCCCAACGACCCCAACTTGCACCCAATGGCCTCCACTGATACTCAATGGCCGCCTCTCATGCTGAATGGCTTCCACTTGTGCCCAATGGCCTCAGCTTGCACCCAACGGCTTCCACTCATGCCCAACGGCCTCAGCTCTGGCCCACATCAGCAAACTCTGGGTCACCCAAGCAACCCTGTGCAGCCCTGTGCAGCTGGTTGCAGTTCTGAAGATCCAAAGACAAGGTATATGCTACATGCAGCTCTATTGCAGCTCTGTGCAGCTTCACCACCATCTTTTGCAGGTCTATGCACTTTCACTACCAACCTCTGTAGCACTCTGTAGAACCTCTCATGACTATGTACCTCTACAGACTGTGTTGCTTCAATGATATAAAACTTAAACCATTGAATTCACTTAACACAGAAAACTGATAGTATGAAGAAACAATTTCATTCGAAAGTAAATGTACAAAGTTACGAAACTATGGGGGAAATGAAAAGGCATAAAATGTCATGCCAAACCCAAGACAAGTTGCCAGCACATGTCGCCATTACCACACGCCCCCCACCATGGTCACCTACCACGGCAAATGAGATGGCATTTCAGCTAGACGGGACCTAGACTACTAGTGAGTCAACTGTCAGACATTGTCAAGGACGTCGTACTCGACGAGGGTACTATGGTGCCGTTCACTTAGTCACCACTTATGGGTGACAGCGGCCAAATTGGTCGCGGATTTTCAACTTTTTCTATACCTTTACAAAATTTTGCAAGGGTTAGGGAGGACGAAGTGTTGTGGAAGCGAAAATGGCATTTTGATGAATAATAATGAATTATTTGGTGTGTTATTATTTTTTCCACACACAAAATGCCTCCAAAAAGAACTTCAAAGCACAAGAAAGCTGCTGCTGCTCGAGTGCGTGAAGGCAGAGCAAGAATTCGAGAATCCTCCAAGTCAGGGACCATTTTCACAACACCCTGGGATCCTGAATCCCTGCCAGCAGCCCCTTCATCGCTGACACCTCGGGCCCTTTCACCCATTTTTGTGGATTCAGATTTTGAATGGGAAACTGGATATCAAGGCGGGGTCAACCATTATGTGATGCATCAGTTCATCTCTCAACAATTCGCCGATGGGAGCACAGAGTGCAAAGGTGGATGGATGCCTACCGTGATGGCCTTGGAACTCAGGATGCTCAAGCAAGGGTCAAAGCTTTTGGATCGAAGAAATACAAGTCCCATCATCGTGTTCCAGAAACACTTGCAGGAATGTTTGACCATCAATCAGATGTATAGATTAGATTGATTACATCACTAATTAATAATTTAGGAAGGACCCTATACCATAAGTAGAAGGTGGCCAAATCGGTGAGGTTGAAATTTTTCAACTTGCTCAGTTTTGACCGTATGAAAATTTCGTCTAGAGGATCTCTTCCTATTATCAAAAGGAGCATTTTCACTAAAGGATTAAGGAATCAGGCAAAATCTGGAAGGTGCCTAAATTTTTGTCACCAATAGGTGGTGACTAAGTGAACAGCACCATACAGTTCACCACCTACCATCCTCGTAACTCCAGCTTGGCAGACAATCTTCCAACACCATTCTGCAAACCAATTATAATGTGATCTCACTGTGAAAACTGCTGACTCGGACAATACCTCTCTAGGCATACTGGCAAACCCCTGCCGAAAACCTGATGATTCCAGTATGCAGCATTGTTCTGTTGTAAGAGGTCATACAATTAGAATGGTGTATATATCGTAGGGACTACAAGACAATTCCTGGAATGTTCGGATAATGTTGAGGATAAAGTACAAATGGGTATGCAGTGTTTCTGTATGGGTTATGTAGAGATGAGGCTCACAATATGTCATGGTTCTGGGTCGCAACACCTCATGGTTTGCAGGCGAGGGCTTTCCAAAAAGAACTGCCACTACGAGATTATTACCTATACCTGTGAGGGATCGGGAGCAATTCACTACTGCATAATGCAGCCAGGCGATTTGGAGTCCCGTTTGCGGGGTCGGCCAGTCTTCATGGACAGGAACACAGGGACCTCACCACCATAGCTATGTTCATTCGTATTCGCGGGAGCGAGTGATCCAACGTCCTTGGTCGCTGTTTGATCTGATGTTATCTCCCCATGGGATTGACGAGTTACCGTGAAGCTGACGACCGAGCTCGCGTCGTCACGGCTCGAGAAGCTCTCGGCAGCGGTTGCAACACTACGCAAACTGCTGAGGTCAGTGCCTTCACTGACAAGCGACCGAGGGCGGTCCCTTAAAGTATCGGAAGGCGTTTTTTTTCGAGGTGTTATTCCTCCTTTGGATCTGGCCCGCGAAGGAGATCGTGCAACAGGCTGGGCAGAGCCCTGCGACAGGTTTGTTCGAGATCGTTTGAAAGCTAAGGCTCCCAAGAACTTGTGTCCAGCAGATGGATGAGAAGGAGGTTGTGGGGATGGCAAGATATCAATACTCGTTGTATGAGCAACATAAGGAACATCAGAGGAGGGGCTGGCTGGCTGGCCATTTCGGACACCGTCGAAAGGATTGTGATATGCGCTTGACAGGTTCCCCATTTCGGCATACTTTGCATATAACAGAAGTTGTGCGCGGAGATCGCAAGTCGGAGGTGCATTGACGGTGCATTTGACATGGGCAATGAGGCTGCATTGTTCACACAGTACGGCACTCCTCTTGACGTTCAAGAGACACACTCGGCAGACCATGGCTAGAATGCATTGTCAAGTCACCATGGAGATCCAACTCAAAGCTGTACCTACGTTTGCTGAATGTGGTTTTGATAAACGAATGCTCCCGTGGAGAGATATCACTATCAGCCAGGAATCGGGTCGTGATTTCAGATATGCGACGACGTGGGGGCGATGAGGAAATGTCGTTAGTCAGAATGGGAGTCGGTAAATCAGTATCTGGAGGGAAATATTTCGCTACTTCCGACTTTTGCAAATCAGTGCTGATACGGCGCAGAAACGGAATACTGTCTTGAGGACGTAATTCCTAAACAGGTTATCAGTATGAGAAGTATGACAAACAAGAAGGCGAGAATACTTTGTGGACACCCCAGTTCTTCTTAAGCCAAGGGTGTTCGCAGAGGAGCTCTGCGCTCGGCCGCATTGTGGGCCTTTTGTGGAAACATTGTACCAAGAAGTCCCGGAGGAAGGGAGAACACCCCTCTGGGATAGGAGGCATAGCATCTTCAACGATACGGAACATAACTGAAAGTATGATGACTATGACACACTATGAAGACAAAATAAAAAAGAAAGCCGCCTACCAGACATGCTATTCGTAATTTCCGCGTAGGGGGGCCGACCTGTCAAGAGCTCAATGATTGTGCAAGCTAAAGACCAAATGTCTGATTTGGTGGAGGCACCCTTGAGCTCAATGACTTCAGGGGCCATCCAATTGGGAGTGCCAGCAACGTCCTTTATTTCCCGTTCCATAGCGCGGAGATTGAGCGAAACTCCGAAATCTGAGAGTTTAACATTTCCGTTCTTGGTGGTCAAGATATTCGCAGCCTTTAAATCGCAGTGTACGACGTCACTGGAATGGAGGTAGTGTAAACCCTCTAGGATCTTGATTACATAACTTGCGACGAGACGTTCGTTGAGCTTTCCGAACGCCTTGAGGGTTTGGCCAAGAGAACCATTTTCGGCATATCTGTGATGGGGATGAGATGCAAGGACCGAAAGATATTCGCACACTTACTCTAGAACGAGACTCAAAGTGTCATCATCCCTTGCCATTCCCTCATACTTGACAATGCTTGGATGAGAGAGACTTTTAACCAAATCGACCTCTCTCATCAAAGTCGTGACTTCCTCCTCTTTCAAGCCTTCCAGCCGAATACGCTTCACCGCCACCATCTGACCAGTATTCAAGTTGAGTGCACGATAGACTGACCCAAATTGACCTCTTCCAATACAGTTGCCCAGTTGCTGTTACAAGGATTCTCCATCAGTATGAGGAATGGCAGGGATCGTGTAGCTTACGAAATGGGTGGGCGACTTTCCATCCTCCCGTATAATCAGGGTTCTACGGACGGCAGTACCGTCCACCGAATCACGGGGCGATGAAAGAAGATCACTTGCGCTGGCATAACGTGAGTCTGCACCTAGATTCATCATACTCTCGATTCTAACACGGCTAAGCTTGGGTCCAACTCCGTCAGCCGAATTGGGACGGTTCCGCCTTCGTGCACTAGAAGAGTCAATGTCACTCCGAAAACGACCTCGAGGAATTCGCGGGTTCTCAGGCAATCCCAAAAGATCGCCTCCAGGGGATGGGGAGCAGCGATCCCCCGATGAAGTTTGAGGAAAAGGCACAAGACGATCCTTAGCTGAGTTACGAGGTTCTTCTGATTCATTACGAGGCGAGAGGTAGATAGCATTCCTATTGGCCATGCTAGGCTTGGTACTATGGCGCCGTAGCATAACTCTACCGGTGGGTGACGAGGAAAGACCGCCGGGGCTGCTATCGCGGCTTTGTGGTGATTCCTTCGGGAGAAAACCGGGAGAGTCCAGACCTTGCCGAGCACGGTGGGTTGGTCGTCTGGGGAACTGTGACGATACTTCCAGACCTTCGTTCCGCTCCGACGCTCCAACAATGGCCAGCTTCCGAGGAGAAGAGACTGAGCTTTTCGTTTCGCCCTCACCACGAGGCGGTGATTTAGGGGTAGGAGTTCGACTATGAGACTGAAAGGCATCGATGAAATCTTCAGGCCATTTGCCCTTCCGAAGGTGAACTGCGGTCGTTTTGTCGGGTCTGTTCATTGTAGTTTGCTCCGCATTCCTGTCCTCCCCTTCATCCCTTCGTTTACCCTGCGAGCTAGACCCACTGTCATCGGCCTCTTCCACCACTCTCACGAGGTCCGCTCCCTCGCTGGCTTTGCAATCCATGATGTGCTTTCCCCCGCTGTCCGTGCTGTTCTGGCGAGTTAACTCGTCTGCAATAGCAGTACCTTCCGTACGTGTCATTGAAGGGGCCGCGGATGTGATGTCGGTCGTAATTGTCCGGATCGTTCCGAATTTATTTTGGCCACTGCTGTTACTGCGAGATCTGAGCCCAAAGTCTAGGAGGCTCGAGATATCTGTCGTTATGGTCGTCTCAGTCATTGCCGAGGACGCCACGGACTGTCGAGCATTGTACGAGTCAGCAACGAAGGCCCCACTCACAGACGTGCGAGTGGAGCCAGTGATCGATGATCGAGAGGGAGGAGATGCCTTCGGCTGGGTGAAAGGACCAGGTTCATCCGCACGTCTGACCGGGCGAGCCCGGAGAGGCGATCTCGGAGGCGGCGCCATGATATGTGGCACCCGAACATTGTTCAAGTCCCTGACCTCAATCTCGGTCGCAATGTCTCCTTCGACAGAGCGGCGTCCTTTATGCCTATCTGGAGGCACCAGTGGAAGAGCGGATGGAGGGCTGTACCGCTTCCGACCTGGCGATGTTGGGGGTGATACTCGACAATGCGATACTCGAGGAGTGCGAGAACGGCTGGGGCTCGAACCACGGGGTGTGACCGGACTCACAGGTGGAGAAGAGAGAGGGAGGTGACCAGAACTTGCTGAAGTCATCCGTGACGAAGAGCGAACAAGTTGGGCCCCAGACTTTGGTATAGGCGTTGGGGGACTTGAAGGCCGGGGAAGCTCACGACCCCTCGCAGCCAGCGTTCGCAACTGGCTAGCTTGCTTGCCTATGTCAACTTGCTTGGAGTGGGCCATCACTACGTGTGTCAAATACAAGTTCTGTTATAAAATTCTGGCTCTAGGTCTATACTAGTGTAGTTTAGCAGGAAATTAAATAAGTTAAATAGAATTAAATAAATTACTTAAATCAAGTGGGGGGCGAAGCATTCACAACGGGTACGGGACGGCCGTATTGACGGCATATGACCGTAAAAATGGTATACAGAAAGTAGATTTCACATTAAATAGACATAGTAGCTATAGTATAATCAGTTAATGGTCACAATGGTTGAGTTTTTCTTCAATTGAAGATGGTGCTTAATAAGCATGAGTGTTCCCACTGTTTCTGGTTGAAGATTGGCCTCCTTTCTCCAGCAATGGCAGATCCAGCAATGGCCAAATCAGGACTAGAATATTCTGAATAACTTTAACACATCTGGAATTTGTCTGGAATGGCCAAGATATCACAAGCAAGGTGATATAGATATGGCCACCTCCATCAGCAAAAGGGGTCTCCCCTTGGAAGCTACTGTACTATTACGACCATAGGTTCATGCATGTGACCAAAAAACTTTTCCGGGGCCAAAAAAAAATCAGTGTTATGCGTTATGTGAACCTACGGTTGTAATAGTACAGTACTTGAGGACTACTTTTTTGGGACTTGAAGGCCAAAGTGTTATGCTTAACAAACTGTTCCAAGGTTTGGGCAGAGTATGCAGGAAGTGGAAAGGCGAAGAGCAATGTGATTGCTAAATCTAAGGAATCTAACTATGCTACAGAGGGTTTATATAGGTACTGACTATAGGCGATAGTGGATGAGTCAGTACTGCGGAAGGCTATGTACAGTGAGTAAGCTGACCACGGAAAGCGAGTCAGCGCAGGAGCGAAGTATACTAAAGGGGATGACAAAGTAAGGTAGTGAGTCAGACTGGGAATTGAAGGTTGCGAAAGTAGACATTAGACATAGTAAGTTCGTAAGAGGGCACCACGTTCAGATGATAGGTAAAAGATATGGCATGGTCCTCATACCGTAGAGTCCGTAACATGTTCCCCTCCTTAAGCTCTGTGTCCTCACAGAGTCACTGTCCCCATCCCTCATTGTTGTTGGGGTCAGACCAGTTTGGACTCTCCTTGAGGCTCCAATCATATATCAGCTCCTCATTGATGGCAACGGTGAGCTCGAGGCCTTTGATAGCCAGCCGAATACGTTGATTTTCAATGACAAGGGTGCTGGTGTAATTTCCAAGAATTTGTTTCTCCTCGGGACTTGGGCAACGGAGAGGTTGGACAACGAGTGAAGCCGGATATGCATCTGGCAATGAAGGAGATCGGCAAGGGAAGTTTCAAGGGCATGGATTTGGTCCCTCATGGAGAGTGCTTCGTTCATGAGGGCGGCAATGGCAGGGTTGATGTCGGTGGTGGAAGTGGAGGTAGTGGTGGTGGTAGATATGGCGGCGAGGATGGTTGAGAGGTAGAAGAAGAATGGGGAGGCTATATTCACCCACCGGCACCCCCCGCATAGCCACACACGGGAACATCCTAACACCCACCCGCGCGCATCCCGACCCCTGCCCCCCCCGGCTTCTCGAGAGCCCGATACCCGCCTTGCGAAAAAAAGGCCGATACAGTGACTCAAAAAATTGATTCAATGTTTGACACTTTTTGAATATCTGTTGAATAACTTTGTATCTGATATAAATAATACCAGGATGTTGGTATATGGAAGGAAGCATTTGATCAGGGCCATCCATCAAAAAAACAATTATGTAATTCTGATTAGTATCCATGGAGATATGATCAGTTTAAAACAGGAACTCATTGAATCAATTATTTGAGGGAGTATCAGAAATATCAGAAATAATGCTCCACTGATTCTATAGCAACCAATGAGTGACAAATAGTTGCTATAGTGATGCTACCTTTGATTGGACCTGGACTGTGGATATTTAACCAGTCCAAATGCTCTCAGGATATTTCAAATTCAACATGTGCCCCATCTCCTCTGCTCAGAAGGAAAATATCCTTTCTCTGGCCTCCAATGGTCATTCCACCTGCTATATTGCATCTAGCCTGGGTATCAGTCAGCCTACTGTATCCAGAGTGCTCCAGGACCTTGTTTCCAATTGCCAAACTTCTTCTGCTGGTCGTACTTCCAAGTATTCACTATTGCTCATCATGCAGTTATTCAACAAATTACAACTGGCAAGGCTGCCAATACTGTGGAGGCCACCAACCACATCAATACCATCATTTCCAGCCCTGTCTCCTCACAAACCATCAGAAATCTCCTCAAAAGAAATGAGTCAGACAGAAACAAAGAAAAAAAAACCATACCTCAAATTGGCACATCACAAGCAATGGTTGGCCTTTGCTCTCAAGTACAAGGAGTGGACTGTGGAGGACTGTAAGAGGGTTATTTGATCAGATGAGACAAAAATCAACAGATTTGGGTCAGATGGGAAGCAGTGGGTCTGGAAAAAGAAAGGAGAAGGGTTGATTGAAAGAGAGGTGGAGGGAACACTGAAGTTTGAGATGGAAACATCATAGTATGGGGCTGTATGGGATGGAATGGAGTTGGGCAACTTGCAGAGGTTGAGGGGAGGATGGGTGATGATCAGTATGTGGCCATTGTGGAGGGTCACTTGCTGCCCAGCATAGATAAAAGTGGAATTTTTGAAGAGACAGTAATTTTTTAGCAGGACAATGATCCCAAGCACATCTCCAACAAGGCTATAAACTGGATGGAGAAGCAAGGAATTGTGGTCCTGGATTGGCCTTCATAGTCTCCAGATATCAAGATGCAACAGAGCAGGTGGAATAACTATTGGCGGCCAGAGAAAGAATGTTTTTCTTCTGAGCAGAGGAGATGGGGCACATGTTGAATTTGAAATATCCTGAGAGCATTTGGACTGCTTAAATACCTTCAGTCCAGGTCCAATCAAAGGTAGCATCACTATAGCAACTATTTGTCACTCATTGGTTGCTATAGAATCAGTGGAGCATCAGATTCTGATATTTCTGATACCCCCTCAAATAATTGATTCAATGAGTTCCTGTTTTAAATTGATCATATCTCCATGGATACTAATTGGAATTACATAATTGTTTTTTTGATGGATGGCCCTGATCAAATTCTTCCTTCCATATACCAACATCCTGGTATTATTTATATCAGATACAAAGTTATTCAACAGATATTCAAAAAGTGTCAAACATTGAATCAATTTTTTGAGTCACTGTAGATGCCTATGAACTCATGAAAAGTATATATACAGTTAGATACTCAAGCTATGTATGATAGAGAATCTGTATTCTGAAATGAGAGATCAAAACACAGGCAAAATTGTGATGCAACAGTGCATCATGGGTTACTCCAAACACCAAAACCAATGTTTTCCTCCTTTCCCCTTTCCACAACCACTTTAGTCTACATGTACTGTTTGTATACCATTAAAACATTGTATGTAAACCTCCTCAGACCATTCAACTAAAGTTCAAGGACTTGATAAGGTGAATATGAGGAAAATAGGTCGAAAATTTGACCAAAATCTTTTATTTCACCTTTGGATTCTCCACATTCAGGGGATCTCAGAACACCTTCATTTTTCAAATTTGGTTCATTCCTTAGGGAGATATGACACTTTTCCTCAAATCCGCACATTTGATTATTTCTATCATATCTGGACTTCTAAAAATTATACAAAGTGTGTCACAAGGTGAATACATATGCAGTCATGTGTCCTATTGCTTCAAACTATTATTAAATCATGAGAAAGGCACCGTGCATGCCTGCGCGACATCTTTGGTGCATTGTTTACTATTATTTGGTTCAGACCATGGGACCTCTATAACTTGGAATCCGTGGCGAAATTTGATAAAAAAATACATACTTGATGATTGGCACTCAGGCATTCAGGAAGAACTCAAAAGTCTTTCCAACATGGGCATTTATAAACTCGTCCCACACTCATCCGTCCAGCCACATGCGGCTGAGCCTCTCGACATTGCACTTTTGCCGCTGCCTTTGAGCCCCACAACATTCAGCGCTGAGCGCACACTAGCAGTAGGTAAGGCCATGGGGGAGCATAGGAATGGGGTGGCAGAGAGCGGAAGAGCAGGGTTGGTGGCGAGGGATGGGTGGTGGATGTGCCAGGGGTCTCCGGAGAGTAGATAGGTGCAAAAAGGGGCATGGCGGTGGTAAACATGGCGGGTGGATGCCAGATGGCATGGCAGGGGGTCTCCAGAGGGAAGGGAGGGGGGGCAGTGGCTGTGAGTGCACCAGGGGATGCCAGACGGCTGGCAGATTCACCAGGGGTCGTCAGAGAGGTGGTGGGCACCAAAGGAGGTTTGACAGAGGTGAACGCAGCAGGTGGATGTGAGACGGCAGGAGCGGGGGAGGGGGAGGGGGTTATAACTGCGTGAGCAGGCCAGAAAAGTGGTGGCATCGCAAGGCAGCTTGGGCAGGGCGGCAGGCACACCAGATGCTGTGCCAGACAAACAATGCTGGCGCTGGAGACGTTGTGAGCCTGAGAAAGCGGCAGATGTGGCGGTAGTGTTGCCGCGGCTCGGCTAGCTGGGTGTTTGGCTAGCCGAGCTGCATCAAGCCGGGTGATTGGCTCACCAAGCTGAGCCAAGCCATGTCTTCGGCTTGCTGCAGCTCCGGAGCCACTTACAAGCCGGCTCAAGCCAGCTTCATGATGGTATATCAAAGAATATTTATTGGTGTAAAAGAACAAACAAATGATAACAAAATGATTATTAATTGACGGCTGGAATCGAGGGGAGGCCGTTGGGCGCTACAGAGGGCCATTGGGCACGCGGAACGGCGCTTGGTGTCGATGGGAGGCCGTTGGGCACGTGGGGCGATGGTTGGGGGTCAAGGGCAGGCCGTTGGGCATTACAGATGGCCGTTGGGCACACGGAAGGGTGCTTGATGTCGATGGGAGGCCGTTGGGCATGCGGGACAAGGGTTGGGGTCGAGGGGAGGCCGTTGGGCACGCGGGGCGATGCTTGGTGTCGATGGGAGGCTGTTGGACACGCGGGACGAGGGTTGGAGTCGAGAGGAGGCCGTTGGGCACGCGGGGCGACGGTTGGGGGTCGAGGGCAGAGGCCGTTGGGCGCTACAGAGGCCCGTTGGGCACACGGAACGACGCTTGGTGTCGATGGGAGGCCGTTGGGCTCGCGCGGCGATGGTTGGGGTCAAGGGCAGGCCATTGGGCACGTGGGGCGACGGATGGGGGTCGAGGGCAGGCCGTTGGGCACGTGGGGCGACAGTTGGGCTCGAGGGGAGGCCGTTGGGCGCTACGGGTGTGCGGTGGGCATGCGAGGTGACGGTTTGGCATGCAAGGCGACTGTTGGAGAGGAGAGGCGACGGTGGGACATGAGAGGGGAAAGGACTCACGTTGGAGAGGGAGATGGTGGGGGTAAGAGAGCAAGAGAAAAAAATCGTGTGAATGATCTGGTGACTTCTGGCATGCCCAATCCTCGCGCCGCAGTTGTGATAACATAATTAGTTATTTTTAATGTCCTTGTTATTACAATAAATACTTTTGATGTACCATCACGAAGCCGGCTTGAGCCAGCTTCCGAGCCAGAGCTGGAGCTTCAATCAGCTCGGCTCTGATGAGAATTTGCCTTCCGTGGCTCGGCTCGGCTACAGCTCCCCAATGGCTTGGCTCCGGCTCTAGCCAGCTCGGAGCCTGAGCCGCGGCAACACTATGTGGCGGGCATACCAGATGGAGTGAGGAGTCATGGCAGAAGCCCCAGGTGGCCACCTGAGGGCTGACGGGTTGGTCTGGATCTAGAGCTGCCGCTGGTGCTGCTGAACCTTCTGAAAAACGCGAATAATGACCCCTGTGAAAAGCTGGGTACAGCGGGGACCAGATAGGGGATAGTAGCACTGACAGGCACAGTGGATGGGGGTCGTGGGGGAAGCCAGAGCTGCTGCTGGTGCTGGCAAACCTGGTCAAAATGGGTCAGAAAACAACAGATACAACAGGCCCACTGATACCCTTGAGACATTCTCATCCAGGGGTCATGGATTTCCAACCAGTACACTCCACCCAGTAGGAAAAGAAAGATAACAGAGCTGGCCAACAGAGAAGATTGTCCAAACTCCAAATGCCAGAAACCACACTGCTGGCTCAACGCCCCACGCTCACAATCATTGATCATACCACATGCCCCAAAAGGCTAGACTCAAACATTCCAGCTTCCAGATAGGTCGCACCCATGCCCCAAGGGGCCAGGCTCAGGTCATGAAAGTGTTGATAGGCAGGTGGCTGGCATAGAGAGCTGAAAAGAAAGCAGTTTGCAACAATTTTACAAGACACAAACAATTAATGAACATATAGTCACATGCTTTGATGACCAATCACACATGTTGGCAGCGTCTGCTGCTCAGCAGAGTCTCCTTAGGTTTTTTTGGTCCCTCTTGCTAGGTTGACTATCGATCTTATTTGGCCACTTTCAATCTAGCTTTTTCCAGACTAAATTGTATAGTATCAACCTACAGTAGATTGAGGCTTTAATCAAATCACATCAGAATCATTTCTTTCAACCTTTACCTGACTGACAATTGCTACCATGCAGATTGCAAGTCAGATTCACGGGGGTCATTATTGATTGTTTGAGAGTATTTTTATTTGATAGCACCTTAAATAAATTGGAAACTAGGATATGAATCACATGAGCTGTGAGCCAGAGCCAGAAGCCTCCTCTTTTCATTTCTGGGACCCCCACATTGTAGAAGTAGCCCAATTCTTCCCTTTTCCTTCCAAAGCCTTGACTGCTGTCTTCTCCAATTCCTCAGTCTGCTCTGCAGGATGTCATTCTCCAACAGCATGAAACAGGTCACCAGCCATAAAGATGACAATATTACCTGGTTTGTACATATCTGGGTAGACCTCAGACTGAGAGAAATTAGGAGTGTTATGCTTAACAAACCGTTCCAAGGTTCGGGCAGAGTATGCAGGAAGTGGAAAGGCGAAGAGCAAAGTGATTGCTAAATCTAAGGAATCTACTACAGTACAAGAGGTTTATATAGGTACTGACTATAGGCGGTAGCGGATAAGTCAGTACTGCGGAAGGCAGTGCGCATGAGTAAGGCGACTGCGGAAGGCTATGTACAGTGAGTAAGCTGACTGCGGAAAGCGAGTCAGCGCGGGAACGAAGTATACTAAAGGGGATGATGAAGTAAGGTAGTGAGTCAGACTGGGAACCGAAGGTTGCGAAAGTAGATATTAGACATAGTGAGTTCGTAAGAGGGCGCCGAGTCGGGCCGATAAGTAAAAGATATGACGTGGTCCTCATACCGTAGAGTCCGTAACAAGGAGGATAAGAAGGAAAATACACTTCAATTTCAATTCCAAATCGGAAAAATACAGCTTTCCTCCAGCAAAGCATCCTACTGGAAAGCATGCTGCCGGACCCACATTCAATCCATCCTGATGCAGCAGGACTTGCAATTTCCAGACAATAGCTCTACTCAGAAAAGGTCTGGGATCTGAGTTCTCCCACACTCCAGCATCAAAGGCCTTTCTGTACTTTTCATAATAAGCAGGCCAAGCCTTCTTGAATAGCACAGCCAGACGAAGAGCCATGGGGCAAGTTGCCCAGAAATACCATTTGACAGCTTGAGCGCTCTGCGCATTCCGGAAGAAGTCTGATGAAGGTACAAACTCATTCTAAACAGAAAGCCATTTTATTCTCATTTCAAGGAAGGAAAAATTTGAAGATTTACCTTGTGACCTTGGGGGTTCCAGAAATTACACCACACTTCTCATAGGCGCCGGGAAGTTGGATGGAAGAATTTGCAGCATCACCTTTCATTTGGTGATATAATTCTGGTCTTCATAAACTCTTATTCTGAAGACCAAAGGTCTGACCAGCGCGAGCTTTGACAAAGTTCAAATCAATGACTGATTTTCCATTCTGATGCTGGACATCTCTTTTTGAAGCCTTAGGATATAGAACAGCATGGAGCATCTGGGTGTATGCATGGAGGCTCAATTGATCCTTTTCCTGATTCAAGGTCAATGCTGAACAATTAAACAGATTTTGGGCAAATAAAATACCAGAAAGCCATCCTCTTGAATTTCTTCCTTAGGCCGATCAGCTTCAGTCCTTCCTGCATGACCGTTTGGCCCTGTTGTATGGGTAGTCTCATAAGGAAGGTGAATCATTAGGAATCTTATATCAAAGGGTGAATGGCTCACCATAATTTTATCCTTTGAGACCGGTAACTTTGCCAATTCTAAATCCTCCTCATTGTACTCTGCATTCGGAGTTCCATCTTCTAGATCGTCATCCCCTCCCAACACCTCTACATCGTCATCAGATTCATAATCAGATAGGTTGGCGCTACTTTTGTTGACCTCTGTTTGGAATGGAGAGTCCAGGAGATCTTCCAGTGGCATCAGCAGGCTTTTTGGCTCCTCAGCAGAGTTGGCAAGTTGGATATCCCGCATAGTACTTCCGAGCTCTTCTAACGGGGTCAGCAGACTTTCTGGCTCCTCAGCATTTCCCCAATCCAGAACCGGTTTACCAGGTCGAGTGGCAAATACTGCCACCAAACAATAGCCGTTCTTATCTTGGAAAATTGTGGAAAATGGATCCACAGGCCATTCAGCCATAGCTGACATTTTTTTGCCAGCTGCTTCCTGGTCTTTTTTGCAGGGCTTGGGCCTCCTTTTGAGTTCTGCAAGGGAAACACCTGTGATGGTGAAGACAGGTGCATTCTTCCTTCTCCCACTCGCTGGCAAGATACTTGTATGATTTGACCAGAAGCTTATCCTTCCAAGCCACGGTGCGGTTATGTGGCTTTGTTCATTTGAGTATCAAGGGATTTGTAGGTTTTTACTTGATTAGACCTTGCTTAAACAGGGAGAGCACTTCCTTATAGGCAGTATACTGCGCTGTACGCTTGGCACACTGTGCGACTGTTCTCTTCTTGTGAGTCTTGGCCAATTTGGGCTGAGGGACAAAGAATCAGCCAAAACCTCAGCATAAGGTGAGTTTTTCCTACTTCTGTCCTGGGAATAGGACAGTCTGCACCGTCTGGTATTTCGGAAAGGTCGGGTTTTGAAATGTTGGTTTGAACCGTATTTGTCTACCAGACAAAGCATGAAATTTAATCAGGGTTAACAAGGAAAGAGAAATACATGGATCTTTGCTTTCTTCCCAGGCCTCTGAGGTTCAGGCAGAGGCTTTTTGGAAATTTGAATGGTAAGTGGTTTTGAGGACGTTGCAATTATCTCTGCATCTGTTTGTGCGAAAGAACACTTAGGAATGCGCATTGTAAGAGGTATAGTGGGGTTCCATCTTCATCCCAACAACCCAACCCCTCTTCTCCTCCGCAGACTCTAGACATGGCAGAAGCCCCGGCAGTACAGACAATGGATACATCCAAGATCATCAAGGATCCCAGGATGTTCAAGGACAGATACACCTTTGACGAGTGGTGGAAAGCCACCAAACTATACATCAGGTTCCAAAAGAGCCTCACAGACGATCAGAAGATTCTTGCGGTGCTATCCCATATGATGGAAGGGTCCGGCAGACACTGGGCCAGTAACAAGTTAGACGCTCTTGCTGTTGACAATGAGAACATCACCTGGCTAGGTTTTTCCGATGATATCACCACACGCTTCTCCATCGCCAACAAGTTGGTTGCTGCCAAAGCAAGACTCGAAGTCCTGAAACAAGAGAAACGCACCGTTGACAAATTCCTGGATGAATTCAAAGACTCTTGAAACTGTCAAACCTCCTTGGCGAAGAAACTGGGAAATACATCCTAGAGAAGAACATCAACCGCAGAATCTCTGAACAAGTGGCTAGTGATGGCAAGACATATACCGATTACGCAAAGGAGATCCGAAACAAGGGACAACAGATGGAAGGACACGCACTGGTCATCCGAGGTGGCGGCGACATGCGCACTGGATTGGGTACCACTTATGGTGGTCAGGGCAAGGCCATGGAGATCAACAAAGCAGGAGTAGCCCGTTGCTACAACTGTCAACACTTCAGTCATCTGGCTAAAGACTGTAGCGCTCCAAAGAAGAAAGATGGTCGCAAGTGTTTCAACTGTGACCAAGACACAAGACAAAATGCAAACTTTGGCCTCTGCAAATGATAATGAGAAAGAGTTTGTGAAGGAATATTTTGTAAAAAAGACTTTGGCTGCAGAGAAAGATAGCCTTTCCTTGCATCCAAAGATAATGCAATACTTTGAAGTTGGCTATAATATTCTAAAAGAATTTGTCATTTAAGTAATAAGATATTTTGCTGAGGGGAAAAAACATATTTCTCTGGACAAAAGTTGAAAGAGAAAGTAATGGAAGATTTTTATTTTTCACATTTCATTTGGGCATTAAAAATGTTTTGCTTTTGCATTTGCCATGTGTTCTGCCAAATGATTATTTTGTCAATTGTTTTCAAAATGCATTTTGCATGTGCCAAAGTTTGAAGATTTCAAATTTCACATGTGCTAAAGTTTAAAAAAACTTTGGCACATGCGAAATTTGAATTCTTTTGTTTTGGCACATGCAAAATGTGTTATGAAAGCAATTGACAAAATAATCACTTGGCAGGACACATGACAGATGCGAAAGCAAAACATTCTCAATGCCCCAATGAAATGTGAAAAATAAAAATTTTCCATTCCTTTCCCTTTCAAATTTTGTCCAGAGAAATATGTTTTTTCCCCTCAGCAAAATATCTTATTACTTAAATGACAAATTCTTTTAGAATATTATAGCCAACTTCAAAGTATTGCATTATCTTTGGATGCAAGGAAAGGCTATCTTTCTCTGCAGCCAAAGTCTTTTTTACAAAATATTCCTTCACAAACTCTTTCTCATTATCATTTGCAGAGGCCAAAGTTTGCATTTTGTCTTGTGAGAAGGCCATATCGCGCGCAACTGCCGCAAGCTGAAGAAGAACTCTGGAAGGGTTAGGAAGGTGTCCGAGGAAGATGCCGAGAATGACGAAACCACAACCTTAGAAGCCGACGAGAAGGATTTTCCTGAAGGGTCCGATTAAACAATGCTAAGTCGCGACCCTTATCTATTAAACGGACTTGCTTGCCTTGTATGACTGCAGACAATAGAACCTATGTCATCCCTGCCAAGCGAGCTGCTGCATCAACTAAGATTGTGAAGGGAGATAAACCTCTGAAAAGATGAGAGATCAGACTGTTAGCCCAGCTCAAAACACGACGAGGACCAAAGGTTATCCGACCTGAGGTTGATAGCGGATGTGATTGCACATGCATCCATCCCAGAATAGTACGCGAACAGAACCTCCCCACGCAAGGAATACCGCCCATAGCAATTCTAAATGCGGATGGATCACCAAATCGACAACAGAAAGCGAGCCAACTTGCCGAAGTCAAACTGGATTTGGGAGCACATCAGGAAACCATGGAAGCAATGGTACTGGACATTGGGAGAACGGACATGCTCTTGGGACATGACTGGTTGGTGCACCACAACCCCACAATCAATTGGACAACCAGCGCGGTAACATTTAACCGGTGCCCAACAACATGTCAAACCAAACACTCGGATTTCAGGATTAACCTTAATGGTCGCAAACACCAGGTTCGCATGGTTGAGGTGCGCGACAAAGATGCACCCAAAAAGTCGGATCAGAAATGGAAGCCTGGAGACCCTATCTTGGAAGCTGTCACTCCCACACTACCTCCCACAACCAAACGACCCTCATATGTTAAACGATTTGCTCATCTTTTTGAGAAAGAGAACTTTGATAAGATCCCAAAGGAGAGGGAATGTGACCATGGTATCGAACTTACACCGGACGCACCAAAGGAACTAGGGGAAAATACATATCCTATGACGCAAAAAGAACAAGAGGAATTGGACACATTCATTGACGAGGGTCTAGCAACAGGAAAGATCCGCCCGTCCAAATCCCCATATGCCTCCCCTTGCTTCTTCATCAACAAGAAGGATGGCTCCAAACGATTGGTACAAGATTACCGCATGGTCAATAAATTCACGGTCAAAGACAAGTTCCCACTCCCATGAATATCTGATCTCTTGGACGTGCTGAAAGATGCAGTCTACTTCAATAAAATGGACATCATGTGGGGCTATAACAACGTCTGGATTAAGGAGGGCGACGAATGGAAAGCTGCCTTCCTCACCAGTCGAGGATTGTTCGAACCATTGGTCATGTTTTTTGGTCTTTGCAACTCCCCGGGAACGTTCTCTCGAATGATGGCTAGTCTATTCCGGGACCAGATCCGCCGATGTATCTGCGTGATCTACATGGATGACATCGTGGTTATCGGTAAAACCAAGGAAGAACTTGCATGAAACACCAAAGAAATCCTACAGATCCTATCGGACAATGATTTGTTCCTAAAGGAGAAGAAGTGTTTATGGGAAGTAACGAAATGTCCTATATTGGGATATGTGGTTGGTGAGGGACGTGTCGAGATGGAAACTGAGAAGGTGGATACAATCCGAAACTGGCGAGCACCCACAGGAAAAAAGGAAGTTCAGAAGTTCCTTGGATTTGCCAACTTCTATCAACGTTTTATTGAAGGGTACTCAAACATTGCAAAACCTCTCACCGCGCTCACAGGCGGTACGGCATTTACTTGGGGACCAACAGAGCAGCAAGCCTTTGAAGGTCTCATATGGGCAATTACATCGGCACCAGTCTTGGCATTACTGAAACCAGAGGGACAGTTCAGGGTTGAAACTGATGCATCGGGCTATGCAATTGGAGCAGTACTCTCTCAGAAGCAAGACAACAAATGGCACCCCATCATGTTCTTGTCGCGGACCATGTCCGCGGCCAAACAGAATTACGAGATATACGACAAGGAACTCCTGGCGGTCATGGAAGCATTGAAAGATAGGAGACACTATCTGCTTGAAGCCAGGGAACATTTCGAGATCTTGACCGATCACAAGAACCTGGAATATTTCCGTCATCCTCAGGACCTAAATCAACGACAGCGACGCTGGAAAATGAAGTTACAAGACTATGACTTCGAATTACGGCATGTGCCCAGCAAGACCAATGCGAAAGTGGACATCCTGTCACGCTTACCCTGGTATGAAGCGGAACTCAAACCACAGGACAGTGACCAAATGCTCAAGGAGGGACTATTCTTGAAACGGTTGGAATCAGAAGATGTGGTACAAATGGAAATGTTCATGGAGGAACAATTCTTTGAAGGGGGTGAAACATCTGATTCCATCAAATTTGGAAACATGACGACCATTGAAAATCCATGGATCGCACACATCAAGGGTTCAAACCGCATGGAGACAGAAGTAGCGCAGGGCCTAAAGAAGAATCCTCATTGGTATCAGCAGGAGAATGGGATCACCTATGCAGGAGAACGAGTCTATGTCCTGCCAGACCCACAATTACGACAAGAATTGATGTTTGAGTCACACAATGCACCAGTGGCTGGACATCCAGGACAGTACCGGACACATGAACTCCTCACTCGCACCTACTGGTGGCCTACCATACTGCATGATGTGAAGAAGTACGTGAAGGGTTGCGACACTTGTCAACGCAACAAGATTAATTGACAAAAGCGACATGCTCCGCTACATCCCCATGCAGCACCAAGTCACCCATGGGAAGACATAGGAATCGACGTTGTGGGACCAATACCAGAATCTGATGGAAAAGATGCAATTCTGGTCATCACGGATAGACATTCGAAGATGCTTCACCTCATTCCGACAACCGTGGAACTATCAGCCGAAGGATTAGCCAAGATCTATCGGGATCAGATATGGAAGCTTCATGGGATCCCCAAGAAGATCATCAGCGATAGGGGACCGCAGTTTGCTGCGAAGTTCATGGAGATACTCTGCCGCATGCTAGGGATCAAGAGGAACCTGTCCACCGCGTACCACCCACAGACTGATGGACAGGCCGAGCAATCGCATCAGGAAACGGAAGCGTTCTTACGGAACTTTGTCAACCATTTACAGGATGATTGGGCTGAGTGGATCGCAATCGCAGAGTTCCAGTACAATGACAAAGAACATCAGGCCACGAAGCACACCCCATTCTACCTCAACTACGGTTTACATCCTTGGAAGGGAGAACTCGTGTTAGAAGATACCAATCCGGCTGCCAACGACTTCTTGAAAAAACTCAAACAGGCACGAGAAGAAGCCAATGCAGCACTGAAACAAGCACAGGATCAGATGAAGAAGACAGTTCATACACGGCAAAGTCCGTCTTGGAACTACTGCATCGGGGACAAGGTGTGGCTGGAAGGGACTAATATCAGGACCGATTGCCCCTCAAAGAAACTTGATGCACTCCGACATGGACCATTCAAAGTTCTAGAGAAGAAAGGAGCTAGCATGTATCTTCTTGATCTTCTGAAGACTTGGAAGATGATTCACCCTGTGTTCAACGAGACCCTGTTGTCACCATATGAAACTCCAAAGTACACCATCCAGAAAAAGAAACCAGCCCCTGATCCGATCATCGTCGAAGGACGAGAAGAGTACCATGTGTCTACGATCCTAGACTCTCGAAAGTTCCGCGGAAAGATCCAGTACCTCGTCCAGTGGGAAGGATATGGTCCAGAAGAGAACACATGGGAACCTCGTCCACCTCCACTACCAACATCAACCCCGCCATTGCCGCCCTCATGAACGAAGCACTCTCCATGAGAGACCAAATCCATGCCCTTGAAACTTCCCTTGCCGACCTCCTCCATCGCCAGATGCATATCCGGCTTCACTCACTGTCCAACCTACCCATCGCCCTGAGTCCCGAGGAAAAACAAATTCTCGGAAATTACACCAGCACCCTCATGATTGAAAATCAACGTATTTGGCTGGCTATCAAAGGCCTCAAACTCGCTGTAGCCATCAATGAGGAGTTGATATATGATTGGAGCCTCAAGAAGAGTCCGAACTGGTCCGATCCCAACAACAACGAGGATGGGGACAGTGACTCTGTGAGGACACAGAGCTTGGAGAGGGGAACATGTTACAGACTCTATGGTATGAGGACCACATCATATCTTTTACTTATCGGCCTGACTCAGCGCCCTCTTATGAACTTACTATGTCTAATGTCTACTTCCGCAACCTTTGATTCCCAGTCTGACTCACTACATTACTTCGTCATCCCCTTTAGTATACTTCGCTCCCATGCTGACTCGCTTCCCGCAGTCAGCTTACTCATTGTACATAGCCTTCCGCAGTCGCCTTACTCATGCGCACTGCCTTCCGCAGCACTGACTCATCCGCTACCACCTATAGTCAGTACCTATATAAACCTCTTGTACTGTACTAGATTCCTTAGATTTAGCAATCACATTGCTCTTTGCCTTTCCACTTCCTGCATACTCTGTCCGAACCTTGGAACGGTTTGTTAAGCATAACACAAGCCAATTTGAGGACCAGGAGCGTGTTCTTGCAGGGCCTGCCAACAGGCTGGCCCTTCTTTCCTCCTTCTGGATCTTTTTCTGTTTATCATGATGCCCCAACGCAGTGTGTTTAATGAGCATGCATCAGGAATCAGGGCCGCCTTGCTTTCGACTCAGGTTGCGCAATGCGGCAACATCAAAGTGTGCAAAACCTTTGTTTGTTCATCTTCTGAACCAAACAGGTCATTCTTTGTTTTGAAAGGTGAACAAACAAAGCTTTCGCCTCACCTTCATCACTGATTGCCAATTTTGCTGAGCCCTATGTCATGTCCCAGTTAGCTGTCACCCAGGTAAGTAGCCCTTTCGGTCTCAAGACCTTGCTGTTGACCGCCCCCAGGTATCGTCTTGTTCATTTCAGTAAAACACCCCATTGCGCTGCCATCTGCTATATCCCCTCACAATCCTTCTTCAGACAAAGGTCTAACTGGGGGCTCCTCCCCTGGATGAGTTCAATTTTCCAGCATGACAACTGGAGAGCCCTGGAAGTGGGAGGCGGTCATGAGCTGACAGTATGTACTTGGAAACCTTTGCATTCTGAGCTAAAGGTGACCTCTGGAAAACAGAACTTGATGGAAGCGTTGGAAACCAATTCAAACAGTTGTTCTTGCCAGGCAATTCAAGGGCTGGTGAATTACTTCAATGAAAATGAGCCCTCAACGCTGCTAGCAGGCCAAAGCTGCCATTGGTTACATATTTGGATACTGCCTTGTAGACACCATTGCCTCGATTCATGACCTTGCTGGAAGTACCCTGGAGGTTCAGGGAGGTATTCAGGAAGAAATAGCAGGAGCCATCATCAAAACCTTCCCAGTGAGCCTTGTCATTCTTCCCCTGTTTCTGCAGCTCAATCAATTCTTCCATTTAGAAATTGGAGGATTGGGACATTATTGTCCAAAATGTGCTCCACTATCTGCGAGCTATGCCTCCAGTACCAACTCTAAAAACAAACCTCGCCCGTCAGTACACTAGGCTCTGCTCCAAGGAGAAGAAGAAGAACAGCACATTGATAGTTAACCACTTTGCTCAAGCTGCTTTTCATGCAGCTTATCTTTTGGCTGTGAGTGACCCCCTGCTTTCCCCTGCAATTCTCACACAGTCTGGAATAGGGACATGGTGACAACAACACCAACAAAGCTGACAATGGTGAAGAAGGCAGCCCCCCAAAGATCCAAACGCAAGTGTCATGCGCCGCCCAAATACCCTGCACAACCACTGGCCCGCTCCCAGAGGTCTTCAAAAAAGCCCAGGACAACTCCGCAGACATTGACTCTGAGAGGGAAAGCGGTCAAATTTTTGAAGGAGTCCCTTAGATTCAAGGCCTTCCAAAGTGTCATCGTGCAAGACTTGCACAAGCAATATGTGGGTTGTTTCTCATGTTTCTTTGAAATACTTAAGGCTCACAGTAGCGTTTAGTCCCCTGACACCCTGCATTTGCCTCCCTTGGAGGTCGAGTCAACACCTTTGGTAAGCATTATTCTTTCAAGATGTGGTCAGTGCTAAATTTAGCTGCTCTGCTCCTCAGAAGGTTACAGGAGCTCCTGTCGACTTTGCTCTTTCTGGAGGGAATGGTGTCTACACGGCGGTGCATACCGTCACAGAGCTGGCACTCTGAAGCAAATGCTTATGGCTGCAAGGCAAGTGGATGGGAAAGCACTGAACGGCCTGGACTTTCCACATCCAGCACCTGGAGAATTTCCCCTCCCTGCTGCAACAGACATCACCATTTGGGATCAGATTCACAAGGAGCCCTGGTGTGAGGATGCCTTTCCCTGGTCGTCTATGTGATGGGGTCTTTGTGCCACTGCAGGCGCTTATCACAAGGCACACAAAGATTGCAAATGCAGCTGTACATTCATAGCGCCTGAGTCTGGAGTCAAACAGTGGCTTGTTGGGGTTCCCAAATCGGATTCCGCAGAGGGCTTCGCTGATCTTGTCTCAATCAATACATTCACATTTGGCAAATTCAATATCTCGGAGACAAATTCAAATCTGGTGGATTGGGCAGCTGTGGTCCTTCAACCTGGAACTGCCCTGTAAGTTTGCAAGTTCATGTTCATCAGATCCAAGCTGACCAGAGTTTGGAATAGCATCATGCAACCCAATACCCTCCATGTGGTCTTCACAGCTGAGCATTCTGTTTGCATGGGGGGCCATTTTTATTCAACATTGACGCTCCGGGAAACTTGTTATGGCCTTTATCATGATTTCACTTCTGGGCAGGTTACCACAAATGCCGAACACATTTCAGATGCCTTCAGAGTTTTGACGTGGATGATGGTGTATTACCAGATGGACTTGATGAGTTCTGAGGATAAGGAATCTCCAGAGGATTCCATGGACATTGACAACAGTGAGTATTTTATTATTCATTTCAAGTGCAGTTTTTATTAACCTGGGGCTATTCTCTTGTTAGCTCAAGGTCCAAAAGATCCCCGGTGGCATTGCCCCGACCTCACCACATTTGAAGGGAGCCTCAACATCCCCAGTTTGATGTGCCTTCTGGAGCTGGGAAATATCCTCAACAATTGGAGCTACGACGGCACTGAACAGTATTGAGCGTCGTTGATTGATGTATGCCCGGAAACGTTTGAGGATGCTGTGCCATTGGATCAATTGTCAGTATGAATTGCTTGATCCGGAAGGGATGGTATATGACTTTGTCCGAGCGGCATATTCCTTTAGATTAGCAACTTCACAGATGAGCACTACCTTCCTATCAATCTCAAGTGATTGAGGGACTAGGGAAAAACTCTTGGCAGCCTTGTTGTCTTTGAACTTGATGGGGATGTGGGTGGTGTCACGACTAGCAATTCCAATGGTATAGCAGAGAACTGGCGAAGCGTTGACTTTGTACATCTAGTACAAAGAGTCAAAGCTGTGCAGTTTCTGGAACTTGAAGTCTTTAGGGTCAGAACGGGCCAGGTTTGCAATGTTCAGACTGATGAGGCCAGACGAAGTTGCCAATTTGAGGAAATAACTGCATGCATGTTAGAGTATGGCTCATTCAACGTGAGGAAGAACTGCTTACTCCCAATTGTAACCCATATCCTCTATGGCAAGAGACAAGGAGAAAAATGAATGATCTGGTTCTCCACCTTTCCCAACCATCCTGCAGCCCCTGCCTTTGCAGTTAGCTTTCAAGATAACATGTGGAATGCTTAATACTCACGTTTGAACGATAGGAAGATTCCAGTATGTCTGAAGCATGCCTGGATTGGCCAACTCTTCCTTGAAGAGAATGCACTGTTCAACGTTGGAAAGCAGACTGCGCAAAAGGCCTGTCAGCAATAATGTTACAGTCTGCCAGATCAACCAACTGCTCACTTCCAAATGTCATCATCAGGATATTCTGAAGATGTGCGGCTTGGGACACCAATGATTTAGCCTGATTTTCAGCAGCGGTTTTCCTAAAAGGCCGGAGGGTTTATCAAAGTGCTTGGCTATGAAGGGGGGGGGAAACACACTCAACAGCGGCATGGTACGCACAATTGGCTTTGCTGGGTTGACAAAAGGTAGGAATCTCAGAAGCCCATCTAACAGCGAGAGATCATACCTTGGGGGGCCAATGAGGACTTCAACCTTCATCCTCTTGGGATTTTTGCTATGATGAGAAGTCGTCAGACATAGATGTTTGCTGACAAGTGAAACTGTTGTACTTCAGTTGAGGGCTACTGGGCTCAGAGACCTTCTCTTCCTGCTCCGCGTAGTGTGGACAGGAACAGGCATTTTGTCGACAACTCTGATACAATAAGAGGAGTTGGCCATCAAATTACTGGAGGGTGCACTTACTCTTGTTCGGATTTTCTAGGACGGCCGCGACCCTTCTTCTTGGGAGCTTGGGGAGTAGCCTGCCGGATCTTGGGAACATGAGGTGTCACCTGTGCCTCCCTGTCACTGTTACTGACAATGGAGGGGGCATCATCAGAAGAATAACTGACAAATTGAGTGAGATTATGATCGACCAGCAGTAAGGAAGGTGACTTACACAGTCTGGTGGTGGCGGCAAGATTTCGACTTTGGCATAGCAGATGGGAGAAGGTATGAACAAGGCAGCAGAAAGGCTGAGGGTGCCTAGATGATGATGTGAATGGGCTGATGCAGCTGAAAGAACATATTTTAAGCAAAAACTGCATTACTGGCAAACATGTTGCTCCGCACGCTATTTCCTCAGGGCACACGGCGATCTGTAAGATAAATTCTAGAAGAAGTTCCACAAAAGAGACTTAACTCAACTTGTTTCATTCATCAAATGGAGAAAGAAAGCTTGAGAGTCGTGAACTTTTTCATCTGCAATAAACAAAGTGGCCTTTGGATTGTTTAGTAACATACCCTAATGTCTTGGCTGAGGAAGAAACTGTGCACAATTTGCATAGGCAGTTTCTAGCTTTTCTAAAACAGTGAACCAGTAGCTTCATTTGGACCTTTCAACAAGAGGTTCCTGGAGTGCAAACAACTGCAATGCAGAGGGTTTTCAGGGGTCATTGCTAACCAAGTGTGGTATGGATAGTATGTTTTCCAGCACCCCGACATCAGGGTTTAGTGATTTTAGGAAACCTGTAGAACAGGGACAAGACTATCTCATTTGGACATCAAGTTGCTCTTGGGAATCAGTGGCTTTGAATTTTGATCGATTTCCCCCAACTTTCTACTTTGACAATGAATTGACTCTACAACAGAGAGGCTGCTCATATGTGATGGGTTTTCACTTTTGATTCAAAGGCAGGCTTGATATAGCAAGATAACAGGAGTGGACTTGGAGGCCCTGAATGTGCGATGGATGGAATCAGCTACAACTCTCGGCCTTAAATATGGTGAGGCTCTCTGAGGACTGTAATAGAAATCTATTCAACTGATTTTTCAGGAAGAGGGACTCTCCCAGACAGAAGTTCTCAGAATGCACCCCCCTGTTTCTTACTGATTGGTCAGCCAGGCTGAAGAGAGCCTTGAAGAATCTGGATTGGACAAGGTTGTTGTCCGTCTTCATGGGGTTGTTTGTGATCTCTCTCTTCCTCCAATTTTTTCTGCAGGGCCGGGTGCGTAAGATCCAGCGGTCAGAAACCTTGTGTGCTAATCAAGAAATAGAAATCTGTTGTACTGGAAACAATCTGTCAATTTGACTGGCTTTGGCAATCCTGTGTTTGAGAAATGCATTCAAAAGATTCACGACGTAAATCAGAAGTTTGCAAGAGAGGTTCCAGCCAATAGCTTAGATCCCTGGGTCCCTGCCGACTTTGAAGGCCATCCATCCATAGCTGTTTCTAATCAATTTTATTCAGATCGTTGATCCTGCGGCCCTAGCTCTGACAGAGATGAAGTTGCCTTTGGTGAGGGTGTGGATCCCAATAGAGTGCTGGAAAAGGCAAAGGAAAAAAACCTACTGCATCTGACAGAGAATGAAGTCAATTACTTGAGTGGAGGAATGGCAGGTAAGAAACTGTTTGTTTTTGAGCTTGCTCTAACCGTTCTTTTCAGATACAAAACTATTTCACCTGTCAAATTCAGACCTGGGGACATAGTTGAGGCTCAACTGTTCTTTATGACTGTTCCTCTGAAGCTGCCTCCACGTCAACCAGCTACTCTTCCAAGATACAAATTCTTGCTGGTCCTGTGATCTTTGGCTCTGTTGGATTCCACCCACATTACTGTAAGCCATCCCATTAAGATGGGAGTCCTAAATACTCATCAACAGGTTAGAAATCACTTCAACCTTGCAGTTCTGATTGGAGGGAAAACAAAGAAAACAAATCCCCTGTTTTAAAGAGAAAGTCAGGTTATGGAGAGTTGGAAGAAGGGCGGGCAGTAAAAAAGATTTTCACCACAGGAGACACCGCGGAGAGGCTGGGAAAGATGACGATAGAATCTCCCACTTGAATTGTTTGCACGGACCATAGCTATTTTACACCGTACTTCTTTGCCATTCAAATTCATTTATTTTCAGTGTGCAAAGGCTTTGTTTGTTTGGTTTACAGGGGAGAGCCAAACAATCACCAAAAAGCCTTTGTATGGCAGGTTAGAAACAGTGGAAAACAAGAAAAGAGCGAGGTGAGGAGTCTCATATAGCATGACTTTTAGATTCTATGGGAAATGACATAGGTGATAAGGTGAAGAGTGTGAAGAATGATAAAAATGCCCTGGATGCTCAGAAAAACCTATTTGCCGCGTAATTTACAAACTGTACTTTGTTTGAGCCTTCTAAAAGTGCTTAAAAGTGATCTGCTTGAAATCAGATTTCCAAGACCCGAAGAATGAACCCCTTGTCTGCCTCTTCTGAATGGAGAAGCTTTGTTAAGGCAAACAATGGCTTGACAACAATCCAAACCTGGCCAATGCCAACCTTCTGTGTTGGATTAATATTTGGCTTACAGTCATCCACTGGCAAATGAGACGGCCAAATTAATTTGTAACAGAGAGAGCAAACTAATACAAAGACTCAGAGTGGTTCAATGGAACACGTCTAGAATATATTCACCTAATACGAAGACTAGGTATTCGGATAAGTAAAGTACAGTAGAGTACGAAAAAAGGGATCTCACCTCAGAGTGGTTCAATGGAACACGTCTGAGGTGCAATGTACATAGGTAATGGAATATATGTAGAAATGAAACAAGAGTAGCACAAGACAATAGGTGCACCGTGGTGACAAAAGAGGTAAGTGACCTAAAAGGAAATACATACAAGTCAGGCGCAGAGTCGCTTGGTGGCCAACACTCCCCCTCAAGCATGTCGAAGCCCGAATTCGGTGGCAAAGTGCTTGACTTTCATAGAAGGGAAGGGTTTGGTGAGTGCGTCGGCAATCATCTTGTCGGTAGAACAGTAAATGAGCTGAATCTGGCCTTCAGTGATAATGTAGCGAATGAAGTGGTAGCAAACATCAATATGTTTGGTACGGGTGTGGTATTGGTTGTCCTTGGCAAGAGCGATGGCAGATTGATTGTTGCCAAGAAGAGTGGTGGGTCCCTCGACAGGAAAGACATTGCCAAAGACCCCCCCGAGTAGTGAACGAAGCCAGATTGCTTCCTTCGTGGCATGAGTCATCCCAATGTATTTGCTTTCGGTAGTTGAGAGCAAGACGATCTCCTGGCGCTTGCAACTCCATGAAATTGCACCTCCGTTCAGAATGAAAGTATACCCATTGATAGCCCGTCGGTCCTCCAACATACTCCCATCAGCATCAGAATAACCAACAAGATCCTTCTCGACATCTCCTCCATATACCAACCACAAATCTCTCGTCCCCTTGAGATAGCGCAGCACTCGCTTGATGGCTTCCCAATGCGGCATACCCGGATTCTTGGTGAACTTAGACAGTGTGGTGACGGCGAAGGCAATATCTGGACAGGTGCCGAGACAGGCCCACATTAAGGAACCCACGGCCTCATGGTATGGCACATCGCGCATCTGGGCGAACTCGGCGGCAGAGGAGGGTGATTGAGAGCTAGAGAGGCGGACCTGGGTATCCATAGGAGTGGAAAGGGGTCAAGACCATAGCGGCGTAAGACGGAGTCGATATAGGAGTGTTGGGAAAGGGAAATGGAACATAATTGATGGTCGCACTTGATCTCAACGCCTAAGAGCCAGTGGATTTTGCCTAGGTCAGAGATCTCAACATGCTCCTTGATACCAATCTTCACGTCATGGATCAGGTCGACTGTCATTGCAGCAATTGTGCAGTTATCAACATGGACGACGATGACGACCAAGCGGTTGCCCTGTTGTTTGTAGAACACGGCCTGATCGACTTCGCACTGCTTGAAACCCAGCAGGTTCACAAGGATCTCGACGAGACATTGGTACCAGCAACAACTGCTTTGCTTTAGCCTGTAGATGGTTTGGAGGAGGCGACAGACTTGATTTGGTGAGCGAGGTGCGTGGTAACCAGGGGGCTGATGCATGTAAACGATTTCGTTGGGTTTGAGTTTGCCGTTCAGAAATGCGCTCTTGACATCGATCTGATGAAGTTCCAAATCGAAAAATGCGGCCATGGCGAGGATCGCACGGATTGAAGCGAGTTTGGCAACTGGGGCATAGGTGTTGAAATAGTCGACGCCGGGAACTTGTGAGTAACCCTGCACAACCAATCAAGCCTTGTACTTGATGACATTACCCGCATCCTTCTTGACTTTGAAGACCCACTTCGACCCTACAATATTGGCATTCTCTGGCTTATCAACCAACTCCCATGTCCCAGCTTTTCACAGAGCCTCAAGCTCATCCTCAATCGCTTTCTCCCACAACAGCCAATCCAGTCTCCTCTTCACCTCCACAACAGTCCTTGGCTCAAGACCTTCCACATCTGCCATCTCTGCAGCAAGAGCATACTCCTCAAGGAACTCATCTTCCACCAACATCATCCAATCAGCTGATCCCCAGGCCTCATATTTGACTTTGGAAGACTCCCCCTCAAACGCAGCATCAGGCTTGGGCATGGGAATGCCCTTGGTGACGAGAGGATCAGAGGGGCAGTTAGAGGTTCTGCCTTCTCCATTGATGAGGCCGAGCACACGCTGAGTGGGACAAACAGCACAATGAGTCTGGCAGATCAAGTCCTCGGGGCTTTCATATGTGCGCTGGTGAGGGATAGGAGGTGGTGTAACAGGAGTTGGAGGTAGGGTCTCAGTAATTGGAATGGGAGCCAAAGATGGGACAGCAGTGGAGGAAGGAGGAGCAGATCTGTTCTTGGTGAACTCCAAATTCTCTCCCTCGAGACGATTGGTGAGTCCCTCCTTGCTGAAGTGGACGTTTCACTTGATGGTGACTGACTTGCAGTCAGGCCAGTAGACACAAACACCAGCACTGTTGTCGTCAATCCCCAACCATCTCCCCTCACAAACATGGCCTCCAAGCTTATCCCCAGCCTCAACACGGACCCAAACCTTCTCTCCCCACTCCCTCAAGCCCTTGAGATCTGGTTTCTTCCCGGTTGCAGCCTCAAAAGGAGTCATCCCATCTGGCAAGGCCTTTGTCGATGAACGCCGGTAACGAAGCCTTTGGTGAGGAGCTTCTGGGCAACCTCTGGTGAGATATGACCCATGTGACAATGAAACTTTTCGAGACTGACGACCTCCTCAGCAGAAGAAGCAATGCCAGGCCCACAACGCAGACGATAAAGATCACCCTCATCCTTAGGAACCACCCCAACAACTGTGCCATTCTTCTCGCAAATGGTACACTTCCCTCTGCCAAAGGTGACATCAAAACCAGCATCATCAAGCTTCCCAATGGAGACGAGGGTATAGCCAACTTCAGGAGAGTAAAGGACCTCGGTTAGGCAAAGCTGAGAGGGGGTGACACCATTAGGTAGGTCAACAACAAGCTCTCCTTTTGCAGTGGCATTGAAGGTTTGTTTATTGGCAGCGTGGAAGGGCTTGGGGGGATGGGGTGAAAGATGAAAAATCACCAGAGTAAGGCGACATATGAGCGGTACATCCTGAGTCAAAAAGTTTGGTATGAACGGGGTTTGACGACTCCTGGTTCGTGACTTCAAGCGCATTGGGGAGGGAATCTCATTCACTCGTCATGCCATCCCTCAAAGACGGATCGTCCAGGCCAGCTGAAACACAGCTCCAGTCTTCATCATATTCGGCATCAGTCACCAGCTCCTCCTCAACTTTGGAGAACCAGTCAGCATTGGTTGTCACAGCAGATTCATCGCAATCCCCAACAGACTCCTCGGAATTTGAGATGGTTTCGAGACTAGGGAGGCTATCATTGTCAGATACCTCTTCAACACCGAACGCACAGTCATCCTCGCTATCTGAGGTTACTGTTACAGCATTCGCTGAGCCCCCAGCTTTGGGCTTGTTGCTTGCAGTCTCCTTCTCCCTCTTTGTCTTCTTCTTTCTTCGTACATGTCCAACCTCCTGACACTCCCAACAGGTCGGGCCACGTTTCTTCAAGTCCTTGTCCTTGTCGGGGGTAACGGCAATCGCTTCATTCTTCTCAGGCTTGCCACTGGCCCTAGCCACAGCACGACGCTCATGCTGGATGCACTGGCGATCATACTCATTGGCAATGACAGTAATGAGGGTGTCAGGGTCCATCTCGTTGGGGGTAGTAGAGGAACCACTGGCAGTGGAAGGTGAGAAGAGTTTAGCAGCTGTGAGAAGCGAGTTGGCATAGGAAGCGAGAAACGGGGGCAGTGAGCTGATGATGGTTGAGCAGTAGTCCTTGTCATCAATGACGACACCGACTGAGGCAAGCTCCTCTTGACGCGGATGCTGTCCAAGAACGCGCAAACATCGCCCTTATCAGGACATTTCAATGCAAGAAAGTCAGTGCAGAGCTGGATCTGGCAAAAGCGCCCTTCTGGGTGTATTCCTTGGTAAGAGCAGCCCAGGCTTCAGCAACAGTGGAGTGACAACGGAGCTTCATGACAGCTGAATCGGGAATGCGCTGAAGAAGAAGGTTGTACACGGTGGACTCGTTCTTCTCCCATTCGACAATGGCAAGGGTTTCATCGGGGGTGGCAGCGGCCTTGGTGATGAAAGGCTTGGTCATGTCGCCCGAGAAATGGGACCACTTCCCTTTGGATCTAACGGCGGCGGTGAAACGGATCTCGAAAATCCCCCAGTTAACACCATCAGACATCAACTTGGGGACATCAGATGGAAGGGAATGGGATACGGCAGTGAGAGTATTGGTGGACATGGTGCGATAGCAGCAGGCAAACGGGTTGGAAAGGGGCCCAATAACCTGTAACGGAGAGAGCGAACTAATATGAAGACTCAGAGTGGTTCAATGGAACACATCTAGAATATATTCACCTAATACGAAGACTAGGTATTCGGATAAGTAAAGTACAGTAGAGTACGAAAAAAGGGATCTCACCTCAGAGTGGTTCAATGGAACACGCCTGAGGTGCAATGTACATAGGTAATGGAATATATGTAGAAATGAAACAAGAGCAGCACGAGACAAAGGTGCACCACAGTGATGAAAGAGGTAAGTGACCTAAAAGAAAATACATACAAGTCGGGCACAGAGTCGCTTGGCAGCCAACATAATTCACTCACAGAAATCTTTCCTCAATGAATTGAAACTATTTTAGAAACCCAATTACATCCCCTCCACAAAGCATGTCTATTAGATGTTATCAAACCTTCAGAACTATAATATATGTATTTAAGTGTTTTTGAAGAAAATTTCTAGCAAGACAGCTGGAAATGATTGGAAATTGAAGTGTCTCATTGGCTGGTGGTGTCTCACTGGCTGGTGGATGACTGTATGTCTCAGAAATTGTTCACCATTGAACAACCTGTTTGTTTTACAGGGAACAGCCAAACAATAACCCAAAAGCCTTTCTATGGCGGGCTAGAGATGGTGGAAAAGAAGGGAAGAACCAAGTGAGGAGTCTTAGCTTTTTGTATTCTATAGAACATGATATAGGTGATATGATAAGGTGAAGGGGGTGAAGAACAGGTAAAACTCCAATATGAGCCCTGAATGCTCAGAGAAAACCTATTCCAAGGGGGTGGCAGAACAGAAAAAATATACTGGGGGTCGAACTTTTCTTTTTTCGACCATCTCAGACCCCCCCCCCCCCCCCCACCTTCCTAATGCAGTATGTCATGCCCACATTTATTTATTTTTCCAAGAATAAATGACATCAAAACAAACAAGATACCATTTAGAGATATGTACCATAGTTCCTGCACAATTCTTGCTCGCTACCTATGTCTGTCGACGGCAACTACTACCTGCCTTATAGCTGTCGCAAGACCACTGCTGTGGTGCAAATTCGTAGTCCATACAAGTCCAGTGGAACTAATCAAATATAAAACATGCAACACACCAAAAACCACGAAGCACGTACCCATACTGTCTCACAGCCTTGGACCCAACATTTTTTTTTTTTTTTTTTTTTTTTTTTTGAATCAAGTTTATTGTGCTGGAGGAACTGAGTTCCTATGCTACATATTACATGCAGACAGGTAGGTAAGTGGGTGAGCAAGGCTTCGGCGGTGTGTTAAGTCGACGCTCTGATCAACCCTGCGTGATTTGTGTGATAGAAATACGAGAGCCGCAAAATGCCGTGTCCCCCCACTGACGAGGCAGCGGAGAATGAACAGGCCGGCATGTCCTCCACCGTTTTAGGCCACGCTCCCCTGTTAACTCCTGAGAAAAACGTGGCAATATGTATGTGTGAGGTGGCTTGTGGGGCGTGCTACAGGTCCGCTGAGCGGAGGGGGTATGGGCGACCACGACGGGTGCCTACCGGTTGGGGGGGAGGGGGATTAGTGAGGGGTATAAGTCGGTAGGGGGGGGTCGGGGGGCGGGATGAGGGGGGGGGGGGGGTGTCAGGCATTAGTGGGCTGTTTGGAGAGCTTGGGTGGTAGGGGAAGCGAAACATTTTGAGGACTGGATGTAGTCGAGGAGGGGCTTGAGAGCAGAAGGATCTGATAGGAGGAAGGAGGTGGACTCAGCTTTGCATAACAGTTTGCATCTCAGTATGTGTCTCTCACGTTGGTAGTGTGGAGACCCAACATTTCATAGCATTCTCACCCTGTTGAATGTCGAAATCTGTAACAGTTATCCCACATACGCATCCATTGAGCTGAATAAGGTGAGCTGTTCTTGTCCGATGTGCTCGCGTGTTAACCATCAGCTCATTTGACGATACTGAGAGACCAATACCAACAGTCAGGACAATGGGAGGAACGGTGGTAGTCATTTAACCACTCTCAATGTTAGCGCCTGCTGAAGCTGCGGTTGTGTCAGAGGTGGTTATAGCATACTCGCCTGCTGGGATTGCCGGACCTGGAGAAATCCAGAATATGGTCTCATGGGTGTCGGTTGTGGTCATGACTGGTATGTTCGCAGACGGAGGGGGTAACAGCACTGGTGGGGAGGGAGGAACTGTAGAAAAAAATGATTGAATCCCACTGGTTTCAGGTTCAACTAGAGTTACATATGTGAGTCATCATCTGAGTCCTCCTCAGACCCGTCTTCTGATTCATCCCCACCAAAATCCTCCCCAGACTGAATGGATTCACTCCCACCATCACTCATGTATTCGAAAGCTTTCATCCCTTCGACTGTATTGGAAGTAGCAGAAGTGACACCACTACATGAACAAATGAGTAAGATGACGCTTCACAGAAATAAATCATACACAATAGAAAGCTTGGAGCAGTGGGCTTGCGAGACAGCGAGGGGTGGGTCGCATCGCTTTTTCTTTGAGTGGTAGGATTTGTGCTGCTTGAACGTGCATTCCAGACACGCCTCATGCCATCCCTCTCGGATTGAGACAGCTCAACGTGGGATGGGAAGTTCGCAACAGAGGTGATTCAGTGGCATTCTCGGAAATGTGCATGAAGGCTGCGCCAATAGCCGCCACCATGGCCTTTCTATTTTTAGCCAGTCAGATGTCAATATAGAACTGTTGAAAACAAAACTCACCTCAGTTGCAAGATGGACTTTGTTTTCCTCAATTGCGCTACATAAGAGATCAAGCTCATTTTCAGAGGTGATTTCCAGGGGGATTTGGTGGTTGTGCTCACGACATGTTCCTTGAAATTTGTTGCAGGAGTTGTCCCATTGTACGTGCTTCTCAACAGCTAGTTCATCGAGCATGATAATTTGATGGATGATCTTCCGTTTGTCTGGAGAATCTGGGCTGTTGTCACTTGATATTAATATGATGATATATTTGCTTCAACCTCTGTGATGGTGGGGATGGCAGGCGAGACGACCAAGGCATGCAAAATTGTGCTGCGCCGAATTGTTGTAAGGCTTGGCAGGGACAGGGACTGATGTGCAAACTCAGCGACATGGGCACTGCCTAAACAAAGGAGCACAATGGACCGCATTATGTCCTTGTCCGTGTAACCCTTGGGTTGGTACAGCTTGTCAGCTGCATGCTTATATGCCTGAATGAGCGCCTTGATTCCCACTTGATGCTTCAAACCTGCCTGCACTAGGGAAGCAATGTGGTTGACTCGCCCGCTCACAATTGCCAGCATCCACTGTTTGTAATCCTCCACTGCGCCCATCCTCACCAGCAGCCTTCGGCCATCATTCAACTTCAACATATGCAGCTGGTCAATTTGGTCTGTCTTTTGCTTCACAACAGTCATAAGCCCTCCCACTCCATGATACACAAGCGGGATATTCTCATGAGTGCCACACTCGATTAGATCCATGATCCCATGATACAGTGCGCTTGACATGAGTTTCTTGCAGTTTTCACATGCACCTCCAGCTTTTGATGATGACTGTTGGCATGACTTTGCCTGTATATAAAACAAGTTGTTGATGGACCAGTAGTTCCAAGGTACAGGGTGCTCGCTGTGCATGCCAAACGGATACAATGTATGTTGAGTGTTTCCCTCAGGAAAACAGACAAGAATGCCCTCACATAATCACTTGCCCTCATGTAATTGCTTGTCCTCGCTGACTTCAACCTGTATGTCATCGACATCAATAATCTCTTGATCCTTGTGAGCCGGAGTCAAAGCCGGGCCCGGGCGGATGACTCAAGCGATAACTGGTATCACAGGTGAGCAACCCACTGACACAAAGTATCTATGATATTCTCACCAGCTTTCCAGTTCCCTGACAAGTGCTTCAACTTTCATCTCAAACATAACACCCTCAAGACTCCTCTCGACAACAAAGAACCTCATGAATCCAATAAACCTGTCCAACCCATACTTCCCGCGGTTCAACATCTGCGAGACGGCCATGGACATTTCAGTCTCTCCCCATCCAAATGAAGATTTCAACATTGAGTTTAAAATCGGCCAATTGTCCTCCCCCGGCGTGGCAATACAGGTCTGAGGGTCCATTGTGAATATGCTGAGGCTATGTTGCGGGGTCGCACTGGGTATGTCGCTAGATATTCGGTTGGCTGCCATTTCAAGATTCTGAAGGAGTTGTGCCGCTTTTTGACAGATTCTCACATTCTTGCTGGAGACCTCTGCATGGACAGGTGGTGGCCCCAAGACTTTAGGTGGGTTCAACGGCACTTGTGGCTTGAAGAATGTATCTAAGACTTTGTTCTGTTTCAGTGGCCTGGCCCACCCGTTGGTTTTCATGCGCGTGCGACATCCCTTTGAGGCGTGGTGTGCCTCAAGATTCTTCTCCCCACCTGGACCCACCTGGACCACCTTCTTACATTTGGGGCATTTGTTATATCTGTCTCTGAATCTCTGATCCACTCTGATCGTCCTCCGACATTCCGGACATCTGTTACCTCCACATCTCCGCACGTTGCCATCATGCATTTCATATTCATAACTCCATGCCTTTATGCATTTCATATTCATATTCCCGTTTACTTATGCATCGCCTTTTCCGCATGGTCTGTTGACCGACATCTCCGATGTTCGTTACAGTCGCTGGCAACTTATGCCACAACTCCGGACCTACTCCGACCATCTCTGTAAAGTAATCACATTTAGGTATTTAAGCTCGTACCATACCTGTAGTTCCTCAGTTCGAATATCAACAAAGTTCACTCCTCTACTCCCTGTTCATGCCAGAGATCCTTGCCGTGGTACAATACCCCGACGACATCCTCATCTACTGCTCTTCCTCCATCGTTACTCTTTGACGAGCTCAGTACTGTGTCCGAGTCACAACTCCAACGTCGTCCGACCACTTCCACGTCAACATGTCTCTCACCGAGATCTCTCCTCCGACCTCCGCACCTCCGACCTCTCCTCCGACCTCCTGAAATTGGGACACCTTATCCAACAAACGGCGGCGCAACACATACGTTGAAGCCACGTCCCTCCCCTTCGTCGTTCCTCCACATTTCCGGAGTTCCGCTCCGGTCTCAGTCCTACGTCTGACCTCCGACGGACTCCGACGAAGCTCCGACGTTTCACCTACTTAACAGCATTGCAAGGTGCTTTCGTGCGTGAATTGCCCCATACTCCTGTCATGCTACATGTTAGACTCAGAATTCCAATTCATTCTGTGTGGCCTTACTTTTGCTGCTTACTTTTTGCCATTGTCTGAGACGTTTGCTCGTGGTCTCTTGCCACATCCCCTTGTGAAGTTCCCCACCCCACGGGCCCCATGTCCCTTGCCATGTCCCCTTGCAAAGGCCCCCACCCCACACGTCCCTCGCCACGTTCCTTGCAAAGTCCCCTGGCCCGCACATCCCTCGGCAGTGCGTTACCACATGTCCCCACCATGGTCGCCCACTGCCGTCCTGCTTATTTGTGTTAGTATTCATGTGTGATGTGGCACAGCAGGGAGCTCACCAAAAGTGGGGCCTGCACGGCAGCCACACGGGAGAGAGAAGGGGTCGATGATGAAGATGGGGGAGGAGCAGATGCGAGGGAGGTGATGGAGGGAGTTAAAGAGATGTTGGTGGGACTTTGGCTATTGTTCATTTTGACTGTCGGACATTGCTGGGTTCAGCGGATTCCAGTCACCTGGCCAAAGTTGAACGATTGTCAAAGTCCCATCAAGTTTCAACTTCATCGACATCCCTCGTGTCTGCTCCATCCTTCCCATCTTCCTTGTCAACCCCTCCTCTCTCCCGTGTGGCTGCCATGCAGGCCCCACTTCTGGTGAGCACACTGCTGTGCCACATCACACATGAATACTAACACAAATGAGCAGGATGGCAGTGGGCGACCGTGGTGGGGACATGTGGTAATGCACTGCCGAGGGATGTGCGGGCCGGGGGACTTTGCGAGGGATGTGGCAAGGGATGTGGCAAGGGACATGTGGGGTGGGGGCCTTTGCAAGGGGACATGGCAAGGGACGTGGGGCCTGTGGGGTGGGGGACTTCGCAAGGGGACGTGGCGAGAGGGCAAGGGACAAGAGGTATGACATGCAGACAAAAGAGACACCTTTTCTTGTACATTTTTCATGTTGTAGCACTCGGACTCAATCAAAAATTTCACTTTTTTCGTAAATTGCTGTATCATATTATCATGTTTCTATGAAGATGTTGCAAAGGGTTCTCAGTTACTTTTACAGAGCTCTGTATTCCCTGAAGATCTATGTATTACTCTATAGAAACTGTATCACCTAACAGCTCTACAAAGAACTTCATTGAACTTTGACTTCACAGTGCTGTGAAGAGCTGCATGGAACATAGGCCAGCTGCAACCATCTTTGGCAAATATCGGTGTTTGCTGATGCAACAGCTGCCACTCATGCCCAACGGCCACCCCTAGTGCCCAACAGCCACCTCTCATGCCCAACGGCCTCCGCTCATGCTGCAGATTCCTTGTGTGTGAGGAGTACTAGATGTTAGACTTTTGTACATATGATGTCCATAATTACAGATTTTTATATATTTCACTTTTTTTGTGTCCACACCCATTGAGATTGTGCTGACTAAGTACTAGATATACTATTAGTGTTTAAAGGTTCGGTCCAGTCCGGTTTTTTGACCCAAAAAGGGTAGGACCAGAGACCAGACTGGTCTTTTGTGGTACTTGAAAGGAAAAAAACCGGACTGAACTGCTATAAAGCAGTCTTGGTGGACCCACATGGTGAGACTGAACTGGTTTGAACCAGTTTAAACCGGTCTTCAACTGAAAATCACCCACGGTAGGGAGACTCACCTACAGCGGTGTTTTTTTGAGTTTCAATCTTTCAACATAAAATAAATTCCAAAAAAAGCTGCGGTAGGTAGACTCACCTACCGCGGGTGAATATCGATTTTTTTGATATTTTTTTGACACTGACAGCTGATGAAATCACCAAAGAAACTAATAATACATTGAAAAACTCAAAGAAAAGACTGTGGTTGGTGAGTAGACATACCATGGGTGATTTTCAGTTGAAGACCAGTTTAAACTGGTCTTTTTGCAGTCTCTAAAAATCCTGGAAAATGATAGAGAGACCGCTGGTAATGCAAAACCTTAAAGACTGAGACTGCGGTCTCAAAACTGGTTCATTGCAGTCCGGTTTCAGTCTGGTTCTCAGTCCTTGAGACTGAACCCCAAAACAATATATACTATGTGATCTATATGTGCTAACTGAGCTAGGATGCTAGGACGCTACATAGAGTATAACTCCGGATACCAGCTGGCTCGGGTTACCTTGGTGGGCACCCCCGCTTAAGGCAAGAAGCGTCACCACCCTGTTATACAGTTAGGTGGTTGGGTATCACAGAGCGAACCAGGTCCAAACCAAATCTGGTAAACACTAAAAATGAAAATGGGCGGTATGTGTGTGCATGGGCCTCGCCGCGTCACTGTCTCATACCTGCCAATGCCTGTTGTCAAGCCTCCACTCTCCTCCATCCTTCTTTTCCCTCTTCATCTATGTCTCTTGACGGCATCCACTACTGAGTTGGCTGCCTGGGGCAGATCCACTGTGTTCTTACTCTGCCGTTTTGATGAAGCTATAATCGATGATCCTCCATCCCTCTATCCTACTGTACAAAACCTAATCACTTCAAGAAATTCCTTTCCGCCCATGCCAAGTTTTGCCCTCCTATATTTCACATTGCATCACATGGCAAACTCACTTTTCCTGCTTTCACAAGAAAAGTTTTTTCAAATTTTTTCGTCCCATTGCTTGTCTTCAAGAAGCTCAAGTTGTCCATCTTTTATATCTGTGGGTTTCCATTAGTCTCTCAGTCTGTCCACCTGAACGAGCCCTCTGCCTATAGCATCTCTGCTAAAGTCAAATTTTGCAATGAATCAAGACACTCTCAATCACACCAACTCTGGCTCGTGAACTGGCCACGGTCTGGTTTGGTTTGTGTTCGGCCCTTTTTCATCCGAACATGAACCCGAACAAAATGTTAGAACCGAGCAAAAGAGTCATTGGGTGGATGTGATGAGCACAAATGTGCTGCCAGATCACAACCGACGAGCCTCTGCTGGCTCAGCACCAAAACTACCCCACTGCGGCCATTGCGCATGTTTGGCGTGAAGTTGGGATGGCAGTTGGGCACGTTGGGAGTGAGGGATAGCAGTTGGGCACCAGGGATGGGTGTTGGGCATTATGGACAGGCATTGTGCATTAAGGATGGGCGTTGGGCATGAGAGGCAGCTATGGGTCATGAGAGATGGGCATTGGGCATGAGGGACGGCCATTGCACGTTGGGAGCAAGGGACAGGAGTTGGGCATCAGGGATGGGCATTGTGTATCAGGGAAGAGCATTGTGTGTTAAGGACAGGCATTGGGCATGAGAGGCAGCCATGGGGCACCAGGAATGGCCATTGGACATGTTGGGAGCAAGGGACGGTAGTTGGGCATGAGGGATGGGCATTGTGCACAAGAGACAGGTGTTGGGCGTGAGGGATGGCCGTTGGGCATGAGAGGCAACCAGTGGAGACTTGTTATGCTTAACAAACCGTTCCAAGGTTCGGGCAGAGTATGCAGGAAAGTGGAAAGGCGAAGAGCAAAGTGATTGCTAAATCTAAGGAATCTACTACAGTACTAGAGGTTTATATAGGTACTGACTATAGGCGGTAGCGGATGAGTCAGTACTGCAGAAGGCAGTGCGCATGAGTAAGGCGACTGCAGAAGGCTATGTACAGTGAGTAAGCTGATTGCAGAAAGCGAGTCAGCGCGGGAGCAAAGTATACTAAAGGGGATGACGAAGTAATGTAATGAGTCAGACTGGGAATCAAAGGTTGCGGAAGTAGACATTAGACATAGTGAGTTCGTAAGAGGGCGCCGAGTCGGGCCGATAAGTAAAAGATATGACATGGTCCTCATACCGTAGAGTCCGTAACATGTTCCCCTCTCCAAGCTCTGTGTCCTCACAGAGTCACTGTCCCCATCCCTCGTTGTTGCCGGGATCGGACCAGTTCGGACTCTCCTTGAGGCTCCAATCATATTATCGAACAGCACACCTACATACGCAGGGAAGCCTGGGTAAGATACTCACATTGGAGGAAGCGGAGCGAGAAGAGCTTGAGTGATGAAGGTACTTGGTAAAGTCCTATTATTGCAGATACAGATACATTGAGTATTTATACCTACAAGAATGTGCACAGACCATGTACAAACAAGTACAAACTGAGTTCTGTCGCAGAACCATAAACTCACGTATATGGTAATATGTGACTTATAGTCACATAGTGTGACAAGCACATGATGTGACATAACATGACATATGTTATGCACGTCTGACACATATCTAATGAGTCAGGGATCTAGAGCGAGTCTAGATTGTTCTAAGTCTAGAACACTTCCATATGTAACTCCATATGGGAATACACATGTCTATAGACATGTGATTGACTGTCGAGACATCCGTCTAGAATGTATTCTCAACACTCCCCCTCAAGTGTGATTCCGTCAGGTTTCAATACTTGTTCACAAGAAGACATTCAAGTCCTAGTGAAGAGCCAAAATAAATGGCAGCAGCCATAAGGGCGCTAAAGGGGATCTGCTGTGTCGTTTAGCATACGCTGTCATTTAAGGTCTTATCAGAGACCCATAAGTCTAATTCCAAAACAAGAATAGACAGGTCTCATCAGAAGTCAATCTGAGATCAATAGATCATCAAAGGATAAAAATACCTTTGAGAGACATGAAATAGCGCAATAAATATGCAGCCATAATGGCGCTTGAAGCAGCCAGTGTAGCGCTTAGAGCAGCCACTGAAGTAATTGATTATTTTAATTACTTTGTACCACTAACTACTTTTACTTCTTCTCCGACGTCTTATCGTCGGTGGTCGTGGCAGTGTTATTGCCAGAGGATGATGAAGAAGCAGCGGCGGAGGCTGCAGTAGTGGTGGTGGTGGTGGTGTTGCTGGCGTCGGTCGAGGCAACATGCGCCAACTGGTCGGCATGTGCGAAGCGAGTGTAGAAGGCGGTGGAGAAGTAGGCGAAGAATGCCATTGGAAGCCTGCTCTAAAACTCAATCTGAGGAGCATATTTAAGGCTTTGCCTATCTCGCACGGACCATGCTGAGTCAGGTGTTTGGCCTGATTGCATCAGCAAACCACGTGTGATAGTTTATTGTCATTCCAGACGAGTATCAATGGTTTTTGACCATGATTCACACAAAAATGAGACTACCAATGCAGGCAGCCCAAGAAGGCGCTCAAGACATAGTGGTACTCAGTTTTTATGGATCACATAGTAGTTGCAGCCAGTAGTAGCGCAAGAACTAGTATGGAAAGAGCATGTGGCACTAAGGCCGGGGATAAGTCAGAAGACATAACTCAATTAAGAGCTCGTTAGACTTGATCTGGCTCAAAGGGTCATTTAACCAACTGATGATATCATGCTTGGCATGATCTAAGCTATAAATAGCTTATTAATACTCTGGGAAGCTGCCAAATAAGGCGCTGACAACCATGGATTTAGACAAGGGTGTCTTTATCCTGAGTATGTAATATTATCATGGCAACACTTTAGATGCGCTTATAGATAATGTCATCTGAGTCGAGTGTAATACTCCAGACTTCAGGGATGTGGATGAACTAGTTAGGTTCAGAGTCCACTGTGGTAGTTTATGCTCTGTTTCGGAGTAGGGTCTAGTTTATCGTCATAGTGGACGTTGAGTCTTCAGAATATAATATCTGAGACAGCTGGTAGTTCCGTCATCGTTTCCCATATCGTCTGACGTACTATCCAAGCTATTGCAAAATATAATCGCAATGATTGATATTGCAGCCATTATTTGAGCGCAGATATAATCAAGCCTAGTAACTGTGGCAAGCCCAAAGGGGCGCACATTGTTATGCAAAGGCTAGACAAGCAAACATCATGTGGATTGTTTTTTAGGGTTAATAGAGAATGAATTAACTCCCCCTGAAAACCAATTCCGTGGAGTACATTTTACAGATTTTATAGGCAATCAAGCCAACTGTTATATGTGATGATGTGCAAGCAATATTGCAGATTATAGTCAAATAAATGACTTTGCAATGTAGTTCTTTGTGGTTGGTAATACTTATGTTGGTGAACAACCGATTTATGTTCAGAGGTCAATAGAGAATCCACTCTAAGGCATCAACACAGATTTACTATGTTTGTTGCATGATACAACAATAACGCGTGAGGGTGTTATTTGGTCTTGTTTGTCAAAGGAGGCAGCCAACACAGGCGCTCTACTCAATGCAAGAACCGGATCATTGTCGCAGCCAAAACAAGGCGCAGATCAGATGATGGGTTGATCCAAATCTTAAGAGTGTAACAAGCACTCTGATGCGTTTCATGCAAACAATAGTAATCTTGGTATTCCAAGAACCATATAATGCAAATTAATGCATTATTAGTAAGTCATCAATTAAGATGCTTCATCAAGTAATCATGGAAGATATACTTGGGAATAGAACCCAACAATAGTCTGATAAGACTAACGGATCGATTCATATGATATTCTCTTTTATCCAGAATTCATCGTTTCTAGGTGAGAAATCATAGGGGTATAAGCTGGGATAAGCTTTTTCTTTTGTTCAAGTTGACCATTTGATAAGTATGCAGCGGTCACGGCGCTCCTTTAATGGTACAACCTATAGAGTGTTGTATACGAAGCAATGCATCTGATGGTGAGATCAAAAGATCAAAGATCAGTCTTCTAGCAATGGTATCGCAAAGCAAAATAGCACAGAATGCTGCCATTAAAATGCTTCTCTATATTCTCCCCCTTTTCACAGTCAAGTATGGCAATCATTTCCCATGTATCTTTGGCTTTCAAAGAGCATATACTGAAATAGATGCAGAACTTGGTTGGGAAACCAGAAATTCATGCAGAAAAATTAATCGCAAACTGCGGAGGAATTACTCTCCAAGTTATGCTGAGGTAATTACTCTCAGGCGATTTATTCCAGCAATATTTGTAAGCTGTGATACAATCTGATTTTTTGACTAAATCCATTTTTGCCATAGGGTGTGTACCATCACGGTCATCCCTATATGATTCTGTGACAAGGTCATCGCTGCTTGATTAAAGCGCAGATGCCTTATAAGTCAAAATGCAATGCCAGCCTAAAAGGCGCAAGGTGCATCAGAGATCATTCCCAGGCAAGAAATGGAGAGTTCAGATAAGAAGCTCTGCATTGCCCCAAATCATCACTACTTTTTGGTGAAAGAGTGGAGGAACAAGATTGGTTGGCTAGACCAATTTGAATCGATTTTAGGTTGAAGGGTTGAAAAACTCTTCTTCGCATAATAAAGTATTATATATTGGCAGCCAGAATGACAATTTCCGAACACTATCGCAGCCTGTCAAGGCGTATAATAAGTGTTATGCAAATGCCATAGCGCACGAATACAATATTACTTTTTAAATGCTTTTGAAATCATTTTTTATCTTATCCAATATAAGGTGGAATATAAATTCCTGAAAAGGAAAGATAGACGCAGCAGAAAGACAAATTAATGACTCGCGCAGTCTTCTTAACAAGCTTATTAAGCTGTTTCCTTTATAGTAGGTGGCTCAACGGCACATCCAACTTATTGGAATTATTCCAGATTGGATATAAGTTATTTGAACATAAAATGCATTTGCATTTTTAAACCTCTCTTTCTTTCGTTCAAAATATGAACACATTGCAAATCAATGTATTGATTGCAAAGAAAGAAAATACAATCGTTCTACACAATGATCATGCTGTTATAAGGTCCAGGCGTGGAAACGCTATGTCGTAATTGTCGACGGGTGGATCCTTGCATTGTTCTGTTATGACGGCATCATGCACCAGACCGGCGACGCAGCTAGAGTACTGCAGAGCACCAGAGTCTGTCGGTGCAGATAAGAAAGACTTCTTTTTCCATAAGTTCCGAAACGGCTGATGAAAAACATCGCATGATGTCGGTTGAGGATCATAGGAGATACCTATGCCGTAAAGGTAATCCTCAAGTGACAAATCGGGAACAGGATCAACATGATGATGATTGTATGTTTCAACAATCAATTCTCGAACCTTATCATAGGTGAGATCATCATTGTAAAGAAGGGTTTCTATGGCAAAGTCATCCCAATCAGGAGACGGGAGGGCAGATAGAAGCATTAGGGCCCGAGTCGATGGAGAAATAGAATGATGTGCGCCGAGATGATCAAAGATTTTATCAAGATAATCAATCTCGGTTGCAGGTTGTCGCTTCATAGAAAGTTTGAAGGATAATGCAGCACGAATGTCAGACAGAACTGTTTCATAAACAGCTCGTCCGAACCTATTCTTCAACTCAAACCAAGTCTCAGAAGACATATTTTTGGTGAGTTTGATCGACGGGTCGACACGAAGTCGAATATTGGCTAAAGCCATTTGATCCCTAATGTTCCATGCCTTGACTTTAGTTGCATGGGCTTTCCTTGTAAGGTTAGCAGACATCAAGGATCGCTTCTCAGCACCATCAACTATTTGCCACAAATCCTGAGATTTAAGGAACGAACACATGGTGTTCGCCCACTCAGGGTAGTTTGTGCCGTCAAGAACGGGAACAGCAATCAAAGAAGTGATTGAAGACATGTTTGTTTCTAAAAAGAAACAGTGGTCAGCAAATATTCAAGACCAATTTGAACTGATAAGAGGTATTGTCTGAATTGTTTGTGACACATGTCAGAGAGAGTTTATGTAATAGCCTTTATTTATGTGACTAAGGGTCACAATGCTGTGGTATTTACATAAAGACGGTCGCCTATAGATCAGGCGATTGCTCCATCTTTATTACCCTGGGTGTAACCTCGGGTGTGATTCTCCTTTCTTCATCGTCACTATGATTGAAGGGGGACGGTAAGTCCCTCGTTCGAGCTCTCCGGATGTTACTCGGGCGTGGCGCCCAGGGATCCTAGAGTCATAGTTCAACGAGTGAAGAGAATGTAGATGGGGACACATACTGCTTTTTTCTTTCCACATTTGCGAGTACAGACATGGCGTGCATGCCGTCCGTATCGCAGCTGCGTGACTTTCACCTTCCGAATGCGTGGTGTGACCATGCAATCCAGAGTACAGAGGTGTCGTCTGTGGAAACCATCATCACGCTGAATAACGCGGATGTCACGGTGTGACCAATGGTTTGCCTGAATGAAACCATAGTGGAAGCAGATGCAAGATCCTTTCATCTAGGAACGATTTTAAGTCAGCATCAAATCTGAGATCGTGCAACCAGAAAAATGGGAAGTCCCTGAGGCAACCCGGAAAGGGTGCTTTCATCAGGTACAGGGTGCAATGGATCAAGATCGATTGACGAAAAAGTTCACGGAACAGAAAGTTCCTGAGAATCGTGATGTCCGAATGTCAGCACATCGAGATACACTCGATTTGGTTTGAAACCAAATGCCAGACAGGACATGACACAGCGTGAGAAAACCCTAAATCTAGATCGCAGCCAAATGAAGGCGCAGATACAAGAGAGGGTTTTTCACAGGGGTGTGGCGGCCGCCTATCAAGGCGCTCAAACCACAGGCTTGTACAAAATGTCCAAATATAGACATAGGCCATAAAAGGCCCTAGTCTAGATCAAGAACTAGATGCAGCCCTAGGGGCGCTTTGCTAGTCTTGGACATCAGAACTAGGTGCAGCCCAAAGGGCGCTCACTAGTCTGGAACCTCCGAGTATCAAACCAGATAACTAACTTAGACTAGTCTATGCTACTAGCTAAAGAGGCGGTAGCAGCCCAAAGGGCGCTTTTAAGACTCGCGCTCACTGGCTAGGCCAGGTTAGTATCTAACAGGCTAGACAGTCGCAGCAACTCCGTTAGAGTGCGCAGACTGTACCGGGCAATCCGGGGCCCATAACCTATCGAACAGCACACCTACATACGCAGGGAAGCCTGGGTAAGATACTCACATTGGAGGAAGCGGAGCGAGAAGAGCTTGAGTGATGAAGGTACTTGGTAAAGTCCTATTATTGCAGATACAGATACATTGAGTATTTATACCTACAAGAATGCGCACAGACCATGTACAAACAAGTACAAACTGAGTTCTGTCGCAGAACCATAAACTCACGTATATGGTAATATGTGACTTATAGTCACATAGTGTGACAAGCACATGATGTGACATAACATGACATATGTTATGCACGTCTGACACATATCTAATGAGTCAGGGATCTAGAGCGAGTCTAGATTGTTCTAAGTCTAGAACACTTCCATATGTAACTCCATATGGGAATACACATGTCTATAGACATGTGATTGACTATCGAGACATCCGTCTAGAATGTATTCTCAACACATATATCAACTCCTCATTGATGGCTACGGTGAGTTCAAGGCCTTTGATGGCCAGCCGAATGCATCGATTTTCGATGACGAGGGTGCTGGTGTAATTCCTGAGAATTTGTTTTTCTTTGGGAGTCGGGGCGACGGGGAGATTGGACAACGAATGAAGTCGGATATTCATCTGGCGATGAAGGAGATCGGCGAGGGAAGTTTCAAGGGCATGGATTTGGTCTCTCATGGAGAGTGCTTCGTTCATGAGGGCGGTGATGGCGGGGTTGATGTCGGTGGTGGAGGTGGAGGTGACGATGGTGTTTGACATGGCGGTGAGGATGGTTGAGAGGTAAAAGAAGAATGGGGTGGCTATATTGGGCAGGGAGAAGACTAGAGCAGGGAACTCGGTGTGTGGTTGACTGATGAGGTCGATACTGCCATGGGTTTTGAGAACTCGTCTTTTATTGTGGACGAGATGGGTTCTGCCGATGGAAATCACAGATCAAATCTTGAGCGTTCTGAACATTAGCTCGAGGTTCCCATGTGTTCTCTTCTGGACCATATCCTTCCCACTGGACGAGGTACTGGATCTTTCCGCGGAACTTTCGAGAGTCTAGGATCGTAGACACATGGTACTCTTCTCGTCCTTCGACGATGATCGGATCAGGGGCTGGTTTCTTTTTCTGGATGGCGTACTTCGGAGTTTCATATGGTGACAACAGGGTCTCGTTGAACACAGGGTGAATCATCTTCCATGTCTTCAGAAGATCAAGAAGGTACGCGCTAGCTCCTTTCTTCTCTAGGACTTTGAATGGTCCATGTTGGAGTGCATCAAGTTTCTTTGAGGGGCGATCGGTCCTGATGTTAGTCCCTTCCAGCCACACCTTGTCTCCGATGCGGTAGTCCTGAGACGGACTTCGCCGTGTGTCAACTGTCTTCTTCATCTGATCCTGTGCTTGTTTCAGCGCAGCATTGGCTTCTTCTCGTGCCTGTTTGAGTTTTTTCAAGAAGTCGTTGGCAGCTGGATTGGTATCTTCTAACACGAGCTCTCCCTTCCACGGATGTAAACCGTAGTTGAGGTAGAATGGGGTGTGCTTCGTTGCCTGATGTTCTTTGTCATTGTATTGGAACTCTGCGATTGCGATCCATTCAGCCCAATCATCCTGTAGATGGTTGACAAAGTTTCGTAAGAATGCTTCCGTCTCCTGATGCGATCGCTCGGCCTGTCCGTCAGTCTGTGGGTGGTATGCAGTGGACAGGTTCCTCTTGATCCCTAACATGCGGCAGAGTATCTCCATGAACTTCACGGCGAACTGCGGTCCCCTATTGCTGATGATCTTTTTGGGGATCCCATGAAGCTTCCATATCTGATCCTGATAGATCTTGGCTAATCCTTCAGCTGATTGTTCCACGGTTGTCGGAATGAGGTGAAGCATCTTCGAATGTCTATCCGTGATGACCAGAATTGTGTTTTTTCCATCAGATTCTGGTATTGGTCCCACGACGTCGATTCCTATGTCTTCCCATGGGTGACTTGGTGCTGCATGGGGATGTAGCGGAGCATGTCGCTTTTGTCGGTTAATCTTGTTGCGTTGACAAGTGTCGCAACCCTTCACGTACTTCTTCACATCATGCAGTATGGTAGGCCACCAGTAGGTGCGAGTGAGGAGTTCATGTGTCCGGTACTGTCCTGGATGTCCAGCCACTGGTGCATTGTGTGACTCAAACATCAATTCTTGTCGTAATTGTGGGTCTGGCAGGACATAGACTCGTTCTCCTGCATAGGTGATCCCATTCTCCTGCTGATACCAATGAGGATTCTTCTTTAGGCCCTGTGCTACTTCTGTCTCCATGCGGTTTGAACCCTTGATGCGTGCGATCCATGGATTTTCAATGGTCGTCATGTTTCCAAATTTGATGGAATCAGATGTTTCACCCCCTTCAAAGAATTGTTCCTCCGTGAACATTTCCATTTGTACCACATCTTCTGATTCCAACCGTTTCAAGAATAGTCCCTCCTTGAGCATTTGGTCACTGTCCTGTGGTTTGAGTTCCGCTTCATACCAGGGTAAGCGTGACAGGATGTCCACTTTCGCATTGGTCTTGCTGGGCACATGCCGTAATTCGAAGTCATAGTCTTGTAACTTCATTTTCCAGCGTCGCTGTCGTTGATTTAGGTCCTGAGGATGACGGAAATATTCCAGGTTCTTGTGATCGGTCAAGATCTCGAAATGTTCCCTGGCTTCGAGCAGATAGTGTCTCCAATCTTTTAATGCTTCCATGACCGCCAGGAGTTCCTTGTCGTATATCTCGTAATTCTGTTTGGCCGCGGACATGGTCCGCGACAAGAACACGATGGGGTGCCATTTGTCGTCTTGCTTCTGAGAGAGTACTGCTCCAATTGCATAGCCCGATGCATCAGTTTCAACCCTGAACTGTCCCTCTGGTTTCAGTAATGCCAAGACTGGTGCCGATGTAATTGCCCATATGAGACCTTCAAAGGCTTGCTGCTCTGTTGGTCCCCAAGTAAATGCCGTACCGCCTGTGAGCGCGGTGAGAGGTTTTGCAATGTTTGAGTACCCTTCAATAAAACGTTGATAGAAGTTGGCAAATCCAAGGAACTTCTGAACTTCCTTTTTTCCTGTGGGTGCTCGCCAGTTTCGGATTGTATCCACCTTCTCAGTTTCCATCTCGACACGTCCCTCACCAACCACATATCCCAATATAGGACATTTCGTTACTTCCCATAAACACTTCTTCTCCTTTAGGAACAAATCATTGTCCGATAGGATCTGTAGGATTTCTTTGGTGTTTCATGCAAGTTCTTCCTTGGTTTTACCGATAACCACGATGTCATCCATGTAGATCACGCAGATACATCGGCGGATCTGGTCCCGGAATAGACTAGCCATCATTCGAGAGAACGTTCCCGGGGAGTTGCAAAGACCGAAAAACATGACCAATGGTTCGAACAATCCTCGACTGGTGAGGAAGGCAGCTTTCCATTCGTCGCCCTCCTTAATCCAGACGTTGTTATAGCCCCACATGATGTCCATTTTATTGAAGTAGACTGCATCTTTCAGCACGTCCAAGAGATCAGATATTCATGGGAGTGGGAACTTGTCTTTGACCGTGAATTTATTGACCATGCGGTAATCTTGTACCAATCGTTTGGAGCCATCCTTCTTGTTGATGAAGAAGCAAGGGGAGGCATATGGGGATTTGGACGGGCGGATCTTTCCTGTTGCTAGACCCTCGTCAATGAATGTGTCCAATTCCTCTTGTTCTTTTTGCGTCATAGGATATGTATTTTCCCCTAGTTCCTTTGGTGCGTCCGGTGTAAGTTCGATACCATGGTCACATTCCCTCTCCTTTGGGATCTTATCAAAGTTCTCTTTCTCAAAAAGATGAGCAAATCGTTTAACATATGAGGGTCGTTTGGTTGTGGGAGGTAGTGTGGGAGTGACAGCTTCCAAGATAGGGTCTCCAGGCTTCCATTTCTGATCCGACTTTTTGGGTGCATCTTTGTCGCGCACCTCAACCATGCGAACCTGGTGTTTGCGACCATTAAGGTTAATCCTGAAATCCGAGTGTTTGGTTTGACATGTTGTTGGGCACCGGTTAAATGTTACCGCGCCGGTTGTCCAATTGATTGTGGGGTTGTGGTGTACCAACCAGTCATGTCCCAAGAGCATGTCTGTTCTCCCAATGTCCAGTACCATTGCTTCCATGGTTTCCTGATGTGCTCCCAAATCCAGTTTGACTTCGGCAAGTTGGCTCGCTTTCTGTTGTCGATTTGGTGATCCATCCGCATTTAGAATTGCTATGGGTGGTATTCCTCACGTGGGGAGGTTCTGTTCATGTACTATTCTGGGATGGATGCATGTGCGTTCACATCCGCTGTCAACCTCAGGTCGGATAACCTTTGGTCCTCACCGTGTTTTGAGCTGAGCTAACAGCCTGATTTCTCGTCTTTTCGGAGGGTTATCTCCCTTCACAATCTTAGTCGACGCAGCGGCTCGCTTGGCAGGGATGACATAGGTTCTATTGTCTGCAGTCATACAAGGCAAGCAAGTCCGTTTAATAGATAAGGGTCGCGACTTAGCGTCGTTTAATCGGACCCTTCGGGAAAATCCTTCTCGTCGGCTTCTAAGATTGTGGTTTCATCATTCTCGGCATCTTCCTCGGACACCTTCCTAACCCTTCCGGAGTTCTTCTTCGGCTTGCGGCAGTTGCGCGCGATATGGCCTTCTTGGTCACAGTTGAAACACTTGCGACCATCTTTCTTCTTTGGAGCGCTACAGTCTTTAGCCAGATGACCGAAGTGTTGACAGTTGTAGCAACGGGCGACTCCTGCTTTGTCGATCTCCATGGCCTTGCCCTGACCACCATAAGTGGTACCCGATCCGGTGCGCATGTTGCCGCCACCTCGGATGACCAGTGCGTGTCCTTCCATCTGTCGTCCCTTGTTTCGGATCTCCTTTGCGTAATCGGTGTACGTCTTGCCATCGCTAGCCACTTGTTCAGAGATTCTGCGGTTGACGTTCTTCTCTAGGATGTATTTCCCAGTTTCCTCGCCAAGGTTTGACAGTTTCAAGAGTTCTTCAAATTCATCCAAGAATTCATCAACAGTGCGTTTCTCTTGTTTCAGGACTTCGAGTCTCGCTTTGGCAGCGACCGACTTGTTGGCGATGGAGAATCGTGTGGCGATGTCATCGGAAAAACCTAGCCAGGTGATGTTCTCGTTGTCAACGGCAAGAGCGTCTAACTTGTTACTGGCCCAGTGTCTGCCGGACCCTTCCATCATGCGGGATAGCACCGCAAGAATCTTCTGATCATCTGTGAGGCTCTTTTGGAACCTGATGTATAGTTTGGTGGCCTTCCACCACTCGCCAAAGGTGTATCTGTCCTTGAACATCCCAGGATCCTTGATGATCTTGGATGTATCCATTGTTTGTACAGCCGGAGCTTCTGCCGTGTTTAGAGTCTGCGGAGGAGAAGAGGAGTCGGGTTGTTGGGATGAAGATGGGGTTCGGGATACAGGTAAGGATTGAAAATGAGTCCCTGTTCTAGGCGTCTGTTTGATATCTGACTGCGCGGAGTCAAAAGTAAATTTGTCAGGGGACTCGTCGGCGGAATCGGTGGCAAAACATTCAGAGTATTTCCTCTGTAAATCTCTAAGGAATCTCTGTTCCTGCGTGTCTGTTGGTCACGAGAAGGGGTCAAGTCTCTCGTTTCGTGCCCAGCGGTTGTACTCGGTCTGTTGTTCTTTGGTGGTGAAGTGGGCGTAGATCTGCTGCTTCGAGTAAGACATGATGATGTGGCTCTGGGACATCTCGATGTGAGTGTCCTAATCAATCTTCTGATAACGGTTGTCTGGACACCAATAAACTCTCTGATCTCTGTGATCCGACCTGTCTGAGGTCCTTCTTGAACGCGAAAGCTTTGGAGTTCGTTCTGTCGGGTGTTGTAACACGTGATCTGGTGTTGCCGAGCAAGATGGATGCTCTCTGCTATTTCGCCGTGGGGGCGATGCTCGTCGTTGTCTAGTTCTTCGTCAAGCACCTGCTGTAGGATGCGACGGATCTCCAATTCGATGTACTGCTGGATGAGTGTAAAATCGATACTGTCTCAAGGACTTAGCTCCTCCTGTCGGGCTTCTGGTGTGCTGAATGGGTTACTGGTGAAGTCTTCAAAGAAGCGCGACGTCTTGACTCGTCTGGTAGTTGCTCTCTTCGCTCTGGGCGAACCTAACGAGATTTAGCAACTTGTTATGCTTAACAAACCGTTCCAAGGTTTGGGCAGAGTATGCAGGAAGTGGAAAGGCGAAGAGCAATGTGATTGCTAAATCTAAGGAATTCACTACAGTACAAGAGGTTTATATAGGTACTGACTATAGGCGGTAGCGGATGAGTCAGTACTGCAGAAGGCAGTGCGCATGAGTAAGGCGACTGCGGAAGGCTATGTACAGTGAGTAAGCTGACTGCGGAAAGCGAGTCAGCGTGGGAGCGAAGTATACTAAAGGGGATGACGAAGAAATGTAATGAGTCAGACTGGGAATTCCCGAGATCGTGCGTCAGACGCCAAGACCACGCTCGGGCCAAACGTATGAAGCCGTCCCATCTCAAGGGCGGCACATGGCTTAAGGATGTGGGTCACTCCCAATCCCTCATGGCACAAATGGTCCGCGGCCTCACCAGCCACGCCCCAATTGGCCACTACAGACATAGGTTCAACATCGGTGACAAAGTTGAACAATGTGACTGTGGTCTGGGGTCCGTCGAGGACTTCGCCCACGTTTTCTACAAATGTCTGCACCACCCCACCAGGCCACCAGACATGCCCACCTTCTCGAGGAACTCCCCCACCTGGGATGTCTTCGGGAAATTTATCATGGATAACCCAGGAGCATTTGCCTTCCGGGATCGTCCAACGCCCAACACAACCGTCGGCGGTAGTCGCGTGGTAGCGCGCTGGGTTCAAAGGGGTGCAGCCCCCTCTGGCAAGCGAACGCGATCGAAGGATAAGAACCGCACAGGCGCTTCTTTGGGGGGTAGGGCGCAGACACCCCCCAGCGCCGCTAACGGCCAACCTCACAAGGTTGGAGTGCTCTTGTACCGCGCGCCCGAATATTCGGGTGCGCATACTAACGTGTTTGTTTATAACAAACTCCCCCGTCCTGGCGTGAGGACTCAACAGCTCGACGGAGCTTTGCGCCGCTTGTTCTTCTTGCGTACGTAGGTCCTCGGACCGATGTAGTTTACTCTATGTCAAGCGGACTGTACCCTTAGTATACCGCTATACAAACTGTTGACCAAAAAAAAAAAAAAAAAAAGAGTCAGACTGGGAATCGAAGGTTGCGAAAGTAGACATTAGACATAGTGAGTTCATAAGAGGGCGCCGAGTCGGGCCGATAAGTAAAAGATATGATGTGGTCCTCATACCATAGAGTCCATAACAAGACTGCTGGGCACGAACGAAAACAGCAGGGACTCAAAGAGCCCTGCAGTTGTGGTGGTGATCACCAAAAGTAGTCAATGTTTGATTTTTTTCAACTTTGATGATCAACAATCAACAAAGTCATATGACTTTTGGGTTCACTGCGTGTTCGGCAATGTTCAGTTTGGCATCAGCCCGAACCTGAACCCTTATTAAATGTTTGGGTTTGGAACGAGGCCGAACCTGAACCTGAACATTAAGGTTTGGTTTGTGTTTGAACCTTGTTCAAAATATTCACGAACTGGACCGTGGCCAGTTTTTTGGCTTGTCCACCCACACCTCTAAATGCTATCGCCTCAACTTTGCAGGCAACTATGTTGCATCTGTCGCCCCCCAATCCTCCACCATCTCTATCCCTTTGCCAACAACTCCTGTTACACCCAAGCCCAGCCCTGATGACTTCTCCAACACCTGCAATTTTTTGGCACTCTATTCACATGATGCGCTCGAGGCAGATGCGAGTGCCACATATCTCACACCACCAACGATCTCATATGATGCTGGGCCTGGTGTCTTCAGGACCATTCTGGCCCCCATCAGACCTTTATTGGCATTCATGACCATGTGATGCTGCTGCTTTCATCAACAATCACATTTTGTGGAGACAGCTCTCATGCTCTCCTTTGGTCTGACCTGTTTCTATCAGATGTTCCAATGAATGACATCAGCCTTGAAATGACACTCAAGATCAGTTGTAGCCACTCCTTCCTTTCAAGACCTGACCACTCATGATCTTTGCCGACAATGCCAAGCACAATCAGACAGGCCGCACAGATGAATTCGGAGCCTTTCACCACCACCTTGTTCTATCAGCAGCATGGTGATGCTCTTCTTTGCCATCTTTCACATCTCAAAGATTGATGTCCCCAATTTTTCTCCTGATTTTGAGGCTTCCGACTGTGGGGAATGGGGTTGACAGGAATGGTATGGGCTTTTTGCCTTCTTCACCAAGACTCCATCAGCAGCAACATCATATGATAGTGAGTGGTTTTTCAGGCCCCTTTTCCATAGCTGATAATGTTCAATCACAGATCATTGTGAGCGGGTCAATCTCATCCATGTTTGGAATGACATCCACATCTCCAAGGTGACCCATGGTGGCCAGCTATATACAGCAGAAAATGCTCATCAACATGGTGTGGAAGTAAGTGACATGAAGGCTCTTAGTGGATGGAGTGGTGGTGGCTGTTACCATGACTGCTACAAATGGATGGTTCCAGTTAGTGCCCTCCTTGGTGCTGCCATGTTCAATGGAAAATGCCAAGACTCTTATTTCCTTCCTCATGGCTTCCTGGGTAAGCTTCTGTTGTTTGAATGTTTTCATAGAATTCTAATCTTTCAAAGAACCTCCACCTTTTCTTCTTGCACAACTTTTCCCCTGGGTTGAAGAGGAACAGGCTGCCCTGCAGGCCCGTCAATGTGAATCACAATTTGCACAAGACACTGCCTTGCACCATTTCCTGCAGGTTCTCATCTGGTTCGGAACCATCCTGCTTCAAGATGCAGCTAGTGATGGACAAGGGTACACAAAACCCTCAGAATTTTGGTGAAGGGTAAGGGAGGGTAAGGGTGAGGATCAGGATTTCTTATCCTCCGAAAACCCGTACCGTTTGGATGGGTTTGGAGGGTCACATGATGTTTGGTTGAGCCAAACAATCAACAATCAACAAGTTGAAGTTGAAGTTGATACTTTTATCCCCCCTACTCATGCCCAACAGCCCCCCTTCGCGCCCAACAGCCCCTACATGCGTCAACTCACGCCCACTTGTGTCGACTCATGCCCACTCTTGTAGACTCATGCCCAATGGCCCCCCCTCATGCATAACGGTCCCCCTTTTTGCCCAACAGTCCCCGTCCTGCCTAACAGCCCCTACTCGCGTTGACTCACACCCAATGGCGTCGACGCGTGCCCAACGGCCCCTACTCACATCAACTCATGCCCAATGGCGTCCAACGGCCCCCCTTCATGCCCAACGGCCCCCCCTTTGTGCCCAACGGTCCCCTGCTGCACCTAACGACCCCCCTTCGCGCTCAACGGCCCCTACTCGCATTGACTCATGCCCAACGGCCCCCCTTCATGCCCAACGGCCCCCCTTCATGCCCAACAGCCCCACTCATGCCCTCTTGCCTAATGGCCCTCACCATTCCCCACCCTCCCATACTCACCCACTGCCACCACCTACCCATCCGCCAAATGGCGCGGAAGGCGAAGGCAGTGGCTAGAGAAGGGGAGATGGGCTGGGAGGTCCACGACAGGGTGGGTGTAGTATGCGAGAGCACTGGGAAGCGACACGCGCATGAGGAGTGAGGAGGGTCGCGCATGTACCCCCACAAGGTCCGTGATGGCGCGCGGCGCGCAGACAGGCTGCGTAGCACCAAGGATGTCTACCCTTGTGTGCTGTCCTGTGGGTATTCCGTACCCCTGCATACCCTTGAAAGCCCTCACCCTTGACGAGGGGGTACGGTTTTTTGAGGGTAGGGGTAGGGGTACAGATTTTTTACCTGTGGGTTACCCCTGTCCATCACTAGATGCAGCAATCATGTACACTAAATTTCCTGATGCAAATATCTTTAGTTATCCCCCGTTCAATTCTCCTGTATTTCATAGTTTTGCAGCTTCCTTGGCAGCACATATCAAGGAAGTCAAGAATGTTGCACATGTGGCATTCCAAAACCTCCCTGAGAACCTCACCAATTCTCGGCCCTCTCAACACCATACCAAGAATCCCCATGGTTTGTTCATTCCTATTTATGCTGATGATATATCAGTAACTCTTTGACATACAGTTGTTTCTCCCCCACCCTGGCCAGTTCCTGAACCATTGCCCTCGCCCACCGAGCCCCCCATGATGTCTCAGCCCACTGTTGCAACCCTGCCATTGCCTCTGACCCCTTCATGCCATGCGCGGTGCAGTGGAACAAGGTTGTTGAGTTGGTTGATAAGCTTGTCAAGAAGCCATGTTGGGACACGCAGCTTGTGTTGCGCTTCATCTGCGAGTGTTATGAAGAATGTATGACTCCTTGGGCTTTCTGTGTCCACTTGCAAAAGAACAGCAGCATTGGTTTCCAGCAGATTCTGTGAGATGCAGATTCCTATCCTTGGTGAAGGTCTCTCAACAAACCTATTCTATTGATCTCATTCATCACTCTCCGTCTGAATGTCTAGTATCTTATCAATCTCATTTATTTCTCTCCAGCTTACCATAGTCTCATCATAGTATGATCATGCCTTCTATATTACATCCATCATCATTATTGTTGCCTCATATCATCGCTTTCATGTGAGGCATAGAATGTCTCACCTTCTCTCTGATTTTGCTTCCATGTTCAATCAGCATAAAAGAACTATGGAATGTGTGTCTCCAAGTTTTATTTGTGGCACAAAAGAGCGAGTTCTGAGTTTGACTGAAAGATTGTTGAGCCAGCATCTGAGCAACAATCTCTGTCAGATGTTGCAATTGCAAAAGGTTTTCACCCTGAACACTGTGCTCACCCGCTTTTAAGAGTTGGTGTAGATATCAGGTGGGTGAAGCATCTCAAAATGCAATGAATAGAACAAATGTCAATCTTGTTCATTCAGCAAAACACAGCCTGGCAATGACACATCTGCAATCTATACATCCGATGCTATTGAAAATGTTGACACTATATCACTCACAAAGGGCGGCTTTCTGCTGGTTGCTTTGATGGCTGGTGGTGACTACAGCAAAGGGCTCACAGGTTGCAGGCTGTCAACAGCACATGGTCTAGCAAAAAGCAGCCTCAGAGACACTCTACTAACACTAGTATGTACCATTCTAATCATTAGTACAGGGCTTTAGTCCTAGCAAATAGTCATAATAACCACTTGTTATTATGATATGATAGATTGTATTCTATATGATGCTTTATCATTTGAAAATACTTATCATACTTATCATTGTTGAGGCGACGCTAAGTCAAATGACATTGCGAGCCCAAACTTAGAAACTCAGAGTGAGGAACATGAAAAGATGAAGAAGGGGCTGTATTGCCAAGAGACCCAGCGGGAACCTCAAGAGAACAAGCTATCAAATACAAGTGAAAGTACCCTACTTATATATGTAAATACCATGAGGCTGTGTTGAGGCAGTGTCATGCTGTGTGACTCCGGATCCTTTGCATCCTGCTGCGTGATAATGATAAGATGTCCTCATGTACGATATGATGTAGATAAGATAAGATCGAAATAAGATAAGATAAAGTGAAAAGTGAAAATATGATCATAACAATCATATTCCCTATCATTAGTTTTAAATCATCATAAAACCATCATTAGAGTGAATTTTCTTCATTAGAATAGTTATCATTCAATTGAACACATCATGAAACTATCATTAAACTGCACTTTTCATTAAAATAGCCATTATTGAATAGAATATCTCATTAGACTGCGCTTTTCATTAGAATAGTCATCATTCAATAGGATACATAATAAAGCTATCATTAGACCGCATTTTTCATTAGAATAGTTATCATTTGATAGGATACATCATAAATCTATCATTAGACTGCACATTTCATTAGAATAGTTATCATTCAATAGAATACATCATTAGACTATCATAAAAGTGAATTTCTCATTGGAAAATCTATCATTAGCTCAGATACATCATTAGGCTGTCATAAATTGGAATACCTCAGGCTATCATAAAAGCTGGGAAGGATTGATAAGCTACTGACATCATATCATGTGCACCCTTACTTGTTGTCATATTATCATTAGATTTCTCTCATCAATCAATGGCCATCAATCCATCAATTATCCTCAAATATCCTTTGCCCCTGCGATTTCTGGGCATTTACTAGGGAAAATGCTCCTACTCTAGTAGGGACACTGATATCTCAAAGGGATAGAATATACAATATCTAGATCAATAGATATTCTCCCTGAAGATCAAAATTGCAAAAATGTGCCACAGAATTGCAGGGTAACCATTGAATATTTGCCTCTTATTTCTTGTCATCCATATTCCAATCATATAGGAGGTGCTTCCCACACAAGAGATAGGCCACACAGTGTCTGGATCAGTTATTACAAATACAGATATCAAAACGAGTCCTTGGACAAAAGATATTGAAATGAGCAAAGATATTGAAATGAGCCCTGCTGTTATGAATCCTTTCATCCTTTTTCTTATCTTATCTTTGGACGGTACTGCAGTCAGTTCCGTGTACTTTAAGAACAAATCTCTATATTTTTTTTTTTTTTTTTTTTTTTTTTTTTTGGGTCAACAATTTATATAGCGGTATACTAAGGGTACAGTCCACTTGACATAGAGTAAACTACATCGGTCCGAGGACCTACATACGCAAGAAGAACAAGCGGCACAAAGCTCCGTCGAGCTGATAAGTCCTCGCGCCAGGACGGGGGAGTCTGTTATAAACAAACGCGTTAGTATGCGCACCCGAATATTCGGCCGCGCGATACAAGAGCACTCCAACCTTGTGAGGTTGTCCGTTAGCGGCGCTGGTGGGTGTCTGCGCCCTACCCACCAAAGAAGCGCCTGTGCGGTTCTTATCCTTCGATCGTGTTCGCTTGCCAGAGGGGGCTGCACCCCTTTGAACCCAGCGCGCTACCACGCGATTACCGCCAACGGTTGTGTTGGGCATTGGACGATCCCTGAAGGCAAACGCCCCTGGGTTGTCCATGATGAATTTCCCGAAGTTGTCCCAGGTGGGAGTGTTCCTCGAGAAGATGGGCATGTCTGGGGGCCTAGTGGGGTGGTGCAGACATTTGTATAGTACATGGGCGAAGTCCTCGATGGACCCTGTTCCACAGTCGCATTGTTCGGTCTTGTCGCCAATATTGAACCTATGTCTATAGTGGCCAATTGGGGCGTGACTGGTGAGGCCGCGAACCATTTGAGCCGTGAGGGATTGGGAGTGACCCACGTCCTTAAGCCATGTACCGCCCTTGAGGTGGGACAGTTTCATTCTTTTGGCCCGAGCGTGGTCTTGGCGTCTAACGCACGACCTCGGGAATTGGTAGTGACGGCCAACATACTTGGGGGACTGGTACAGATTGTTCCAGTCGCCTAGCATGTCGTCTGTGAATTGTTTCGTGTTGAAGTCGAGGGATCTGGAGGCCGATTCGCCACACTCGATGTGAATCGAGGAGGCAAAGTCGTGCACTGCACGGTGGGGTTCGAAGCCATGGTCCGAGCAATCAGGGACATGGTGGAAGAAGACCTTGGATTTCAGGCCTGGTTCCTCAAACCAAGGGACCAGGTTACTGATGATAGCGAGCGCAGTAGCCTGCGAGGAGTGGAGGTCCGGGTCTGTGGCCCGCCGAATGGCGTTAACAGAGTCGGTGAAGATGTGGATTTCTTCCAGTTGAGAGAGTCCCCCTAGCAGAGTGACCAGGTTGGAAAACCCGTGTCCTATTGCTAGAGTTTCAGTGTCGTCAGAGACTGTGAGGCCACCAGCCGCCCAGTCTTTATTGATGGAGTACCCCATGTGCCAGGTTTCCCAAGCTGCAACAGCTTGATGGCCCGACACGAGGGAGGGAACAGCCGCGTCGGTGACAATGACAGCGGATTTGTTAGAGCAGATGTTGGCATCAAACACCTTGTTAAGGGTGATGAGGCGCAGCTTCCTGGCTTCGGCTCGCTCCTTAGCGGTTTTGCCGCGGATAAGGGTGATGTCGTGGATGATACGGTCGGGGAAGCGGTCTAGGACGTGTTTCCCTGGCTCGTTGTAGTTGTTGAAGGGTGATAGGGGGACAGTCACGTTTGCACGGTATGCCCAGATATCAACGAGGGGGGATTTGAGGTTGTACATAAATTCCGGGGAGTGCCATGGTCGCTTTGAGGGGTCTTCCTCATCGCAGACCATGACAGTCATGTGTCGTGGTGCAAGGGAGTGCATTCGGACACGGTTTCTGCAGGAGAGCTTCTTTAGGTGCAGATGCACCGGGGGCAGGCCGGCAAGGGATTCGACTGCCCCTGTGGGGGTGGTGCGGAAGGCGCCCAGGATCCATAGGGCTGCACACCTCTGGACTCTGGAGATAGACTTGATGATGCCCTTATTACGGGCGCCGTCGAAGTTCCATAGATTGGCACCATATAAAGCGATCGGTAGAATACACATCGGTATAGGGTGTGCTTGTGTTTGGGTGTAAGTCCTCGGACTGAGTTTCCCAGAGAGAGTAAGGCTCCCGTTGCAGAGAAAGCCTTAGTGGCGTATCATTTGGCATGCTCAGTGAAGAGTAGCTTTCGATCAAAGAAGAACCCCAAGTACCTCCAGAAGGTCTTGGGGACAAGAGGGGTGTCGCCTGTGAAGGGCGCATATCCTAGGTCTACCGGGGGGTCGTCGTCGCCATTCTTCCTGGAAAAATGGAACGCCTCCGATTTAGAATGTTCGAGGACAAGCCCAAGGGCTGTAGTCAGTTCGAACAGACATTTGTATGCCTTCTTTAGTTTGGCAAGGTTCTCCTTCCACGACTCGGACTAGACTATGATGGTCCCGTCATCTACGTAGGAGATGAGGCTAGCCTGCAAATGTTCAGCGTGAAACGCGTACATTAGCGGGGCAAGGTATATGGACGATAGCACTGGGGAAAGGGCAGAGCCCTGACCTACGCCTATGTCCACAGAGAAAAGATCTGAGAGGTCGTCCTCCCAGGCATATTGAGTCTGCCTCCCTACTAGGTAGTTGGAGAAGAAGTCCACGACAGTGTCGGGGAACCCCATCCTATCCAGTATGAGCGCGATAACTGAGTGGTTTAGAGAGGGAAAGTACTGTGCCAAGTCAATGGCTATGACACTAGTCTTGAGTTTCCTTGACCACCCCGCACGAATGAGGTGGGTGAGGAATTGTCCGGCATCTTCGGTGGAGTTCTGGCGAACCCCTCCGAATTGTCCTGGGTGTAGCAGACCGTAGCGGGCGAGTTCCCATTGCAGTCTGTTAGCGATAGCTTTCTCAAATAGTTTGCCCAGGGTGTTTAGAAGCACGATGGGGCGAAACGCTTTGGGAACGTCATACGCCGGCTTATTCGGTTTAGGAATAATGACGGTCATTGAGATTTTGAATGCGTCGGGCCAGAACCCTGCCGAGAGGCAAGCGTTCAGGATCCAGACGAACAACTTCAAGATATGCTCATGTGTGATCAAACACTTGAGATGGGACCATGTAAGATGGTCGGGGCCAGGGGCCGACCGGCTGGAGCAGCCGGCCAGGGCCTGGAGGACCTCTTGCGATGTGAATGGGACCCAAGCCCTTTTGGGCTGAGGTTCGAGAGCACTGCGCAGCCTATCGGGGTCGACGGGGCGCGCTTCGGCAGACTGAAAAGACTTATGAAATGCCTCACAGGTCTCAGCGGTCGAGGAGCAGGTCTCGCCATCGAAAATAATGGCCTCGGGGGAGGCATTCTTTCGTGGGCCGACCCAGGAAGTAAGGTCCCAAGGACGCTTGTTTTTGTTGGAGACTTCATCGATTTTCTTGTCAAAAAAGTTTCGTTTGGCGGTGCGGATGATTTTATGCATGTCGCGCCAGTCTTGGTCTGTCTTGCCCGAGTTGGAATAGGTGCGCCACCCGGCTTTACAGTCCTTATCCCACCAGCCCTTCGACCGGAACGAGTCCCGGGGAGAGCGAGAGAATTCGGTCCATTCAGCCAGGATGAGCTCCTGTACCTTCTGGGTAATACTAGTGATGTCCTCCCTAGTGGTTGTAACCGGGATAGGGATGGAGGCCATGGATTCCATGAGTGCCGACAGGAAGTGAGTTTCCTCCTCCGAGTCTGGTACTATACGGTAGTGTTCCTTCGCGTTAATGAGGGGGGATCTGAGGAGGGTGATAATCGAACGGTGGTCCGACTCATCTGGGCTCCCAAGTTTGATGGCCGAGTCTTTGTCCGTGTTAGGGAGGAAGACCAGGTCAATGATGGACGGGGTATTGTTGTTCTTAGGGAAATGGGTAAACCCAGTCCTATGATGAACAAGACCATGCGCGAATGCGAAGTCTGAGAGGAGAGATGCATTGTGGTTGTGGCGCAACACTTCGGGGTCCCATAGCGGCGAGGGGCAATTAAAATCGCCACCTAGATACCGAATGGGAGGAAGGGATGTTCCAAGGGTGGCAAGGATGCGAATGGCCGTGCCCTGCGAATCCGAGTAAGCATTAATTAGGTTGATCTGGCCCTCGGGGACAGACAGCGTAATTAGGTTGACATCTCGATGATGGATGATGTCTGAGCGAAGTTTAGGTTTCATGGCGGTACGCCGTCTATGCGCGTAAACAATGGCGCGGGGTCGAAGATCCTCATCTATATTGGATGGGTCGAGGACAGGTTCCGAGTGGTGGAGGCACATCCAGTCTGGGTGGTTCGGCGGACCCACAAGGGGCTCGCCGTCTTTACTCGTCATGGAGGCAACATGTCTTATGGTAGCCCATGGGGGCTCTTGCATGAAAATGATGTCAAGGTTATCTTTATGTTGCTCTAACATCGTTGACAGGAGAACGCTCTTTCGGTACACGTTCTGGGAGCGGATACGCAAACCCTCATGTTTATTCATAGTTGTACTTAACATACTTCTACGTCTGGTTGAATGCGGCGATTGTCTCGGTCAGCTGGGTGAGGACTAGGATTAGACTCAAAGAAGTGGGTGAAGTCCGCACTTATGTTTGCTTCTTGATAACGGTGCCAGATCCAATCAGGGTTGAACCGGCTTTTCCAGTACTTGCATACGCGATCGTCTGCGCGGTGGCTACCTTTGCAGTTGATGCAGCGTCCTGCATGTTCACAGTCCTTGCCATCGGGGGTGGGGAGGACTGGGGGGTTTGCCTTAGCGTTCCCGCGGCAGCAGGAGGCGAGGGCTCGATGGAACTCAACGGTGTGGGGTTCACCGCAGATAGGGCAGAGTTTGCTCTTGAGAGGGCAGATCCGAGTGTTAGACGGATGGCCAAATCACCAGCAGCGGTTGCATTGAGGCACTCCAACGTGCTTCTCGGCGGGGTTCAGGACGAGTCGGTAGGGTCCATACATGAAGGCCTTTCCAGCTAGGTTCTTGAGAACAAGACCCCCTTTGGAGTCTTCGATGTCAAACCAGATGGTCCCGGTGCTAGACGACGGGGAGTTTCTGGCGAGGCGGGGCTTCGAGTTCTCGTAGTAGGAGAACTCGCGGGCAAAGGGAGCAGACGACATTATGTCGGCGACCTGGCTCTCCGAGAGGGGAACGAGGCGTCCGGATTTCAGGTCGCGTTGCGGGGTGAGCCCGTAGTACGGGAAGTCACAGATTTTGAGACTCGATTTAGAGGTGGGTACCTCAACTCGAAGGTCAGTGTCGGGGGCCGAGTGAGCGCTAGCGGCAAGCTTGGACTCGAAAAGGGCTCTGAAGACTTTGAGGTCGTTCTCGTCGGGGACTTCATCGGTCGCCAGGGAGAGGCCCCCCCGGTTTGACTCAACAGAAGTGACTCGGATCGTCCTCTTTGCGTTGCCCAGATGACCGTTGATCTGGGTGAAGATCGTCTCCACCGCCCAGGGAAAGGGGGGGGAGGTGTAAACGGAGACGGATTTGCGGGACCGTCCTGACGTGGTGAATCGCTTCTGCTTCTTTCGGCGGGCCTGGGAAGCGGAAGGAGAGGTGGGCCTAATAGCAGCCGTGACTTGCTGTAGGGCAATGGTGGTAGTGGCAGGGAACGTCTTGGCCATGGCGACCAAGGTTTCCTGCTGTGACTCCGCAGCGGATTTGCGTTTTCTCGACACAGTGGACCAGGGTTGGGCTGCAGCTACAATGGCAGGCGGGGGAGCCCACGCTGAGCCTGCAAGGCCAGAGGGTTGTCGCTTCGCCGGGGGCGAGGGGACAGGGCGGGATAGAAGCTTGGCCTTCTTGCGAGCGAGGCAGCCGGATGCTCCAGCTGACGCAGACATGCGGGGTGTGGGTTTAGCTGTCTTCGGGAAGGAAGGTAGCTTCTTCTGGGGCGGCGGAATTTGAGGAGGAGGTCTCGGGTTGTCGGAAGGGATCGCGGCCGATCTGGGGATCGGCTTTGGAGCCATGTTGCAGTGAGTCGAGTGTTTCGCCTAGGAGAGCGATAGCAGGAGGATCGGATGGTACGATGGAGCAGGGGGGCTCAACAACGAGAGAGATTGCGACCAGGATGTGGCTGTGCACGTCGTGGTAACAAGTCAAGAAGCGGATGACAAACAAATCTCTATATCAGCAGAGAAAACATTTGATTTAATGCCATGTGGAGAGGGACTGATATTGTCAAACCGGAAGGGCCTTGTTGCAATGTGATGCTACTGGCAGATCATAAAGATGATTCTGAATGCTTTTTTTTTTTTTTTTTTTTTTGAATCATCAATTTATATAGCGCTATTTATTTCTCACAGTCGGTGAGTTCCAAACCATCTTCCCCCAATGGCCTGTGTCTGCACTCATGATTGCAGAATACTAGATGGGTTGTTATAAGCCCGCATGACTCACATTTTGCAAAGAGGCCAAAAAATTCTTTTTCAGTGAGCCTGGGTCACTAGTGATTTAAAGTCAAGTTTGAAAACTGCAAAAAACCGGAATTTTAACCTAACCTAACCCAAAAGGACCAAACCAACTTGTTCACTGTTACAGAATCAGACTCAGTCATGGTCACAAGTTTTTTTTTTTTGACGAAAAATAAAAACTTGAAAAAACTGGTCAAAACCAGTTGAAACCAGTCATGGATGCTCACGGAGAACAGCTCAAAAAGAAATAATATACACATGCATAGGCCATTGGACAAGGAGGGAGGCCAAGGGTGCTTGGCAGTGAATGCCAAGGGATGTGCATTGTTGAAACTTGAGGTCTCAAGAAGCTCTTTACACTCCTCCACAGTTTCCTATTGGAGTCCATTGGACTTGTTGGACTCCGTCAGACTCTGATAGGACTCCTATGGGATTGAAAAATCCCATAGGAATGGGTTTTTGGCTGTACAGTCCTATGGAGTCCGATCATAGTCCATCAGACTCCATAGGACTCTGATGGACTCCTACCTGGTGGACTCTGTGGAGTATGATGGACTGAGGGTCCAGCACTGACCCACAGTTTCCGCTTTTTCAGAGCAGAGTCCATCAGACTCCATCGGAGTGTGTAGGAATGAATAAAAAATCAAAGAAAAAAAAATGACATATACAAGGATTGAACTAAAGACCTACTGAATCCAATGCAGCAACGACAGAAACTACTGGACCATGGGGCAATTGAGAGTGGAGGGGACTAGTGTTTCAAGGTTCAGTCTCAAGAACCTATAACCAGACTGAAACCAGACTGCGGTCTCGGTCTATAAGGTTTTGGATCACAACCGGTTTTTGGTTCATCTTTTTTCAGGATTTTCAGAGACCGCTAAAAAACTGGTTTGAACTGGTTTAAACCGGTCTTTGACTGAAAGTCACCCACAGTTGGTATACTCACCAACTGCAGTTAAACTCTGAGTTTTTCAGTGATTCTTTGACATGAAAGAAATAATAAAAAAACACCGCAGTTCGCATACTGACCAACTGTGGTTCGACCTTGAATTTTTTGATGATTCTTTGATATCACAAACCCAAATAAAGTCAAACAATCATCAAAAACTCAAAAAACACACCGCGGTTGGTGAGTATACCAACCGCAGGTGAAGACTGGTCTGAACCGGTCTTGGTTTCATTCTATCTGAGAAACAGAACTGGTAGGACCGGTTTCACACCGGTTCAGTCTCGTTTTTACTATTTTGGTAAATTTTAGGAACCTATACCGGTCTCAGTTCTTCTTTTTTGAGGGTCAAAAACAAGACCGGACCAAACTTTCAAACACTAGAGGGGTCCACATTACTGACAAATCAGGTGAGATTCAATTTGCTTTTCTCTTTCAACCACCACTCACCTCTCTTGCCATTGAACGTGACAACCATGGCGACCATGGGTAAGCCCTCCCCCCATTGTCATCCTCACCGGCTCATTGACCCTGGCTGCCCCTTGCCATGTCACGTCATCACCGACATGCCTGGTGTGTGGTGACAGACATGATGACTAGTGCTGAAGACTACCACACTGCCTCTCGACCTCTCCCCTCGCCGTGCCACGTCACCACTGACACACCTCTAGTGCCAAAGGCTGCCGCACCACCTCCCGACCATGCCCAGCTGCCCTCACCATGCCATGTCACCAAAAAACAAAGCCGAGGCCCGCCCGACGCATGCAGCCCCCTCCTGACCTCATCCCAGCTCCCCTCACCATTCCATGCCACTGAACCACCACACAATGCCCCAACCACCCTCCCTGCCATGGCAGGTCACAAAACGCGACCAGCAATGCACCCCAGATGCATCGGCCGCACACCTGCTCCGTGCCACACACGATCCAGGTAAGCACCCTCCACCCCCACATGCACCCGCCTGACACCTAGCGCCACCCACCCCTCCTCCTCGCCCTAGGCATGCCCCTCGGCTCCTCCAAATGCCACCCAACCCTCCCTGCCATCCCACATCAGAGAAGGCAACCAGCAACACCCCCCAGATGTGTTGGCCATGTGCCTGATCCCTGACAGCTGCCGTGTCACCACGGGCAGCACCTGTACCATGCCCTGCATGCCCCAGCCGCTGTCCAGCCGCCTCTCACCATGTGCCACCTCAGAATGCGACCAGATGCCTGCCCTGACACCTGCCGGTGCCCTGCACGCCCCACGCCACAGTACCACCAACACTCACCATGTCTCCCCTTCCCCTGTCGTACCCCTTTGCCCTGTACCTCCCCCTGCCTTATGTGGGGGTTATTAATTATATTTTTGTATTTTGTCTACCGCATTCCCTTCACCTTATGCAGGGGTAATAAAATTTATTTTATGTTTTCTCATTGTTCCCCCCCTGCCCAACTTGCCCACTTTTGCCTTGACAAGTGGGGGGATTATCTTTTTGTTTAGTTTGTATTATAAAATTAAATTGCATATTGAGCACTGCCATCAAACCTTATTCCATGAGCATCCGAGTCCAATTGAGTCCAATTGAGTCTCATAAGACTTGATCAAAGGTTAAAATGGAGTTTGAACGGATTCCATCGGACTCTATCACACTCCATCACACTCCATCAGATTAGGTCGGATTCCACTCAAAAAATGAAACTTTTGTAAGGAGTCCGACAGATTATGATGGACTCCATTGGAGACTATGGGGGAGTGTAAAGTAGATGTATGTCTAGTACTTAGTCAGCAGAATCTCAATGGGTGTGGACGCAAAAAAAGTGGAATATATAAAAATCTGTAATTACAGTATATTGTATATATAAAAGTCTAATATCTAGTACTCTTCATACATGAGGAACCTAAAGCGCAAGTGGAGGCCGTTGAGCACAAGCTGGGGTTGTTGGGTCCTAGGAGCAGCTATTTGGCATGAGTGGAGGCCGTTGGGCATGACTTGATGTTGTTGGGACCAGAGGTGGCCCTTGGGCATGAGCTGAGGTTGTTGGGCACAAGTGGAGATTGTTGGGTGTGAGCTGAGGTTGTTGGGCACCAGTGGCGGCCATTGGGCTCAAGCTGGGGCCATTGAGCACTAGGAGCAGCTGTTGGACATGAGTGGAGCCCTTGGCTGCGACTTGAGGTTATTGAGTGTGAGGGGTGGTTGTTGGGCAAGAGTGGAGGTCTTGGGTGTGAGCTGGGGTCATTGGGCACCAGAGGCAGCCATTGGGTGTGAGCTGAAATCATTGGGCACTAAGGGCAGCCATTGGGCATGAGTGGCAGCCGTTGGGCACAAGCTGGGGCTGTTGAGCCCTAGAGGTGGCCATTGGGCATGAGTGGAGGCCCTTGGGTGCAAGCTGAGGTCGTTGGGCACTAAGGGTGGCCATTGTGCACAAAAGGCGGCCATTGGGCGCATACCATAGGGTGGATTAAGTGCCGTTCAGCAGTAACAATGGGGGAAAGGGCATCGAATCAGTCTGAGTCCACTAACCAAAGGAAATCAAGCAGAGATTGAAATGACTTGGAATAATTTTCCATTTGACCCTTTTGTAAAAAAAATCTGTGCAGGGAATATTTTATATACTATGCATGTCTATGGTCCTGTAGATTCTATGGCTCTACCATGCTATAACACTCTATGCAAGCTGTTGATGCTAGGGGATTCTATCGGCTATAGTTGGTTGCTATAGGATGCTCTTGGCTTAAGCAATTTGCTATAACATATTGTGGGGAAAATCAGGATTTACTGATGTTTGTTTGTTTAGCATCATACCAAGACCCTCAAGTGGAAGGGTCTTGTATCAGAGTCCATCAAGTAGTAGGGCAGTGTAAAAATGAATATAACATGACAATGTTCTAAGATTGACTGGTGGATGAGAGTGACGTTAGAAAGCTGCACACCACTGATGAGATTGCTGGTAGAAGGGACCTCTGTGCATCATTCGCTCAACACTTTTGACCAAGAAGGCTACTGCACAACCGTAAGGGTGACCTTATGATCCAACAACTCCGAAGTGCTCCGAAGCGACTCCGACATCGGACAACTTGCAAGGGAAATCCAAAGTTAAATTAGACTCTACAAAGTACCATACGAGGCATACCTTGCAAGGGAAATCCAAAGAGAAAGTTCTGAGGATTCCCTTGCAAGCTAGACAGCTATATAGACAACGAGAATTGGAAACAAGGAGAGGAATGTTGAAATACAACAAAGATTGGGAGTAGGGATGGGAATGGAATATGTAAATTGGAAGTGTGCATGTGGTGGTATAAATCATCGCTCTGATGTGCATTCCAATGTGGAGTACGGTTGGAAGTCATCAGAGGTGTTGAAAGACAGATGGAAAAGAGAGGAAATGTAAAGTATAGTAATATAAATAATAGATGTACCACAATGGTCGGAGGTCGGAGGAAGTGTTGGAGGTGTTGGACTAAGGAAATCAGATGAGGAAATCAGATGGTTGCCCTTACATTACCCCCTCTAAGGCATGGCATCTCGACACATGAGGCAGAATGTACAGGATTCGAAGGCAGTCGCAGCAATTCCATGCAGAGCCCCCGGGTGTTGGCAGTAAAATTCCCGGACCAGGCGCAGAGCGTGGACATCCTCCTCCATCTCCCATGGGTTTTCCTCATAGCCGTACCCCTTCCACTTGACTAGGAACTGCAGCTTGCCTTGTTGAAGCCAACTGTCCAAAATTGTTTCAACTTTATCTTCCATTTCTTCTCCGACTGCGGTCGGAGGCAGAGGGATTTGGACATCTTGTCAGAAGGGGTCTTCCAGAGCCAGCAACAGTTTTACAATGTGGAATACAGGGTGAATGTGAGACATGGAAGGAGGGAGTTTGAGTTTGTATGCATGCATTCCGATAGGTTGGACAACCAGAAATGGGCCTACATATCTATGAGCCAGCTTTTTGGTTGGTCAGGTGGTTTTGAGGTCAGAGGAATCCAGAAAGACTTTGTTGCCTGGTTGGAAGGTTGGAGTAGACATCCAATGCTGGTTGTAGTACCGTGCCATGTCGTCTTTGGCATTTTCCAAAGCTGCTCGTGCTTCCTCCAATGTGGACTTCATCTGCTTGCTAAAATCCTCCATGGCCTCAATCTCCAACGGTCTTTGTTGGGGCTCAAAGCCCATCCCCAGGTGCATCCAGTGTCGACGTAGAAGGGGGTTGGGCACATGGACACATGGACATGGTTATTGTACAAAAACTCTGCCATCGGAAGCCAGTGTTTGAGGGTTCAGTCTTATGAACTGGAAAATGAACCTGAACTGGACTGGACTGGACTGGACTGGAAGAGACCTGAACTGGCAGTTCAGGTCTCACTGATTTTGAGCTCAACCAGTCTCCAGTCTCTCCAAATTTGGAAAAATATTGGACTGATTCACCCCCAGTTCTAGTTTTGGGTCTGGAAAATATGAACTGGTTCCAGCTTTTGACCATACTGTATATTTAGTGTTTCAAGGTCCAGTTTACCTTCGTTGATTTCAGACCAAGACCAGACGGGACCGAACCGGTGAGAGACCAGACCACCGGTCTCGGTTTTTAAGGTTTTGGATCACGGCCAGTCTTCGGTTCACTCAAAACTTTAGAGTTTGAAAGACTGGCCAAAGACCGGTTCGGATTGGTTTAAACCAGTATTTTCCATGGAATGATCTGAGGATCTGAAATCAATGTCCCGAAATGGCAAGTACAAAATTTCTGCCACAAGAAAGACTTGAACTCTGAACTTCTATAGTATAAAGGATTCTTTTAACACCACTTAACCAACTGAGCCACAAGACCACTATATTTCATTGCTCACAATCACTCTACATCACAACTTTCCCACTTCCCAAATAGGCACACCTAAAAAAAAACACAAAAGGTGTGTGTGTGCTCCCTCCTGCCTCGATCACAAGTAGACAGATTATAAATAAAATCTATAAATATATTCTGGCCTTTTCAGCATCTGTGCCCCTCATTGCAGAGTCAGCAATGGGTGGATGCGTCGTTTCGACATTGGATGACGCGCATCACGTGCGCATCAAATGTGTCAAATATATGTAAAGAAACTCAAAAAACATCGCATTTCTCCTTAATATGGCTACACAGGAGGAAGTCAGCTTACAGACTATATCAATTATGTAGCAGAGTATCATATGTCAATAAATATGTGTTGATTTTATGGAATGATGCCACAGATTTTAAGTCATAGAGGTGCCATGCTCTACACCAAATAATAGTAAACAATGTGCAAAATGCATCATGCAGGCGCGCGCAGTGCCTTCCTCATGGTCTAATAATAGTTGGAAGTGATAGAACTCATAAATAGATATGTATTCACCTTCTGAAGCACTTTGTATAATTTTTAGAAGTCCAGATAAGATAGAAATAATAAAATGTGTAGATTTCAGTAAAAGTGTTATATCTCCCTAATGAATGAGCCAAATTTGAAAAACAAATGTGCTGTGAGATCTTCTGAATAAGGAGAATCCAAAGCTGAAACAAAAAAGTTTGGTCAAATTTTCGACCTATTTTGCTCATATTCACCTCATCAAGTCCTTTAATTTTATTTGAAGGGTCTGAATAGGTTTACATACACTGTTTCAATAGCATATGTATAGTATATTTAGAGTACAAATGTTGTGCAAAGGAGGAAGGTAGAAAATGTTGTTTTTTGTGTTTGAAAACACCATGCCACACTGTTCATCACGATTTACATTGTGTTTTGATGCATCAATTTGGAGCACCAACTTTCTACCATCCATAGCTCATGTATATAACTCTATATATACTTCCTATGAGTTTCTAGATATGTCTACATAAGGTAAGAATTATTTTTGTGGGTTTTGGTGCCACGGTTTGGGCATTGGGGGCACAATTTTCAACAATGTGCATGGCTCGGCAATCGCCGAAAGTCGAACCATAACTGCCAGCAAAACCTTCCCACCCTTTTTTTATCCCCCACCACCACTCCACCCGGCCACCACATCCGCCCAAGGGCCACTACTCACGCATAACAGCCACCACTCATGCCCAATGGCCCTCTCTTCCGCCCAACGGCCACCTTTCATGCCCAACGGCATCTCTTTGCACCCAACGGCGTCCCTTTGCGCCCAACGGCATCCCTTCGCCCTCAATGCGTCAACCCATGCCCAACGCTGTCCTTTCACCCCCAACGCCATCCCTTCGCCCCCAATGCCGTCGACCCACGCCCAATGGCCGCCTTTCATGCCCAACGGTCCTGACTTGTGCCCACCGCCATTGACCCACACCACACCATCTCTTTGCCCCCAACACTGTCCCTTTGCCCTCAATGCCATCAACCCACGCACAACGGCCGCCTTTCATACCCAATGGCCGCCTCGTGTCCCCAACAGCCGCCCCTCTTGCCCAACTGCCCCGACTAGTGCCCCATGGCCCCTCTAATGCCCAACGGCCACCTCGCATCCTCAACGCCGTCGACTCACACCCAGCACCCTTCCTTCGCGCGCAACGGCCTCCCTTCGCGCCGTACGGCACCGCGCACCTGCCACGACATGTGCCCAACAGCCCCCTTTCACACCCAATGACGTTGAGTCACGCCCCAGAGCACATGGGGCCAGGCTGAGCCCACAGAGGACCAATTGAGGGAGTACAATGCGCGCGCGCAGCATTGTGCTGTGCACGTGTGTCCTTAGTCTTATTTTACTTGTAATATATTGGTTGAGACCAGTCCGGTCTCACTTCTTTGAGGTAAACAGAACCGATGCACTGGTCTTGCATCGGTCCGGTTCGGTTTTTTTGGAATCATGTGAACCGAAAAATTGGTCTCGGTCTCGGTCTCTAAATTTTGAGGGTCAAAAATCGGACCGAACCAGACTTTTAAACACTATGTATATTCATTCAAAAACTGTACTTTTATGGGCAAAGATGTTCTTTTATATAGTTTTCAATCATTTTTACAAGAGTTTATATCCAAAATGCTTGAGAAACGTGTTATTGGAGTATATTTTCAAGTTTTTGATTGAAAAAACAGGCTTTTGATAGGTTTATAAATGGTTGAGGATTTTACCAGTTTAAACCAGTCTTTACCAGTCCAGTCCAGTTTTTTCAGACTTTGAGAAAAGAAAATGAACTGCCAGTCTCCAGTTTATCAATTTTTTGGTCAAAAAACCGGACTGGACTGAACCCTCAAACACTGTCAGAAGCCATTCATCCCAATCGTCCTGTCGTTCATTAACAAATAGTTGGAGGTATTGTTCCAATCCCTGGTTCACACATTCCGTCTGTCTGTCCGACTGTGGATGGTAGGCCATCAAGGCAGCAACCTTGATACCTAACAGCCTGTACAATTCCCGCGTGAACTTGGTGATGAACTGTAATCTGCAATCAGAGACAATGGCCTCTGGAAGACTGAGAAGTTTCCAGACATGTTGAACATGAGATTTTGTGGATCTGAGGGTGGAGAGGGCGGGGTACGTTGGAATGAAGTGTCCATGTTTTCCAACTGAGTCTACCACTACCATGATAGTGTTGTACCCATGGGCTTCTGGTAGTTCAGTGGCAAAATTAACACTAGTTACCTGCCATCACTCTGATGGAACTGGGAGTGGATGGAGTTCACCAGAGGGTGTGGAGCATTGGACCTTGGTGTGGAGGCATGGGTCGCAAGTTTTGCAATACTGACCAATTAAGTGTGCCATATGGGGCCACCAATAAGTGCACAATACCAATGTCCTGGGTGTCTGACCACTGGATTGTTGTGGTGTTGTGTGATGATTTGCTGTTGGAGCTGCAGAATATTGGGCACATAAATGTGATCTCAAAAGTACAGTAAACCCTCCGACTGTTGCCATTCTGCTCCATGGACAGAGGTAGCTCCGACTGTCAGAAGGGACTTGATTACCTCCACTACACTGTCCTCCAGAAGGCCATCTTGGATGCCCTGTTGGAGGATGTTGCGCTCCTCACCTTGGCTACCCCTCAAGTGGCCCAGATTGCGAACAGCTCTGGTTGGAGTATGACTATGTCCTTGTTGTCCTGTGAGCCATCTCCATGGTCCGCCCAATGCAACAGTGCATTGGACTTCCCCATTGACTTGCCTGGGCAATGGTGCATCTTGAAATCAAAACATGCTAGGTATAGAGACCACCGCGCTTGTTGCCGATTGAGCTTCTTGGCGGTCATGAAGTATTCAAGGTTTTTGTGATCAGTTCAAATTTCCACCATCTTCTCCGCTCCTTCAAGGAAGTGTCTCCATTCCTCCAGAGCACGGATTACGGCCAGCATCTCCTTGTTGTGAATTTTGTAGTTGTATTCCACTGGACTAAGGCTTTTGGAATAAAACACGACAGGGTGCCACTTACTGTCCTCTGATGGTTGGGACAGTACTGCTCCAGTCGCAAAGTCGGAGCTATCCGCTTTGAGTCGCCACTCCTTGCTGTGGTCGGGGAGGACAAGTATCGGAGTGGAGGTGATCCTCCGCTTCAGACCTCCAAAGGCCACTGCTTCCTTGTCATCCCAGGACCATGCACAGTTCTTGGTTGTGAGTCAGAACAGAGAACGTGTGATGTCGGAGAACCCTTGGATGAAACGACGGTAGAAGTTAGTGAATCCAAGGAAGGACTCTACCTCCCACACATTAGTCAAAGTTGGCCACTCCGACACTCCAGTGATCTTGACGGGGTCCATTTCAACATGTCCTTTCTCAATAATAAGGCCAAGGTCTTTGATCCATATCTGTTTGAATTCACATTTCTCTGGTTTGAGATACAATCCATGAAGTGTTTTGAAGTCCAGTCTCAAAGACCTAGAACTGGACCAGAACCAGACTGGTAAAGACTGGTGAGAGACTGGACTGCAGTCTCAAGTTTCAGATTTTTGAGGATTGACCAGTCTCAGGTTCTTCAATTTTGGAAAAAAAAGAAGACTGGTTTACTGTCCTTTTCAGGCAAGTTGGCCACGTGACAATTTTCCACATGAAAAAAATCATCCCAGCACCGCCCAGCACTCCGACGCCGATAACTCAACAACGACTAAGGAAATCCCGCTGGAAATTGTACCAAACGACGCGGACGAATTGACCGGTTGTTGTCGTCATTGACTGGGCACCAAGCAGCAACTCCCCAGAGTTTCGGGCTTTAGCAATCGGATATGTAAGTTCACCGCAGCAACAGGCTGTCTCCGGACTGACTTATGCAACTTGTATATAGTCAAATTTACAGTCTTTATTGACGGTGTTTTTGTTCATGAGAGCGGCAAGGCAGAGAAAAAACACCATAGCCCCGAAGAGTGATCCTCTGCCAGCCATCACGATAACTGATGAAGGTCCGTCGTACTATCCGAATTGAAGCCTTCAAGATTTTGATTCTGATAGATGCTGAAGTTCGGCTTGGAACCTGTGCTCCTTGTAAACAGGCAAAGTCTCGCTGCCGCTTTGCGGCTGGTGCAAGAGTCTGTAAACGGTGCCATGAGAAAGGTCTTCTATGCATCATCGAACCACCCAAGCCTCGGACACGTGGTTCTCGGAGCAATAGCATGAGCAATAAACCATCTTCCAGTACCAACAACGTGAAGGGCTCCTCGACCGCTGCGAAACCCACGACTCAGCGAAAACGCAGCAATTCAGATACACCTAGCGAAACCAACTGCCCAACGAAGCAACCACGAGTCGCTTCGCAGTCGCGCACTGCTCCTCTTCATTCTATTGCAGAGGTGAACGATGAAGCTGAGTCCCAGGCCGATACTCTGGTTTCGGACCTTGACATCACGATGTTTCCGGCACATGATCGCACAGTTCCGTTGACGAGCAAGGCCCAGTTTATAGACGCACTTTCCAGTGGTCTTCAAGTTGATGATGATGGAAAGGAAGGTTCAGAAATGGAGGATGCGGAGGAGATTGATATTGAGGTTTCCGGTAGCAGCGATAGCGAGGGCAGTAGTGATGATGGAATGGATAGTGGCATAAACCCACATTCGTCGCAGCATGTTAAGAGAACGAAGGCAATGAAGATGTCAGCGAAAACAGGACCTATGAAACCTCGTGTAAAGCATGGCCGAATGGTGGATGTGGAGGATTTGTACGATCCCCTGACGTGTTGTGAGTAATAATCGATTCAACAACTTCGTGACGTAGCTAATAATTATCACTGTTTTAGCCTTCGACATATCCAGCCTTGTCCGTCGTCCAGATGGATCGAATGCGCCAATCACTGTTTCGTCAACAACGACACTGGATGGGCTTTGCCTTGCTGTTGCAGAGAAACTGGAGCGCTTTCCAGGTCTTGTCGCATTGCAATACCGACTATCCACCGATAGCACCAAAGCTGGTGCTATTTCGATCCAAACTGATAACGAACTTCAGCTCTTCAAGGATCGGATGCGGAAGCTGATTGTACCACCACGCTTGGCCAATGGAAAGGCATCAACCCGGGCTCCAAAGGCCATTCTGGTCCACTTCGAAGATGCGAGTAGTGAAACGAAGGAGGGTTCAGCCAGTACCGGCAATTCCAAGAAGGTATGTACACCTAGTTTACACCATAATTGTCTTGTTTCTCATTACTATCATTTAAGAATACTTCAACTTTGGCAGCATCACGTCGGGATCCACCAGCTATTCCAAATGCCCAGTCCGAACTCAGTGAACGGAAGATCCGCATCGTTGGTGAGCTACAAGCCAAGTGGAGATGCCCAAAGCATTCAAAGTATCAAGATATATACTGTTATTCGACAGACGGTGGTGTTCAGTGCCTTACATTGACACATGGCAATTTGTCATTTTGGACGCTAGAAATTGTACGTCCCGTCATCTTATCCTCCAGGGTATAATGTACTAATTCATACTATGATGGACAGATGGGGGGTAATGCATCAATTGAGGAGAAACCCGTGACGTTATATCTTCATACTGTCAGACCACCAAGCCGAGCAACAACCCCACGACCCCTCGATCAGACGGGATTTCCTGGACCATTCATGCCGCCGGGAATGTATGGCTATCCAGGTCCTATGGGGATGCCAATATGGGGCTATCCAGGCCAAGCTGGTGGCATGCCTCCATCGGGCCAATATTTCGGAACACAACCAATGATCAACCCCGGGCCTATGCCTCTGCCTGGTAATGTCCCTACCTCCAGCACAGCTCCGATTGTTATTCCCGATGTCGTTTCTTGGTTCTCATACCTGGACCAGCACAGTGAGGAGCGCAACAAGGATGGCATTATATTCACACCATATGGGGTTATCCTCAAGGCCAAGGGCTTCCTTCGTATTTCTCAACTTACCTTGGATTTCTTTCAGCTTAAGGATTTGGAGGAGTGGCTTGGAGTCGAGGTTGGTACTGCTATTTTGATCATGCAATATGCTAAGGAAGATATGGAGCGTCTCAAATCACGTACATGGGTATTCCCCAATAATCAATAGATACCACTAGGTTTAGATTTCAATTTACAAGTAGCTTCATGAATGTGTTTGATCATCGAGACTCGGATCGAGATACAATATCAATTACAAGTACACTACTCAGATATATCCACAGTGATTATACCAGCCATAGGAGTCATGCGACGAAATAATATATAAAGCTTTGAGAAGTGTGAGATGGATGTCTTCATCTGACATGTCTGTCATTGCCATCCGAACATAACCACCATTCCGGCGAAGATGATATTTCATAGCCAAAAATGCAAGCTCGATGGGGTTGAAGTCGGGAGAGTACGGCGGAAGAAACTCACACCTCATCCCTCTGTTCACCATATGTCAAATACTGTCAATGTTGAAAACTCAGACATACCGAGTATGAATAAGCTCTATTATCTCTGGATGCTTATGGATTCAGCAATTGTCCATGACAATCACGGAATTTGGCGCCGGATAGGGTTGCATGTTATCCAAAAGGCCTTCGATAAACGAATAAAAGGTCTCTGTGCAGAACGAACCTTCAACAATGCTACAGTGGATAATCCCATCGTGAAGTGAAAGCGCAGGAAGAACCGAGAATCTAAGGAAGGACAAAGTCAGGTTCATCAAGATCATAGTGTTTCTGAGGACATACCATCGTCCACGCACAAAAAAAGCCTTCCGCTGAGCTTTGGTCCCACGAATAGCCCATGCGCGACCTCTGTATGTTGTTCGGCGATCGACAGAGGACTCATCAACGAAAATAAGTTGCTCTGGAGTGTACTGGCCAATCCTTGCAAGGTACTCGAGACGTTTCTCTGCGGAGCGCTCCGCCGCAACACGCGTGAGCTAGGAGACAACTTAGTGTTATGATATGTAAAGCATATTGACTTGTGAGCTCACTTTCTTCATTGTGAATCCAGCGCGACGAATTGTTCGCCAGATGGTGGAACGTGAAACGCTGGCACCGCAGCTGACTTCGAGCATCTCCTTGAGTTCGTCAAGATACAAGTCTGGTTGTTGATTGACAGCCCCAAGTAAAAACTAAACGCATGCTTGAGAGCTCGAAATTTCAAACAAGATATGACGAGATACTGACCTCAACATCTATATCTCTAAGATGCCGGTTTCTCTTGGGTTCCTCTCGAATAGCATCGCTTTCCTCAATGGTTCCATGTTCCCGGAAGTGAGATATAACATGCCTGATGGCTCGTTCTGAAACTCCAAGACACATGGCGATCTGGTCATTTCTGAGGAGCTTTGAGAGTCGTAGGATGATGCATTGCATCTCCGATGAGATTTTTGTACCACGCGGCATGACTAGGAGGCAGTTAGACCATGTCTGCTCGAGGATATCGCGGCTAACGTACTGTCCACCGATCCTAAAATGCCGAAACTCAAAAAAGTCACCGCCTGGCTCCCGGTAGATAACAATAACAAGCGGTCGGTTCGTCCACGTCGTTTGGTACAATTTCCGGTAGGATATCCTTAGTCGTTGTTGAGTTATCGGCGTCGGAGTGCTGGGGGGTGCTGGGAAGATTTTTTCTGTGGAAAAATGTCACGTGGCCAACTTGCCTGAAAAGGACAGTAACACCAGTCTTGATTTGAGACTCAAAAATGGTAAACTGGTCATAGGTTCACATAGATTTTGTTCATCAAACTTCTAAAAATGTTCTGGAATGTGTCATAAATGACATTTTGAAACAGTTTTAGTAAATTGGAAAATAACCAGTTTAAACCAGTTTGAACCAGTCCTGGTTTACTTTTTTGAGAAAGGAAAGACTGGTTCACCAGTCTTTGACCAGTCCAGTCCTGGTTTTAGTTTTTTGGAATAACCACTCAACCAGTCTTGGTTCTAGGTTCTTAATTTTTTGGGCAAAAAACCGGACTGGACTGGACTTTCAAACACTACCTGCACGTCCCTCGCCCGTGTGTCATCTCATATCCAACCCAATGTGTTCCCCGGCCTGCAGCCTATTCTCATCTCTCCCATGCCCTTTCTCACGTCCTGCCTTTCTCGCCATTCCTGTGTGTCCCCACCATTTCTCGCATGTTTCATCAGTGGTCTGACACAACGTGGATGGTGAGGTGCTCACCTATATGGGGCCTCCATGGCCCTCCTGTGAACGAAGGGAGGAGACATTGACAGAGGCAGAGGATGGATGGTCCCTCAGCTCTCATCCGTGCTCATCACCCGCATCCCATATGCCCCTCGTCCATGCTCAACACCCGTGTCCTGTATGCCCCTCGCTTGCACTTGGTGCACTGGTGCGTTCAGCCCGTGTTGCATGTCCCATGTCATTTCTCGTGTGTGTCACATGTCCTGCTGTTGCTCATGTGTCCCCCGCTGTTTGTCGTGTGTTTCATCAGTGGTCTGACACAACGTGAACAGTGGGTGCTTACCTATATGGGGCCTGCATGGCCCTTGTGTGAACGAAGGGAGGAGGCATTGATGGAGCCTCTGAGGAGGGACTGACAGAGGAGGAGAGAGTGGAGGGAGGTGATGGGGGAGGTGATGTGGCAAGGCTCTATTGAGAAATATTTGGCAAGTTCCAGGTGCACCAAACAATAGAACTTGCCGACATTGGCAACAGCCAAAAATTGAAAAATATTCTGAGTCTCACATCACGTCTATCTTGCCTTCCCATCTCCATCCACTCCCTCCTCCTCCCTTCCTCCCCCTCTGACAATGCCTCCTCCCTTCATTCGCATGAGGGCCACAGAGGCCCCATAGAGATCAGCACCCACTGTTCATGTCATGTCAGACTACTAACAAAACATACGAGAAACAACGGGGGACACGCAAGCAACGGTGGGACATGAGAGACATGGGAGGAATGACATGGGACATGGGATGCAAACATGGGCTGAATGCACCAGTGCACAAAGCACAGGCAAGGGGCATACGAAACGCGGGTGTTGAGCATGGACAAGGAACATATGGGACGCAGGTGATGAACATGGACAAGAGCTGAGGAACACGAGGGCCACAGAGGCCCCGTATAGGTAAGCACCCTGCCATTCATGTCATGTCAGACCACTGACAAAACACGCAAGCAACAGCACACAGAAATGGTGGGAGGTGCGTGAAAAATGGTGCAAAATGACACGGGACACACAAAAACAGTGGGACGACATGTGTGGACAAGACCTAAGGGACATGAGAGGCAAGAGGCTGCATGTGGGAGGCACATTGGGCTGGACACAGGGGGCAGGGGTGATGAGAGAGACCTCGCATGGGCAAGATCATATGTACATTTTCAGTGTAGCACGATATTTAATACATATTTCCACATGATAAGCAGCTGTGAGTATTTCTTAGGAATGAAAAAAAAAACACATATGTGACATGCAAGAGTGTCAACAAACCTAGAGAAATATTGAGTACTACACCAGGCTATGAGACGACAATACTATGGTGCTACCAGGTTTTTATACTACAATGCTATGGGTACTATGATGTTACAATGCTATTGTGCTTTAGTGCTACATTGCTATGCCTGCCAGTGAGGTTACTACACAGTGCTATGGCTGCTATGCATGTGAGTGTGTTTGCTATGGATCACTATCAACTGTTACAGTCCAATCAGCTTTGATGATTTCCGACCAATTCCGACACCTCCGACACCTCTGATATTTTGACAAATACTTATTATGTATACTTACTGTTATGAATCTCATTACTATGTACATTACTTACATCCAACCACTTTACTTATGTTAAACATCTCCAACAGCCACTTGTTATCAAACTCTGACGAAGCCAAATGTCCTCCGACATAGTATTTAAACTCATGTAGAATCATGTATTAGCTTCAGTTTGAATATCAACTTAGATTCAACATCACACTCCCATCCTCTTTCCTACTCTTAACTTGAGTCCAACCTCTGACCCTCCGATCCTCCAATCCTCTGAAATAAGGACACCAACATATTAGTGAGGGCGCAACACACAAGTTGAAGCCAAGTCCTTGCCCCTACGTTGCACGCGCTCCGACCCTCTGACCCTCTGATGTGTCCGATGTAGCTCCGACATTTTGTTGATCAGTTCTTAACAGTATATTCAACCCAGTGTTTAAAAGTCCAGTCCAGTTCTTGGTTTTTTGCGGTTTATCCTTTTTAAAGAATGGCTTCAGAAATCCAGATAAAATCACTAAAATTACCGAAATATTTGGGCAGATGGAGGACATAGGAAACCGGGGGGTCTTCTCTTGGATGAAAAGATTCTGCCCAGCCATTGTTGAGATATTTCAACATGTCATAAAAGCAAATGGCAGCTAAAATAAATGGGGGTGATGAAATTCCATCCAGTAGTTGTTGAGATATTCACAAAAACAAAAAAACCGGACCTTTAAATACTAATTTAAACTGCCACTTGCTTATCCATATTTCAAATTCCAGTTATGGCAGCTCGCAACACTCAGAACTCCTGCGCAGCAGCAGCAGTGGCAGAAGCTTCAAACCTGCAGGACACCAGGGCGACATTTCTCATATGTTCCAAGATTTTCCTGCAGAAGAATCTGCACCCAAACCTGACCCCATATCTCTGACCCCTTGTCTCCGAACACCTCAGACACAGGGACCTCCGATTCCTGAAGGATCCCATCCTTCTCACAAATCTCTGACATCTCCTTTTGATGACCTTGCAGACAACAACCCTTTCCGTCATGAGCAAACTCCAAACCTCGCCGAAGTGATAATGTTTATGACGCAGGAGCTCCAATGTAGAGAGACTCTGAAGACTCCAAAAAAGAAGTCAAAGGAACCCGACACTTTTGACAGTTCCAACTCTTGGAAACTCACCAGTTTCCTTGCACAATGCACACTATATTTCTGAAACAACCCCACTTTTGACGACAATGATAACAAAGTCTGTTTCGCTTTGTCATACCTCCGAGGAACCACACTCGAATGGTTTGAGCCCACCCTCTTGGGAGAGTCCGACAACGACTCTGTTTGGTTGGACGATTGGTCCGCCTTCATGCACATCCCCCGAGCTGAGTTTGGACCTATCAATCTGACTGGAGAAGCAGAGGATAGTCTGGACCACCTTTGGATGCACGACAATCAGAAGATCCTATGTTACAACATGGACTTCAAATGTCTTTCCGCTCGCATGCAGTGGGATGATGGCGTGCTCCGACATTGGTACTACACTGGTTTAGCGGAACATATCAAGGATGTTTTAGGGACCTACCCCAAACCTAAGACTCTGGCTGAGTTGAAGATAATGGCCCATAACATCAATGCCTGCTACTGGGAACGTCAACATGAGAAATCACGCTCCTCCAACAAATCCACTCCAAAGTCTGACAAATCCGACAAGAAACAGACCCCCGCTTCATCATCCTCCAACAACAACTCTTCATCGTCTAAACCCAACTTGCAATAAAAATCATCATCCACCTCTCCAAAATCCACCCTCTCCGACAAACTTGGCAAAGATGGTAAATTGACTCCCCAAGAACACCAATGATGATTTGACAATAATTTATGCATGTTTTGTGGCAGCGTGGGTCATTGGACTTCTGACTGCTCGAAGAAATCATCTTCTAATGCCAAAGCAAAACAGAGAAGATGACCAAGTCAAAAAAATAGTAAGCAGTCCTCAGATTCCAGCATGTACTGGGGATTGTGTTGACTCCTTTTGTGCACCTTTGGAAACCCTCCGACTCAATGTGTCCACTCTCTCAAATCCGAACTCTCTATGTATTGATTTGATATCTCTGACCTTTTCCGACTCTCTTCCGATTTGTACTCTTATCGATTCTGGTTCTACACATTGTTTTGCAGATACCAGATTTATTTCTTCTTTAAACTTATCTCCGACTCCAATTCCTTCTCCTATGGGTTTGAAACTTTTTGATGGTTCTTCAAATACTTATATCACACAATCTATTGATCTTCCTCTCTGATTCCCTTCCAGTGAACTTCTGACTGTCGCGTTTTACGTGACAACCCTTGATTCATCTTGTAATTTGGTTCTAGGACACAACTGGCTCACCTGCTACAATCCGTTGATTGACTGGGTATTGGGCTGTATCATATTCTGTTCTACGTTACCTGACACTCTGTGTCCGACTCCGATGTCAACTGCTGAGGCAGCTCCGCCACCTCTGCAGTGTCTGCCCTCTCCGATGGGCACCTCTGATCCGCTCGAGGTCGTCCACATCTCAGAAAGCCAACTGGTCTGCAACCCCCACTGTTCCTGTGGGGGCCTCTGCAACGACAGGTCCTTACTCCACTGCGTCTACGGTAGCCGCCATGGCTGCTGCCGCTCCGACATCCACCCTTGCTCCTGTCGGCCCCCCTGGCGGCCGATACAAGAAAAAGGCGCCCTCCGCCCGCCCCTCCTCACCCCAGGGCAGCAACATCTCTATGGGATCCGCTGGGTCTGTTACCCCTCGCCCTGCATCCCCCACCTCAGACGACTCCGATAGCTCGGAACGCCCTCCCCCCCCTGCCCCTGCCGATCGCATTGACGTTCCCATGACCGTCGACGCCCCCAGCATGCCGGCTACCCTAGGCTACAACAGCGAACTTGCAGGCCCCTGCATGTTGCAAGGTTCCGCGGACACGTTGTCGTCCAACTTCAACGCCGCCCTCGCTTCCGTTGCCTCCGTACGAGATCTGGTCACCTGGACCGCATCTCAACGCCGGTCAATTGACCAATCCACTGCAGACCAGCTCTGCACCGCTACAGCCTCCCTCATCCACACTCTTGCAGATGTCGGAGCGCTCACCGAATATGCCGAAGGGGATGACCCCTCCGGTGTTCGTCTCACTGGACTGGGCGTCTTAATTGATCGCCTCATCAAGATCCCTGGGGTGTCGGCGTTCACGTCAGCTCCCGAAAACATCGTCGCGGCGAAGGACCCCAAACTCCAAACCCCTCCGACCCACCACAGATTACCATGGTCAATGCAGCCACATATCACCATGCTTGTAAAGCTCCTGGGGCATATGCTTTCTGCATTCACCTCTCTGACATCTCTGCCAATTCCGCATCTGTTTCCAATGATGCTTCTGACCTCTCTGGCATACCCAAAGAATACCACAATTTTGCTGATGTATTCAGTAAGAAAAAAGCCGACACCCTTGCACCCCACCGACCGTACGACCTCAAGATCAATTTGGAGGAGGGTACTTCCCCTCTGATTGGTCCGATGTACTCACTCTTGCAATCCGAACCTGGATCCCTGTGAGACTTCATCGATGAGCATCTCAATATCGGTTTCATCAAACCCTCTAGTTCACCTCACGGCGCTCTGATCCTCTTTGTCCGAAAGAAAGATGGATCACTCTGACTCTGCGTCGACTACCAAGGCCTGAACAAAATCATGAAGAAAGACCGATACCCACTCCCACTCATCTCTGACCTCTTAGCCACTGCTGGCAAAGCACACATTTATACCACCATAGACCTCCGACATGCATACCATCTAGTCCGCATCGCTGAAGGTGATGAATGGAAGACTGTATTCCGCACCCGCTATGGATCATTTGAATGGTTACTTATGCCATTCAGATTGTCTAACGCACCTGCAGCTTTCCAACATTTCATGAACAACATCTTCTCTGACCTTCTGGACAACTGCATTACCGTTTACCTCAATGACATCCTGATCTACTCTGACAACCCCGAGGGACACAAAAAACATGTCCAAGAAGTCCTCCGACAACTCTGACAACATAGTCTTGATGCCCGCGCCAACAAGTGCAACTTCTCTGCCAAAACTGTAGAATATCTTGGATTCATTCTTTCTCCTGACGGACTCAAAATGTCGGAAGCAAAAGTCAAGATTATTCAGGATTGGCCTGAACCGTGCAGAGTGAAGGACATCCAGTCCTTTTTAGGTTTTGCAAACTTTTACCGACATTTCATTCCATTCTATTCCAACATCACTATTCCACTCACTCGTTTAACCAGAAAACATGCCACTTGGCTGTTCTCTGATGATGCTCGAACCTCCTTTAATGACCTGAAAAAGGCATTTACCACCACTCCGATCCTGACACACTGGATCCCCGACTCTCCGATAAACGTTGAAACCGACACATCCAACTATGCCCTAGTGGCTATTTTGTTGATAGTCACCTCTGACAATGAAGTCCACCCCATTGCATTCCATTCCCACACCTTCATGGCCCCTGAACTCAACTATGACACACATGATAAAGAACTCCTGGCCATCTTCGAGGCTTTTAAAATTTGGTGCCATTACCTCGAAGGCTCCGGTACTCCGATTGACGTCGTTACCGACCACAAAAATCTTGAGTATTTTGCCACCACCAAAGTTCTTTCATGCCAACAAGTCTGATGGTCAGAATACCTTTCTCAGTTCAACCTTGTCATCCGATTCCGCCCCGGCCGATTGGGAACTAAACCTGACTCTCTAACTAGACGTTGGGATGTCTACTCTAAAGGAGGAAATAGCGATTATGTCGACATCAATCCGACCAACCTCTGACCAGTCTTTTCGCAAGAACAGCTCTCCGCTTCAGTTTGCGTGACCCAACTCCTTGAGCCCATCCATGCAACCATTATCATGGACACAGAGAAGCTCCACCATGACATACTCACAGCACTCCCTTCCGACACTCTTTATAACACTCTTTCCAAAGATTCTAAACCCCGCTGGTCTCTCAACCCCAATGGTTTCCTCCGACATGACGATCAGATATATGTTTCCGACTCCAACAACCTCTGACTCCAAGTCCTACAGCACAAGCACAATCATATGCTTGCTGGACACCCAGGTCAAAACAAAATGCAGTCTCATTCAGCATGACTACACCTGGCCTGGAATATGAGATTTCGTCAAACACTATTGCAAGTCATGTACCACTTGCATGTGATCGAAGCCACAAAGACACAAGCCTTACGGCCTACTCAAACAGCTTCTGATCCCCAAATGTCCTTGGAATTCTATCTCAATGGATTTTATCAAGACTAGTGTTTCAAGGTCCCATCTGGTCCGGTTTTTTGCCCAAAAATTTTGAGACCAGAGACCAACACCAGGTGAGTGGTCTCTCTTAAAAATTAAGACCAGGACCAGTTTAAACCGGGTTTTTGGCCAAAAAACTGGTTTAAACCTATGAAATGCATAGAACCAGGGGGGGTGGTCTTTGTATTTTTGAAAAGATGAATCAGGACCACCCCCTGGTTCAGTCTGGTCTCAGTCTTCTTTGTGGTCTTTGAGACTGGACCTTGAAACACTAATCAAGACCCTTCCGACCTCCAACAACTTTGATTCCATCCTTGTTATCATTGACCGATTAACAAAGCAAAGTATCTTCATTCCGACAACCATCCACTGCACATCCAAAGACCTTGCTGTACTCTTCGTATTACACGTCTTCTCTAAACACTGCATCCCAGAACATGTCACCTCCGACTGCGGCCCTGAATTCGTCTCCAAATTCTTCCGATCTCTCAGAAAGGCTCTAAACATGACCCTCCACTTCACCTCCAGTTACCACCCCGAAGGCAATGGCCAAACTGAATGCACTAACCAAACCCTTACTTGCGGATATTCTGCAACTACCAACAGGACAACTGGTACGCTCTCCTTCCAATTGCGGAGTTCGCATACAACAACGCACCTGGTGCTACCACTGGCATATCTCCCTTCTTTGCTAACAAGGGTTACTATCCAAACATTACTGTTCACCTGGAACGAGACCTCGCCTCTTCCTGAGCCTGATCCTTCATGACCGACTTAGACGAACTTCACCAAGAACTGAAATCCACCATCTCCGACACTCAACGACACGCAGCTCCGACATTCTCTGTCGGACAACAGGTTTTTTGTCAAAGCACAGTTCTTCCGCACAACACGCCCATCCAAGAAACTCTCAGAAAAGTACTTGGGACCATATGAGATTCTTGCACAACCCAGCACACACTCCTTTACCCTCCGACTCTCCGACACATTCCGCGGTGCTCACCCCATCTACCACATCTCCATGCTTGAACCTGCAACTCTGAACACCATTCCAAATCAGACCCAACCTCCGCCTCCTCCGATCGACATCAACAGAGAACTGGAGTACAAGATTGCCAAAATTGTTGCCTCAAAGATCAACTGATGATATAGCTGCAAGCTACTATATTTCATCCGTTGGTTAGGATATGAAAACACTGATGAAGAATTCTTTTGGCTACCAGCCAATAAACTGGAAAACGCCCCCAAGCTAGTCTCCAACTTTCATTCTGCTTACTCTACTTAGTGTTATGATCATATTTTCACTTTTCACTTTATCTCATCTTATTTTGATCTTATCTTATCTACATCATATTGTACATGAGGACATCTTATCAATCGCGCAGCATGACATATATAAGTAGGGTACTTTCACTTGTATTCAATAGCTTGTTCTCTTGAGATTCCTGCTGGGTCTCTTGGCAATACAGCCCCTTCCTCATCTTTCCACATTCCTCATTCTAAGTTCCTAAGTTTGGGCTCGCGACGTCGTTTGACTTAACGTCGCCTCAACAGAAGAACAAGCTCTCATCACCACCCGCCCAAACATTGACAATCCTTTCCAAGTTTCTGTCAAGCGCTTTCGCTTTTCGAAACCCACCCATTTTAACCTCGCTGTTTCGTGCTTTTTCATCAAAAGTACATATCTATATGCGGACCCTAGCATTAAGGGGGACCTCCCGGACTTCAGGGATAAGAAGAGAAATGCTCGGTGCACCCACTATAACTAGTGTTGCCGTTCGAGACACATAGGGAAACATTGAGCCCGTCCCGTGTTGAGGTGACCAAAGGCTGACACATCTAACCTTCGGGGAAGTTGCTGGCGCATGTGATAGCTTGGAAGAGAAGACTGTACACATCTAGTTTGCAAAAGGTGTTCCAAGCCCCGACTCCTTGACAGCTCAATTCAACCAGTCCAGTGCGCGTAGGGATATTGACCGAGTGGACTTCATCTTTCCTAGATCTTCCTCCATTCGGGCATTCCGACTGCCTGGATAGACAGATCATTCTTTGGGTTTTCTTTTCAGATTTTTTTTTGCCTAAACATCAGAACAGGGTTGCGAGCCCGACGTAAGGTACTATTGTTCAAAACCAAAACACCCCCCCGTCAAAACACCATCATGGACAACCAAGATTTTCAGGACGAAGCCCCCGAGATCCCTGAACATCACGAACCCCCCATCGCACCACCTCCTCCTCCACCTCACCGACCAGGCCAAAGGATTGAAGTAGCCACAGATTCCGGCAAATATAATGGATCCCGACCCCTGTTTTTGAAATGGTGGGCAAAAATGCTCACATGGATCTGAGTAAATCGAGATTTGTTACATGGGAATGATGAAATCTGTATTGCAGTCTGGTCCCAATCAGATGGACCGATTGCAGGAACGTACGGGGAGACACGACTCACTCAATGCATGGAATCAAATGACTGGCCAACGTATCGAAACTTAATCTATGAGATCACCACAAGGTCTCGCCCTACCACAGAAGTAGAATGGGCCAGAGCAAAGATTGAGGGGTTCAAACAGAATCAGATGAAGACAGACGACTGGATCACGCAGTTTGGAACACTGGCAATCAAAGGGAAAATTGAGGATCATCATGGGATTTCCTTATTAGAGAGAAATGCCTGGGACTCAATTGTACAACAATTGTTTCAGCAAGGAAGACGTCAGGACACCATGCAGGAAACCGTCGAGGAAATCTCAGCCATCGGAAGGGCTGAAGAGAATTATGCCATGAGGCAAGAAATGAGGCAGGGACCTCAAAGACAAGAGAACCAATGGGAAAATCGCCCTCAGAATTAGCAAGCACTGCAGCCACAAGGCCAGAATAATTTTGGAAGGCCCTTTGGGCAACAACAGAATGGGGGGTATCATCCCCAGCAAAACGGTCAGCAGCAACAACGATGTGATCCAAATGTGATGAACATCGACAGGAACCAGCGACGAGCCCCTGGTGATTGCTATAACTGCGGAGGACAGGGGCATTTTTCCTGAGAATGCAGACAGCTGCAGCACAGGGTACAAGCAGCAATGATCGAACAGATTGATGAGCATGAGGAAGAAGAAATTCTAAGACAGATAATGGCAAGGCGTCAAGCACGCCAAGCCACGAATGGACAAATGGGTGTGAATAGCGCGCCTGCGCTGAATCCCAATGGACAAGCTGCAGGGCAGCAGGGTTTTGTGAACGTCAACCAGTAATTCCCCTGCTGGCTCTGACAAATTGTTATGAACAATTGCCTATAGACTCTTATATACATAAGGACACTGTAAAATCATGGTTTCAGAAACTTTCCGACACAGCAGTTATGTACAATAAAATACTATTAGATAAACCTAGGAGAGAAAAACCAAAAAAAGATGAATCAGACTTAGATACACTTGTAAACTATATCATTGGGGAGCCCTCGGAAATGAGGCTTGGTTCAGCCCTTATGGACGAATGCTTAATTCCCTGTTGCGAAGAATCAGATAATTTAACTAGGCAAACAGACTCTATGGGGGAACCATCTTTTATTCGATCTGCTTCTTTAGAAAAGGAGCTTATGATGAAAATCACGCTGGAAACATTGCAGGATAAATGCACCTTTGATGTTGATGCATTATTAGACTCAGGGGCAACAGGGATGTTCATTGATCTGGACTTTGCCAAAGGGAACAATATTAAATTAAGGGAACTACCTTTTCCCATTTGGGTCTACAACATTGATGGCAGGCTTAACCAAGAAGGTTTGATCATGCATGAAGCAGTCATGGCCATGCGGTATAAACACAGCACAGGATTCAAAATTTAGCCTCCACAAATGTTATTGATAAAGGGTCTGCAAAATAATATTTTGTAGAGGAGACTTTGGAGGTGAAGAATAAAAATATTTGACAGATGTGAAATACATGGCAAAATGTTGACATTATCAAGGCATTTCTCATCAACTGTAATACTTGAGGAACAAAAAGATTCAATGATTCAAATATTAATCATTCTCGCCAGAGAAAGTTGGTGGAGAATGATGTTGTCAAAAAAATCCTTTTTTGTCTAGTTTTGCTGTTTCAAAATTCTTAATTTCTTGTTCACCAAATTCTTTGTAAAAGTTGGGCTTTGTTGAGCAACTTCAAAAACCCTTTCAGGCTTGCCATACTTTATCTTTTCTCACAGACAAGTAATATTTTTGGCAGAAAGAGTAAACATTGCAATAGTTTAATTTTGGCATCAGAGAAGTGCATCCCAAAAGGAGATATTTCATGAACACTTTTGTGCCTATGAAAGGGGTCATTTCTCATAAACTTTTGCAAGTGCTAAAATTGATATTTCACGAGGGTGAAAGTTGGGGCCCACTAATGCCCAGTCATCACCCACATACAGGACATCGGTTCTGGTGCCAACTTTCGCCCTCACGAAATATCAATTTTAGCACTTGCAAAAGTTTATGAGAAATAACCCCTTTCATAGGCACAAAAGTGTTCGTGAAATATCTCCTTTTGGGATGCACTTCCCTGATGCCAAAATTAAACTATTGCAATATTTACTCTTTCTGCCAAAAATATTACTTGTCCGTGAGAAAAGATAAAGTATGGCAAGCCTGAAAGGGTTTTTAAAGTTGCTCGACAAAGCCCAACTTTTACAAAGAATTTGGTGAACAAGAAAGTAAGAATTTTGAAACAGCAAAACTAGACAAAAAAGGATTTTTTTGACAACATCATTCTCCACCAACTTTCTCTGGCGAGAATGATTAATATTTGAATCATTGAATCTTTTTGTTCCTCAAGTATTACAGTTGATGAGAAATGCCTTGATAATGTCAACATTTTGCCATGTATTTCACATCTGTCAAATATTTTTATTCTTCACCTCCAAAGTCTTCTCTACAAAATATTATTTTGCAGACCCTTTATCAATATCATTTGCGGAGGCTAAATTTTGAATCCTGTGCTGTGAAAGGACATGTGGAAATAGCAGTGTTTGAAGCATGCAACCTGGGAAAAGCTAAAATTATTGTTGGACACACTTGGCTGAAACACCATAATCCAGAGATCGATTGGGAAAAAGCGGAAATTAAACTATCAAGATGTCCAGAAGAATGCGGCATGCGTCAAACACATTATTTAAATAAAACTGCAAGAACCAGATGGGGTGGAAGAATTAAAGAGATAGTAGAAATAAATGAAGAAGAAGTGGAGGAAGAGGTAATCCACATGCTCAGGGCAGCTAAGGGAGAACCCTCAGATGAAATACCGGCGGAACAGGCTGTCCCCCGAAAATATCACAAATATCTATCAGTCTTTGAAAAGAAAGCATTGGAGAGGTTACCAGTCAGGAAACCATGGGATCACGCTATAGACTTAAAACCGGATTTTGTACCAAAGAAGGCCAAAGTCTACCCCCTGTCACCAGATGAAAGGAAAGGAGTATCTGAATTTGTGGATGATCAATTACGCAAAGGATATATTCAACCTACCAAGTCACCACAAACTTTGCCAGTATTCTTTATACCTAAAAAAGATGGAAAGAAACGAATGGTACAGGATTACCGACATATTAACAGCTGGACCATCCACAATAATTATCCGCTCCTGTTAATTCCGGAGTTGATTGATAAGTTAAAAGGGAAGAAAAGGTTCACCAAGATGGATCTCAGATGGGGGTACAACAATGTGCGCATCAAGGAGGGAGACGAGTGGAAAGTGCATTTACAACTCCTGATAGAGCCTTTGAACCAACAGTCATGTTTTTTGGATTGAATAATTCCCCAAGCATGTTTCAGACCATGATAAACGATATCTTTAGGGACTTGATCGACCAGGGATATGTGGTTATTTATATTGATGATATATTGGTGGCGACAGAAGGAAAGGAAGGGCACAATGCTATAGTGGAAGAAGTTTTGAAAAGATTATGAGAGAATGATTTATTCTTGAAACCAGAAAAATGTTTCTTTGATAGAGACAAAATAGAGTTCTTGGGGTTAATTATTGGGAAAGACGGAATTCGGATGGACCCTTCAAAAGTAGATGCCATCAAACAATGGCCGACACTGACCAAGGTCAAGGAAGTACAATCATTCCTTGGGCTCGCCAATTTCTATTGGAGATTTGTCAAGGATTTCTCTAAAGTGGCCAGACCATTACATAAGTTAACAAGGAAGGACATGGTATGGAAATGGAGTATGGAACAGGAGGAAGTGTTTGATGCGCTAAAGAAATTACTTACGGAAGCACCCATATTGGTATCTCCCGATCCAGATCGGAAGTTAAGAGTAGAATCGGATGCATCGGACTTCGCCACAGGAGCGATTCTATCTATGGAATGTGAGGATGATAAATGGAGGCCATGTGCCTTTCTATCTAAAGGGTTAAATGATGTGGAACAAAATTACGACATACACAATAAAGAAATGCTGGGCATAATTCGAGCGCTGGAAGCATGGACACCTTGAAGGAGCCAAACATGAGGTCGAGATCTGGACCAATCATAAAAACCTCAAGTACTTCATGCAGGGTCGCAAGCTTAATCGTAGACAAGCACATTGGGTATTGTATCTAACATGTTTCAACTTTAAATTAAACAAGGCAGGAACTTCAATGGGGAAGGCGGACACTCTTTCAAGAAGAGTCGACCATAGAAAGGGGGTGGAAAATGACAATGAGGATGTAACACTATTGAAACCTGAATATTTCCACTTGTGTGCTATTGATGGAGAAGAAACTAAACTATTGAAACACGTCAGGGATGCTTTTTTTTTTTTTTTGGTCGACAATTTGTATAGCGGTATACTAAGGGTACAGTCCGCTTGACATAGAGTAAACTACATCGGTCCGAGGACCTACGTACGCAAGAAGAACAAGCGGCGCAAAGCTCCGTCGAGCTGTTGAGTCCTCGCGCCAGGACGGGGGAGTTTGTTATAAACAAACGCGTTAGTATGCGCACCCGAATATTCGGCCGCGCGGTACAAGAGCACTCCAACCTTGTGAGGTTGGCCGTTAGCGGCGCTGGGGGGTGTCTGCGCCCTGCCCCCCAAAGAAGCGCCTGTGCGGTTCTTATCCTTCGATCGCGTTCGCTTGCCAGAGGGGGCTGCACCCCTTTGAACCCAGCGCGCTACCACGCGACTACCGCCGACGGTTGTGTTGGGCGTTGGACGATCCCGGAAGGCAAATGCCCCTGGGTTATCCATGATAAATTTCCCGAAGACGTCCCAGGTGGGGGAGTTCCTCGAGAAGGTGGGCATGTCTGGTGGCCTGGTGGGGTGGTGCAGACATTTGTAGAAAACGTGGGCGAAGTCCTCGACGGACCTCAGACCACAGTCGCATTGTTCAACTTTGTCACCGATGTTGAACCTATGCCTATAGTGGCCAATTGGGGCGTGGCTGGTGAGGCCGCGGACCATTTGAGCCGTGAGGGATTGGGAGTGACCCACATCCTTAAGCCATGTACCGCCCTTGAGATGGGACGGCTTCATACGTTTGGCCCGAGCGTGGTCTTGGCGTCTGACGCACGATCTCGGGAATTGATAGTGTCGGCCAACATACTTGGGGGACTGGTACAGATTGTCCCAGTCACCGAGCATGTCGTCCGTGAATTGCTTCGTGTTGAAGTCAAGGGATCTGGAGGCCGACTCACCACACTCAATGCGAATCGAGGAGGCGAAGTTGTGTACTGCACGGTGGGGTTCGAATCCATGGTCCGAAGAGTCGGGGACATGGTGAAAGATGACCTTGGAATTCAGACCAGGTTCCTCAAACCAAGGAACCAGGTTACTGATGATAGCAAGCGCAGTTGCCTGCGAGGAGTGGAGATCCGGGTCTGTGGCGCGCCGAATGGCGTTGACAGAGTCGGTGAAAATATGGACTTCTTCCAGTTGAGAGAGACCCCCTAGCAGACTGACCAGGTTCGAGAACCCATGTCCGATAGCTAAGGTTTCAGTGTCATCAGAGACTGCGAGGCCGCCGGCCGCCCAGTCTTTGTCGATGGAGTGCCCCTTGTGCCAGGTTTCCCAGGCTGCAACAGCCTGGTGGCCCGACAAAAGGGAGGGAACTGCCGCGTCAGTGACAATGACGGCGGCTTTGTTGGAGCAGATGTTGGCGTCAAACACCTTGTTAAGGGTGATGAGACGCGTCTTTCTGGCTTCGGCACGGTCCTTAGCGGTCTTGCCGCGGATAAGGGTGATGTCGTGAATTACGCGTTCAGGGAATCGGTCGAGGACGCGTTTCCCTGGTTCGTTGTAGTTATTAAAGGGCGATAGGGGGACAGTCACATTTGCACGGTATGCCCAGATATCAACGAGGGGGGATTTAAGGTTGTACATAAATTCCGGGGAGTACCACGGGCGCTTGGAGGGGTCATCCTCGTCGCATACCATGACGGTCATGTGTCTGGGTGCAAGGGAGTGCATGCGGACACGGTTTCTGCAGGAGAGCTTCTTGAGGTGCAAGTGCACCGGAGGCAGGCCGGCAAGTGCTTCGACCGCCCCTGTGGGGGTGGTACGGAAGGCTCCCAGAATCCATAACGCTGCGCGTCTTTGGACTTTGGAGATAGACTTGACGACACCCTTGTTACGGGCACCGTCGAAGTTCCAAAGATTAGCACCGTATAGCGCGATCGGCAAAATGCATGATCGGTACAGGGTGCGTTTGTGTTTGGGAGTGAGTCCACGGACTGAGTTACCCAGGGATAGTAAGGCTCCCGTTGCTGAGAAGGCCTTAGTGGCATACCGTTTCGCGTGCTCAGTAAAGAGTAGCTTGCGGTCGAAGAAGAAGCCCAAGTACCTCCAGAAGGTCTTGGGGACGAGGGGGGAGTCGCCGGTGAAGGGCGCGAATCCGAGGTCAACCGGGGGGTTATCGTCGCCATTCTTCCTGGAAAAATGGAACGCCTCCGATTTAGAGTGCTCGAGGACAAGCCCGAGGGCTGTGGTCAGCTCAAACAGACATTTGTATGCTTTTTTTAATTTGGCAAGGTTTTCCTTCCACGTCTCGGATTGGACTATGATGGTCCCGTCGTCGACGTATGAAATGAGGGTGGCCTGCGATTGTTCGGTTTGAAATGCGTACATCAGCGGGGCGAGATAGATGGACGATAGCACAGGGGAGAGGGCAGAGCCCTGGCCTACGCCAATGTCAACAGAGAAGAGGTCTGAGAGGTCGTCCTCCCAGGCGTATTGAGTCTGTCTCCCTACTAGGTAATTTGAAAAGAAGTCCACGACAGTGTCGGGAAATCCCATCCTATCTAGTATGAGCGCTATAACCGAGTGGTTAAGAGAGGGAAAGTATTGGGCCAAGTCGATGGCGACAACGCTTGTCTTGAGTTTCCTCGCCCATCCTGCACGGATGAGGTGGGTAAGGAATTGTCCGGCGTCTTCGGTGGAGTTCTGACGAACCCCCCCGAATTGACCTGGGTGCAGCAGACCATGGCGGGCTAGTTCCCACTGGAGTCTGTTAGCTATAGCTTTCTCAAAGAGTTTGCCCAGGGTGTTTAGGAGCACGATGGGTCGAAATGCTTTGGGAACGTCGTACGCCGGCTTATTTGGTTTAGGAATAATGACGGTCGTTGAGATTTTGAAGGCGTCAGGCCAAAACCCTGCCGAGAGGCAGGCGTTCAGGGTCCAGACGAACAACTTCAAGATTTGTTTATGTGCTATTAGGCACTTAAGATGAGTCCACGTAAGATGGTCGGGACCAGGGGCTGACCGGCTAGAACAACCGGCCAGGGCCTGGAGGACCTCTTGCGAAGTGAATGGAACCCAGTCCCTTTTGGGCTGAGGTTCTAGGGTGCTGCGCAGCCTGTCGGGATCGACGGGTCGAGCTTCTGCGGACTGGAAGGACTTGTGAAAGGCGTCACAGGTCTCAGCAGTGGTGGTGCAGGTCTCGCCTTCAAAAATAATGGCCTCAGGAGAGGCGTTCTTTCGTGGGCCGACCCAGGAAGTAAGGTCCCAAGGACGCTTATTTTTGTTGGAGACTTCGTCGATCTTCTTGTCGAAAAAGTTCCACTTAGCAGTGCGTATGATTTTATGCATAACGCGCCAGTCTTGGTCTGTTTTACCCGAATTGGAATAGGTGCGCCACCCTGCCTTGCAGTCCTTATCCCACCAACCCTTCGACCGGAACGAGTTCCGGGGAGAGCGGGAGAATTCGGTCCACGCGGCCAGGACGAGCTCCTGAACCTTTTGAGTAATACTCGTGATGTCCTCCCTAGTGGCCGTGGCCGGAATAGGGATGGAGGAGATGGAATCCGTGAGTGCGGATAGGAAATGAGTTTCCTCTTCCGAGTCCGGCACTATACGGTAGCGTTCCTTCACGTTAATGAGGGGGGATCTGAGGAGGGTGATGATCGAGCGGTGGTCCGACTCGTCAGGGCTCCCAAGTTTGATGATCGAGTCCTTGTCCGTGTTAGGGAGGAAGACCAGGTCGATGATGGATGGGGCATTGTTATTCTTAGGGAAGTGGGTGAACCCAGTCCTATGATGAACAAGACCATGAGCGAATGCGAAGTCTGAGAGGAGAGACGCATTGTGGTTGTGGCGTGTCACTTCTGGGTCCCATAGCGGCGAGGGGCAATTAAAATCACCACCTATGTACCGAATAGGAGGAAGGGATGTACCAAGGGTGGCAAGGATACGTATAGCAGTGCCCTGCGTATCCGAGTAGGCATTAATTAGGTTGATCTGGCCCTCGGGGACAGACAACGTAATAAGGTTGACATCTCGGTGGCGAACGATGTCTGAGCGAAGTTTGGGTTTCATAGCGGTACGCCGTCTATGAACATAAACTATGGCGCGGGGGCGAAGGTCCTCATCCAGGTTATCTGGGTCAAGGACAGGCTCCGAGTGGTGGAGGCACATCCAGTCCGGGTGGTTCGGCGGACCCACGAGGGGCTCACCGTCCTTTCTCGTCATGGACGCGACGTGTCGAATGGTAGCCCAGGGGGGCTCTTGTACGAAGATTATGTCGAGGTTGTCTTTCTGACTCTCTAACATAGTTGACAGGAGAACGCTCTTTCGGTAGACGTTCTGGGAGCGAATTCGCAAACCCTCAAATTTATTCATAGTTGTACCTAACATATGACTACGTTTGATTGAATGCGGCTATTGTCTCGGTCAGCTAGACGAGGCGGGGGGTTAGATTCAAAGAAGTGGGTGAAGTCCGCACTTACGTTTGCTTCTTGGTATCGGCGCCAGATCCAATCAGGGTTGAATCGGCTTTTCCAGTATTTGCATACGCGATCGTCTGCGCGGTGGCTACCTTTGCAGTTGATGCAGCGCCCTGCATGTTCGCAGTCTTTGCCATCGGGGGTGGGGAGGACTGGGGGGTTTGCCTTGGCGTTCCCGCGGCAGCAGGAGGCGAGGGCTCGATGGAATTCTACGGTGTGGGGTTCACCGCAGATAGGGCAGAGTTTGCTCTTGAGAGGGCAGATCCGAGCGTTAGACGGATGGCCAAATCGCCAGCAGCGGTTGCATTGAGGCACTCCAACGTGCTTCTCGGCGGGGTTTAGGACGAGTCGGTAAGGACCATACATGAAGGTCTTTCCGGCTAAGTTCTTGAGAACCAGACCCCCTTTGGAGTCTTCGATGTCGAACCAGATGGTCCCGGTGCTAGACGACGGGGAGTTTCTGGCGAGGCGGGGCTTCGAGTTCTCGTAGTAGGAGAACTCGCGGGCGAAGGGAGCAGACGACATAATGTCGGCGACCTGGCTCTCCGAGAGGGGAACGAGGCGGCCGGATTTCGGGTCGCGTTGCGGAGTGAGCCCGTAGTACGGGAAGTCACAGATTTTGAGACTCGATTTGGAGGTGGGTACTTCCACACGGAGGTCAGTGTCAGGGGCCGAATGAGCGCTAGCGGCAAGCTTGGACTCGAAAAGGGCTTTGAAAACTTTGAGGTCATCCTCGTCGGGGACTTCGTCGGTCGCCAGGGAGAGACCCCCCCGATTTGACTCAACAGAAGTGACGCGGATCGTCCTCTTTGCGTTGCCCAGATGCCCGTTGATCTGGGTGAAGATAGTCTCCACCGCCCAGGGAAAGGGGGGGGAGGTGTAAACGGAGACGGATTTGCGAGACCGTCCTGACGTGGTAAACCGCTTCTGCTTCTTTCGGCGGGCCTGGGAAGCAGAAGGAGAGGTAGGCCTAATAGCAGCCGTGGCTTGCTGTAGGGCAATGGTAGTGGTGGCAGGGAACGTCTTGGCCATGGCGACCAAGGTTTCCTGCTGCGACTCAGCAGCGGATTTGCGTTTTTTCGACGCAGTGGACCAGGGTTGGGCTGCAGCAACAACAGCAGGCGGGGGAGCCCACGCTGAGCCTGCAAGGCCGGAGGGTTGTCGCTTCGCCGGGGGCGAGGGGACGGGGCGGGATAGGAGCTTGGCCTTCTCGCGAGCGAGGCGGCCGGACGCTCCAGCTGACGCGGACATGCGGGGAGTGGGTTTGGCTGTCTTCGGGAAGGAAGGCAGCTTCTTCTTGGGCGGCGGAGGTTTGGGGTCCTTTGCCGCGACGATGTTTTCGGGGGCCGACGTGAACGCCGACACCCCAGGGATCTTGACGAGGCGATCGATTAAGACGCCCAATCCAGTGAGACGAACGCCGGAGGGGTCATCCCCTTCGGCATATTCGGTGAGCGCTCCGACATCCGCAAGAGTGTGGATGAGGGAGGCTGTAGCGGTGCAGAGCTGGTCTGCAGTGGATTGGTCAATAGACCGGCGTTGAGATGCGGTCCAAGTGACCAGGTCTCGTACGGAGGCAACGGAAGCGAGGGCGGCGTTGAAGTCGGACGACAACGTGTCCGCGGAGCCTTGCAACATGCAGGGGCCTGCAAGTTCGCTATTGTAGCCTAGGGTGTCCGGCATGCTGGGGGCATCGACGATCATGGGAGCGTCAGAGCGGTCAGCAGGGGCAGGGGGGGGAGGGCGTTCCGAGCTATCGGAGTCGTCTGAGGTGGGGGATGCAGGGCGGGGGGTAACAGACCCAGCGGATCCCATAGAGATGTTGCTGCCCTGGACACGTCAGGGATGCAAAAGAGTTTGATGAGCAAGTGCTCAAAGCGGTGGAAGAATTAAAGAAAACAAACACAAAAACATTATGAGCAGAGGGATGGCATGAGGAGCAGGGTTTATGGTTGCACAGAGGAAAGGTTTACGTTCCAAAGGATCAGGAACTCAGGGTGGAAATTATTAAATTATATCACAACAATCCAGTTGCTGGACATCTGGGTCAATGGAAAACCCTGGAATTAGTTACGTGTAATATTGGTGGCCCGGAATCACAAACATGGTCAAAGCTTACATTGAGGGCTGCGACAAATGTCAACGATCAAAGAATGTGCCTCTACCATTAGCCGGTAAATTAAAAGCAAACACAGAACATGCTGGACCATGGAAACACATCACTGCGGACTTTATTGTAGGACTCCCAGAAGCCCAGGGATATAACACTGTATTAGTGGTTGCTTGTAGATCTACAAAACAAGCACACTTCATCAAAACATGTGACGAAGTCTCAGCCGAGGGATTAGCTAAACTATATCAGGACGAAGTCTGGAAACTTCATGGATTACCAGAAACGTTGATGTCAGATTGAGGACCGCAATTTGCGGCAACTTTTATGAAAGAACTAAACAAGATCCTGGGGATTACAACTAAATTATCAATGGCATACCATCCACAAACAGATGGACAAATGGAATGGATCAACCAGGAGTTGGAACAGTATCTGAGATCATTTATTTCCCATCAGAAAACGGATTGGCCTGAATGGATGGCAAGCGCAGGGTTCGCCTACAATAATAAGATACACACAGCAACTCAGTTTTCGCTGTTCTATGTAAACTATGGATTCAACCCTAGGATGGGTGTAGAACCTTGGAGGGCAGAAAAGTCAGAACTGGCAAAAGAATTCACAGAGTGAATGAAGAAGATTCATGAGGAGGCAGAAGTGGCGCTAGTAAAAGCATGAGAAGAGATGGAACGGTATGCGAACCTGAAACGGGGTGATGCACCAGTTTACAAAGTTGGCGACAAAGTTTGGTTATCGACTAAAGACCTGAAGTTGAACCGACCCTTAAAGAAACTTGCCAAACGATGGATTGGACCCTATACCATAACCAAAATCATTTCGTCACATGCTGTGGAACTTAAATTGCCAAAGTCATGGAAAATCCACCCGGTTATCAATGTATCATGGGTCCAATTATTTAAGGAACCACTATTTAAATTGCAAAGGGTGCAAGCACCAAATCCCATAGTTATCAATGGCGAAGAGGAGTACGATGTCGCTTAAGTTATTGACTCAAGGTTGAAGAGAGGAAAGCTGGAATATTTAGTGCAATGGGAAGGTCTGACTCCAGACCACAACACGTGGAAACCCAAGGATCACCTGGAACATGCCAAGGAAGTGGTGGAGGACTTCTTTAAATTAAACCTGAATGCACCCCGGCGCTTACGCGCAAACATCTTTGAAGGATTAAAATTTAAACCATATGAGAATTTCACGGACACCCCGGACGACATCATATCTCACCTGGAAGTCAAGATCTAGAAAGGGGGTAATGTTATGATCGTATTTTCACTTTTCACTTTATCTCATCTTATTTCAATCTTATCTTATCTACATCATATTGTACTTGAGAACATCTTATCAATTGCGCAGCATGACGCTGCCTCAACACAGCCTCATAGTATTTACATATATAAGTAGGGTACTTTCACTTGTATTCAATAGCTTGTTCTCTTGAGATTCCCGCTGGGTCTCTTGGCAATACAGCCCCTTCCTCATCTTTCCATGTTCCTCATTCTAAGTTCCTAAGTTTGGGCTCGCGACATCGTTTGACTTAGCGTCGCCTCAACACTTAGTACATTGTTTCTTGTTTGATGGACCCTCCTCCTTGTCCAACTCCTCCTTGTCCAACTCCCCCTTGTCCAACTCTGCTTTCTCCGACGGCTCTGAAATTGACATATTGGAGTCATCTGACAGCTCCGGCAACTCCAACCTCTTCCTATTCACAATATCCTTCCCAATCCTCCTCATGATCCTCCTCTCCAGCCTCAACTTGTGTGTTTCCTCCGCCATATCCATCTCCGACTCTGGCGACTTGGGCTGGTACTCAGTGTTCACTGAGTCTTCAACTGCTGTCAGCAGTCGCCTCACCTGCCTCGTCTCTGCCAATATCATCTTGAGGACACCCAAGATGGTGACCTCTGACCCCTCCTCCGACAGTACCTCCAATGCCTTCTTCTTTCCCTTATTAACCTTCACCACCCTCTTAACCTCCTTGACCTCTGATTTTTCCTCTGACACCCCGACCTCGCACTTCTTCTTGTCTTTAATGCAACCCTTGCAGGACGACTTATTCCTAAAACAAAAAGGTTAAAACAGAAAAGACAAACCAATGAAGAACTCACTGGTCGTGTTCCCACTCAACGCCCTTCATAATGCACCTTTCGCAGGTGCCAAGTCCGACCCCAACTCCCGACCCCTCTCTGACCGTCGCCGTCACCTCCTCCACCTTCCTCTTCTTCGTTGCCCTCTTCTTCTTCTCCGCCTGCGGCACCCCTGACCCCTTGCTCAACGCGCCTTGCACAGCAGCCACTTCATTGGCCCTCTTCTGTGCTGCCTGCTCCAATGCCCAATGCGTCTCCCTATCCGCATCTCCTCTGCTACCCACACCACCTCCGCAGCCCTCTCTTCCTCTGCTCTCCACTCCTCCTCAGCCTTCTTGGCAGCCAAAGCGGAAAGATAATGGGGGGAACAAGAAGAACAAACCCCTCAGACGGTATTTCAACCAGCACATCACATGACACAGTTCACATGCACTGACCACCTAGGACCTTAGACCTCATGGGTCCAGCCCTAAGGGGGAAATACTATTACAGTCCAATCAGCTCCAACAATTTCCAACCAATTCCGACATCTCCGACACCTCTGACATTTTGACTAATACTTATTATGCACATTTACTATTATGAATCTCATTACTATGTACATTACTTACATCCAACCACTTTACTTATGTTAAACATCTCTAACAGCCACTCGTTATCAAACTCCGACGAAGCCAAATGTCCTCCGACATAGTATTTAAACTTATGTAGAATCATGTAATAGCTTCAGTTTGAATATCAACTTAGATTCGACATCACACCTCCTGTCCTCTTTCCTACTCTTGACTTGAGTCTGACCTCTGATCCTCCGAAATAAGGACACTGACGTATTAGCGAGGGTGCAACACACAAGTTGAAGCCAAGTCCTTGCCTCTACGTTGCACGTGCTCCAACCCTCTGACCCTCCGATGCGTCCAGTGTAGCTCCGACATTTTTTGTCGATCAGTTCTTAACAACAAACTTCAGAATGCTCAATACTTCACCAAGCTTGATATCCAATGGGGCTACAATAATGTCTGAATCAAGCCCAGAGATGAATGGAAGCGGCCTTTTGGATGAACCAGGGACTCTTCAAACCCCTCATAATGTTCTTTGGACTCACTAATAGCCCTTCAACCTTTCAGAGTATGATGAACAATATCCTACAAGATCTTATTACTGAAGGTGGCATATGTGTTTACCTCAATAATATTCTCATCGTTATGTCGGACCTGTCAGAGCATTGGAGGATCACACGCATAGTATTAGGGTGACTCCGACAACATGGATTTAGTGTTTGAAAGTCCAGTCCAGTCCAGTTTTTTGCCCAAAAAATTAAGAACCTAGAACCAAGACTGGTTGAGTGGTTATTCCAAAAAACTAAAACCAGGACTGGACTGGTCAAAGACTGGTGAACCAGTCTTTCCTTTCTCAAAAAAGTAAACCAGGACTGGTTCAAACTGGTTTAAACTGGTTATTTTCCAATTTACTAAAACTGTTTCAAAATGTCATTTATGACACATTCCAGAACATTTTTTAGAAGTTTGATGAACAAAATCTATGTGAACCTATAAGAACCCATGTGAACCCATGACCAGTTTACATTTTTTGAGTCTCAAATGAAGACTGGTGTTAAACCAGTCTTCTTTTTTTCCAAAATTTGAAGAACCTGAGACTGGTCAATCCTCAAAAATCTGAAACTTGAGACTGCAGTCCAGTCTTTCACCAGTCTTTACCAGTCTGGTTCTGGTCCAGTTCTAGGTCTTTGAGACTGGACTTCAAAACACTATGTGCAGGGACATGACAGGCGAGACGGGCGGGCATCAGCCAAGATGGATGGGAGCCGAGACAAGACAGGGAGCTGGACTGGTGCCATGTCAACACACCCGGCCACATTTTTAGGGAACATGAAGGAAAGGGGGGGATGGGGAGGTGCGAAGAGATGGGGGACAGATGTACTATATGTTTAAAATTGTGTAATATATCCTACAAATGAATTGTTTTAATCATTTCTCTTTGTATTAATGCAATACCAGCTAAAATCATGAATACAGTGGAGCCAACTACAAAGACAGATGCTATATCTATGGAGTGTGAAAGGTATGCTACATAATGAAGCACTGATGCTTAGGCACCCATTGAGGTTGCCCCTACCCTTTCCGCTCTGCAGACCTATAGCCTGCCCACATGACCCACCACACACACGAAACGCCACACCTTTCTCAGGAGTTAACAGGGGAGCGTGGTCTAAAACGGTGGAGGATATGCCAGCCTGTTCATTCTCCGCTGCCTAGTCAGTGGGGGGACATGGCATTCTGTGGTGCTTGTAGTTCAATACATGGAGCATGCTGAAATAACCCGAGTGTTGACTTAACACACCACCTACACCATGCTCGCCTGCTTATCTACCTGTCCGCATGTAATGTGTACCATAGGAACTCAGTTCCTCCAGCACAATAAATCTGATAATAAATAAATAAATATAAATATAAAAATAAAAGCACTGATGCTACACAGCGCTACATAGCCAAGCCCTGATGCTATGGAGTGCTACACACTTGGCAATGTATGCTACAGCACTATGGTGCTATGCAGCACTATGTAGTGCTGTGTAGCACAGGTCTGATTTGCTGATGAGGGCTTCGGTTGTGTTGGATGATGTGAAACTTGAGTCATGATGGGATCATTGCTGGTGTTGTTTCTGGGTTGGCGAGTTGGCATTTTTGGTGCCAAAATTGTCACTTGAGGACAAGGGTGTAATATCAAAAGAAAGAGGCGGTGACTTGTGTTTGCTATGTGTCAAATATTGAGATGCCATAATGTCTTGGGATCAAATATAATCACAATACTAGTATATCAGCATATGATGGAGGTAAAAGAAACTTACAATGATATGAGAGGGTCTGCCCCTCATACGCAAAAGAAAAGCAATCAGTCCAGGAGTCCGCCCTTGCAGATCAAGAAGGATAAAATCGGCGGAAAGCTGAAAACATGATCCAATGACATGGAAAACCAGTCCCCTGTCTTGGTCACCACTTGTGGAGGTGTGAACTGACTACGGACAGAGCAGGCAGTCGCAAGATCATCTCCAGAGAAGCAGAGGGACTGGTCAGTCAGGATTGGACACACTCCTGACACTAATAAGTTTTTCTGGAGGAAAAATCTATTATAAAAGAGGAATCCTCTTTCTCTTGGATGTATCTTTAAGAAAATACCAAGTATATTGCATGGAAAATTTTAAGAAACATGTTATGTCTTTTCCAAATATTTTTGGACAAAAAACCTTTTGTTTATCCTAAAGTATTTCTTGAGAAAAAACTAAATCCATTGTTTGAACAATGGAATAAGTTTATCTTTGAAAAAAACCCTTGGAAAAATGAAAAGTTTTACTAAAAGAAATACTTAGAAAACACATTATATGTTTCTTGAATTTTTCTATATATAACACTTTGTGTCTTTTTTGATGATAAACCAAAAGGGAAAGAGGCTTCCTCTTTTCTAATACATTTTTTCTCTAGAAGGACTCATCAGTGTCAGCAGTGACACAGAGGGTGAAGAGAGAGGGAGAGGGATCTATGCTTCATGAGAAAGTACATGAAGGTTTTTATACATGTCACAAAACTATTAATATAAGATCACTGTGTGTTGCCGAAATGTCAATAAAATCTGAAGGATAAAATGGGAGTGATCCATCTGCAGAGTACGGAGCACTACTACATCGGGCTCTGTAAATGCTAAGAGCTTGTTCGGATGCTGCTTCTGCACAAAATTTTGCGGCTGTGCACACCAAATTTGATGATGGCATATCAGCTGGCCATCGGAGCTTGAACTGAAGCTGTACAGCAGCAACCACCATCAATGGATTCCGCGATAAGCTTTGCCGACCAACAATCACACATTCATTGCCTCCAAACTATTGCTATCTTCTACTCCATTCTCTGTGTATACCATCTCCTTCTCCATTTCTCCCTAACTTCCCAATCTATGCAGCCTCAATCCTCAAAGCCACCCAAAGCTGTATGGAATAATTGGAAGACACAGGCTTTCATCACGTTTCTCAAGGAGGAGTCCACAAAAATGGGGTCTGCCAGCTTCAAGGAGGCCTCCTTTGCTGCTGCTGCTGCTCATATTGCCTCTTTCCATACCAAAGGCCCAGTCAAGACCTCAAAACATGCCAGAACCAAATGGCAATCAGTAAGCTCGATTCTTCAATCACTGGTGTTGATCCTGCCATTCCTGGCCCACTCATATTCCCATATCCAGCTAAAGAGTAGATTTACCGCCGAGAATAAATTTAATTCGAGCTCAGGCATGGGTGCGAGGATGAGTAGTGAGGCTAGTACCCCTGCAGAGTCAAGTGTTATTGCTGGTTACGCAGCCAGTAATCTGGTATCTAGTATTTTTAGCTTCGTTTCTTATGTCTATGTCTGATGAATTTCAAGTCGTTTGAACCGCAAGGATTCCAATATTGTGACGCGATGTCCTGGGTCTTGCCGTCAACTGCCACTGGCCAGTTTTCCTTTCGCGGCACTGCTTCTGATGCTAGCCTCCGTCAACCCGATGATAATGAAGATGAAGCCCTGAGTAAGCAATATGTCTATAGTGATGTCCACCATGTTGACCTGTCCAACCAGGTATCTCGACTACTCCTGCCAAGTCTGCTCAAATGCCTTTCAGACCTTCGGAATTTGCTCTTGATCCAACCTTGCTAGTTGACCCCTTGTTGTCTGCCCTGTCTCATGCATCATTGTCTCTCCCCCTCCTCCAGCTGCCATCTCAGTCTTCTTCTCAATTATTGTTGCCATCTTCTTCACAACATGTATCATCATCGTCTTTGTCACAGCCACCATTGCCATCTCTCCCACAGCCATTACCTTCTCCACTGGCATCATCTTTTGCACCAGCACCACTGCCAGCTTTGGTGGATGACTCAGTCCGTTCTGCTAGTAGTGGAGGGAAATGGAAATCAGCATGGACAGATTTCAACCACCCATTGAAAAAATCCAATACCAATTCCGCTGTCTCTCAGAACATGATTCTACTTCATGGTGTTCAGGGTTCCCTTAACCGGGTCACCGGTGCCATTGAACAGGTTGCCGTCACTCCGGAATCAAATATCCTCAACGCGACCATCAATATTCAAAAGGATTCTCGGTTGGATGCAGTGGATAAGTCATATCTTGTTTCTCTGATTTCCGAGATGCCTGCGAAGGCAGCTGCACTTCTTGCATTGGAGCCCAGAGAAGTTCATGACAATTATATTTCCAGGGAGCTTCGTGTATATAAGGATCGCATGGGATAATTGTAAGCCTTTGTACCTCTATGTATCATCACTGTCTTCATTACCAATGTCATACTCGTCATTGTTGTCATCATTGTCGGTATCTTCATCATCAAGCAAACCAGCCTCTATCCGTTCTTGAAGCACATCTTGATACTGATTCCACATCACATCCGCAATCCTGTCTCGCCAGATAGTTGCCTCTGTCTGCAATTCCTCATCTTCAATATCTTCATTTCCAAAATCATTGCCTGTGTTCTATCCACCAAGTGAATCATCTGTATTGTCAGACTCTTCAGCTTCCTCTTGTGGATCGTGAATCCGAATGAAGTTGTGAAGGGCAGCTAATGCTGCAGGAATACGTGCTTGAATTTCGATGCTATATTCTGGCACAAGAAGTAAAATGCGAAAGCGCCATTTGAGCACACCAAAAATGTGCTCAATAACATTCCGCGCCTGTGCATGATGGAGGTTGAATAATTCATATTTGTTCTGAGGACTTATAGAGATTATCAACATACACTAGAAAGGGAAAAACATACCATATCTTGACTCGTCCCCACTCTGCAAGATGATAGCAAACACTTTGGTAAGGAACCAGAAGTTGGTCACAGTTTGGAAAACCAGCATCTGGAAGATAATACCATCCATCAGGAATGACCAAGTTGGTGTTTATAGCCTTGTAGTAAACGCGTGCATCAGCTGCTGATCCTTCCCATCCTGTGAGTGTGTATGTGAAGAGAAGGTTGAATGTGCAGCAGAAGAGGCAGTTCTGTGATGTAAATCCTTTGCGATTTCGGAATGCTGCTTGATAAAAGAAGGGAGATGAAAAATGGATATGGCTACCATCAATTGCACCTAATGCATGACGGAAAAAAGGCCATAGCTTCCGATTTTTATGCAGCAGATGAGAGGATGAATCATAGGAGGTTGGCTGAGTGATATGTTTTGGGTAGAATGGAGAGGATGAGAAAATTCGGACCATCTTTTTGAAGTATCTGATAATGCATAAAATAGTATCAATATTATTCAAAAAAAAACAGAAACCCACTTTGAAATGGTTTTGTTAGACCGTTGGAATCGCTCACCAGTATGCTGAACAGTCAAACCTGTGACAACCATATAGAGAAAAATAGCCAGTTGTTCCTCCAATGAGAGATATTTTGAATGTGTGTATCCCATAACGTAGAGTTCTGCAATGAGCTGTTCAAAGACGTGTTTGGTGACACCTAATTTGCACCGAATGCGCTTCGGATGACCATGGAGGAGTTCCTGAACCCAACCTTCTCCAGAAAGAATAGATGTATGATAAGGCTCCTTGATGTAAAGAGACTGAAAGATCTGCAGAATAGTAGGAACAATAACATTTGTGATGAGAGCACCAAGGTGGACAATTTGTTGGCGAAGTCTCATTGACAGAGGCATTTGCTCAACGGTAGTACCATTATCTTATCTATATACTCTGTGTCAGTCAGCTCTGGCTCTGAGCAGATATGCCATCATCAAATTTGGTGTGCACAGCCACAAAATTTCGTGCAGAAGCAGCATCCGAACGAGCTCTTAGTAACTCTCACAGTCAGGGAGGAAATACCAATGGAGTGTGGAAAAATAGTCAATCAAATTGGCTGAATTTTGATGCACTGCGAACACCCAGTAAAAACGAGTTTCCTTAAGTGGAAATTAAGGACTCGTAATGCTGATGTTTATAGGAAACTGTATTAAGGAGAATCAAATAAAAAAGGAGGCGAGAATAAGATGATAAGAAAATACAGGCGGGGTCCGTGATATATCTAAGGAGACGAAAGACAGAAAAGGAAAGGAGAACGAGCGCGAAGGAAATTGAAGTAGACGCAGTCGCGTGGAACACGTGACTCGGAGTTCATTACAGGCTTGGTTGTAAAAAGAGCTGGATCCCGATTCCTCTTCACTTCCTACTTACCCAGAGATGAATGCGAGCAGGTTGTCTCATGAATGGGAGAGGCAGGAAGCCAATTTGTTGGATACAAATACAAATCTTCCAGCTTATTATGTTCCGACCGAGTGAGCCATTGCACGCTCTCTCTTTTCACCGACCCTTATGACAATGTTTTCGAATAGGACACTGGAAGCTGCACTGGACAAAGCTTCCAAAAGAGCGTTACGATATGAATATCAGATGAGGGACCTTGAGGTAAGACGCCATTCAAGGTTCCGTTGTTCCTGGAATTGATCTCAAGAAATGGTAGGCGCGGCTGACGGAGAGTCTCAGTAATTTTCGAGCCATTGACAGTCTTATCCAGGAAGCATATAGTAGTCTTCAGGTCCGCCCCTCCTCTGTCTTCCGTCTTCTCGACCCATCTCACCATTAAAACCAGCGCAACACTAGGCGAGCTGAGCGAGCTCTTCAGACCCAAGTTCCTCATATTAATAGCGAACTCAAGGAGTCCCTTGAGGTTCTTTCGGATCTCGCGGAATCTCTGCCGACTATGCAATCGCAGGTGGCTGGCATACGGGTGGTCTATGACTCGGGTCGATCAAAGGTTCGCTTGTTGTCATTCTTTCGACTACCTGCGTTGACTCTTGGACAAGGCCAAAGCTTTGATTTCCGATCTCAGATGGCTCAATACTGAATTCTACGAACGATGGCGCTGTGTCATCTTCACATCATCCAGCCCAGTTTCATGGAAATGGAAAGCCATCATGCGATTCCTTTTCACATTGTCTTTCATCGTAGGCATGTGCCTCTTCTGGCTCCTGCTCTCAGGTGCATATCGTGCCCATCGGCACAGGCTTGTCTGGGGGGAGAGACTAATGTCTTGAATTAAGCCATGTACGACTTCGATCCATGACTTTCAAAAGGATTAGTTCTTCTCGCGCTGCTCTGATATTGAGCTGCATTATCCATGTAATCAACACTGTAACATCATAGTAAGTAAGTAGTCTAAGTACACTTTTTCACCAACCAAACCACTCAATTTCTTGTCACTTGATCAAGAACAACGTTGTCTCCTACATTGATGGACGGTTTCGACGACCTCCTTGCACCAGGGCAGGGCCTACTCGAAGATAACCCGTTTGCAGACCCGTTTGCCGAACGATCCAATCAACCAGATCCTTGGGCAACACCATTCGGTGGCTCTGTAGCCGATGATCCCTTCACGCATGGTGATGCGTTCAGCAGCTGCCTCCCGTATCGTAGTCTCACCCTCAGCCTCTTCCTCAGCCTCACACACGTCCATCGAATTTGTCTCGCCTTTGGAGCGCGCTGAGCTGGATGGCCCCGACCGTTCCGTTGCAGGGTTGTCTCTGGGCAGAGAGTCTGAGGGAGGAGGGTGGCAAGCCGAGAATGGTTGGAGCGGAAAATTAGACGATGATAGTGACGATGATAAACCCATTGGACGGACGTTGAAAGTGGCGGACTCCCATGAGCATAAGCCTGTGAGTGTTTAGGTGCATCTCATAGGATCTGATTGACCTCTCCGGTAATGAAGCCGGGCGCCCTGCCCCTCGTCCGGAATGACAGTGGTGTGCCTCCCGTCTTTGTGATCAGTGTTGACGATCCTCAAAAGGTTGGCGATCCTATCCGCTCGTTCACCATGTATACTGTCCACACGCGAGCGAGTGATTCTGTTCCTGGAAAATGCCACGCCGTTCTCACTTTCCGTGCTACAGACAACATCTCCCCTCTTCCACAAGTCAGCCTTCTCTGTTCTCAGACGATATTCAGATTTTCTCTGGTTGTATGAAACTCTCTCCGCGAACAATCCAGGTGTAGTCGTCCCCCCTGTTCCAGAGAAGAACCCCTTTGGCCGCTTCGATGATCAGTTTGTACGCCAACGTAGGTTTGCGCTAGAGAAATGTATTCAAAAAATCGCAAACCATCCTGTATTGGGTCAAGATTCTGATCTCAAGATGTTTCTGGAGAGCGACAGTTTTGCCCTCGATGTCAATTCGCCTTATTCTGTGTATGCAGGTTTCACGCTGACGTGATGCGATTTCATAGATTAAGCACAGAAAAGCCGAAATTGCCCATGAACGAGGAGGGGTTTTGGCTTCAATCGGGCAAGCGGTTGCAGGCCCCCGATTCCATGAAACAGATGAGGTGAATTCAACAGTTGGCTTCTAGTCATATTATCTGGTTCCAAACGGTCAAAGTGGTTTGACAGGCAAAGAGCGTACCTCGATAGCCTTGAGTCTCAACTTCGCGGTCTTGTAAAGGCCATAGAATTGGTTGTTAGACAACGGACCGGTCAGTACATATGTAGTCTTTGGTCTGTGAAGAGATTGACTGAATGCACTTACAGAGATCGCTACAGCTACAGGAGAATTTGCACAAGCAGCAAGCGAACTCTCTTCATCCGACATTGGAAAACAACTCTCGCATTCCATAGCGGGGCTTGGAGAGGTTGAGAGGAAAGCCCAGGAACTCCAAAGTGCACAGTCAGAGCAAGATATGGTGACGCTCATGGGAACTGGTTGGCCGTTATCCTTTTCATCCGTGGAACTCAATCGCGCTCAACCATCGATCTTAGTTGATGAGTATGCAAGGCTCATTAATTCTGTTCGGGTATGTATGTACTGCGGTCTTCGCAAGGCAACAGGACTCATTATTTGCTTCTGTCATGTCCCGCAGCTCGCCTTCAGCTCGCGTATACGTACACACCATACATGGAGGGCAGCAGAAAACGATCTTCTGCGAACCAAGCAGAATCACGAAAGAAGTCGCGTCCAAGGCCGAATACCCACAGAACGTCTAGGGCACTCCCTTAGCCAGATTGCGGAAGTTAGTTGACTATTTATCTGCTGACTTTTTTTCCTGTCTAACTCGACCGCTAGGCAGAGCGACGAGCGACAGAAGCCAAATACGAGTACGAACATGTCTCAAAACTGGTCAAGTCTGAGGTTGCGCGATTTGAAGAGGAGCGCGTCCAAGATTTCAAAGACTCGTTACACGCATTTTTGGAAGGCATGATATCGAAGCAAAAAGAGGTCTTATTCAATAAATTTCCCCTCGAGTTCGATCATCAGACTGAGGCATGCCCTAGTTAATCGGGGGTTGGGAGAAATATCAGCAAATTCTTCTGAAGAGAGTTGGAGGAGGGGGTGGAACTCAGTCTGCTTGACCTTAAACCTCTTGGACGATATGTGGTTAGGATGATTCACACCTCGTTGCTCTTTCCTTCTCAGTAATCCATTGATGCATATATTTAACCTTGTGGACCGTTCCAACATGTACATCTGGTACACTGAATGTAGGAAGATCGACGCTACTCCCAATACCGCGGACTTTTTCCATCATTCTCTCCACCAACTTCCAGAAAGTCGGAAGGGCGCTCCCGCTTGAGATTTCGGCGGCGATTGTTTAGTGGCAACCGTTGATACGCGGAGTCTTGACTAGCAGGCTGCTGCTGATTGGGAAATTGGTTAGGCCATGAAGTCTGTTGATAGCCTTGCTGCATCCCAAACCCGCTGCTCTGCACCTGCTGCTGCACCGCAACCAAAGCGGCTGAGATGGTCTGTGCTTGTTGTAACTGCAGTTGCAGCTGCTGGTGTTGCAATTCCGCTCCCTGGCGGACCTGGCTCGGAAGGGAAGGGTTCTGGAGCATCAGTGATATTTGTGATATTTGAGCCTGGAGCTGGGGGATGCTGTCAACGACCATTTGCGACATGTCAACGTTGAGGCCAGGCTGCTGGTCAGAGTAGAGACCTTCTTGCTCCGGTGTGTTCTAAAGAGATTTGTGAACAAAAATAGCTTTCAAGAGAACTTGAGAGATATACCTGCCCGCTGTTTGAAGCTGTCGCGGTTTTCGATGGGGACTCCTCTTCACTCTCTTTCTTGCTATCTTCTATTGCCTTTTCGATATAGTCTGAAACCTTGACACGCATAGGCTTATCCACAATGAGCTTATCCAATGATGCAACTTTCTCGGCACAATTTGGACATATGAAGTCTCGTTCAAGAAGATGTGTCTGTATGCACTCTTCACAGTACAGTGTACCACAACACGGGGTCTTGACGGCATCACGGAATAGTTTATTGTCAATCGGACAAACTAGCGACGTGTCTGTGGGCTTCTTTTCTCGGACCTCTGTGGTGGTCAATGCTGTGGGACGCGATACTTGTTTTTGCCACGAGGCACTGAAAAAGAAAATGACTATTGAGCGACCAAAGAGAAAGGAATCCGTGAAACATACAGATCGGGTTGGGCAACAACATAGCTGCCTTCTGGAGTGACCATGACACCCTGGGTCAGGTCAGAACCGCTTGGATTCGTCACTGCCTTCAGCATACTTCGGGGGATGCCTGTTGTCCGCTTGATGCGAGGCCTGTTATCAAATTCCCGATCGTTATTGGTTGGGCAGTCCTGTATCCAATGACCTCGCGAGGAATAAGAGAGGGAAGGAAGGGGCAGGTAGAAAGGCGAACCTTTCTGTCCACAGCGATAACATACATAACTAGGAGGAAGGGGTTTTTCAGGTTGATGGTGGATGTGGGCGTGAGATCTAGCTCCTCCGCGTGCAAAGCCAGTGCCACGAGGATTGGTGTAGATACGTTGAGCACTGTGGCATTACAGATTGTAGGCACGGGAAAGAGACGCCAAAAATGGAAAAAAAGGCAATGATCATTAGAGAGAAGTCTACTACAATGACAGAACCCGCATGGGGCGACACGGACTGTGACATCTTTTCCTGGGTTTCCTCCCAGTTGGCCGTTTGAGCTTGGAACATTGCGGCGACGGCGGCTTTTTCATCATCGTTCGTGATGGAAGACTTGATGAGGGACGGGTTTGACTGGACGACATATGTAGATTATCATGGTGGCAGGAGGAGGAAGGACTTACTGATGAGGCCTTTGCGTGTGGGGTGGGGCTCTCGTCCTTGATGTCAAAGCGTCTCGACATTGCACCCTTGTTCCAGGTGGAGGCCAGGGAGGATGCTCCTGGCCTCTGTGCGGATTCTTGTCCTGGAGGACCGCTGGCGATGCCATTTACATACATGGAAGCTTTGCCCTTGCCAGGGCGTGCAGCAGGGAGACGTTTGACTACGACGGAGGACGAGCGAGGGATGACTTGAGAGTCGTCCTTAAACTCTGGACAAGGGTCGAGGAATAAGTCGGAGGAGGGAGTTGATTGATAGACAGACCTTGCTTTGATGTTGGATCGTAGACTGAGAGGTCAAAGTCATTTGCCTTGCCCATGTTATTAGCCAGAATGACTTCGCGTTTGAGGTCGAATACTGATATGCCTGTGCCATCGAACGTCACTCGGGACTCGTCCTTTCTTGAACTGAATTTGTAGAACACAGAAGATGCCATGACGTGACACAGTCACGGAGGATTGTGACAACTGTTGGTCATCCATCCATCACGTGGTCACGACAAGCACGCCAAAACATCGCGTACATAAATAAAATCACTTCTCATTCTCAACCTTCAACGTTCAACGTCCACCATGGCTGTTGACGCTCTCCGCCATAGGACACACGCGACAGGTAAAACAATAACTACAACAGAAAAGGGTCGCGAAATTGACGAGCGTTTGGACAAACACGAAACGTGGGTTTCCTGTCCACTCTTCCTTCTTCACCCCCATCGTCGACCTCCCATTCCAGTTATGAATTTGGCGGTCCCTGGGGCTGTCTGGCCATCATGACTTTCTTCCCCGTCCTCATGTATTATCTCTGGGTTTGCCTCTGGTTCTATGATGGCAAACTTGTTCATCCCACTTCCATGGACGACATCCAGCCTTTCCTGTATAGAATGTGGGCGCACATAGAAAAGGTCAATTTTTCAATTGGGAGCGCCTCCTTTCCCTCTCTAATACGAGGTCCGTAGGATGCTAGCCCCAATTCTTACGCTTGGAAGGTCTATACCGGCAATATCGTATTCCAGCTTCTTCTCGCGGAATTTCTCCCCGGTTATATGCAAGAAGGTCTTCCTGTACCATCTCTGGGTTACAAGACCCTCATGTATAAATGCAACGCCCTCAACGCCCTCTATGTTACTCTGATCACCGCTGCCGCACTCCACTGGTCGGGCATATTCCGACTCACAGAAATAATCGGCAATTACGGTCATCTCATGACAGTTTCCATGATCTACGGCTTTACAGTCTCACTTGTAACATATTTCTATGCCCTTTTGACTAATACTCAGATTCGGACTTCCGGCAACGTCGTTTACGATTATTTCATGGGCGCCTGCCTTAATCCTCGCATCGGAAGTATCGATCTAAAGATGTGGGGGGAGGTTCGAATTCCCTGGGTTACCGCCTTTTTCCTCGCCATTTCTGGCGGTTGCAGACAGTACGAGCAATACGGCTATGTTACCCCTGTACGTCCCAATCTCAGAGGTTCTAGGTCTTGTGATCACCAGGACTATGGCAGAATATGGCCTTCATGATTCTTGCCACTGGTCTTTACCTCAACGCATGGTAAGACTTTTACGACCTCAATCGAAGTGCAACCTCTCATCTGCTTTCCCAACAGTGGCAAGGGAGAAGAATGCATCCCACAAACTTGGGACATGTACCACGAAAAGTAACACCCCTTCCTGCCCTTATCATTAGTTGCTCACCTCACCGACCAAAGGTGGGGTTTCCTTGTGATCTTCTGGAATCTTGCTGGAGTTCCCTTCGTGAGTGTCCTCACCCTGTATGCGTTCCTCGATGCCCTGATCGAGACCTACAGTCATATGTCTACTCCGTCGTGTACATGGCCTCACATGATCCCTCGACGTACCACTTCTCCACACTCACCTACATCCTCATGTACTCGACCCTCCTTACTGCTTACTACATGTCAGTATCTTTGCCGCTTGCTTCTCCTCCCACTAAACTTCACTCTTTGCATCCTCTGCAGCTGGGACACATCCATGGCACAGAAGAGTCGATTCAAGATGCAGATGCAGGGTATTACCGAATTCCGCAAGACTTTCCCTCAACTTCCTGGCTGTGTGGTGAAGAACCCCACATATATCCAGACTGCTCATGGGTATGTGTCATTGCCGCTGAAGGGATTGATTGTCTGATTTTCTTTTTAAAAGTAATCGTCTTCTTACCAGCGGGTGGTGGAAGTATTCCCGGAAGCCTGTCAGTTTTTTTATTGCCCCCCTCCCCTCCCCAGCTTGATGCTGAGCATGTTCTCCATAGAATTACGTTGCCGATTGGACAATGAGTTTCTTATGGGGTGCTATCTCCGGTACTGTCTCTGTCATCCCATACTTCTACTCTATTTTCTTTATCACGGTACTTGTACATCGCTGCGGACGTGACTTTGAACGGTATGGCATTATTGTGAGCATATATGAGCATGCTAATTCATCTTTTCTGTAGATGCTCGCGGAAATATGGAAAGGATTGGGATCGTTATTGCGAGGTTGTCAAATGGAAATTTATTCCGGGCGTGTATTGAGATACCCAGAACGAGATATCGTATTGTAAATTGTAATTAGATATACATGAGATACCTTGGATCATATTTCGTATATCCAATTGGCTTCAAAGACAACTCGCTCATTCACATTTGCCGTACACAATACTTCAATTAGTTGGCATCTTCAAGCAAGCAACTCGCAATCCATCCCCACCCCATTTCGCAACTTCAATGAGTAGATTGCGCTTGCTTTCGGCTGCGGTGGACGAGCGCAATTCGTAAAGAGTGGCTGGGAGCAGTGAGCTTAATTAAAATTGTTTCAAGAAAAGGTGCAGTCTTACAGAGATTGAATAAGACAGGTTCTGCAATCACAACATTGGAAGGGGACGATTTCAACGCAGTTTCAAGCACACCAATACTCTCTTTCAGTTTTCCTTGACTCAACAAGGCTACGGATAGGTTGTTCACGGCCTAGCGCAGGAGATCGAGTCGAGCCAAATTCAGCAGCACAACGTACGGTGATGTAGAAAGACCTACCACGAAATTTTCTGCGTTGTTCTGGATGACTAACTGGAGAAGGCTACTGGCTCGCGCCCAATCGCCTTCGGCAGAAGCGAAAAGGCTAGCATTCATATCTTTTATCTCCTGGCTTGCGACTGGATCTTCGGCCACTATCTCAAAATGTTGGGCAGCTGTCTTCATCTCGCCGCTTTGCAAATATATCCGGCCGATGGACGAGCGAAGGGCCGCTGTGGACGTCTCCCCCTGCTGACACAAAGGTTCAAGCAGCTTTATCGCAGCTCTGAATTCCTGCAAGTTATTGTTATTTCTCGGATGAGGAGGGCAAGATATAAGAAATATGACCTTCATCTCTACCAACTGTGAGGCAATGATAAGACAGACTCGCGCGCCTCTCTCTTTCCACATAGGAGGATCCAATGTTCCTTGTCTCGCCTTGGTCCTACATTTCTTCAGCAATGCGTTCAACGCATCAAGATATCCCATATGGTCGCCAGCCCAATATTTCACTCTTGCCTGCATTACCTCGAGCTCAAACGGTAAAATGCGCTCAAAAAGCCAGGTACGCGCTTCCAGAGGTTCTACGCCATTCAACACGACGAAGAGGTTTGTGCACTCGGCAGATGTCTGGTTGAACAACCGCAGGCGGGCTAGGCACGCTAGACGGATGTACCAGAGCTAGTTCTAGAGAATTAGTCACACAAACCTATGCTGCACAGATGGTATCATACTCACGCCTAAAATGAGGGCCAAATCCTCAGGATCCGTCGTCACCAGCTGGTCTCGAGCCATCTTGGCCAGCGCCCGCCAGCTGTTTGTCATCTGGGGCAGATAAAATCTCCCATTACCAACAGGCTTTGGAGATGAGTGTCTTGATTGACTCACAACGAGAGTCTGAAAGTCACTTTGTTGCCAGTCGCCGGTGAGGTCTCGGACAGGACGCTCCTCAGGAGGATAGATATATTTGGTGAGGAGAGTACTCAAGGGATCTGTCTAATACAATTATAATACATTGAAGATCTGGATAGCCACCATGTCAAAGGGTTGAAACAGGGAAACCGGCGTACATTTGGTATGGGAAGGAACATAGAAGGGACGATCAGTCCAGATAAATACAGATCGGGAGCCTGGGATTCGTCGGATTCGCTCGTCGGTGGTGGTGGCACATCTTTATTGAAATTTGGCGAAGGCAACTGGGGTGTGGTTGGAGATAGAGAGAGGTTAGATTGTGAACCAGGTGAAAGGGTAAGTTGAGATGCATTGGGAGCTGGTGAGTTTTCGTCGAAGGACACGCTCTCTTCGTCATCGACAAGAAAAGGATCGAGGGCATCGGGTGCGATGTACACAGAATGAGCAGACGATGCCTCCGCTTCGGACCGCTCGGCAGATGACGGATTATCTGCAAGCCCTGGTATCGGCGAGGTCACTGAAGCCTGTGCTTTGGGCAAATCGTCGTGAGACGATTTGGCGTCTGTTCCTGGGGGGATTGTTGGGAACTGTGCGAGAGATGAATGCTGAGACATTTGGTCGGATGGAATAGTCGAGGAGTCGGACGACCGCAGGGAGGAAACAGGGGATTCCTTGCGGATGGCTTTGTGCTCCTTGGTTGGGGCAAAGACAGGAAAGGAGGGGGAGGTGAGCGTCGTCACATGGTCATGGTGGAAATGGTTGCTGATTCGACGAAACTGGCGCTTTATATTCTTGCCCAGCTTGGCGGACAGTTGCTTTACAGGCCTCCTTTTCGGAGAGGACGAGTCTGTTGATGAGTCCATTGTCAACAGGGATGTGGGTTTGCGGCTCCTTTGAACTCCTTAAAGCCTTTTATACATTCCTCAGGGGTTCGATTCCTCATTGAAGGGGCATGGCCTCAGGGAGCCGAAATCGATAGCACCATCGTCGAGACTGTCATGTATTACGAACTTCTATGTAGCTTTCTTCTCCTCTTTTCATTTTATCTCGCAGTACATCCACAGTTTGTCTGTGCCAAAGGAGAATCACTGTAACACAGGCAGGGTTAACATGTCTTGGTATTGCATATGTACCAAAGCCCGACAAGGAACGGACACATGGCGGTGATGTAAAAAATATACAAGGGGTGGGCGGCATGAAGCAATCTCCTCTCTGTGTACCTGTCAACCTGGCGTGTGAGATTCGGACAATAACCTCATAGTCCCGCTTGACGGTTAAGAATATAATGGCTCAGGTCCTGCCAGCCTGTGTGTTCCTATGTCAGCGATACATCCAAGTCAACAAAAGGGCCGGAGACTCACCACCGCCGATGCGACACATGACTTTCTTCGTCGTTTCCGACATCTTCCCAGACCTAGAAAGAGTAGTTAACCGACATGTAACAACCTTTCTGCTGAGGCCAGTAGAGAAGGCGTATTGAGCCTTGATCTCTTCGCCGTCTTTGGGAAGCTTTCGAAGGGGAGGATCAACTCGCTCAATAAGGAGCCCGTGCGAGATTAAGTTGACAATTGCTGCCACCTCAACATCAAGGGGATCTCTTGGATTTCCCGGGATGTATTCATGGATAGGGAGATTATTATCGATATTGGGGGTGTAGGCGCCCGTTCGAGATCCGGGTCTGGATGGAGCACGGCTTGCAGTCCCATCTTTGAAACTTGAAGGAGGTAGCTTCGCCATCGACGGACGGCTTGCCCCGCGCCCAACTGTGCCATGGAAAAACGGAACTTGCTGGGCGCGAGCTCGAAGTGCATGCTCGGGTGTTTGTGCTCGTGAAGCAGAGCTTCTGAAATTGTCTATTCGATTATAGTCTGACATCGCAGACGTTGGTCGAGAAGGCGAGGAGAGATGAAGGCTGGGAACAGGTATCATTGATCGGCTTGGCGGTCGTGGAGGATGACCAAACCCTGAAGACGTTACGCTCATCGCCGAAACAGAGAACGTCGGGGAAAAGGCGCGACGTTGTAGGCTACTGTGATCTTCACTGTTCTCTGAGCGACTTGGTGTGATTTGTGACTGTTTCGATGGCTGTGGTATATGACTGGGTGTCTTGGGTCGTGGACGAGGAGTAGCATCAGTAAGGCCTGGACCTAGTGTGACTTCACGCGCGGGGGTTTGCGCACGAGAGGGGGGTCGGAATAGGGGGAATTGCGAGGCCTGATGAGTAGGAATCGACGAAGTAACAGGCGAGAAAGGGCGCGAGGACGAGAGAGATGCTCGAGAAATGCTCCGCTTATAAGGTGTTGCGATGGGGGGAACGGGCGGGATATCGTTGGAATAGCCATACCATCCCCCCGAGGACGGAGGCCGCCTTGGAGGTGTCCCCTTGATTGTTGCTGACCGTTCCTCCATCTCCACCTTCGTGGAACTGTTCCACGGTTGCTTGTTGCTAATTTGCCGTGCTTTGGTCATTGAAGTGATATCAACCTTTGCAACTCGTGGTGAGGAATCAGGTGTTAGACTCTGGCTGTACTTGTGTCCAATGCGCTCTGGAGTAACTGGCGTAGGGGGTATACTGCCGCGGAGGGAATTGAATACTGCGCCCTTCTGCTTGCGCAAAGCGGGCGCATGTTCCGAGGAAGGCGTGCGATTAACTTTGTTCACATTGACTGCGGCGGGTGATTCTCGATTGTTTCCCGTAATCTTGCGAGCAAATTTGCGGAAAGGAGATATAGAACGCGATAGAGTGCTTGCAGAGCTGGGTGCCCGAGACATCCTTGAAGCGCTGGGAGGTGTGACAAGGTAACCGTGCTTGCTGGAGGCAGTTCCTGATGTGCTAGAGCCATTTTCACTGGGGGTGGCTTCACCGTTCACCAGGATTTTACGCACAGCCTCCATCTCGGTATACGTTCTTGATATTCGCTCTCGTAGATTTCGCCATCTTTGTGCCGATTCTGCATGGCGCCGTAAAGTTTCACCATTCTTTGTGACGCGATCACGAACGCCTTTGTCGATGATAGATAAGACTTTGGAGGTTGCTGGCATATAGTGTCTACATCGGTCACATCAATTGACCTCGGGCATAGTACACACAACCGTGGACATACTTTTTCTTGGCTTCGAATGATTCCAGAAGCGATGTAAAAACCTCTAGAGTCAATTGAAGAGGTTTCTCATCGCGACGAGAAGTCGATAAAGTCATCTGCGAGTAATCTCCACCTCGTCGATGTACTTGCCATATGAAGTCCTTGATCAAGGTTTGATAGACCCTTAACTGAAACAGCAAGGATCTTACCTGGCAGCGATTCACAGCTTTCTCCAGACTCGACATCATTCCATCAGCTTGATCTGTGACCGTCCTGAACACCGTCAACCATTTGTCCTCTTTCAGCTCCTCCCGAAGTACATCACTCTCATCCTGGACCGCTTCCCATTCTGCAACCAACGTAGCATGCTTGCGAAGTAGCAAAACGGTCTCATTCGGTTCTTCCGTTCCGTTATTTTGAAAGGTTGGCGTCGGCGCGGCTTGAACGAAGGGTTCCAGCGATTCACGGACAGTTTTCATGCCTTTTTCAACGGTGTCGAGCCTCTCATCGAGACTCATTAAAGACTGATCGATAACATTGGTGGTCTTAGTGGAGTCGCTGGAAGATTGCGACTTGTGACGCAATTCTTGAATTTCTGGAATGAGTAAGGTCAGAGACACGAATGACAGAGCAAGCAGCTTCGCCTCACCGAATATTCGGGTTTGGATATCCGAGATGGCGTACGATAGCTCAGTCATATGCGTCGAGATTGCGAGCAGACGGAGGTCTCTGAAACATAAATTACAATCGAGTTGCGGTTAACAGTGAAGGGCGTGACGCACTCTGAGCTGCGCTGCTTGCCTAACTTATTCGACAAGGATGGTGTGATCGTGACGTTTTCTAAAGGAACCTGATCAAGGATATAGAAATGCGGTTGGAGCGAGACGCACCGTCATCCTGCTGATCCGACGACAATGTACCGGAGTAAACACTTGTAGGTGACGGTGACGGTGACGAGGAGGTGCGGGCGAGGTCGTTTGGAGGCGATGCACTTGTATTAGAGTTGCGAGAAAGAGTGCCAGTAGAAACCATAGTCAGGAGAGGGTTTGAATGAAAGAGGAACCGTCGCGGTGTCCGAGTCACTGCCACTGGCCAAAAGGTGAGAAAAGAAGGCGGAGGGGGGTATAGTAAGGCTACAAGCCTGGACCAGAGGACGGTTCCCCAAGAGGCTCAGAGATGGCACCAGTCCAACACAGATGGAGTCAAAGAAAGAGTCAAATCATTCATTGTTTATACTAAGTAGTACATCATCCGTCAACATCCATCGACTCCGACTCATCCACGATGCTCTCGCTCATCATCTTCTGTCTGTGTTCCTCCAATCCTTTAACGGCCGTCCGATCCGCATCCTCGACCATCTTTGTCCTCGAAGTCTTGTAATGCGTCGGGTCCACCGAATTGTGGAAACCAGCAGCCAAGCCTTCCAGCGCCCAAAGGTTCGTCCTTTGCAGCAATTCTTCCTTTTCAGCCGGGCTGTCGATGGCCTGGTGGACAATGGGTTTCAACAACGGGTGGGAAAGAATTCGAGGATAGTACCGGCCGCTGATGAGGCTTAAGGAGATGACGACTTCATGACCTTCCGTCAGAATAGGGCGAAATACGTAACCTTCAGGCGCTTCAGGTACAAAATAGTTCGGCAATGCTGGATGGGATGGCGGAGATGCGGGACGGGACGTGTCTGATGTAGCAACCAGGCTACTTGAGACAGGAACTTCGGTTCCCAGTGCCGCATGTGGATTAAGAGGTGACGGAGTGGGTACAAAGGGCATCGGATTTGCAGAGCTGCTCCCTGCCGTCGAAGATGCTGCCTGTGTAGAAGTGGTGCCGGTTAGACCGTTGATATGCAGACGTGTTGTAGGACCGGGGTTTTCCCAATCAGCATCCGCCAGTTCATACAACATACCGCTCGCTCGACATTCCTTCTTTGTCGTCACTCCATCATCTTGAACAGCATCCACAATGAAAAGACCATCCAGTCGCATGAAGACACCCCTTGTACCTGCCCCGAGTTCTGCGAGCTCTGCGGGATCTTCGCCTGACTCGGTATAAACCGCTCGCGTAGAAGCCCCGGGTCCCGACGGCGGTAGAATGTTTTCAGCCCCTTTAGGAGCGATGCATCGGCGGGGAACTTTCAACCGGACAAACTCATCGGTCCATATCCGCTCAGCTCCCCACCAGAGACCTTGGAATCGTATTTGACTGTATATCCCAGTGGAAGCCTTTCCTGCTATTCGGGCAGAAAGTGATTGGATCTCTGATGTAGACATTCCTGAGCTAGGTCCCGAGATATTTCGATAATATTGTAGCGATGACGCTGAGGCTTGGACTTGACCATTGTGTATGCTTGCGGTTTGCAGGGCAGCCTGTAAAGATAATGCTCCTACAGACGATGCTGGAGGTTCCGGCCGAGGCGCTGGTAAGGGCACAGGCAGCGAATATTCGAAGGACCACTCGTCTGTCAAGCACCAAAAGCTTGAAAGTGTAGAACCGATCTCTACAGCCATAGCATATGGGGCGACAGCAGCTTCAAAGCTCGGTTTATTTCCCCTTGGACATGGATTGAATCTTGAAAGGAATTCGCGCTCGAAATTTAAATATTCCGGAGGGCATTTGTGAAGTTCCATGATGAGCTCGGCTGATGGGATATAGGCTTGATACGGCAATAGATGGTCATCAGCGACGAGAAGTGAATGATTGACTCCAAGAAGCTGTATTCGGTATTCCGTAGATTGCCGCACTGTCCATGGCACTGAACCGCTGGGGGCGTCCATGACGATGTCTTCATCGTCTCCATTGGCTCTAATTTGTCGGGCGTGGATAGAAGCTGTATATGGACTATTTGTCTTTTGTGGGATGGGTATTGTTTTCAGCTTGACCTCATCCACCAGACCCGGCCAATATTGAATGGCAACGCTCTGGTCAATGTTCGCGATTGGGGAGTCGAGGGCACACCACAGCAATTCACCCACTCTATACCATCTTTTCAGCTGCATCTCTAAGCTCGAGTGAACGGCCCTGAGATCTGCATTTCGTTCCACAAGCATTGTGTGTTTTGGATGGACCTTCGGTGATCTGGCCAATGGAGGTAACGGTGTCTTTTGCACGGCTGCGTAGATCTTGGGCTCAGGACGGTTCCTCAGAAGACCGTCACGACTCAGCTTGACTTTATCGCGGAGAGGTTTCGGCCTCGAGGGAGTTGGAGACTGCGTTCCATGTAATTGACGAAGAATGCCTGGTGCCATAGATGCATGAACCTCCTTCTGGGATGTTTTTTGGCAGTACTTGCAACGGCAGTTCGAATTGTTCATTGTGCTATCCTGCGTGAGCCAGAGAGCATGGGGGATGAATTCATTGATGGATCGGTAGCGTGCCTTTGAACCTGCAGGACCGCCATCAATGGGACGAGATGAAAAGGCAGGATATTTGCGCACCGAATAGATACAGGTCATGTCGTGGTTCATCAGACCTCCCCTTGTGGTGATCGTAGAATGCGTAACCCTCAGGCCAACTTCTGAGTGCATAGATTGGTCCCTCTACCGCCGCCGCGTCGAAATTAACTCTTGGTGACTGAGATCAAGGACTTACGTGGAAGTTTGAGAGCAGTTGCCAATCCTTGAGCCACGCCTAGCCTCCATTTTACTGCAGGAATGTCATCAAGTCCTACTGGCTTCATGAAGTTGACTTGACCTTCACTATCAATAATCTGGATGACATCTGTGGGCCAGCGAGACGAGTCTCCATCGGAGTTCTCAAAGTCCAAGAAATGAGCATCTTGGGGAATAGCGACTTGCTTCTCAGACAACCGTCTCGCTGACATGGGTGAATGGGAATGAAGGCTTCGCTTGACGCTTTGCTTCCGGAATAAACATGTCAAAATAACGCGAATTTCCTCCTAACTAATTGGAGCTCTGAATGTTAAGCTCCAAGTCGACTCCCTGCCGTGCAATATCTACGCTCTGTACTTGCTCCATACGTGCATCGACGTTAAACTACGCGGCTAGAGCGATACCGAACTCGCAGATCGTCAATCTCGTACTGAGAAGACGTTTTGACTCATTACTAAGATATAAGTATAGAATAAATCAATCAAATTGCGATTCAAATAACATGTTATTTTGCCTTCTCCATAGATCTTTCGAACTACTGCCAACCATTCATTTTCTTCCATATCCTACTCCCAGCTTGTTTTCATCATACTAGCCACGTCGGTGCTGGACCACGACATGGCAGAATCATGGACGTCAGCCGCTCCCCCAGTAACCCGCACCGCGAGTGGAGGCTTCGAAACTTCAGAGGGTACTCTTTACGTGTCAAAGCCATACCGGTCCAAGTCGTCCAAGAAATTGCGTGCCTTGATCACGTTTGCCCCGAGGCAATCCCACTTCGACATTAATAACGAGTCCTCGCTGACGAACGAGTTCCGGGTGTGTTAGCCACCTCTCACATTGGAATCTTTGATTCTGACTTCCTCTAGGGATTCTTTTCACTCTTTTGGATATCAATCTTCATATTAACCCTGCAAGTATATGTACAAGGCATAGAATCCCATGGACGACCCCTCAATCTCGCATTTGCAACTATGTTCTCCCAAGATGCGGTTGCCTTAGCATTGAGCGACGCCGGCCTCGTATTGAGCACTGTCGTTTGTATACCTGTTGCAGTTGCTTTGAAAAAGCGATGGATAAGATACTACTGGACGGGGCTAGTGCTCCAACATCTCTTGCAAACTTCTATATTATTCGCGGCGATCACATGGACGTTCAACCGGTGAGCCGCCAGCGCTTCCATACCGCTGCCATCTTCAACGTCGTCCCCGTTGTAGCAAATGGCCTTGGGTCCAATCTGGATTTCTCACTCTACATTCCCTGGTACGTGTTCCAATATGCCCCATTCCAATATCCTTATTCCGCCATTAGGTCATGATCATGAAAATGCACTCCTACTTGAGTGTCAATGGGCATTTGCAACAGACGGCAATCCAATCCGAGGTCGTGCTTGACGAGCTTCGACGTGCCACAAAATCCGTCGGAGGATGGGACGAAGCGGTGAGAGCGGCCCAAACAGCAGGTCACGAAGCGATGGATGCCTCGTTAACAGTGGACATCCCGTCCTCAAATGCCAGTACGCCTTGTTCCACCCCAGATATTCCCAAGGGCTCGAAGACTTCTTACACCGATGTCACAACGGCTACCGCCCTTCGCAAACGTCTTACCGCAGTATCTATAGCCACACAGGGAAACATCTCTGTCATAGATAAATCCAACGGTAAAGCAGCGTCTGAAAAAAAGCCGGTCATTGGTTGTGTACAGTCCCACCATCGTGAACCCCATCTCCTCGTCGACCACTCTGACCAGAGGATTGCAGAAGTGGCGATGGATTACTCAGACCTTCTGAGCGAGCTGACAAGTTCGGGACCGAATTACGTGACTTGGCCCGATAATATCACTGTCAAGGACTTCGCTCGATTTCACCTCTTTCCGACACTTGTTTACGAACTGGAGTATCCTAGGACTGATCGGTTAGGACGGGTTTTTCTCCGTACTTGTATAATGACCTATTTTCTGTTAGTATCCGTCCGGTATATGTCTTTGAAAAGACGGTACATCACCAAGCAATGATATTTCCGCCATTCTTGACATCTTGGCATACAGGTGGCGACCTTTGGTACATTTGCGCTGCTATATACCGTGACCGAGCAATTCATATTGCCCAATGTCCCCACATCTGAACAATCCATCTTACGATCTTTACTCGATCTTGCACTTCCCTTCATGATGGCATACCTTCTGCTCTTCTATATCATCTTCGGTAAGGGTTGCTTGTTGCTCATCTGCAAAAATGTTGACGAGATCGGATTTTTAGAATGTATCTGCAATGCATTTGCAGAACTGTCGCAGTATGGTACACTTTTTTCACCTCGCAGGCTACTCACATTATTCTAGGTTTGCCGACCGTCAGTTTTATGAGGATTGGGTGGGTTCTCGATCAATGACAGATATTCATCATCTAATAAAAGTTCCTCCAGTACGAGACCTGCATTGACATCTGCTTCCTTTTGACTCACCCGTGGTACAATTCTTCACAGGTGGAATTCAACATCCTGGGATGAGTTTGCACGGAAATGGAATAAACCCGTGCATACATTCCTTCTGCGACATGTATATGCACCGACAGTCCTTGGATATGGATTTTCAAGGATATGGGCTATGTCTCTGACGTTTCTGCTGAGCGCTTGTGTGCATGAACTTGTTATGGTAATTGTGTCAAAAAAGTTCAGGTGTGCACTTTAATTGGTCTTTATTTTTGGGGAGGATCAAAATGTTTGATGATAGGATGTATCTGTTTATCCTCCAGCTTGTTCAGATTCCAATGATTTTGATTGGCCGCATTCCGATGATAAAGCGCAACAAGTTGCTGGGAAACCTTGCATTTTGGGTTGGATTGTACACTGGGTTTCCTTTGCTTTGTGTGGCATATGTCGCCCACTAATTCCTTCTGACCCTATTCAATCACTTTTTTGCTTGATAATCCATTTGAGCTGCTGCATTGAGACAAATTATGTCTTCGGTCGTGCGACACTCTGGCTAGTAGTGTAGGACCCTGGATAACACAGGGGGAAGCAGCCAATGGGCCCCAAGGGGGGCAGGACTCGAATTTTTTACATGGGATCAGAATTTGATGTGAAATGGGCTAGGAAATCCAAATCTCAAGTCAGTTTCTCAATCCGAGTGGCAGTTCCCAAGTTATAGCCATTTTGATGAAAAGATTTGAACAAAGTTTGATTCTTTCTGAATTTCTTTCTGGATTGCATGGACCATTCTGCACAACTTTGCAAAAAAAAAAAAAAAAAAAATGAAGGAACATGGAAAGATAGTGAAAGGGTTTAATTGCCAAGAGACCCAGTGGGAATCAGAAGAGAACTATGGAGCTGGTCGCTTAGACACCACTACTTTTGTACAAAATATTTCCCACACACAATTTTTATCAGGGTCCTTATTCCTCTGACCAAAATGCTCTGATTGATGATAGAAATGTATTTGCCAGAGCAATTTTTGAAAAATTCAAAATTGACCGAGATAGATTTTTTATGACCTGTCAAATTGGTGTATTACTATATATGGTGTATTATATAATGTGGTAAGATAAGATAAGGGTGTTGTCTGGTGATATACTGATCAAATTGGCATGCAAGACATTCAGGAACACAACAGTGAGACTTGTACTTCTTGGAACTGTATACACGAACATGAAACTGAGCATCCTTGGCTAACTTCCCCATGCAATATGCATCCATCCAATGGATCATTCAATGTTCCCATTTTTGTATCATTGAGATTTTGACTGCTTGCCTTCGGAAGATTTTGTTGGAGTGTTTTGAATGTGTAATCACAGTTTTCATGAAGCCATCTCTTCATTGCACCCAAAAGAACTCAATGAAGTTTAACTCACAATGAGACTTTGGGAGGAAGATACAAAGATGCCCTGCCACCTCAACAACTTCCTGGACCATTGATTTTTGTTCCTGGAAGTCAGGTTGATGCTCAAGAATGCATGTGGCACAGCAAGCTGTCGAGGCCACATCACAACCATCTTTGCATTCTATAAGAAGACAAGCCCTCCAAAGATCATGCTCAATTAAAACCTCCTTCATATTATATCCGTTTTCCAAAGCTCTGATCCACTCTGATCGTCCTCTGATATTCCTGTTTACTTATGCATCACCTTTTCCACATGGCCTGCTGACCGACATCTCCGATGTTCGATACAGTTGCTGGCAACTTACGCCACAACTCCGGACCTACTCCAACCATCTCTGTAAAGTAATCACATTTAGATATTTAAGCTCATACCAATGATACCATACCTGTAGTTCCTTAGTTCGAATATTAATAATGTTAAGTAGGTGAAACATTGGAGCTTCATTGGAGTCCGTTGGAGGTTGGAGATAGGACTGAGGCTAGAGCGGAACTCCAGAAATGTGGAGGAACAACGAAGGGGAGGGACATGGCTTCAACATATGTGTTGTGCCACCATTTGTTGGATAAGGTGTCCCAATTTCAGGGGGTCGGAGGAGAGGTCAGAGGTGCAGAGGTTCTTGGGGAGATCTCGGTGAGGGACATGCTGACATGGAAGTCATCAGACAACATTGGAGTTGTGACTCGGACACAGTACTGAGCTCATTGAAGGGTAACGATGGAGGAAGAGCAGTAGATGATGATGTCGGCGTATTGTACCACAGCGAGGATCTCTGGCATGAACTGAGAGTAGAGGAGTGAACTTGGTTGATATTCAAACTGAGGAACTACAGGTATGGTATGAGCTTACAGTGTTTCCCAAAAATGATGAGAAATGTGAAGTTTTGCTTTTTGTTTGGTTGCCTATTTAGGAATTACAAATCTCTCTGCCCTCTCATGTTTCATCGTTGGTATCGTGCTCTTACCACCATGCCGCTCTGTTCATTTAGGACCCTCCATTCATACAAGCCCTTCAGGTATCGGTAATGACACTGTCTGAGGATGATAGGACCATGATTGCAGATGCCGTTGCTGAAGTCCCCTCAGATATGATCATTATCTGAGTTGCTCGTTGCCACTGGTTGTCCTGGCTGATGCATGGAGGTGGTTCACAGCTCAAAAGTGGATTGTCACAAATCCTGCTGAACTTGCAAAGAAAGTAAGACAGAAGCAATACCGAGAGATTGCAAAATGGAAGAAACTGGCAGAAAAGGCAGCAGGATCCAGCAACATAGATGGGACCTCCAGTAAATGGACCCTTAACAACTCCGATAGCGATCCCTGTGACGAAAACAACACTCCCACCACCAAATGAAAGAAGCCCGCACCCAACACTGATAGTGAATCTGACACACCTCTAGCTGTTGATATTACAGCATATATCCATGTTTTGCAACTGCTCGCACCACCAACAGTCAAGAATTGGGGTGGCAAGAAACCTGAGGAAGAGTATATGCAGTGTGGACCCTTCCGATTCACCTCTGACATCACTTATGGAGTGTTTTTGGATGCCATCGCCAAAGCCCTGCCGTGCCCTTCTGCTGTCGCTTCAAAGGTTACATGGAGGCCACAAAATCCACTCAAGGCACCTCTGTTACCTCTTGGTGGCACCATTGGCTTCTCAATCATGGTTGAGCAGACCACGATGAAGGCGGCGAATGCTTGCATCATAATTTTGATGATGCCGGCTCCCACCAAACCAACAGAGGAGAAAGTCGTAAGCTATCACTGTGGGCATTGGCTGCCATAAGCTTGTGTAATATGCAAGTTTTAATGAGGATAAATTATCAATGTACTTGATTCATAAGTGACAGATAAAATGTAGCTTTTATTTTCAATATAATCTCAAGTTTCTATTTTTGAGAATTGACCAGTCTCAGGTTCTTGTCACGTAGTGTTTTTCTCAACATTGGAAAACATCGGAAAATGTTGGATGAGTCAGAGCGGAGTAGCGGATGAGCGTATGCAACAGATGTGATGTCTGGCAGAAAGGACCTGGCTTCAACTTGTATGTTGCACCCCACTCTTTGACATGGTCCTTGATTTTGGATTGGCGGATGTCAGATGAGCAGAAGAGCAGATGAGTGGAGGTGATGGAGAGAATGCTCAGGGGCAAGTAGAGGCAGATGCGAATGAGGTGTAATGTACAGTATGGCAGTGTATAGTGACATATAATATTCAAACTGAGGAACTATGACAGAATTCGTACTACTTATAGTAAACCAGAAGTGGGTCAGTAACTACTATAGGTAAGGTGTGGATGTCGGAGTTACTCATTGGAGCAATCGGAGTACGGAGAGGAGCAAATGCAAAATGAATATCAAGATGTCTACTTGTCAGCATAATCAGAATGTTAACTAGTCGAGATGTCAATAAGTCCTATTATGAAAATTGTTGGATGTTGGATCAGATAAAATGTTGGAGTTGTTGGATGTGTTGGATGTATAAATTGCATGGTTATGACAGTTCTTCAAATTTGGGAAAAAAAGAAGACTGGTTTAACACCAGTCTTGATTTGAGACTCAAAAATGGTAAACTGGCCATAGATTCACACAGGTTCTTATAGGTTCACATAGATTTTGTTCATCAAAGCTTCTGTAAAATGTTTTGAAATGTGTCATAAATTATATTTTGAAACAGTTTTGATAAATCGGAAAATAACCAGTTTAAATGTTAAGAACTGATTGGCAAAAACATCGGAGCTACATTGAACATGTCAGAGGGTTGGAGGGTCAGAGCGTGTGCAATGTAGGGGCAAGGACTTGGCTTCAACTTGTGTGTTGTGCCCTCGCTAATACATTGGTGTCATTATTTGGGGGAATCGGAGGATCAGAGGGTCGGAGGTCGGACTCAAGTTAAGAGTAGGAAAGAGGATGGGAGGTGTGATGTCGAATCTGAGTTGATATTCAAACTGAAGCTATTACACGATTCTACATAAGTTTAAATACTATGTTGGAGGATGTGTGGCTTTGTCAGAGTCAGATGACGAGTGGCTGTCAGAGATGCTTAACATAAGTAAAATGGTCAGATGTAAGTAATGTACGTAGTAATGAGATTCATAACAGTAAGTATGCATAATAAGTATTAGTCAAAATGTCGGAGGTGTCAGAATTGGTCGGAAATCATTGGAGCTGATCGGACTGTAACAATATTTCCCCCTTAGGGCTGAACCCATGAGGCCTAAGGACCTAGATGGTCAGTGCACGTGAACTGTGTCATATGATGTGTTGGTTGAAAATACTGTCCGAGTGGTTCTTTCTTCTTGTTCCCCCCATTATCTTTCTGCTTCAAAAAACTCTTCCGATACACTTTCAAATGTCGGCAAACAAATTCCAAAAAGAATTGGAGGCGCTGCAGGCCAAACTCGCGGAGGTGGAGGTGAAGAAGCAAGCAGCGGAGGAGGAGGCTGCCAAGAAGGCTGAGGAGGAGTGGAGAGCGGAGGAAGAGAGGGCTGCAGAGGTGGTGTGGGTAGCAGAGGAGATGCGGATAGCAGAGGAGACGCATTGGGCATTGGAGCTGGCAGCTCAGAAGAGGGCCGATGAAGTGGCTGCTGTGCAAGACATGTTGAGCAAGGGATTGGGGGTGCCGCAGGCAGAGAAGAAGCAGAGGGCAACAAAGAAGGGGAAGGTGAAGGAGGTGACGGCGACGGTTGGAGAGGGGTCGGGAGTTGGGGTCGGACTCAGCACCTGCGATAGGTGCATTATAAAGGGCGTTGAGTGCAAATGCAATGAGTGAGTTCTTCATTGGTTTGTCTTTTCTGTTTTAACCTTTTGTTTTAGGAATAAGTCATCCTGCAAGGGTTGTGTTAAAGACAAGAAGAAGTGTGAGGTCGGAGCATCGGAGGTGAAGTCAGAGGTGAAGGAGGTGAAGAGGGTGGTGAAGGTTAACAAGAGAAAAAAGAAGGCATCAGAGGTACCGTTGGAGGATGAGTTGGAGGTCACCATCTTGGGTGTCCTCAAGATGATACTGGCAGAGATGAGACAGGTGAGGCGACTGCTAACTGTTACGGCGATGGCCTACAATCGGTACAAGATTCTAGTCATGTGGGTTTGGACTGTTTCCACACAAGTCCCTCAATAGGATGACTTGTTCAAGGTCAGCGAGTTCCTCAAGAGGATGACTTGGTTCAGGTCTGGCAGAGCTAAGTCCTTGCAAGGTACTTAGTTTGAGAGCATTCAGGGGGAGAATGATTTCCTCAGTTTTTCAATGAAGTCCGCATATTTTGGGTACACGGTAACTCCGGCAGTGGTGATGTCCCTGTGCCAGGATTCCTTCCATGGCCCAGCAGTTCCTCCTTTCATGTACGAGACAGTGAAGAGGATTTTCTTCTTGTCGGAGTTGTAAACATCATTGTTCATTTCCAGGTACAAGTTTGTGTCAAATAAAAATTCTGACAGTTTCCTTCTGTCTCCATTAAAGATTGCCGGTGGGCTGATCTTTATTTCTTTCTCTGAGGTCTTGCTTGAGAAGTCATTTCTACAAGTGTTGTTTCTTTTGGGGTGTCTGGGGTCTTTGGTCTGGGTGCAGCAGCAGCTGGCGGCGGTGGGATTTGTTTCAGAGAGAGGTAAGAGGGTGATGCGGGGTTCGGTGGTATGAAAGAGGAGGTTACTCTTTTGTACAACATCGATGGTTGTTGTTGAGTAACTGGTGTGTCAACAAACTCCTGTTTGTCTTCTGAGTCGGATGGGACTCCAAATCTTGATCATTGGGGAGGAATCTTTGCGTCTAAAACCGTGGTGGGTTGACAACATAGATCAGCTTGACCTTTTGTTACGGCGATAGCCTACAATCAGTACAAGATCCTAGTCATGTGGCTTTGAACTGTTTCCACACAAGTCCCTCAATAGGATGACTTGTTCAAGGTCAGCGAGTTCCTCAAGAGGATGACTTGGTTCAGGTCTGGCAGAGCTAAGTCCTTGCAAGGTACTTAGTTTGAGAGCATTCAGAGAAGTAGACAGGTAAGCGTTAATTGCCTAGGTCAAGCTGAAGACCTCTACTCTAAGGTTACAAGTTTTTATATATGTTATCCTATGGCTATAAATAAGTAGGTGCTGTGCAGGAGCTAAATAAGCCATTGGTTAGTTAGATGTTAGATGTTTCAAGGGGGCTGTGGCATAAGAGTCAGAGATAAGGCCTCAAAGCCATGAGTCAGAGATAGCAAGTGAAAATGTATTGAAAAGGGGAATAGTCCGAGTCAATGTGAGTCATGTCGCTTTTAGAGAGGACACATGTTCTAGGGTCGTTGGAGTTAAGTAAAATGGGGTCTGATAAGGATCAGGGTCGAGGGGTCACATGAAGGTGCATAGGAAAGGGGTGAAAAAGTGTAACACTAACAGCAGTCAAAGACTCGGTGAACACCAAGTATCAACCCAAGTTGCCGGAGGGGTCAGAGGAGGGGTCGGAGTTGGACATGTATACAGCGGAGGAAACGCACGAGTTGAGGCTGGAGAGGAGGATCATGAGGAGGATTAAGAAAGATATTGTGAATAGGAAGAGGTTGGAGTTGCCGGAGCTGTCAGACAACTCCAATATGTTGATTTCAGAGCCATTGGAGAAAGTGGAGTCAGACAAGGAGGAGTCGGACAAGGAGGATGTAAGGGCAACTACTTTCACTTTTCTTCAGATCTCCCTTGCAAGTATCTGAGTTTGAGTCTTCAATTGTAAGGTCGCCCTTACAGTAGAAAGTTCTCATCTAATTGGACCAGGTCCGATTGCATCGTTGTCACGATTCCACACTTTGGAGTAGCTTTGTCTACGTCTGACTCTGATACATCTCACACCCCTTCCAGTTCTTCTAATTACCTCTCCGTAACTGGTGATTCTGCTCCGCGCATAGTAATGGATGACCCCAATCGCCTTGAACAGCTCGAGCACAAGTTCCAGGAACAATGTCAAACTCTCACTGATATCTCGACTCAACTTGACCAACTCCTCCTCGCCTTCAACACAATTCCTGCCCCAGCTCCGCCACCTATCCCACCTGCTCCTCCACCCACACCTATACCTGCTCCGCTCGCTCTGGCCAATCCGGGCATGCATTGAGCAAACCCTGCCAATCTGTCAGACTTTGACAGATCGCGCGCAAATGGCTGGACCTTTCTAAATTCCTGTGAATTGTTTATGGGGCTGGCTCCGGAACAGTTCACAGACGACCACACTAAAATTTATTGGGCCTTATCTTTCATGAAGAGTGGACGCACAGCACGTTTTGCGGATCGCATTATCCGACAAAAGCGGAGGACCGGTGCTCCGCCTTATCAGACTTGGGTGGACTTCTGTGCAGTCTTCACAGCGGATTTCACTCCAAAGAATGAGGAACAGGACGTGAGACTGATCCTCGAAGGAGAATCCTACTATCAAGGTCAACGGGATGTCGAGACCTATATTGATGAGTTCAAAGACTACATTGACAAAGTGGGCTATCAGGAGGATACCAACATCGTACTCAAATTCCACCATGGTCTCCGTTCCAACATTCAGAACGAGATTGCCACCCTGTCCCATGGACGGCCTGCGGATGACAACCCCAATGAGTGGTACTCTGCAGCACGAGTCAATGACGACAATAGGATTGCCAACAAAGCCTTCAAAGCCACTGCTCTGACCCGCACATCCGCCTTCTGCACTGTTGTCGGACCAAGAGTACCTGGCACCTCAGTATTCCCTTGCCCCTACATTCCATTCACTCCATGTACAGCTCTGCTTGCATCCGCATCCACTCTGCCAACAAGGGACCCTAATGCAATGGACATTGATACTTCACGTGTTAAAGGCAAGAATGCCAATGCATGCTTCAGATGTAACAAAACGGGCCACTTTAGTTGTGAATGCCCCCTTCGCTTCGACGTTCGCTTCATGACAATGGAGGAGCAGGACGAGTTTATTATGGAACAACTCGTGGTCAAGGACGCAGTGGAAGACAACTCTGTTCCGCCCACGGAGTCTGCAGAGTCAGAGGGAGGACAGGAGGATTTTCCTCCCCACAACGAGTGAACAGTGCGCCCTCGTTGTCTACTAAAAATTGTTATGCTGCCTTATTTATGGAACAATATGATCCTATACCCTCCATCTCTAAGCCTGCAAACGATCCCATAGTCGCACCCAACTCCGCAAACCCTATCCGCCTTCGCCTCTCTAAGTGGGAGCGTCGGCTTCCAAAACAATATGTCCTCGCATGCGCTCACTCCGACAATTCTATTGAACTAGACATAGTTCTTGAAACTACCGACACCAAAGACACACTCTGTTATATCCGTCTCCGAATCTCCGATCCACTCCGTCCTCTGACATTCCGGACATCCATTACCTCCGCATCTCTGCACATTGCCATTGTGCATTTCATATTCATAACTCCATGCCTTTATGCATTTCATATTCATATTCCCGTTTACTTATGCATCGCCTTTTCCGCATGGTCCATTGACCGACATCTCCGATGTTCGTTACAGTCACTGGCAACTTACGCCACAACTCCGGACCTACTCCGACCATCTCCATAAAGTAATCACATTTAGGTATTTAAGCTCGTACCATACCTGTAGTTCCTCAGTTCAAATATCAACAAAGTTCACTCCTCTACTCTCTGTTCATGCCAGAGATCCTCGCCGTGGTACAATACGCTGACGACATCCTCATCTTCTGCTCTTTCTCCATCGTTACCCTTCGACGAGCTCAGTACTGTGTTCAAGTCACAACTCCGACGTCATCCGACCACTTCCATGTCAATGTGTCTCTCACTGAGAACCTCTGCACCTCCGACCCCTCCTCCGACCTCCTGAAATTGGGACACCTTATCCAACAAATGGCGGCGCAACACATACATTGAAGCCACGTCCCTCCCCTTCATCGTTCCTCCGCATTTCTGGAGTTCCGCTCTGGTCCCAGTCCTATGTCCGACCTCCGACGGACTCTGACGAAGCTCTGATGTTTCACCTACTTAATAGTATATTCGAACTCAAACCGTTTTTGGATTCCTGCTAGTCATGGCACTCCGAAACACCAAGGCAGCAAAAGCCGCAGAAGCTGGCACTTCTAGGCAGCAAGTTCTACAAAATGTTGAACAACGTTTAACAGAACTATCCCCCAAACTCCGACTACTCCGACACCTCTGGGTTTTTGGCCCATCACACCTCCGCATAATATTCCAATCCCCACTTCCCCATAGAATCCACACTCCCGTCTCCTCAGAATATTTTTGGCCCACAAGCCCTTGTGGATGCTTTCGTCTTAATGATCAATGAACTCAAACGCAGCAAAGGTCACAAGCATCACAAAAAGGCTAAGGATCCAGACACCTTCGACGGTTCTGATCCCCGGAAATTGAACCAGTTTATCCTCCAATGCACATTGTTCTTCCACGACAACTCCGAGTATGACGATGACTCTGCCAAAATCACTCTCGCCATCTCTTTTCTCCGAGGCACAGCTCTCGATTATTTTGAGCATTTCATCATTGAACCAGACCTGGACAACCCCCCAGACTGGTACGAAGATTGGTCCGCATTCCTCCGCACACTCCGCATGGAATTCGGGGTCATTGACCCCGTTGCGGATGCTGCCGACTCTCTGGACAATCTCAAAATGCGCGAAAATCAACATATTCTCAAGTATAATATCGAGTTCACATGCCTTGCTGCCAAAATGCACTGGGACAGCTCCGCCCTGCATCACCGGTACTACTCCGGGTTGGCGGAGCAGATTAAAGATGTCCTTGGGACTCAAGCAAAGCCAAGCACGTTACCAGCACTTAGGGAGCTAGCACAGACTATTGATGCTCGCCACTGGGAACGTCAGCATGAGAAATCCCACTCCGACAAGTCCGCATCCAAATCCGACAAATCCGAAGCTAAAACCCCCTCCGCAAACTCCGATAAAAACTCCAAAGCCAAACCGCAGACACAGAACCAGGGCAAACAGTCGAAGCCTTCCTCCGCTCCCAAGTCCAACATCTCTGACAAACTCGGAAAAGACAGAAAGCTAACTCTGGAGGAATGCAAATGCCATTTTGACAACAACCTCTGTATGTTTTGTGGCAAAGCTGGACACATCGCAAAAGATTGCCTGAAGTCTTCGTCCTCCACCTCTAAGGCTAAGGCGTGCGCTGCCCAAGCCAAGACCACGGACAAAACAAAAAATTAGCAGGCAGTCCACAGGACTCTGTACGGCCTGAGGACTGCATTGAACCCATCTGTACTACCACTCTACTCAACGCTTCTGCTCTTTCCGACCCCAATTCCCTCCATGTCCGACTTACATCTCTGCTTATCTCCGATTCTGCTCCGATAGCCACCCTTGTGGACTCCGGCTCTACTCATTGTTTTATTGACTCCCATTACACTTCATCCTATAAACTCCCTTTCACCTCCATACCTCTGATCAAACTTAAATTATTTGATGGAATGTCCAACTCCGTCATTACTCAGGCAGTTGATCTCCCTGTATACTTTTCCTCCGGTGAATATATGGCCATTACAGCCTATGTGACTCCGCTCGATTCCTCCTGTTCTATGGTTCTTGGATACAACTGGCTCACCCGCTACAATCCTATGATTGACTGGGTATTGGGCAGTATTACTTTCCATCCACAGCTCTTGAAGGAGTCTCCGACCTTGACATCTTCTGCCAGGTCAGCTCCGCTACCTCCCCAGACCTCTCCTGATACTCCAACCTCTGACTCCGGCACACCCGCTGCAACTCCGGACGTTGTTCCGAATATTGCATTGATAAATGCAGCCGCATTTGTGCGCGCTTGCAAACTTCCGGGTGCCCAATCTTTCCGAATTCACCTCTCCGACCACACGATCTCCGCCCAATCTGTTTCCATGTCCGAGGAACCTCCAGACCTCTCCCATATCCCAGAGGAATATCACGATTTTGCCGATGTTTTTAGCAAGACAAAAGCAGACACCCTTGCTCCGCATGGAGTTAGAAGACGGATCGACTCCCCCTATTGGCCCTATGTACTCCATTTCACAATCCAAACTATCTGCCCTGCAAAACTTCATAGACGAACATTTGGCCATTGGTTTCATTTGCCCCTCTCGCTCTCCGCACGGCGCTCCGGTCCTCTTTGTCCGAAAGAAGGACGGTTTCCTCTGCCTGTGCGTCGACTATCGGGGCCTGAACAAAGTTACCAAGAAGGATCGATACCCTCTTCCGCTCATCTCCGACCTCCTTTCCACTGCCGGAAAAGCGCATGTTTATACCACTCTTGATCTCCGGCATGCATATCATCTTGTCCGCATTGCCGACGGAGATGAATGGAAAACCACTTTCCGCACTCGTTACGGATCGTTTGAATGGCTTGTTATGCCTTTTGGACTATCCAACGCCCCTGCCGCTTTTCAGTGATTTGTGAATGATATCTTCAGTGACCTCCTCGATGTTACAGTGCTCTGCACGGAGTGCGTTCAATGAGTTGAAACTCACTTTTACCAAAGCACCAGTCCTCACTCATTGGATTCCTGATCGACCTATTATCATCGAGACGGACGCCTCCGATTACGCACTTGGTGCTATTTTGACCATTGGGACCTCCGACGAGGAGATACACCCAGTAGCATTCCACTCCCGCACCTTCACCGCCCCGGAACTCAACTACGACATGCACGACAAGGAGTTACTTGCTATCCATGAAGCATTCAAGGTATGGCGACATTACCTTGAAGGCTCCGCTGCTCCGATCAACGTTGTCACGGACCACAAGAACCTGGAGTACTTCGCCACTACAAAGGTTCTCACCTGCCAACAGGCCCGGTGGTCTGAGTTCCTCTCTCAGTTCAATCTCTTAATTCGCTTCCGCCCCGGACGTCTCGGTACCAAGCCGGACTCTTTGACTAGACGATGGGATGTCTATCCCAAAGAGGGGAATAGCGACTATGCATCGGTAAATCCAAGCAATTTCCAACCAGTCTTCTCCCAAGAACAGCTGTCCGCATCTGTCCAAGCTATGGAGTTGTTCACCCCTGTTCTCTGCGCCACAGTCATAATGGACATTGAACAGTTGCACTCCGACATCCTCCGTTCACTCCCATCCAACCCAATCTATGCCAACCATCTCAAGGAGCCCAAACCGCACTGGTCCGTAGACTCCGACGGTTTCCTCCATCAAAGTGGTCGCATTTATGTCCCCAACTCCGATAACCTCTGGCTCCGCACCTCCGCAACAAGCACGACCATATTCTCTCCAGACACCCCGGACAGAACAAGACAGTTAGTCTCATTCAACGAGATTATACTTGGCCTGGTGTTCAAGACTTTGTCAAAAAGTACTGCAAATCCTGCACCACTTGCATGCACTCTAAACCTCAATGCCACAAGCCCTATGGTATGCTCAAGCAACTCCCAGTTCCGAACCTTCCGTGGAACTCCATATCCATGGACTTCATCGAGACACTTCCGACCTCCGGCGGTTTTGACGCAATCCTTGTTATTGTTGACCGAATGACAAAACAAAGCATTTTTGTTCCGACTACGATCCACTGCACCTCCGAAGATCTAGCCACCTTGTTCATCCTGCATGTGTTCTCCAAGCACGGAGTACTGGAACATGTCATCTCTGACCGAGGCCTGGAGTTCATCTCCCACTTTTTCCACTTCCTTGGAAAAGCCCTCAACATGACTCTGCACTTCACCTCTGGCTACCATCCTGAAGGCGACAGTCAAACCAAACGTACCAACCAAACCTTGGAACAGTACCTCCGCATCTTCTGCAACTATCAGCAGGACAACTGGTCTGAGCTACTTCCACTTGCGGAGTTCGCGTACAACAATGCTCTGAGTGCTACAACCGGGATCTCGCCCTTCTTTGCCAATAAAGGTTATCATCCGAACCTCTCCGTCCATCCAGAGTGCGACCTCGCATCCGCCCATGCCCGACAATTCATCGTAGACCTGGACGAGCTTCACCAAGAGCTCAAATCTACAATCCTAGAAGCTCAACGACGTTATCAAGGCCCCGCCGATCTCCAGCGTGCTCCGCCCCCTCCGCTCGAAGTAGGACAGCAAGCGTTTGTGAAGGCCAAGTTTTTCCGCACTATGCAACCCTCCAAAAAGCTGTCTGAAAAGTACCTTGGCCCCTTTGACATCCTTGCCAGGAATGGTACACACTCTTACACCCTCCAACTTCCGGACACCATACGTGGTGTTCACCCCATTTTCCACATCTCCATGCTGGAGCCATCTGTTCCGAACATCATTCCGAACCGGACAGTAACTCCACCTCCTCTGATCGACATTGAAGGAGAAGTGGAATATGAAATTGCCAAAATCCTTGACACCAAACTGGATCAGCAGCGTTCTTGCAAACTGCTCTACCTAGTCCATTGGCTAGGCTATGAAGGAACCGATGAGGAACAGTCCTGGCTACCCGCCATGGAACTCGAACATGTGACGGACTTAGTCGCGGATTTCCACTCTGCATATCCGGAGAAACCGGGCCCCTTATCACGCCTATAGAACCACGCAAGGCACTCATATTGCAAAATAAAATAAAAAATAATAATTAGAGGGGGGAGGGGCTACTGGGTTTTGGCCTTTTTGGCCGGTGGACCGTCATCCTCCGACTCACCCTCTGGTTCTCCCTCCGCCTCCTCTTTCTCCGCTTGCAGCTCCGCAAGCTCCCCATCCGCCAACTCCTCGTCTGCTCCCTCGTCCATTTCCTCGTCCTCTTCCTCTCCTTTTTCCTCTTCTCCGTCCTCCAGCTCCGACTCCGGAGCCGCCGCCTCCAGCAGAAAGTTCTGGTAGGCGAGGTGGTTGTTTAAGATCTGTAGCTGCCGGAGCAGCGCCCAACCGACCCTCGCTGACTGCTCCTCCTTCTCCTCCTACTCCTCCCAGAGCTCCCAGAGCTCCTCCGCGACCCCTGCGCCGCAGCAGCCCTTCGCCCTGCTCGGGCCCGCGACCTCCACGACGGCCTCCTCTGTCTTTCCCCGTTTCCGCTTCACCCACGTCTCGCCGGCCTTCAGGCAAACCCGTTTGCCATCTTTACATCGCTGGCATGCGGTGCCCTTCCCCTGCCTAAGGAGATTGTCAGTAAGAAAAAGAAGATGGAAAAGCGGGTACTCATAGCGCCCACTTGCATTCCACCTTCGCCTGCGCACAGGCCTGACATGCCTCCCCCCGGACCTCCGACTCCTCCGCTCCGCTCTCCGCCCTCTGCTTCCCTGCCTTCTTTGCCCTCTTCCTCTCCGCCTCTGCCTCTGCCTTTGCCTCCGCCTCTGCCCTCTTCTTCGCCTCTGCCTCCCTCGCCCTCCTCTCGGCCTCGGCCTTCTTCCTTGCCTCTGCCTCCTCCTTATCCTTGTGTACCTGCGCCAGATGGCGCAGGAGCTCCTCTTCAGAGTCATCGAGGTTGGCGCTGGAGCGCACGGGTTGTGTGTCTTGGGGCATGTTGGTGGTAACTGGAAGAAAACCCTTGGGCCGCTCATCTCCGTTAAATAACTGAGACCACATGACCTTGTTTATTTTCTCGTGGTCTTCCATGGGTGTCAGACCTAAGAGGGGAATACTGTTATATCAGTCTCCGAATCTCCGATCCACTCCGATCATCCTCTGACATTCCGGACATCCATTATCTCCGCATCTCCGCACGTTGCCATCGTGCATTTCATATTCATATTCCCGTTTACTTATGCATCGCCTTTTCCGCATGGTCCGTTGACTGACATCTCCAATGTTTGTTACAGTCGCTGGCAACTTACGCCACAACTCCGGACCTACTCCGACCATCTCCGTACAGTAATCACATTTAGGTATTTAAGCTCGTACCATACCTGTAGTTCCTCAGTTCGAATATCAACAAAGTTCACTCCTCTACTTTCCGTTCATGCCAGAGATCCTCGCCGTGGTACAATACACCAACAACATCCTCATCTTCTGCTCTTCCTCCATCGTTACCCTTTGACGAGCTCAGTACTGTGTTTGAGTCACAACTCCGACGTCATCCGACCACTTCCATGTCAATGTGTCTCTCACTGAGATCTCTCCGAGAACCTCCACACCTCCGACCCCTCCTCCTCCCTCCTGAAATTGGGACACCTTATCCAACAAACGGCGGCGCAACACATACGTTGAAGCCACGTCCCTCCCCTTCGTCGTTCCTCCACATTTCCGGAGTTCCACTCCAGTCCCAGTCCTATGTCCGACCTCCGACGGACTCCGACAAAGCTCCGATGTTTCACCTACTTAATATTCAGGACCTTATCACTGAAGGTGTAGTCTGTGTTTACCTCGACGATATACTCATCTTCACGGAGACCCTTGCGGATCATTGGAGGGTCACATGGATTGTACTGGAACGACTTTGCAAACACAAACTCTATCTAAAACCAGAGAAATGCGAGTTTGAACAAACACACATTGAATACCTAGGCCTTATTATTGAACAAGGACACATAGAGATGGATCCGGTGAAGGTAGCAGGGGTCGTGGAGTGGCCTGCTCCAACAAACGTCTGAAAAGTACAGTCCTTTCTGGGATTCACTAACTTCTATTGCCGTTTTATTGAAGGGTTTTTGGACATCGCGTGCCCTCTTTTTGAGCTCACAAAGAAAGGGCACCTCTGGTCTTGGAAGGAGGGAGAAGTGTCTGCATTTGCAGAGTTGAAGCGGAGGATTACATCTGCTCTGATCCTGGTCTTGGCTGATCATGGAAAGGAGTGGCAGATAGAAGCAGATAGCTCGGACTTTGCAACTGGAGCAGTACTGTCCCAACCAACAGAGGACGGTAAGTGGCACCCTGTCACATTCTATTCCAAAAGCCTTAGTCCGGTGGAATGCAACTACGAGATCTACGACAAGGAGATGTTGGTGGTGGTCCGCGCATTGGAGGAGTGGAGGCACTTCCTTGAAGGAGTGGAGAAGACAGTGGAGATTTGGACAGACCACAAAAATCTTGAGTATTTCATGACAGCTCAAAAACTAAATCGACAACAAGCTAGATGGTCCTTATACCTCGCTCGTTTCGATTTCAAAATGCACCATTGACCTGGCAAGTCAATGGGCAAGTCCGACGCTTTGTCCTGACAAGCAGACCATGGAGATGGATCGCGGGACAACGAAAACATCATCCTTCTTCGACCAGAATTGTTTGCAGTGTGAGCAATGCATGGGGTAACTGTTCAAGGGGAAGAACATGATGTCCTCCACCAGGTCTGACAGGGAATCCGAGAGGGGTTACTGGAGGATAGTGTGGCGGAGGTTGTCAAATCCCGGAGGCAAGCGGAAGGTTTGCTCTACTTCAGGGATCATATCTATGTTCCTAACAATCCCCAACTGCGTCATTGGATCCTCACACAACACCATGACACACCGGTGGCCGGACATCCTGGATGGTGGAAAACCTTGGAACTGGTGTCACGCAATTACTGGTGGCCACACATGTCTCGTTTAATAGGTCAATATTGCAAGACATGCGACCCATGCCTCCGCACCAAGGTCCGATGCACTCCGCCCTCCGGAGAGCTCAATCTGCTACTGGTCCCCACGGAGCGATGGCAAGTAACCAGTGTTGACTTCATTACTGAACTACCAGAAGCCCACGGCTATGATGCTATCAGGTGGTAGTGGACTCAGTAGGGAAGCGGGGACACTTCATCCCGACACACTCCAACATCTCTGCACTTGGGACTGCACGCTCCTATGTTCAAAACATCTGGAAACTCCACAGACTACCGGAGGCCATTGTCTCCAACCGAGGACCACAGTTTGTCGCCAAGTTCACGCGCAAACTATACAGGCTGCTTAGCATTAAGGTTGCTGCCTCGACAGCCTACCATCCGCAGTCGGACAGACAGACGGAGCAGGTCAATCAAGGATTGGAACAATACCTTCGCCTATTCATCAATGAACATCAAGATGATTGGGACGAATGGCTTCTGATGGCTGAATTTGCATACAACAACCATGTTCACACATCGACATGTCAAACTCCGTTCTACATTGACACTGGCCACCATCCACACATGGGATTCGAACCTCGCGAGAAGCGGACGGAGATCGAGGCGGTAGCGGATTTCAGCGAGCGGATGAAGTCCACTCTGGAGGAGGCTCGCGCAGCACTGACAAAGGCAAAAGACAACATGGCGCGATACTACAACCAGCATCGGAGCACCACTCCAACATTCCGCCCGGGGGACAAGGTCTTTTTAGACTCATCAGACCTCAAAACCACCTGACCCACAAAAAAACTTGCACATTGATACATAGGCCCTTTCCCAGTGGTCCGACCTGTCAGAACACATGCCTACAAACTTTGCCTTCCCCCTTCCATGTCCTGCATTCACCCAGTATTCCATGTCGTCAAACTTTCACTAGTTCCCAATGACCCTTTCCGATGCCAAGTCCATTCTCCTCCGCCTCCAACAGTAGTTGGAGAAGAATTGGAGTACAATGTTGAAAACCTCTTGGACAGCCGACTGCATTGAGGCAAGCTTCAATTCTTGGTCAAATGGAAGGGATATGGCTACGAAGAGAATTCCTGGGAAGCAGAAGACAATGTCCACGCTCCGCGCCTAGTCCGCGACTTCTACTGACATCATCCGGGAGCTCCACGGTGGATCGCCGCCGCGATATTCAACTCGTTTTGCCTGACACGTCGAGATGCTGTGCCTTGAAGGGGGGGGGGTGATGTAAGGGCAACCACTTTCACTTTTCACTTTTCCTTTCCTTTCTTCCTTTCCTTTCTATTCCACCATCTCCGACATCCTCTGATCGTATCCGCTGCCTCTGACATCTTATCTGCCTCTCCGCATCCGACGACTCCGCGCCCATCCGCTACTCCGCACGTCGGATCGCAGGTACTATCATTCATCTTGTTTCCATTCATCCCCCATCCCTACTCCCGATTATTGCTCATCATTCATGCGTCTCGTTTTATCTCTTATTTCATATCTCATTTTACTATTTATCTAGCTAGCTTGCAGGGAAATCCTTAGAACTTTCTCTTCGGATCTCCCTTGCAAGGTATGTGTTGTATTACTTATCAGACTGCTCAATCTAAACTTCGGATCTCCCTTGCAAGTATCTGAGTTCGAGTCTTGGATCATAAGGTCGCCCTTACAGAGGGTCCTTCAAACAAGAAACAATGTACTAAGTAGATAACAAATAGTACTTGTTTTGCTTGTTTCAGAGTGACATGAGCAGACCCAGTTTGTTGGGGTAAGTGGAATGAAAGTCGGAGACAAGCTTGGGGGCGTTTTCCAGTTCATTGGCTGGTAGCCAAGAGAATTCTTCATCAGTGTTTTCATATCCTAACCAATGGACGAAATATTGTAGCTTGCAGCTACATCGTCGGTCAATCTTTGAGTCAACAATTTTGGCAATCTCGTACTCCAGTTCTCCGTCAATGTCGATCAGAGGAGGCGGAGGTTGGGTCCGATTTGGAATGGTGTTCAGAGTTGCAGGTTCAAGCATGGAGACATGGTAGACGGGGTGAACACTGCAGAATGTGTCAGGGAGTCGGAGGGTAAAGGAGTGTGTGCTGGGTTGTGCAATGATCTCATACGGTCCCAAGTACTTTTCTGAGAGTTTCTTGGATGGGCATGTTGTGCGGAAGAACTGTGCTTTGACAAAAACCTGTTGTCCAACAGAGAACATCGGAGGTCGATCTGATTATTGTTGGAGGACTTTTGGTAATGTCATTGAGCATTGGAGATGGTGGATTTCAGTTCTTGGTGAAGTTTGTCTAGGTTGGTCATGAAGGATCGGGCTCGGGAAGAGGTGAGGTCTCATTCCAGGTGAACAGTAATGTTTGGATGGTAACCCTTGTTAGCAAAGAAGGGAGATATGCCAGTGGTAGCACTAGGTGCATTGTTGTACGTGAACTCCACAATCGGAAGGAGAGCGGACCAGTTGTCCTGTTGGTAGTTGCAGAATATCCGCAAGTACTGTTCGAGGGTCTGGTTAGTGTGTTCGGTTTGGCCATCGCCTTTGGGGTGGTAACCAGAGGTGAAGTGGAGGGTCATGTTTAGAGCCTTTCCGAGAGATTGGAAGAATTGGGAGACGAATTCGGGGACGCTGTGTGCAGAGAAGACATGTAATATGAAGAGTATGGCAAGGTCTTTGGAGGTGCAGTGGATGGTTGTCAGAATGAAGATACTTTGTTTCGTTAATTGGTCAACAATAATGAGAATGGAGTCAAAGTTGTCAGAGGTCGGAAGGGTCTCGATGAAATCCATTGAGATAGAATTCCAAGAACGTTTGGGGATCGGAAGCTGTTTGAGTAGGCCGTAAGGCTTGTGTCTTTGTGGCTTCGATCACATGCAAGTGGTACATGATTTGCAATAGTGTTTGACAAAATCTCATATTCCAGGCCAGGTGTAATCATGCTGAATGAGACTGAGTGTTTTGTTTTGACCTGGGTGTCCAGCAAGCATATGATCATGCTTGTGCTGTAGGACTCAGAGTCGGAGGTCGTCAGAGTCAGGAATGTATATCCAATTGTCATGTTGGAGGAACCCATTGGGGTCGAGAGACCAGCGGGGTTTAGAATCTTTGGAAAGAGTGTTATAAAGAGTGTCGGAAGGGAGTGCTGTGAGTATATCATGGTGGAGCTTCTCTGTGTCCATGATGGTTGCATGGAGGATGGGCTCAAGGAGTTGGGTCACGCAAACTGAAGCGGAGAGCTGTTCTTGCGAAAAGACTGGTCAGAGGTTGGTCGGATTGATGTCGACATAATCGCTATTTCCCCCTTTATGGTAGACATCCCAACATCTAGTTAGAGAGTTGGGTTTAGTTCCCAATTGGCCGGGGCGGAATTGGATGATGAGGTTGAACTGAGAAAGGTATTCCAAAGGACTTTGGTGGTGGCAAAATACTCGAGATTTTTGTGGTCAGTAATGACGTCAATCAGAGTACCGGAGCCTTCGAGGTAATGGCGCCAAGTCTTAAAAGCCTCGAAGATGGCCAGGAGTTCTTTATCATGTGTGTCATAGTTGAGTTCAGGGGCCATGAAAGTGCAGGAATGGAATGCGACGGGGTGGACTTCATTGTCGGAGGTGATGATTGACAAAATAGCCACTAGGGCATAGTCAGATGCATCAGTTTCGACAATTATCGGAGAGTCGGGGATCCAGTGTGTCAGGATCGGAGCGGTGGTAAATGCCTTTTTCAGGTCATTAAAGGAGGTTCGAGCATTATCAGAGAACAGCCAAGTGGCATGTTTCCTGGTTAAATGAGTGAGTGGAATAGTGATGTTGGAATAGAATGGAATGAAGTGTTGGTAAAAGTTTGCAAAACCTAAAAAGAACTGGATGTCCTTCACTCTGCGTGGTTCAGGCCAATCCTGAATAATCTTGACTTTTGCTTCCGACATTTTGAGTCCATTGGGAGAAAGGATAAAACCAAGATATTCTACAGTTTCGGCAGAGAAGTCACACTTGTCAGGGCAGGTGTAAAGACTGTGTTGTCAGAGTCGTCGGAGGACTTCTCGGACATGTTTTTTGTGTTCCTCAGGGTTGTCAGAGTAGATCAGGATATTGTCGAGGTAAATGGTAATGCAGTTGTCCAGAAGATTGGAGAAGATGTCATTCATAAAACATTGGAAAGCTGCAGGTGCGTTAGACAATCTGAATGGCATAAGTAACCATTCAAATGATCCATAGTGGGTGCGGAATGCAGTCTTCCATTCATCACCTTCAGCAATACAGACCAGGTGGTATGCATGTCAGAGGTCTATGGTGGTATAAACGTGTGCTTTGCCGGCAGTGGCTAAGAGGTCAGAGATGAGCGGGAGTGGGTATTGGCCTTTCTTCATGATTTTGTTCAGGCCTCGGTAGTTGACGCAGAGTCAGAGTGATCCATCTTTCTTTCGGATGAAGAGGATTGGAGCACCGTGAGGTAAACTAGAAGGTTTGATGAAACCGATATTGAGATGCCCGTCAATGAAGTCTTGCAGGGATCCAAGTTCGGATTGTGAGAGTGAGTACATCGGACCAATCGGAGGGGAAGTACCTTCCTCCAAATTGATCTTGAGGTTGTAAGGTCAGTGGGGTGCAAGGCTATTGGCTTTTTTCTTACTGAATACATCAGCAAAATTGTGGTATTCCTCGGGTATGCCAGAGAGGTCAGGAGTGTTGTTGGAGATGGACACAGAACTGGCAGAGATGTCAGAGAGGTGAACATGGAAAGTGTATGCCCCAGGAGCTTTACAAGCATGGAGATATGTGACTGCATTGACCATGGTAATCTGTGGTGGGTCGGAGGTGTTTGGAGTGAGCGGATTGGAGGTGCCCATTGGAGAGAGCAAACACTGTGGAGGTGGACTCGGAGTGTCGGGTAATGTAGAACAGAATAAGATACTGCCCAATACCCAGTCAATCAACGGATTGTAGCGGGTGAGCCAGTTGTGTCCTAGAACCAAATTACAAGATGAATCAAGGGTTGTCACATAAAACATGACAGTCAGAAGTTCACCAGAAGGGAATCAGAGAGGAAGATCAATAGATTGTGTGATATAAGTATTTGAAGAACCATCAAAAAGTTTCAAAACCATAGGTGAAGGAATTGGAGTTGAAGATAAGTTTAAAGAAGAAATAAATCTGGTATCTGCGAAGCAATGTGTAGGACCAGAGTCAACAAGAGTCTTTATTGGAAGAGAATCAGAAAAGGTTGGAGATATCAAATCAATACATAGAGAGTTTGGATTTGAGAGAGCAGACACATTGAGTCGGAGGGTTTCCAAAGGTGCACGAAAGGAGTCAACGCAATCCCCAGTATGTGCTGGAATCTGAGGACTGCTTACTATTTTTTTGACTTGGTCATCTTCTCCAATTTGTCCTCAGCTTGGGCCACGCAGGCCTTTGCTTTGGCGTTAGAAGATGATTTCTTCGAGCAGTCGGAAGCCCGATGACCCACACTGCCACAAAACATGCATAAATTATTGTCAAATTATCGTTGGCATTCTTGGGGAGTTAATTTCCTGTCTTTGCCAAGTTTGTCGGAGAGGATGGATTTCAGAGAGGTGGATGATGATTTTTGTTGTTGTTGCAAGTTGGGTTTAGATGATGAAGAGTTGTTGGAGGATGATGAAGCGGGGGTCTGTTTCTTGTCAGATTTGTCAGATTTGTTGGACTTCGGAGTGGATTTGTTGGAGGAGTGCGATTTCTTGTGTTGACATTCCCAGTAGCGAGCATTGATGTTATGGGCCATTATCTTCAACTCGCCCAGAGTCTTAGGTTTGGGGTAGGTCCCTAAAACATCCTTGATATGTTCTGCTAAACCGGTGTAGTACCAATATCGGAGCGCACTGTCATCCCACTGCGTGCAAGCAGAAAGACATTTGAAGTCCATGTTGTAACATAGGATCTTCTGATGGTCATGCATCCAAAGGTGATCCAGACTATCCTCTGCTTCTCTGGTCGGATCGATAGGTCTGAATTCGGATCGGAGGATGTGCACAAAGGCAGACCAGTCGTCCAACCAGACAGTGTCGTCGTCAGACTCTCCCAAGAGGGTGGGCTCAAACCATTGGAGCGTGGTTCCTCAGAGGTACGACAGAGCAAAACTGACTTTGTTATCATCATTGCCAAAGGCGGGGTTGTTTCAGAAATATAGTGTGCATTGTGCGAGGAAACTGGTGAGTTTCTGAGAGTTGGAGCTGTCAAAAGTGTCAGGTTCTATCAACTTCTTTTTCAGAGTCTTCGGAGTCTCTCTGCGTCGGAGCTCCTGCGTCATAAGCATAATTGCTTCAGCGAGGTTTGGAGTTTGCTCACGATGGAAAGGATTGTTGTCGTCAAAAGGAGAGGTCGGAGATTTGTGAAAAGGACAGGATTCTTCAGGAATCAGAGGTCCTTGTGTCTGAGGTGTTCGGAGACGAGGTGTCAGAGATATGGGGTCTGGTTTGGGTGCAGATTCTTCTGTGGGAAAATCATGGAATGTATGTAGAAATGACACCCTGGTGTCCTGCAGCTTTGAAGCTTCTGCTGCGGCTGCTGCTGCGTCGGAGTTCTGAGTGTTGTGGGCTGCCATAACTATTGAAACAGCACACCTACATACGCAGGGAAGCCTGGGTAAGATACTCACATTGGAGGCAAGAAGAGCGAGAAGAGCTTGAGTGATGAAGGTACTTGGTAAAAGTCCTATGACCTGTATTTGCAGATACAGATACATCGAGTATTTATACCTACAAGGATGCGCACAGACCATGTACAAACAAGTACAAACTGAGTTCTGTCGCAGAACCATAAACTCACATATATGGTAATATGTGACTTATAGTCATATAGTGTGACAAGCACATGATGTGACATAACATGACATATGTTATGCACGTCTGACACATATCTAATGAGTCAGGGATCTAGAGCGAGTCTAGATTGTTCTAAGTCTAGAACACTTCCATATGTAACTCCATATGGGAATACACATGTCTATAGACATGTGATTGACTGTCGAGACATCCGTCTAGAATGTATTCTCAACACTCCCCCTCAAGTGTGATTCCGTCAGGTTTCAATACTTGTTCACAAGAAGACATTCAAGTCCTAGTGAAGAGCCAAAATAAATGGCAGCAGCCATAAGGGCGCTAAAGGGGGATCTGCTGTGTCGTTTAGCATACGCTGTCATTTAAGGTCTTATCAGAGACCCATAAGTCTAATTCCAAAACAAGAATAGACAGGTCTCATCAGAAGTCAATCTGAGATCAATAGATCATCAAAGGATAAAAATACCTTTGAGAGATATGAAATAGCGCAATAAACATGCAGCCATAATGGCGCTTGAAGCAGCCAGTGTAGCGCTTAGAGCAGCCACTGAAGTAATTGATTATTTAATTACTTCTACCACTACCTACTTTAGTTTTCCTTCGATGTTTCTTGTCGTCGGTGGTCGTAGCAGTGTTACTGCTAGAGGGTGATGAGGAAGCAGCGGCGGGGGCTGCAGTAGTGGTGGTGGTGTTGCTGGCATTGGTCGAGGCAACATGCGTCAACTGGTCGGCATGTGCGAAGCGAGTGTAGAAGGCGGTGGAGAAGTAGGCGAAGAATGCCATTGGAAGCCTGCTCTAAAATTCGACTTTGAGGAGCATATTTAAGGCTTTGCCTATCTCGCACGGACCATGCTGAGTCAGGTGTTTGGCCTGATTGCATCAGCAAACCACGTGTGATAGTTTATTGTCATTCCAGACGAGTATCAATGGTTTTGACCATGATTCACACAAAAATGAGACTACCAATGCAGGCAGCCCAAGAAGGCGCTCAAGACGTAGTGGTACTCAGTTTTATGGATCACATAGTAGTTGCAGCCAGTAGTAGCGCAAGAACTAGTATGGAAAGAGCATGTGGCACTAAGGCCGGGGATAAGTCAGAAGACATAACTCAATTAAGAGCTCGTTAGACTTGATCTGGCTCAAAGGGTCATTTAACCAACTGATGATATCATGCTTGGCATGATCTAAGCTATAAATAGCTTATTAATACTCTGGGAAGCTGCCAAATAAGGCGCTAACAACCATGGATTTTTAGACAAGGGTGCCTTTATCCTGAGTATGTAATATTATCATGGCAACACTTAAGGTGTGTTTATAGATAATGTCATCTGAGTCGAGTGTAATACTCCAGACTTCAGGGATGTGGATGAACTAGTTAGGTTCAGAGTCCACTGTGATAGTTTATGCTTTGTTCCGGAATAGGGTCCTAGTTTATCGTCATAGTGGACGTTGAGTCTTCAGAATATAATATCTGAGACAGCTGGTAGTTTCATCATCGTTTCCCATATCGTCTGACGTACTATCCAAGCTATTGCAAAATATAATCGCAATGATTAAATATTGCAGCCATTATTTGAGCGCAGATATAATCAAGCCTAGTAACTGTGGCAAGCCCAAAGGGGCGCACATTGTTATGCAAAGGCTAGACAAGCAAACATCATGTGGATTGTTTTTTAGGGTTAATAGAGAATGAATTAACTCCCCCTGAAAACCAATTCCGTGGAGTATATTTTACAGATTTTATAGGCAATCAAGCCAACTGTTATATGTGATGATGTGCAAGCAATATTGCAGATTATAGTCAAATAAATGACTTTGCAATGTAGTTCTTTGTAGTTGGTAATACTTATGTTGGTGAACAACCGATTTATGTTCAGAGGTCAATAGAGAATCCACTCTAAGACATCAACACAGATTTTACTATGTTTGTTGCATGATACAACAATAACGCGTGAGGGTGTTATTTGGTCTTGTTTTGTCAAAGGAGGCAGCCAACACAGGCGCTCTACTCAATGCAAGAACCAGATCATTGTCGCAGCCAAAACAAGGCGCAGATCAGATGATGGGTTGATCCAAATCTCAAGAGTGTAACAAGCACTCTGATGCGTTTCATGCAATCAATAGTAATCTTGGTATTCCAAGAACTATATAATGCAACTTAATGCATTATTAGTAAGCCATCAATTAAGATGCTTCATCAAGTAATCATAGAAGATATACTTGGAAATAGAACCCAACAATAGTCTGATAAGACTAACGGATCGATTCATATGACATTCTCTTTTATCCAGAATTCATCGTTTCTAGGTGAGAAATCATAGGGGTATAAGCTGGGATAAGCTTTTTCTTTTGTTCAAGTTGACCATTTGATAAGTATGCAGCGGTCACGGCGCTCCTTTAATGGTACAACCTATAGAGTGTTGTATACGAAGCATTGCATCTGATGGTGAGATCAAAAGATCAAAGATCAGTCTTCTAGCAATGGTATCGCAAAGCAAATAGCGCAGAATGCTGCCATTAAAATGCTTCTCTATATTCTCCCCCTTTTCACAGTCAAGTATGGCAATCATTTCCCTGTATCTTTGGCTTTCAAAGAGCATATACTGAAATAGATGCAGAACTTGGTTGGGAAACCAGAAATTCATGCAGAAAAAATAATTGCAAACTGCGGAGGAATTACTCTCCAAGTTATGCTGAGGTAATTACTCTCAGGCAATTTATTCCAGCAATATTTGTAAGCTGTGATACAATTTGATTTTTTGACTATATCCATTTTTGCCATAGGGTGTGTACCATCACGGTCATCCCTATATGATTCTGTGACAAGGTCATCGCTGCTTGATTAAAGCGTAGATGCCTTATAAGTCAAAATGCAATGCTAGCCTAAAAGGCGCAAGATGCATCAGAGATCATTCCCATGCAAGAAATGGAGAGTTCAGATAAGAAGCTTTGCATTGCCCCAAATCATCACTACTTTTTGGTGAAAGAGTGGAGGAACAAGATTGGTTGGCTAGACCAATTTGAATCGATTTAGGTTGAAGGGTTGAAAAACTCTTCTTCTGATAATAAAGTATTATATATTGGCAGCCAGAATGACAATTTTCCGAACACTATCGCAGCCTGTCAAGGCGCAGAATAAGTGTTATGCAAATGCCATAGCGCACGAATACAATATTACTTTTTAAATGCTTTGAAATCATTTTTTGTCTTATCCAATATAAGGTGGAATATCAATTCCTGAAAAGGAAAGATAGACGCAGCAGAAAGACAAATTAATGACTCGCGCAGTCTTCTTGACAAGCTTATTAAGCTGTTTCCTTTATAGTAGGTGGCTCAACGGCACATCCAACTTAGTGGAATTATTCCAGATTGGATATAAGTTATTTGAACATAAAATGCATTTGCATTTTTAAATCTCTCTTTCTTTCGTTCAAAATATGAACACATTGCAAATCAATGTATTGATTGCAAAGAAAGAAAATACAATCGTTCTACACAATGATTATGCTGTTATAAGGTCCAGGCGTGGAAACGCTATGTCGTAATTGTCGACGGGTGGACCCTTGCATTGTTCTGTTATGACGGCATCATGCACCAGACCGGCGACGCAGCTAGAGTAGCGCAGAGCACCAGGGTCTGTTGGTGCAGATAAGAAAGACTTCTTTTTCCATAAGTTCCGAAACGGCTGATGAAAAACATCGCACGATGTTGGTTGAGGATCATAGGAGATACCTATGCCGTAAAGGTAATCCTCAAGTGACAAATCGGGAACAGGATCAACATGATGATGATTGTATGTTTCAACAATTAATTCTCGAACCTTATCATAGGTGAGATCATCATTGTAAAGAAGGGTTTCTATGGCAAAGTCATTCCAATCAGGAGACGGGAGGGCAGATAGAAGCATTAGGGCCCGAGTCGATGGAGAAATAGAATGATGTGCGCCGAGATGATCAAAGATTTTATCAAGATAATCAATCTCGGTTGCAGGTTGTCGCTTCATAGAAAGTTTGAAGGATAATGCAGCACGAATGTCAGACAGAACTGTTTCATAAACAGCTCGTCCGAACCTATTCTTTAACTCAAACCAAGTCTCAGAAGACATATTCTTGGTGAGTTTGATCGACGGGTCGACACGAAGTCGAATATTGGCTAAAGCCATTTGATCCCTAATGTTCCATGCCTTGACTTTAGTTGTATGGGCTTTCCTTGTAAGGTTAGCAGACATCAAGGGTCGCTTCTCAGCACCATCAACAATTTGCCACAAATCCTGAGATCTAAGGAACGAACACATGGTGTTCGCCCACTCAGGGTAGTTTGTGCCGTCAAGAACGGGAACAGCAATCAAAGAAGTGATTGAAGACATGTTTGTTTCTAAAAAGAAACAGTGGTCAGCAAATATTCAAGACCAATTTGAACCAATGAGAGGTATTGTCTGAATTGTTTTGTGACACATGTCAGAGAGAGTTTTATGTAATAGCCTTTATTTATGTGACTAGGGGTCACAATGCTGTGGTATTTACTTAAAGATGGTCGCCTATAGATCAGGCGATTGCTCCATCTTTATTACCCTGGGTGTAACCTCGGGTGTGATTCTCCTTTCTTCATCGCCACTATGATTGAAGGGGAACGGTAAGTCCCTCGTTTGAGCTCTTTGGATGTTACTTGGGCGTGGCGCCCAGGGATCCTAGAGTCAAAGTTCAACAAGTGAAGAGAATGTAGATGGGGATGCATACTGCTTTTTTCTTTCCACATTTGCGAGTACAGACATGGCGTGCATGCCGTCCGTATCGCAGTTGCGTGACTTTCACCTTCCGAATGCGTGGTGTGACCATGCAATTCAGAGTACAGAGGTGTCGTCTGTGGAAACCGTCATCACGCTGAATAACGCGGATGTCACGGTGTGACCAATGGTTTGCTTGAATGAAACCATAATGGAAGCAGATGCAAGATCCTTTCATCTAGGAACGATTTTAAGTCAGCATCAAATCTGAGATCGTGCAACCATAAAAATAGGAAGTCCCTGAGGCAACCCAAAAAGGGCGCTTCTATCAGGTACAGGGTGCAACGGATCAAGATCGATCGACGAAAAAAAGGGTTCAAGGAACAGAAAGTTCCTGAGAATCGTGATGTCCGAATGTCAGCACATCGAGATATACTCGATTTGGTTTGAAACCAAATGCCAGACAGGACATGACACAGCGTGAGAAAACCCCAAATCTAGATCGCAGCCAAAAGAAGGCGCAGATACAAGAGAGGGTTTTTCACAGGGGTGTGGCGGCCGCCTATCAAGGCGCTCAAGCCACAGGCTTTATACAAAATGTCCAAATATAGACATAGGCCATAAAAGGCCCTAGTCTAGATCAAGAACTAGATGCAGCCCTAGGGGCGCTTTGCTAGTCTTGGACATCAGAACTAGGTGCAGCCCAAAGGGCGCTCACTAGTCTGGAACCTCCGAGTATCAAACCAGATAACTAACTTAGACTAGTCTATGCTACTAGCTAAAGAGGCGGTAGCAGCCCAAAGGGCGCTTTTAAGACTCGCGCTCACTGGCTAGGCCAGGTTAGTATCTAACAGGCTAGACAGTCGCAGCAACTCCGTTAGAGTGCGCAGACTGTACCGGGCAAAACGGGGCCCATAACCTATTGAAACAGCACACCTACATACGCAGGGAAGCCTGGGTAAGATACTCACATTGGAGGCAAGAAGAGCGAGAAGAGCTTGAGTGATGAAGGTACTTGGTAAAAGTCCTATGACCTGTATTTGCAGATACAGATACATCGAGTATTTATACCTACAAGGATGCGCACAGACCATGTACAAACAAGTACAAACTGAGTTCTGTCGCAGAACCATAAACTCACATATATGGTAATATGTGACTTATAGTCATATAGTGTGACAAGCACATGATGTGACATAACATGACATATGTTATGCACGTCTGACACATATCTAATGAGTCAGGGATCTAGAGCGAGTCTAGATTGTTCTAAGTCTAGAACACTTCCATATGTAACTCCATATGGGAATACACATGTTTATAGACATGTGATTGACTTGTCGAGACATCCATCTAGAATGTATTCTCAACAATAACTGGAATTTGAAATACAGATAAGCGAGTGGCAGTTTGAATATACTGTTAAGAACTGATCGGCAAAAACATCGGAGCTATGTCGGACTAGTGTTCGAAGGTTCAGTCTACATAGACCTGAACTGGACTGAACTGAACTGAAAAATAGACCACGTTGGACTGAACCGCGGTCTAAGGTCTATACATTTTAGAAAATTTAGACTGCAGTTCAGTCTAGATTTTTTTTTTGACTTAGACCGCAAAAAGACTGGTCTAAACAGGTCTAGACCGGTCTTTTTGCCCTTTGGGATACACCTCCAACCCCCCCCCCCTAATATTCTACAATTTTTGGAGATTTTTCAGTAATCTGCATAATATTCTAGATATTTATAGTCCAATTTCATTGGTCTAAGGCTTGTTTTGAGGCTACAACTGAGTGGAATACATTTCTAGCTTGTATATAAACTCTTGCTCAGAGTCACAAAGGTTAAGAATTGAGTGAAACATGGTGAAAACATAGCTAAAACATATGATTACAGTGTTATTTTTTTGTATCTGTGTTTACAGTGCTATTTTTGTTGTATCTGTATTATTATTACTGTGTTATTTTTGTTATATCTGTGTGCCTCTCATTGCGGAGTGAGCAATGGGTGGATGCGTCAATTCAACATTGGATGATGTGTGACACGCGCATATCAAATGTGTCAAATATATGTGAACAAACTCAAAAAACATCGCATTTCTCCTTAATATGACTACACAGGAGAAAGTAAGCTTACAGACTATATCAATTATGTACCAGAGTATCATATGTCAATAAATATGTATGTATTTTATGAATTTTTGCCACGGATTTGAGCATATAGCGATGAGACACTTCACACCATACAACAGTAAACAATGTGCAAATGTATCGCACAGGCATGCGTGGTGCCTTCCTCATGATCTAATAATAGTTTAACATGATAGAACTCATCAATATATATGTATTCACCTTCTGAAACACCTTGTATAATTTTTAGATCTCTAGATAAGATAGAAATGATGAAATGTGCATATTTCAGTAAAAGTGTTATATCTCCATAATGAATGCACCAAATTTGAGATGTGCTGTGAGGTCCCCTGAATGAGGAGAATCCAAAGCTGAAAGAAAATTTTTTGGTCAAATTTTCGACTTATTTTGCTTCTATTCACCTTATTAAGTCCTTGGGCTTGATTTGAATGGTCTGAGTAGATTTACATACAATGTTACAGTGGTATATATACAGTACATATTGTTGAAACTTTTCCCATCACGTAGATTAGATTAGATTAGATTACATCACGTGACCTTTACATATCTTCATTACATACTTGTTTGGTTGGTACAAACAGTAGTACGGTATATAAGACCAGGAAACTGTCAATATCAACAAGTTGTCTCTTGACTCTTAACCAGCTCCATCGCTCTCACCAGCCTCAACCGCTCTCACTAGCCTTACCCCCCCCAAACCATGTAAGTGACCATAGCGGTATCGTAGAGTACTTCCACTGTAGCTATGTTGCTCAGTACATCTGTGGCTAGCGCCCAGGTGGAACTTCAACAGGTTATGGGCCCCGGATAGCAGAGGGACCTGGAAACGCTGGCAACAGCAAGTACCTGCCCACTCTACCCTGGTTGGCAAAGAACCGATCGAAAGATCTAGGTTCTGAGTCTTACTTCTTCACATATGAACCTGGGAACGTCATTACGACAAGTACCTGTCATGAGACGTCCCTAAGGGGATTGACCTAGTACACTCCATGTGGAAACGTTGATCGCACCTTATACGTTTCTGACATATAAAGGGTTTTCCCATGACCGCTATTCCTGAAGGGAATATGTCATAAGGAATCATTCAATTGTTTTCTCGAATCATATTCATAACACATCACTGATTGAGAACCCTTTTTAGATTCATTCAAAAATGTCTACCTCTCGTTCTGCCCTCGACACGATCACTGCCTTTGACGGCATCGACTACCGGAGCTGGGCCGAGAAAATGAAGTCTTACCTCCTCCATCAAGGAGTCTGGCGCCTTGTTTCTGGCGACATCCCCCGCCCTGTCATCGCCGACTTCACCACCACAGTCTCCACCCCTGGGGCCACTGCTACTGCTCCCCCTGTGCTGGCCACCACAGTCGACCAGCCCGGCTTCCGCAAGGAAGAAAAAGCCTGGATCAGGGACGATGACGTAGCTCTTGGGGCGATACACCTGAAGGTCTCCGAGGCGATCAGACGCCACATCAAGGACGCCACTTCCTCGAAAGACGCCTGGAAGTCATTAAAGGATGCCTACTCCAAGGTATCCCCGGCCGTCATCTTCGGCGACTTCAAAGCCACCGCCACCTACAAGCTCTCTGGACGCGACCCCGTCCCTGAAATCGAGCGCCTGGGGTCTCTTTTCGCTCGGCTCGCCGATTCGAACTTTGACGTCCCCGATCTGATGCAGGCAATGATCCTGGCAAATGCAATTCCCGACACCTGGTCGTCACTCTCCACCGCCCTCTTCCAGGTCTATGACGCCGACGATTTCACCTACAAGGCCGTCGCCGAAAGCATCATATCAGAGTACCGGCGCAAGTATTCGATTGGGTCCACTCGTACGTCCAACGAGCAGGCCCGGAAAATCTCCGGGACAAAACGCAAGGGGCAGGACCCCAAATGGGAAAAGCAGCAAAAGCCGAGTACCTCGCAGAACGACGCTGACGAGCACCCTAACTCGACTGACCATAGTACCGCTTCTGAAAAGAAGAAGGGAAAAGGACGCTGGCGCAATCAGAAGAAAAACGCCAACACTGCGGACAACGCGTCCGACCATGCAGAAGAAACGGTTGAGTTCGTTGCTCCCGCCATCCACTTCCCTCCTCTTCCGACACCGTCCTTCACAACCGTCACTGGGCGCGGAAAAACTATGAGTACCGCCCAGCCAGACTCTCAAAAGATGCAGTCACTCCTTCAGCGAATGAACCCCCCTCCGTCACAGTACACCGGGCTTCCTTCTGGAAAACCGTCCGTGTGGAAAAAGAACGACCATGTCCGCAAACTCGCACGCGGCATTGGTGCTCGCCCCTCAGGATCCAATCTTCGTATCCTAGATACCATCATTCCTGACATCGACGAAAGGCCGGCTAAACAGCGTCGCGTAGCCCCGTCGATAGAAGAATCTCTGAAAATGATGGACATAGACCATCAAAGCGAGCGGATGGGGCCGGAACAATTCGAAGATGGGCTGATCGAACTTGACGGTTCGTCACATTCTTCTCTCAAACTTGACCAAATGGGAAATGCTAATAATCACGCACAGACGTTTGAATTTATATTAGCCAGTACCGATGCAGATAGTATAGATCTCTTTAGCGATGATCTGTACAAAAAATATACCAAGCATTTTGCGTCCTGCACACACTGCAAAGAGAAAGAACGCGCTCAGTGGATCTTAGATTCCGGCGCTTCATTACACTTTACCCATGAGTTCAAAGACTTCGCATATTACAGGCCTCTCAAGGCTAAGCGATTTGTCCAAACAGCTGCAAAGGGAAAGAAACTGGAAATTCTCGGAGTTGGGGCCGTTCCAGTACGGCATACCCTAAATGGGGAAACTAAAACCCATCTCCTACGACCGGTATTTTATATTCCGGATATGGACACACGTCTACTGTCCCTAGGCGTCTTCCTTAACCATGGTTACAAAGTTGATGGAATGCGTGGAGAAATTAATATCTCTAAAGGGCTGAACAAAATACAGTTTTCGCCTCATTTCATCGGACAAACCATTTATTGGTTAGACACTGAAATACGCTACGACCAAATCCACGCGATCTCTAGCGAAATCACTGTTGAAACCTGGCATAAACGCCTTGGCCACCCAAATGACCAGGCGCTCAATAAGATTCCCACCAGTACCAAAGGAGTACCCAAAACGTTAGTACGTGAGAAATCACAGGAAAGCTGCATGGGGTGTCTAAAAGGGAAAATGCCGAATCAATCTTACCCTAACTCGGTGACAAGGGCTGTCAAACCCTTTGATTTGATCCATTCGGACTTGAAACAGATATCCACGGCATCATACCACAAGTACAAATATTTCCTTACCTTTTTGGATGATTTTTCTTCCCATGTCTGGGTCGTCTTGCTTAGGAAGAAGTCAGGCGCCATCACGGCGCTGAAACAATTCCTTGCGATGATCCAGAATCAATTCGCCGCCACCCCTAAAAAATGGCGGGTTGATGGAGGTGGAGAATTCAACGAATACAAGGATGTACTTGCCGATCATGGAATTCTGATCGACGTCACACTCCCATATCAGCATCAGCAGAATGGTAGAGCAGAACGAATAAATCGAACTCTGTGGGAAAAATCTCAGGCATTACGTTTCGACGCATGTCTACCGCCGATGTGGTGGGAATTCTGTTTGGAACATGCAGCATTTCTATACAACAGAACCCCCATGCGGCGTCTTGAATGGAAAACCCCTCATTTCAGGGTGACCAATGAGATCCCCGACTTGTCCAGCGTCAGAGTCTTCGGATGCCAAGCATACGTATATATCCCAAAAGAAAAACGCAGAAACTCCCTGGAGTCAAGATCTCGATTGATGATTTATCTCGGATCAAAACCAGGGGTCAAAGGATACCGCTTCATGGATCCTGAGACTAACACGATTTTCATGGGTGGGAAAGCTATCTTTGATGAAAGCAAGTACCCTAGATGCCACATCGACCCTTTGCCAGAAAACCATCCAGAAATGGAAAACCCAGAGCCGGCTGATGAGTTTGAGGATCTCATCCCTGGCAGCAACGACGACGAAAGTCACAACGAAACACCTCATGACCCACTTCCCATTGAACAGGATCAACCTGAATCAGACAACGAATTGCCTGCCAGTGAGCCTGATGACGAACCGCGAGTACCCACTCCGGAACCCGAGCAAGTACCAGATCGACCGATCAGGGAACGACGAGTTCGGAAGATGCCAGGAAGCATCTATGGGGAAGACACTCCAGCGTCTGATCTTGAAAAATTAGATCGAAGACGGAGACTGGGCGGTCAAACGGCATGGATGAATGACCTCCTGATGGAGGCAATATCAGTCCAAGTTGGCATTGTCGACATGTCCCATAAAGACATATACCCTCTTCCAAATAAAGAAGACTGGTATGCGGCTGAACGTAAAGAGCTAGATATGCTCAAACGCCGCGGGGTGATCACGGAGCTAGTACCCCTGCCTGAAGGGAGGAAAGCTCTAAGGAACAAATGGGTTTACAATGAAAAGTCCGATGGGCGTCTGAAAGCACGCCTCGTCGCAAAAGGCTTCTCACAGGTAGAAGGGATCGACTTTGATCAGATCTTCTCACCAGTCGTAAGATATGAAACCGTCCGATTAATACTGGCATTGACAGCCCTTGAAGGGTGGTTCATGACACTTTTGGACGTCTCATCAGCCTTCCTCTATGGAACACTCCGTGAAGTCATCTATATGCGACAGCCTGAGGGCTACATAGTAAAAGGGAAAGAACACCTCGTGTACCAACTATTCAAAGCTCTATATGGACTTAAGCAGGCCGCATTAGCCTGGTGGAGGGAACTTGATTCCTCCATGAAAAAGCTCGGCTTTGTCCGGCTTCACTCCGATGCGGGAGTATTCATTCACAAAAGTACCAACGGGGAAATTGTAATTGCCGTCATCTATGTCGACGACTCTGCTTTTCTCGGCACAAACCGGGAATATACGCTAGAAAAGAAGAAGGCCTTCATGACAACATGGGAATGTAGGGACCTAGGTCACCTAGTGCCCGATGGGGAACCAAAGGAATTTCTCTCAATCCAAATAAGGCAACGTGGGAAGAGGATCTTCATTGATCAAGTACCTTACCTTGAGAAAATTCTGGCACGCATGGGGATGAGCGAATCTAACGCCACCCATACCCCACTCCCTACGGGCTACAAACCCATGGCGTCCGAAGATGAACCCAATGCGGAACTCCGATCTAAGTACCAATCCGTCATCGGATCACTCCTATATCTGATGATCGGAACGAGGCCTGACATCTGCTTTGCTGTAATCAAAATGTCCCAATTTTCCGCAAATCCCACCAAACGCCATTTAGAGGTGGCTAGGGATATTTGCAGATATTTGAAGGCAACAAAACATTACGCGATCATGTACGATGGGGACTCAGGGAAAGGGATCTATGCATTCACAGACTCCGACTGGGCGTCAGATGAGAACACGAGGAGGTCTACCACCGGCTTCTTCATATCACTGGCGTCTGGAGCGATAACATGGGTATCATCGGCGCAAAAGACCATCGCCCTCTCTTCTACAGAAGCAGAGTATATGGCGCTATCAGATTGCAGTCGCGCAGCAACATGGCTGAGAAGCATGCTTGCCGAACTTGGAATGCAGATCGGATCAGTACCGATCTACGGAGATAACAACGGCTCCGTCTTTATCGCATCCAACCCTGTAACTGAGAAGCGATCCAAGCACATTGACGTGCGATTCCACTTCGTCAGAGAAAAAGTCTCCGAAGGGATTATTACGGTCGAATTCATCGAAGGAGTGAATAACCCTGCAGACCTTTTGACTAAGAATCTGGGGAAAATCCTCTTTTCCAAGTTTATCCCGTACTTCGGACTGATAAAGAACTAGGCGAAACAAAAGTACCTATATATGTATGTGGGAAAAAGTAAGATGTATTTAGAAGTATGTACTAAATATGGGGGGGTGTTGAAACTTTTCCCATCACGTAGATTAGATTAGATTAGATTACATCACGTGACCTTTACATATCTTCATTACATACTTGTTTGGTTGGTACAAACAGTAGTACGGTATATAAGACCAGGAAACTGTCAATATCAACAAGTTGTCTCTTGACTCTTAACCAGCTCCATCGCTCTCACCAGCCTCAACCGCTCTCACTAGCCTTACCCCCCCCAAACCATGTAAGTGACCATAGCGGTATCGTAGAGTACTTCCACTGTAGCTATGTTGCTCAGTACATCTGTGGCTAGCGCCCAGGTGGAACTTCAACACATATAGACTACAGTGGTTGTGGAAGGGAGGAAGTAAGAAAAGATTGTTTTTGTGTTTGAGAAAACCCATGATGATGCCCTGTTGATCACGATTTACAGTGTGCCATTGTTTCAATGCATTATTTCAGAATTCTACCTACATAGCTCATATATTTTGTTGAAACTTTTCCATCATGTAGATTAGATTAGATTAGATTACATCATGTGACCTTTACACATCTTCGATTACATACTTATTTGGTTGGTACAAACAGTAGTATGGTATATAGGACCAGGAAACTGTCAATATCAATAAGTTGTCTCTTGACTCTTAACCAGCTCCATCGCTCTCATCAGCCTCAACCGCTCTCACCAGCCTCACCCCCTCAAACCATGTAAGTGGCTAGAACGGTTAAGTAGAGTACTTCCACACTGTAGCTGTGTTGCTCAGTACGCCTGCGGCTAGCGCCCAGGTGGAACTTCAACAGGTTATGGGCCCCAGATAGCAGAGGGACTTGGGAACGCTGGCAACAGCGAGTACCTCCCCACTCTACCCTGGTTGGCAAAGAACCGATCGAAAGATCTAGGTTCTGAGTCTTACTTCTTCACACATGAACCTGGGAAACGTCATTACGACAAGTACCTGTCATGAAGGGTCCCTAAGGGGATTGACTTAGTACACATCATGTGGAAACGTTGATCGTACCTCATACACTTCTGACAAAAAGGGTCTTTCCCACAAACCGCTATTCCTGAAGGGAATATGTTATGAGGAATCATTTATTTGTTTTCTCTAAATCAAATTCATAAAAGAACATCACTGATTGGGAAAACTCCTTTTAGATTCATTAAAAAATGTCTACCTCTCGCTCTGCCCTCGACTCCATCGTCGTCTTCGACGGCATCGACTACCAAAGTTGGGCCAAAAAGATAAAGTCGTACCTTCTCCATCAAGGAGTCTGGCGCCTCGTATCCGGCGACATTGAGCGCCCCGACATTGCGGACTTTACGGTCACGGTCTCCACCCCTGCCTCCGCCACCTCAACGTCTGCGACTCAACCTCCGGTGGTCACCACTACCACCGATCAACCCGCCTTCCACAAAGAAAGGAAGACTTGGATCAGGGACGACGACATGGCTCTAGGGTCCATCCGCCTCAAAGTCTCTGAGGCTATCAGGAGGCACATCAAGGACGCCAAGACCTCAAAGGACGCCTGGAAGACATTGAAATTCCTATTCAAAGGTCTCCCCCGCCACCATATTTGGCGACTTCAAAGCAGCTGCCTCCTTCAAGCTGTCGGGTCGTGACCCCGTGCCGGAGATCGAGCGCCTTGGATCACTCTTCGCTCGCCTTAGTGACTCGAAATTTGTCATGCCTGACCTGATGCAGGCTATGATCTTGGCGAGTGCCATTCCTGATGCTTGGTCGTCTCTCTCCACCGCCCTCTTCCAGGTGTACGATGCCGATGACTTCACATGGCAGGCAGTCACCGACAGCATCGTCTCAGAGTACAGGCGCAAGTATGCGATAGGGTCTACTCGGGCGTCCAACGAGCAGGCCCAGAAAATCTCCGGGACTAAGCAAAAGGGGCAAGACCCCAAATGGGAAAAGCAGACAGTGCTGAGTACCTCACGTAACAACGCTGACAAGCAGCCTAACTCGACCGACCTGAGTACCGCTTCTGAAAAGAAGAAGGGAAAAGGACGCTGGCGCAACCAGAAGAAACGCGCCAACAACGCAGACAACGACTCCAACCATGCCGAGGAGATGGTCGAGTTCATCGCACCAGTCATTGAGCACACCCCTCGTCGTCCTGCTCCTTGTCCCCTTTCTCCTCGTCAACGTGCCCCTTGCCCTCTCCCTCCTCATCATGCACCGTCTTTCACCACTGTCACTGGTCGCGGAAAGACTTCCTTTACTGCACAGCCTGAGTCAGTGTTACGGACTTACCGGTTTGTATGTTACGCACTTTTTCCTTGCATTGTACCTTCGTTATTTCTTTGACTCATCGGACCGCTTATTCATTTACCTTTACTCTACCATTCTCCTTTAGTATACTTCGCTCCCGCGCTGACTTGCACTCCGCAGTAGGGATTACTCAGTCCGCAGTCGTCTGACTCACTTCGCACTGCCTTTCCGCAGTTACTGACTCATCCGCACTGCCTTCCGCAGCTACTGACTCACTCACTACCGCTCGTAGCCAGTACTATATAAACCCCATGTACCATAGCTACATTCCTTAGATTTAGCAATCACTTTGCTCTTCGCCTTTCCACTTCCTGCATACTCTGCCCGAACCTTGGAACGGTTTGTCAAGCATAACAAGTTGCTAAATCTCGTTAGGTTCGCCCAGAGCGAAGAGAGCAACTACCAGACGAGTCAAGACGTCGTGTTTCTTTGAAGACTTCACCAGTAACCCATTCAGCACGCCAGAAGCCCGACAGGAGGAGCTAAGTCCTCGAGACAGTATCGATTTTACACTCATCCAGCAGTACATCGAATCGGAGATCCGTCGCATCCTACAGCAGGTGCTTGATGAAGAACTAGACAACGACGAGCATCGCCCCCACGGTGAGATAGCAGAGAGCATCCATCTTGCTCGGCAACACCAGATCGCGCGTTACAACGCCCAACAGAACGAACTCGAAAGCTTTCGCGTTCAAGAAGGACCTCAGACAGGTCGGATCACAGAGATCAGAGAGTTTATCGGTGTCCAGACAACCATTATCAGAAGATTGATTAGGACGCTCACATTGAGACGTCCCAGAGCCACATCATCATGTCTTACTCGAAGCAGCAGATCTACGCCCACTTCACCACCGAAGAACAACAGACCGAGTACAACCGCTGGGCACGAAACGAGAGACTTGACCCCTTCTCGAGACCAACAGACGCGCAGGAACAGAGATTCCTTAGAGATTTACAGAGGAAATACTCTGAACGTTTTGCCACCGATTCCGCCGACGAGTCCCCTGACGAATTTACTTTTGACTCCGCGCAGCCAGATATCGAACAGACGCCTAGAACAGGGACTCATTTTCAATCCTTACCTGTATCCCGAACCCCATCTTCATCCCAACAACCCGACTCCTCTTCTCCTCCGCAGACTCTAAACATGGCAGAAGCTCCGGCTGTACAAACAATGGATACATCCAAGATCATCAAGGATCCTGGGATGTTCAAGGACAGATACACCTTCGACGAGTGGTGGAAAGCCACCAAACTATACATCAGGTTCCAAAAGAGCCTCACAGACAATCAGAAGATTCTTGCGGTACTATCCCGCATGATGGAAGGGTCCGGCAGACACTGGGCCAGTAACAAGTTAGACGCTCTTGCTGTTGACAACGAGAACATCACCTGGCTAGGTTTTTCCGATGATATCGCCACACGATTCTCCATCGCCAACAAGTCGGTCGCTGCCAAAGCGAGACTCGAAGTCCTGAAACAAGAGAAACACACTGTTGATGAATTCTTGGATGAATTTGAAGAACTCTTGAAACTGTCAAACCTTGGCGAAGAAACTGGGAAATACATCCTAGAGAAGAACGTCAACCGCAGAATCTCTGAACAAGTGGCTAGTGATGGCAAGACGTACACCGATTACGCAAAGGAGATCCGAAACAAGGGACGACAGATGGAAGGACACGCACTGGTCATCCGAGGTGGTGGCGACATGCGCACCGGATCAGGTACCACTTATGGTGGTCAGGGCAAGGCCATGGAGATCGACAAAGCAGGAGTAGCCCGTTGCTACAACTGTCAACGCTTCGGTCATCTGGCTAAAGACTGTAGCACTCCAAAGAAGAAAGATGGTCGCAAGTGTTTCAACTGTGACCAAGAAGGCCATATCGCGCGCAACTGCCGCAAGCTGAAGAAGAACTCCGGAAGGGTTAGGAAGGTGTCTGAGGAAGATGCCGAGAATGATGAAACCACAATCTTAGAAGCCGACGAGAAGGATTTTCCCGAAGGGTCTGATTAAACGACGCTAAGTTGCGACCCTTATCTATTAAACGGACTTGCTTGCCTTGTATGACTGCAGACAATAGAACCTATGTCATCCCTGCCAAGCGAGCCGCTGCGTCGACTAAGATTGTGAAGGGAGATAACCCTCCGAAAAGATGAGAAATCAGGCTGTTAGCTCAGCTCAAAACACGACGAGGACCAAAGGTTATCCGACCTGAGGTTGACAGCGGATGTGAACGCACATGCATCCATCCCAGAATAGTACGCGAACAGAACCTCCCCATGCGAGGAATACCACCCATAGCAATTTTAAATGTGGATGGATCACCAAATCGACAACAGAAAGCGAGCCAACTTGCCGAAGTCAAACTGGATTTGGGAGCACATCAGGAAACCATGGAAGCAATGGTACTGGACATTGGGAGAACGGACATGCTCTTGGGACATGACTGGTTGGTGCACCACAACCCCACAATCAATTGGACAACCGGCGCGGTAACATTTAACCGGTGCCCAACAACATGTCGAACCAAACACTCGGATTTCAGGATTAACCTTAATGGTCGCAAACACCGGGTTTGCATGGTTGAGGTGCGCGACAAAGATGCACCCAAAAAGTCGGATCAGAAATGGAAGCCTGGAGACCCTATCTTGGAAGCTGTCACTCCCACACTACCTCCCACAACCAAACGACCCTCATATGTTGAACGATTTGCTCATCTTTTCGAGAAAGAGAACTTTGATAAGATCCCAAAGGAGAGGGAATGGGACCATGGTATTGAACTTACACCGGACGCACCAAAGGAACTAGGGGGAAATACATATCCTATGACGCAAAAAGAACAAGAGGAATTGGACGCATTCATTGACGAGGGTCTAGCAACAGGAAAGATCTGTCCGTCCAAATCCCCTTATGCCTCCCCTTGCTTCTTCATCAACAAGAAGGATGGCTCCAAACGATTGGTACAAGATTACCGCATGGTCAATAAATTCACGGTCAAAGACAAGTTCCCACTCCCACGAATATCCGATCTCTTGGACGTACTGAAAGATGCGGTCTACTTCAATAAAATGGACATCATGTGGGGTTATAACAACGTCCGGATTAAGGAGGGCGATGAATGGAAAGCTGCCTTCCTCACCAGTCGAGGATTGTTCGAACCATTGGTCATGTTTTTTGGTCTTTGCAACTCCCCGGGAACGTTCTCTCGAATGATGGCTAGTCTATTCCGGGACCAGATCCGCCGACGTATCTGCGTGATCTACATGGATGACATCGTGGTTATCGGTAAAACCAAGGAAGAACTCGCGTGAAACACTGAAGAAATCCTACAGATCCTATCGGACAATGATTTGTTCCTAAAGGAGAAGAAGTGTTTATGGGAAATAACAAAATGTCCTATATTGGGATATGTGGTTGGTGAGGGATGTGTTGAGATGGAAACTGAGAAGGTGGATACAATTCGAAACTGGCGAGCACCCACATCAAAAAAGGAAGTTCAGAAGTTCCTTGGATTTGCTAACTTCTATCGACATTTTATTGAAGGGTACTCAAACATTGCAAAACCTCTCACCGCGCTCACAGGCGGTACGGCATTTACTTGGGGACCAACAGAGCAGCAAGCTTTTGAAGGTCTCATACAGGCAATTACATCGGCACCAGTCTTGGCATTACCAAAACCAGAGGGACAGTTCAGGGTTGAAACCGATGCATCGGGCTATGCAATTGGAGCAGTACTCTCTCAGAAGCAAGACGACAAATGGCACCCCATCGTGTTCTTGTCGCGGACCATGTCCGCGGCCGAACAGAATTACGAGATATACGACAAGGAACTCCTGGCAGTCATGGAAGCATTGAAAGATTGGAGACACTATCTGCTTGAAGCCAAGGAACGTTTCGAGATCTTGACCGATCACAAGAATCTGGAATATTTCCGTCGTCCTCAGGACCTAAATCAACGACAGCGACGCTGGAAAATGAAGTTACAAGACTATGACTTCGAATTACGGCATGTGCCCGGCAAGACCAATGTGAAAGCGGACATCCTGTCACGCTTACCCTGGTATGAAGCGGAACTCGAACCACAGGACAGTGACCAAATGCTCAAGGAGGGACTATTCTTGAAACAGTTGGAATCAGAAGATGTGGTACAAATGGAGATGTTCACGGAGGAACAATTCTTTGAAGGGGGTGAAACATCTGATTCCATCAAAATTGGAAACGTCACAGCCATCGAAAATCCGTGGATCGCACGCATCAAGGGTTCAAACCGCATGGAGACAGAAGTAGCCCAAGGCCTAAAAAAGAATCCTCATTGGTATCAACAGGAGAATGGGATCACCTATGCAGGAGAACGAGTCTATGTCCCGCCAGACCCACAATTACGACAAGAATTGATGTTCGAGTCACATGATGCACCAGTGGCCGGACATCCAGGACAGTACCGGACACATGAACTCCTCACTCGCACCTACTGGTGGCCTACCATACTGCATGATGTGAAGAAGTACGTGAAGGGTTGCGACACTTGTCAACGCAACAAGATTAATCAACAAAAACGACATGCTCCGCTACATCCCCATGCAGCACCAAGTCACCCATGGGAAGACATAGGAATCGACGTTGTGGGACCAATACCAGAATCTGATGGAAAAAACACAATTCTGGTCATCACGGATAGACATTCGAAGATGCTTCACCTTATCCCGACAACTGTGGAACTATCAGCTGAAGAATTAGCCAAGATCTATCGGGATCAGATATGGAAGCTTCATGGGATCCCCAAGAAGATCATCAGCGATAGGGGACCACAGTTCGCCGCGAAGTTCATGGAGATACTCTGCCGCATGCTAGGGATCAAAAGGAACCTGTCCACCGCATACCACCCACAGACTGACGGACAGGCCGAGCGATCGCATCAGGAGACGGAAGCATTCTTACGAAACTTTGTCAACCATCTACAGGATGATTGGGCTGAATGGATTGCAATCGCAGAGTTCCAGTACAATGACAAAGAACATCAGGCAACGAAGCACACCCCATTCTACCTCAACTACGGTTTACATCCGTTGAAGGGAGAGCTCATGTTAGAAGATACTAATCCGGCTGCCAACGACTTCTTGAAAAAACTTAAACAGGCACGAGAAGAAGCCAATGCCGCGCTGAAACAAGCACAGGATCAGATGAAGAAGACAGTTGACACACAGCAAAGTCTGTCTCGGGACTACCGTATCGGAGACAAGGTGTGGCTGGAAGGGACTAACATCAGGACCGATCGCCCCTCAAAGAAACTTGATGCACTCCGACATGGACCATTCAAAGTCCTAGAGAAGAAAGGAGCTAGCGCGTACCTTCTTGATCTTCCGAAGACTTGGAAGATGATTCACCCTGTGTTCAATGAGACCCTGTTGTCACCATATGAAACTCCGAAGTACGCCATCCAGAAAAAGAAACCAGCCCCTGATCCGATCATCATCGAAGGACGAGAAGAGTACCATGTGTCTACGATCCTAGACTCTCGAAAGTTCTGCAGAAAGATCCAGTACCTCGTCCAGTGGGAAGGATATGGCCCAGAAGAAAACACATGGGAACCTCGAGCTAATTTGATCCGTGATTTCCATCGGCAGAACCTGTCTCGACCACAATAAAAGACGAGTTCTCAAAACCCATGGCAGTATCGACCTCATCAGTCAACCACACACCGAGTTCCCCGCTCTAGTCTTCTCCCTGCCCAATATAGCCACCCCATTCTTCCTTTACCTCTCAACCATCCTCACCGCCATGTCAAACACCACCGTCACCTCCACCTCCACCACCGACATCAACCCCGCCATCGCCGCCCTCATGAACGAAGCACTCTCCATGAGAGACCAAATCCACGCTCTCGAAACTTCCCTTGCCGACCTCCTCCATTGCCAGATGCATATCCGGCTTCACTCGCTGTCCAACCTACCTGTCGCCCCGAGTCCCGAGGAAAAACAAATTCTCGGAAACTACACCAGCACCCTCGTGATCGAGAATCGACGTATTCGGCTGGCTATCAAAGGCCTCGAACTCGCCGTAGCCATCAACGAGGAGTTGATATATGATTGGAGCCTCAAGGAAAGTCCGAACTGGTCCGATCCCGGCAACAACGAGGGATGGGGACAGTGACTCTGTGAGGACACAGAGCTTGGAGAGGGGAACATGTTACGGACTCTACAGTATGAGGACCACGTCATATCTTTTACTTATCGGCCCGACTCGGCGCCCTCTTACGAGCTTACTATGTCTAATGTCTACTTTCGCAACTCTCGATTTCCGGTCTGACTCATTACATTACTTCGTCATCCCCTTTAGTATACTTCGCTCCCGCACTGACTCGCTTTCCACAGTCAGCTTACTCACTGTACATAGCCTTCCGCAGTCGCCTTACTCATGCGCACTGCCTTCCGCAGTACTGACTCATCTGCTACCGCCTATAGTCAGTACCTATATAAACCTCTTGTACTATAGTAGATTCCTTAGATTTAGCAATCACTTTGCTCTTCGCCTTTCCACTTTTCTGCATACTCTGCCCGAACCTTGGAACGGTTTGTTAAGCATAACAGAAATCAACGAAGGTAAACTAGACCTTGAAACACTAAACGAGATTCATAACAGTAAGTATGCATAATAAGTATTAGTCAAAACGTTGGAGGTGTTGGAGGTGTCAGAATTGGTTGGAAATCATCTGAGCTGATCGGACTGTAACATTAAACCAGTTCGAACCAGTCCTGGTTTACTTTGTTGAGAAAGGAAAGACTGGTTAACCAGTCTTTGACCAGTCCAGTCCTGGTTTCAGTTTTTTGGAGAAACCACTCAACCAGTCTTGGTTCTAGGTTCTCAATTTTTTGGGCAAAAAACCAGACTGGACTGGACTTTCAAACACTAATAACTGGTTAAAACAAGTTTTAACCATACCTCAACTGTTTGTCTCAAACCTTGACTGGTTAATAAATGTTTAGTTAAGGTTAAGGCCTTCTAGGATAAATTCTTAACTCAGTCAAGTCAGGTTAATGAATTTTGAGGTCATTGATTTGACTTAATGTGACTTCGAAACACTAATCTTAACCACAACCTGTTGTAACCTAATCCCTCTTACTGGTTAAGGTCAAAAGAAATTGAGATATAGATTTCACAGATCCATTACAAGTTTTGCTCAGACCACAACCTAACCTGGTTTAACCAGTGTTAATCGCTGCAGCAGTCACAAGTGGTTAAAATCTGGTCAGGTTATAGTCATGAGTGGGTAATTACCCTAATCTTTTAACAATAGTCGTTGTCTGGGATGCTGTTGAGGATGGTGTCTTGAAGGGCTAAGGCAAAAAGGGTGGGGATCATTGCAGGATTGGTGACAGATGCTGAAGCATCCGACAGTGTCAAGATCAGGAGTGAAGACGAAGTCGACGACAAGACTGAGGTTCATCCAATTGTCATAGATATATAATTTGAGCTTAGGGTGAACATGGGTTTTTTGCTCTTTTTTGTTCCCATAGCCCCTGGAGGATGGGATTTATCATACAATTATTGATTTGAGTATCAAAAATGATCCAAAAGTGTTTTGGCTATATCTTGATCAAATCTTGTCCGATATGGATGATCCAGGGCTGTCAGGGAGCAAATAACTGTCCACATACCGTACCTGTGTACCCACAGGTGTAGCCATAGTGATTTGCCCTCAGACAGGCCCTGGATCATCCAAATCAGACAAAATTTGATCAGGATATAGCCAAAACACTTTTGCATCATTTCTGATACTCAAATAAATAATTTTATGACAAACGCCACCCCCCAGGGGCCACAGGAACAAAAAAGAGCAAAAAACCTGTGTTCACCCTATTTGAGCTCTATAACTTTCATGTATTTTAAGTTATACTTAGGTGTCATTCAATTGTCAATTGAGGTGCTATTACATCTGAGAGTGTATCATTGAACAATGGTTAGACAGAGCCTCTCATAACACCATGCAGTGCATGCATCAGAGCACTAAGCAGTCCACCTGATGAGTTGGAGTTCCATTTGGTTTTACTCATTGTCCATTAAGACAAATATTACAAATTAGGGTTTTCCTGAGCTCCCTATGTGTTCTCGCCGCCCATGCACTATTCATCTCAAGGTTCTAAGCTATACTGCAGAGCTAGTCACCCATGTTTCACAACGAACCCGTGACGCTTGACGTGGGATCATGTGATGTGGTGCGAGTCAAACAGCGGTCGGAGTTTCAACCCTCTCACCCAACGACGATCTCAGACAACAATACGATGAGCACCCGTTCCAAGACGAGATCAGCAACTGCTTCTATCATGAAAATAATCCCTCCCGAAATTCCAAAGCTGGAGAAAAAATCGAAGAAACGATCTCACAAATCAGAGTCTGCTGAGAAGGAAAATGTCGAGGGAAAAGCGTCCCGGCTTTCTGAACCGAAGAAAAAAAAATTGCGGTCATCAGGGCCCGTGTACTGCACTTGTCAAAATGGAGACGATGGATCACCCATGGTTCACTGTGAAGAATGCAAACTTTGGTGAATTCAATATCTCTTTATACAATCGCAATCCCGATTGATCTCTTGTATCTCAGGTATCATTTCAGTTGCATTGACCTGAAGGAAGAAGATGCAGAAGAAATCAGTAGGTTTTGCCTTCCTGCGCCCTGCGTGCCAAACCTACGATATCCTTTTCCCCACTACAGATGTCTACATATGTCCCGCATGTACCAAGGCGTCAGGTCGTCGAACAGCCAGTGAGTACATTGGCTCTCACTTCACACGTACCAGAATAGCCCTTTTGTCCTTCTCCGCGCAATTTGTAGTCGTGGAGAAAACATACCTATGTAACGTCCTCGTCATTCCATCTTGCCTGTCAGTAGAGCTGTCTCCTGCCGCTTATGTCTCTGTCTTGAAGAGACGTCCTGAATTGCCCAGTCAAGTCGCAAGCGTGCACTGAGTTGTATCTCGCTTGCTGAGCAATCCTGAGTGGCAGTCTGCTCGATAAAGTTGACAAAGTACGATAGAGTGCCAGATATCCGTCTTTCAGGATGCTTTCGATATCCATCATCTTTTTCTCGTTTTTTGGTTTTATTTGAAATCTGCTTCATGGGTTTTCATTTGTTTCTAAACTAACGTACTTTTGTTCTTCTCATTTAGTGCATTGGGAAGGACCAGACGCCATCGAAGAAGTCAGTGAAAACGAGGCAAACATCGGGCCAGCGCCGAAGAAACAAAGACGCGTCAGAGAACGCAGTCCGGTGGACAATGTGCCGTCCGAGTCAGAGGAAGACCCTAGCAGTGCGGATGAATATATTGGTGACAGTCCGAAAGTCAAGGGAAAGGTATGTTGCAATTCTGGCTCTCTTTAGCATCAATGCTTATTTCTTTCCACAAGCGTCCCATTCGTCGTCTTTCTTATTCATCTCATTCAGATTCAGAGGTATCCAATCACCCTAAACAACACCGTCGATATCGCATTCACAAGCAAGCAACCCCACCCGCAGCCGGCGGGCTGAAGCGCAAAATTCACACATCCCAAACACCACCATTGAAAAGGAAGAAATCCGAAGGCTTTGGTGCGACCGACGACCCGACTAGGAAATACTGTTTGGGCAAATTGGAAGAGTTATTCCACGACATTTTCTCCAGATATCCTCATGTACACGTCGAAAGTCGGGATGGCGATGACCACGATCAACCGCCTGAAACAGCCGTAGTCAAAAAATCTCTGGATAGCTTGACGGAAGATGAGAAGGCTGCACTGCTGAACGAGTCAAAACACTTTGCCATGGAACTTGAAGGTTCCATCTTCGAGATATATTCTGAACCAGATAAAGAAAGCCGTCCGTCCGCGGGTTCAAAATACAAGTACGCATGTCGAGTTTCTTTACCAGATAGGCGTCTACTGACTACCAACTTCTAGGGATCGCTTTCGAATGCTTCAGTTTAATCTAAGCAAACCTGATCGAGTCGTTCTTCACCAACGCATTGTGTCTGCCTTGATAACACCCGAAGAGATCTCACTGATGTCTTCAACTGACTTGGCGAACGAGGAAACGAAACAATCGATTAAGATTGCTGAGAAGGAAGCGTTGGAGCATTCTATTTTGACACCAACTGCCGTTCCGCGTGCTAAAATAACTCACAAAGGGTTGGAGGATATTGAAGATATTCACGGCCAAGCCGCCAATGCCGAAGATGACGAACGCTCCCGCAGGGAGGAGTATGAAAGAAGAGAAAGAGAGCGCATGGCAAGACTGAGAGCGCAGGCAAGGCAGCGTGCTGAGTCTACATCAGTCCCGCCAGAGTCTCCCGTCACTCCCCACGAGGCATCTCCTTGGGGTGAACCACCCGCTATACCCTTACATCCCATTTTGAATCAAGAACCTGTTGCTGCCCCAATGCCAAGATCACCATTCACTCAAACTTCCGCCCCTACGCTGCTGCCTGCACCACCTGGTACGTCAGTGCAGGAACCCGAGTTGAATCTCTCCGATTTCATCAATATCGATATCGATGATGACACCCCCCTTATGGCCGAAAACGCTTTGATATCTCATCCCCCACCAGCTGCTCCTGAAGGAATCACATCCCACTCAGTTGATTACAAAGATGCGTCCCGTGTTCCGCCAACCGGAATATCCCCCTTCGCGGCGAAGCAGGAAGCTTCCCAGCCCTCATTTGATTTGGACGCGCTTTGGAATAAACCGACTGTTGATGAATCCCCCACAGCCATATCACAACCTCCACATCAGCGGCAACCATCTACTACTAGTCCTGTTTCAATCAAACCCGATTACGATAAACATGTAATCATGGAGTCCAGGCCTATCATAGCAGACGACCATGACTTTGACATGTTCCTGGAAGAGAAACTTGACTCGACAGCAGCTTCTGCAGAGGCCCAACAAGTAGCGCTGGATGCATTACCTCACGTTTGGTCAGGCAAGGTTTGTCTCGTCGTTTGCTCGTCATTTTGATAGCTCTACTTACATCAAAATCTCAAGATAAATATGCCATTGGATTCGACCATTCCGCAAGAAACACCTGTCGTCGCCCGTCAGATAGGCGGGCGGCCGATACAGCATGACTCTGCGCTTTGGAAAACCCTCTTCCCGTCAGAACTCCTCCGGATTGACGGGCGCGTCCCTGTAGAAAATTCCAGCAAGTTTCTACTGCACGTGAGGATGAATGTGACGAAGGAGCTAGTTGCTGTTGCATTCTCGCCCGCCTCACATAACGACGTCGGGTTCAGATTTTTGAGCGACTTTTTAATTGCCAAGGGGTAAATTAACTCTCTAACCCCTAAATACCTCCACTCATGCATATATATTTCTGTTCGTAGCCGTCACGGCCTCGTTTTCCCCTGGGGAAATCGCCCCAAGGACCACCACCCAGGGCGCGAACTGTACATCATTCCCTTACTCTCAAGCGACCCGCTACCCGAATATATGGAACTACTAGACAACTTACATCTACCGAAGCTGCGAAAAGCTAATCTCCTGATTGGGGTTTGGGTTCTCAACAAAGGTAGACTTTTGCCTCCTCCACCACAATCGCCTATGCCTGCATATCCGCCTCTGCCTCGAAATATACAAATACCTTTCCCCGCAACTCTGCAGCAACCCACAGCATCCAGCACCCCCAATCCACCCCCACTACCTGCTAATATCGCGGCAGAAGTTGCAAGTTTGACTCCAGAACAAATCCAGTTAATGATACAAACTCTTACGGGGAACAGATCTCTCCCGCTCCCGCTGTCAATACCACAGCCACCGCAGCCACCCCCAGCGCCACAAAACCCACCAGTACAAATTCCGCCGTCACAGCCGTATCCCCGTGTCGCACCACAATGGTCCCACCCTGTTGGTGCTATATACCCGCCATTGCCGAGTCTCCATGCAACATCACACGACAGTCCACCGCTGCATCGTGACCCTCCACTTCATTCTCACTTCTATGATCGCCACGATTCTCGAGAATCCTGTTACAGACCTGATCGTGACCGTGAAGATCGGGGAGGCCGAAATTGGCGCGGTCGAGGTAGGGGCCGTTCTGGCGGAAATGACAGTCCTCGGAAGCCAGTTGACTCAGGTTGGCCCCGAAGGCCTCGACCTGACGATGGGAGTCCACCACGTCGATGGTGACAGTTGTTTGACACAGGAATTTTTTTTTTTTTTTACTCTAGAAACATCTCGAGGCACACTACGATAATTCAATATCGATCCTCTTTCATTCCTGTACTTTGCAATATTGATTTGTATATATGTGCTTTCAACTGCCGTGCAAAGACATGATTTAATCCAAAATTTGAACCTTGATAGCACCCTGAGATGGATCAGCGGCGACATGGAACGCGGAGATAGCCTCCTCAAGTGAGAAGCGATGAGTGACCAAGGGTTTGACATTAATCAAGCCTCCAGCGATCAGACGTATGGCTTTGGGATACTGGTGGTTGAAACGTGAGATAACTACTACAGAACAAGACGGCGAGAAACTCACCTGATTGGCATAACGATATTGAAAGCTAACATCAATCTCGTTCGCACTCAAATGCATGAAGGGGAACTCAGATGGGAATCAGCTCCAGAACAAGTTAAGTAGCCAGTCATCGAGCCATGGCTTACAACTTGTTCATCCTTTCCAACACCGATAATGAGGACCTTTCCACCAAATTGCATTGACTAAGCGTCAATAAACATGGGTAGTCAGACTAGATGGATCCAAGTCATGGCTCAGAAGGACTCACATGTACTGCCGTACGTATACTTCCTTCGACACCTGTGCACTCAAGAGCGACTTTCACTGGGCCATCAGCCACAGTCTTGATGCGGACAGCCTCCTGTTTAGGGGCTGAGCCGCGTTGGATTAAAACTGTGCGAGCACCAGGTACAAGCTGCTTTGCGAAGTCCAATCGGCTTTGGAAGAGATCGGTAATGACGATAGGTTCTGCGCCTGCGGTACGCGCAGCTAGCAAGGTAACAAGTCCAATTGGGCCAGCACCACTGCATCAAAGATGGTTAATATGACTATGACGGACATTAGAAACTTTTGACCATATGAGGACAGAATCGCCGAGACGAAGGTCAGAACGTTCAATTCCAGCCAGAGCGACCGCTAAAGGTTCACAAAGTGCACCTTCTTCAAAAGAGACCTCATCCGGAAGACGGTGAAGCCACTGAGCCGGGTGCAGGTGCCATCTGGTGAGAGTTCCTGGGACGTCGAGGACGCATTAGTGGCGCACAGGTGAAGTTCCCATGGCTGCATACCATGGAATGGTGGCGTCGAGAAGAAGACAACTTCAGGACAGGCGTTGTATCGTCCGGTACGACATGCATCGCATGAAGGTTGAGAGCATGGTACGCCTGCTTCGATAGCAACGCGGTCGCCTAAGGATGAATTGCTAACAATTAACGATGAATTGGATAGATCATATCTCACCGACTTTCCACTGAGTAACTCCTTCACCTACCTCGACAATCTCCCCAGCAGATTCATGACCAGATCCGCACTAGGTCCGAAGTCATGAGAGAGTTGACTCTCGGCGAGCATCAAAACTTACCTCGTCCTCAACAACCATGAAGTCTCCGATCCGGCCGTGCCGCCAGAAATGAACATCGCTCCTGGAAACCTGCTTTCAGCAGGTAATTTACCACTGAATAAATCAATCCTTCTTACCCACAGATCCCGGTTGCGCGAACATGAACGACGACTTGTCCCGGGCCTGGGATCGGCCGCGGTTTCTCCACTAGATGGATTTGATGCTTAGGATTGTAAAAAGCGGCGATGTTCGCTGTTTTGGGCGGCTGCTCTCCAGCATCTACGATCCTGAAATGAGGGTCGTTGAGAACCTTGCGCGGATGGTAGACGGCCGCGTTGCCGGATTCGAGAGATACGGAAGCCATAGTTTCATGTCAACTTCGGGTGAGTTCTCGTATAAGTAATCGACTCAATTGACTCGGATGTCGCCCCCCCGGCCCGCTCGGATGCTTACATAACTCCCATGTGCCCATGTACTACCATCTACTACTGTACAGGCGACTTATAGTTTGCGACTATTTTGTCAAAGACAAAGGAAACGCCTGGGAAGTAGTTCATCCGGAAGCTTGTATACCGCCTGTGAACCGTTTGAACGTGAATCTGGAAGAGATGTCAACGTTAAGCAAGGATTCATTAAGGTTGACATCCTACCCAAGGAAGGCTAAATCCTTCTCTGCCCCAACAGCTTCGACCCGCTCCAGTTGTTCGGGGGTATTTCCGAAGTCGTCCGTCGGGAAGTAAGAGGTGTCTGTAATAGACTGTAAGCGAGGTACGAATGGAGGCTCGATGTGACGGAGAGAATTCCAGTCGGCGCCGTAAAAGAAGGGGTGCGTTTTGATCTGATTTACAGTCAAACGTGATTCCGCCCACGTCATCATACTGTCGCGGTACGGTGAGCGCTACGAGGGCAATAGTAATCGGGAATCGGTGCGGACCTGCGGATGAGATCCTCTCCTTCCCGCGAAAGATAAACCTCCTCCGGGAAATAAAGATAGTTCGGCCAGTCGATTATTTTCTTGTAGGTGTCCCCAGGGTGATCGGAGCAAAACGGCGCGTATCCGACAAGGCATTCAAAGAAGATAGCGCCCAATGACCACCAGTCACATTCCTTTCCGTACCCTTTCGTAAGGAAAACTTCCGGCGCAATCTACATCGAGAAGTGAGTCCCAGAAGATTCTTGGCGGCTGTTTAACACACATAGTCAGGAGTGCCGACGGTGGAATATGCCTTGATGAGGTGCTGAGTCACTTGTGAAGTGGAGTGTAACAACTCCTCCACATACCAATTTCCTCCGGTTCGCTTTCCAAGTGGCAATCTGTTCTCTACTCATTGTAAGATTAATCGGGTTTACCTGGACACTGTTTCGAGCGGGATCCCTCTTCTTCTCCTGCTCCAGAAGACGCTTGTAGTACTCTCCATCGGAAGCCTTGTGTAAACCCGTTGACAATCCAAAATCAGAGAGCTTGAGATGGCCATTCTTATCGATCAAGACGTTATCTGGCTTGATATCACTGCGGGCACCCATCAGGGTTAGCTAGGCTAGAGGACCAGACAGAGATGCAAACCGATGGATGTAACCAAGATTGTGGACAGCTTCGATGGCTAATATGCACTCGGCCATATAGAATCGAGTGACATCTTCTGAAAACACGTCGTACTTCATCAGCATCGACATGAGATCCCCGCCAGGGAGGAACTCCATGATGAGATAGAGGTACAACGGATCTTGGAAGGAGTAGAAAAGTTGCACAACCCATGGCGATGTGGACTCTGCAAGGACGTCACGCTCCGCTCGTACATGAGCCAACTACTTGTGATAGAGACATGAGAGTTGACATCAAGAACATGAAAAAACTGCACCTGATCGCGTTTTAACATCTCTGCTTTCTGTAAGCTCTTCATTGCGTACACCTTCCCTGTGTCCACCTTCTGGACTAGGCGAACCTGCATATACCGGTGAACTCTTAGTCAAATGTGGTTACGAAAAATCCACTTGCTTCCCCAAATGCACCCTTCCCAATAACCTTGACTGTACGGAAATCAGCCAACGTGATTTTTGTCCTCCTGAGGCGAAGATGTTGCGATTCGACCCTGCTGTACTTGCGAATCTCGCGCTCCTTTGCATCGTTCGAATGTATTTGGGTCAACCTCGTCTCGAGCTCAATGCGTCTAGAGGTATCTGGTTAAGTTGCAAATGGATAACCACCAAATGATGGAGGAAACCTGGCGTTTCGTTCAATAGCGGCATCAACAGCGACTTTGTAGTACGACTCGAGTTTCAATTTAGCAGCTGTCGAACGTGCGACTGCATCCGAGGAGAATTCCGCTGTCGATCGTTCGAAGTAGACATCTTTCGGGAGAATGGGTCAGCACAGCGGGATACCGCATTAAACATGTTGGAAACATCGCACAATCATCCGGGCGAGATTTACTGGAAGGTTGGTCAGGGCTGAGATGTTGCTGGTTGTTCATTGCACTGATGGGACTGGACGGGCCTGGTTGTTGCATGGTGGGGAGTCCTTTGTGAGAAGGGCAATACAACTTTGAGGATCACTGGCGCCTTCACAATGGTTGCCAAGCGTCCTCGTAATCAAAGGATTAAATTCACCATGTTGGGACCGAAACTTCTCATTGATATCCGTTATAATCTGCTCATACACACATCGAAATCCCGCCTACCGGGTACCCGCGCTATCACGTCGACGAACAACTGAGGAGACTGACATTGATGACGACGACGAGGGCATTTGTTTGTCTGTGCTTGCATTCGATGCCATCGCCCTGCGATCAATGAGTTCCACCAACTTCATTGCACCAGCAGTCATGGCTGATCTCACTCTCGACACACTCATCGATGATGGAAACTATCTCGGCACTGAGCGTGCCCGACTCGAAAACAAGGTCATTCTGGACGAGCTTGAGCGCAAGAAAAAAGCAAGGAACATGGCCGTTCCCACTGACGACAATCGCGTCAAGGCGCGTCTACGAGAAATTGGGGAACCCATTACGCTTTTTGGCGAACGTGTGCGTCTCGCAATGCCCCAAAAATCCTGGTTCTTCTCCGAGACAGCTTTTTTTACAGGCTGCAGATCGTCGAGACCGTCTTATTTACGTCTTATCTCAAATAAATGCAGCTCGTGGAGACGATGCAATGCACGTTGATGAAGAGTCGTCTGAAGAAAGCGACGAGGAGGTGCGCTCCAAAATCACATCCATTTCAACAGACCATAACTGTGATAGGGGGAGGAGTTTTATTCTCCAGGTTCGCTTGAGTTGCTGGAAGCTAGAAGGCGGTTGGCGGAGTATTCTCTGCTCAGGTCCGATTTACGATACCCATAGGTCCATCTCAAGGTGCTTACTACACTTCCCACATCTGCTTTGGCAGAGCTCAACAGCGCATCTGCCAACAGCGAATAGACGCCAAAATGGATCTAGGTCGAATCGTGGATATTAGGAAGAAAGTCTTTAATGAAGTAAAGGTATGCCTGATCTTTATTGATATACCACCACAGACCTCTCATGGATGCCCCGCAGAAATTCGCTAATCTTGGTTCCCAAATTGGCGACGAGCGGCCAATCTCGCAAGTACGGTTCGCGCCTAATAATGAAATTCTTGCAACTGGAAGTTGGTCCGGAACAATCAAACTGTGGAACATTCCTGCCTGTACACCCATCCGCTCATTACGTGGTTTGTCGCCACCATCTCATACCCTTTAGAATCATCGAGGTCTAATGTTGTTCAAGGCCACAGTGATCGTGTCGGAGGCATTGCATGGCACCCGCAAGCAAGCTTGGCGCAAGATGCTGACTTGGTCAATCTCGTGAGTGGTGGAGGAGAAGGAGATGTAAATTTCTGGTCGATGAACAGGTAATGTTCTTCAGGTTATCTTCGCAACCTGTCTAAGTTTCGGTTGCAAGTGAATCGCCCATATCTGTCATGAAAGGTCATCAAGGGCGTGTATGTCGTGTCGCTTTTCACCCGTCTGGAAGCTATGTTGCGAGCGCTAGCTTCGATACTACCTGGCGTCTCTGGGACGTGAACACCTCGAAAGAGCTCCTTCTCCAGGAGGGTCACTCCAAAGAGGTATATTGCGTAGAATTCCAGAATGACGGCGCATTGGTTGCATCAGGGTACGGAACCCCCTTCTTGTGATCCATAATCCAATCTATTTCATGGTGAAATTACTTCTAGTGGTCTTGATGCAATCGGCCGTGTTTGGGACTTGCGAACAGGGAGGACCGCAATGGTTCTGGATGGTCATGTACAAGCAATTTTTGCGATTGGGTTCTCACCTAATGGGTTCGGATGTTCTTCTTTCATTGGATGTCAAAACAACGCGACTTAATTTGTCACTTATATCGTAGATACCAGACTGCTACAGGCGCTGGGGATGATACGATTCGAATATGGGACATGCGCTCTCTGAAATCACTATATACCATCCCTGCACACCTCTCAAATGTTTCTGACATTCGATTCTTCCACGCCAACGACATTCATTTCGATAAATTCAACAAACTTCCAATATCTCAAACTGCTGGCGTCAAAATGCGAGATGTAGATGATGAGACAGCCCAAGACACGTCCGAGAAGAATTCCTTGGCATCGCTGGAAGAGTGGAAGTATCGCTCTGGACTGTTCTTCGCAAGTTCAGGATATGACGGCCTCGTCAAACTCTGGAGTGCAGACGATTGGCAGCTATTGCGAACACTGTCGACCGATGCAGGAAAGGTGATGTCCGTGGACATATCCAGTGATGGCAACCTCCTTGCTTCGGGGACATATAACCGTAATTTCCAGCTTTTCGCTCCAGAGGATGTATAAATAGTTCAAATAAAACAAGAGAGGGTGATCTGCCGATGCAAACAGTGTTGCAAAGCATCATAGCACAGACAACGACATGGAACTACGGTATAGGTGATGTTAGATGATGCCATCGCGAACCTACACCAGGAGATCATGAGAGGAGACTCTAACCAAAGCGAAAAATGTAATGCACCTTCTGCATGAAGCCAGATACACGGCCAATGTCAACAATCTGTGACTCGCTTTCGACCGCGACGACCAGGTTTTCTAACATCTTGACAGTATAAACATCAGAGGTCGTCTCAGATGATAGGAAAAGCCGACAAGGACCTACATCTTCAACTTTGTCGATGGGCATCCCAGTACAAAGAGCGACTATTTTCTTGCACTGATATTCCTTCTCTGCACTTGCGCCTTGGAGAGTTTTTAGTCTCGCGTTCATCAACTCCTCCACTCTGAGGTGCCATATCTTCAACCGTCGTAGCCTGATCAGACTCGACACATTGTCCGCGAGTGGCACAGGAGGCTCCGCATCAACGTTGAATGAGATATCTACCGATCCGCTGATACCCATGATGGTCGAATTAGTTCTTTGGAAAGAAGCACCTGCATTGTCACGGCCATTGTTCCCATGGTTTGTTCGCCCCGTCCAATCAAATTGGTCTTCTTCAGTGATGGCTTTCTCGACGTTGCGTACTCGTTGGTTAATCTGGTCGAGCTCCGCACATCGCTGTTGCCACGCAGTTATCTGCTTTCTTTGCTCCGACAGCTCACGGGTTGCGGCACGAAGGTGGGCCTGTGTTACATCGAGTGCATCTTGTTTGGCTTTAATCTCACTCTGAAATTCGGTGCTGAGATTCTGAATCATCGCGGTCATGTCTGCACAAAGAATGTAAGGCAATGCTAGATACCGAATGAATGTGCGGGTCACCTGCAATAACATCCTGGCTTTTTTGAACCGGGGCAGGTGGAGCAGATCGCAGATTTGCGAGAACATCTTCGGCTCGGGGACCGCCACTCAACTCCTGGAGTAATCAAACAATGAACAGTTGTAGGTAGCGAATACAATCATGGACGAACCTCAGTCTCCACACCGAAGTCTCCAGGCTTCAGGCCCAGCTTATTTGGCAGTAGTCGATTCGCGCCGACATCCAACAACGTCCTTACCAAACTTCGGTTCCCCACTCTCGCAGCAATGTTCAGCGCAGTGTCACCGTGCTCATCCTGCAAGTCAACAAGGGTCTTGAAATCACCACCATGATGCTGCGCGATCCAATAGAATATCTGGTCAATGTAGTAGCGAGCAGAGAGAGCGCGGCCGTTGACTCCCGCCAAAGACACAATATGGTGTATGACAGATTTTCTGGAGGTGTCAAGCGTCCATATGGACGGATGAAGGGTGGAGACAAGAGCGTGGAATGTCTGCTGATCTGCGTTATGGGTAGCTAAGCAGGCGCGCACGAGAGAGGTCTCGCCAAGATAATTTCCGCGATGGACGTCAGCACCGTGGGATATAAGTGCGTCCGCGATCTGCTGCCGTGCCAAACTTGCGGCTATATGTAATGCCGTATGCCCCTGATCGTCGATGATGATGTCGAGATCAATTGCGGTAGAGGATGCTGGGTTTGAGTGTAAGGCATCAGGCGAAATCTCACGAAGAAGGTCCAGGACGGGTATCGGGTCATCCCCGTGACATATCGCCGCGATGACAGCAGCCCTTCGATTGTCTCTAAGTGGAGCAGATGGGTCATGAGGTCGCGGCGGAAGAGGTTTCGAAGCAAAGCGTGTAGCATGGATGTCGAGACCCGAGGATCCTGGAGGAGGAGCGTTGGTCGCCGGAAGGGGGCTGAGTGGATAGGTGAGACCATTGGGGTCTGACTGGGGAGTGGCTCGGCGGGTGTCATGAAGGACAGGTAACGATTGAGTATGAGCTCGGGGTGGAAGCTGCCACGAGCTTTGGGACGAAGGATGGGCGGGGGAATCCTTTCGAGCCCGTTTGGCGGGCGAAGGGCCATCTTCGCCGTTGGCGGATGTGGTTGAAGGCGGGCGTGATCTGTCGTTTATTTGAATATTTGCAGCTGGATCCAGAGATTGAGAGGAAGATGATACAAAATGGCTTGTGGTACGGCTGTCTACATCGGCTTCGGAGCGGTTTCGCTTCAGGGAAGACACGGGTGGTGGTGTTTGGGATGTTAAGGGTTGTCCATATGCACCGCTCGAGAAAGAAGGGGAGACAAATCCTGCAGCCCGTGATGAGGGATTCAATGCAGATGTGGAAGGAGTAAATAGACCTTGGGCGCGTCCTTGGTGTAACAATCGAAGGGCCGAACCAGGCATTATGGGGGGTGGGGCCAACGAGGAGGGCATGCTGGGCACATAGTTGCCCGTCGCCCCTAGGCTAGAGTAAGAAGATGATGCAGAGAGAGGACGCGGCGATGCTGTACCACCAGGTGTTCCAACGGGCAGAGGCGCGAGGGAATTTGTGGACGGGGTAAAATCAAAGAGTGGCGACAACAAGGGGGCGACGCCATACTGTGCTGCAATCTCGCGGCCCTTCTCAAGCGGAATCCTGTGATGAAGAAAGGTCAGTGTGAGTGGGAGAGAATGGGCTCATCGTCGCGCACCATGTTCCTTGATACTTGCCATATCCTCCCTGTACAATCTCGTGCTTTCCAGGCAGGACTTCCTTCTCCAATATCTTTGTCCGGCGGCCTTTATCTACGCCGGCAACTTTTAGGATCTGAGTCGCGTTGACGTAGGAGTCGCCGCGCCTGCGCATCACGGCGATGCCTCTGACCATGCATTCATAGACCTGTTGCCGTCAATTCCTACGTTTGCTGATGACGATGGCAGCGCTCACCTGGACAGACGAGTACACAGCATTGTAGATTTTTACTGGGGCCTGGGTGCTGGCGGACGGTCTTGGGGCCGACTGCATCGTTTCCGACGATGGGTGTAGCGACGGTGTGGCTGAATTCGGAGATAGAATTCAGCGCCCGATTACTTTCCCTCTCACACTTATTAGTGAGCGGCAACACTTTCGTCGTCGTTCGCTGGACCAGCCACCTCTGGCCCGTTGCAGGTATGGCCAACAACAGCGATTCCACAACGAAACTGCCCCCGGGAATGATCATTGGCCCCGATGGGAAGCCATGTAAAATATGCAGTGCTTTCCGGAATTGGAGACCCAAAGCAACTGCGACGTCGGCAAAGGACAAGCGTCAAAGTTCTGCATATGCATCGACAGCCGCTGTGATGGGTGCGTTGGCTTCCGGCTCGGTTGTCCCAGAGTCAACATGCCGCCCGGATACACCGCCTCCCAACTGTCCACCAGACGTTGAACAGCTAGGACGTGCGACTTGGACTTTCCTGCACACAACAGCTGCTTACTATCCTGAGCGCCCAACCACCATGCAACGGGCGAACATGCTTATGCTCATCCGGGCTTTGCCTATGCTTTATCCGTGCAGGAATTGTGCAGAGGACTTCGAAATGAATATCAAGGCGCATCCCCCAGATGTCACTTCCAGGGAGAGGCTGAGCAGGTGGTTATGTGAGAGGCACAATGACGTTAACGATAAGCTGGGCAAAAGGAAATTCGACTGCGCCAAGACGGATGAACGTTGGAGAGATGGTCCCAACGATGGGAGTTGTGACTAGATGGGGTGAGCTAGCTTACTTGTGGTGTCTATCCGGGCCCTCACAACTCACTATCAGTTAGGGGTACATTTCATCTCCTACGTAGACAACGAACTATGAAATGTATTATAATAAGATACAGTAGCCGTTTATTCAAATAAATGTGACGATCGTGACGTCCCAACCAATCGCGACATCGTTCTCAACGTCCAGAGCCGTCAGTCCCGTTATAAGTAGCGCGAACGGGGCTTAATGGTCTATCATAATCTCAAATGTTGGTCCTCATCGCCCATGCTTGCAACGGTTTCTGACGTTCTCCATAGCCCTCATCAAAGGTATCCGTTCATGCAAGGTTAAACAAATGCCCGTCATTTCCCCAATCTCTTGATTCTCAGACGTATTATAGACTGTTGCCGATGAACGCGCGTTGATCCAGCAAGAGTCGGCTGCCATCCGGGCCTCCTTTCGCGAGGAGGATTCGTTTCAGCGGCACAATAACATCGCGAAACTTCTCTATATCCACATGCTTGGATCTGCGGCGCATTTCGGGCAAATAGAGTGTCTGAAGCTCGTAGCAAGTCCTCGTTTCTCGGATAAGCGGTTGGGGTATCTGGGGATCATGCTTTTGCTGGATGAAAACCAGGAAGTTCTTACCCTTGTCACCAATTCTCTCAAGAAGTGCGCCCGTCGTCTTTACATGACCTTATTTCTCATACATCACTCAAACAGTGACATGAATCATTCCAACATGTATGCTGTCGGCCTTGCACTCTGTACTTTCGCCAATATCGCTTCCGAAGAGATGTCGCGCGATCTTGCCAACGAAATCGAGAAGCTTCTTGGGTCTAGCAACACCTACATACGAAAAAAGGTGAGCCAGACGTTACCCGTGCAACTCTGGTCTTACAGTCCATCTTTCAGGCTGCGCTTTGCGCTCTACGTGTGATAAAAAAGGTACCAGACCTTACAGATCATTTCACGGACAAGGCGAAGCACCTCCTCACTGACCGCAATCACGGTGTACTACTGGCTGCGATCACGCTTGTGACGGAGATGTGCCAGATTGAGCCACCCGTCCTCGAAGAGTTCCGCAATGTGCGTCCCTGCCTAATCCTTTGAAAAGGACACCCTTAACCACGATCCCCAGGCTGTTCCTTTACTCGTCAGAAATCTCAAGTCCCTCGTCACCACGGGTTATAGCCCCGAGCACGATGTTTCTGGCATCACAGATCCATTCCTTCAAGTCAAAATTGTTCGTCTCCTGCGGTTGCTTGGAAATGGTAATCAACAAGCAAGTGATACGATGAATGATATATTGGCTCAGGTAAGTCCTGTTCTGTTTGGATTCGGTCGTCCCACAAAAAGTCGCTAGGTCGCAACCAATACGGATTCCAGCAAAAATGTCGGAAATTCAATATTGTACGAGACGGTATTGACCGTACTAGACATCGAAGCAGACACCGGTTTACGAGTGATGGCCATTAACATTCTCGGCAAGTTCTTGAGCAATCGTGACAATAATATTCGGTAATCTCCCAGCCATGAAAGCGGACTTCCGGCCGAGACTGATGTCATTTCAAGCTACGTGGCTTTAAATACCCTCAATAAAGTTGTGTCGATGGACACAAACGCCGTACAGCGTCATCGCAACATAATTCTTGACTGTCTACGAGACGGTGACATCTCAATCCGACGCCGGGCTCTGGAGCTGTCCTATGCATTGATTAATGAGCAAAATATTCGTGTCCTCATCAGGGAACTACTTGCATTCCTCGAAGTCGCCGATGATGAATTCAAACTCGGAATGACGACGCAAATATGCCTAGCGGCAGAACGGTTCGCGCCCAACAAGCGGTGGCATATCGATACCGTTTTGCGTGTCCTCAAACTTGTCCGTCCTTGATGTACATTCGAATTTTTTGTCGCTCACCCTTGAATCACTATTCCAGGCGGGCAACTTTGTGAGGGAAGAAATTCTTTCCGCATTTATCCGACTCGTGGCACATACGCCTGAACTTCAGGCCTACACAGCATCCAAGCTCTACATGGCGTTGAAGTCCGACATTTCGCAAGAATCACTCACTTTGTCCGCCACTTGGGTCATTGGCGAGTATAGCGAAGTGTTGCTTGAGGGTGGATTCGTTGACGAAGACCAGCCGAAGCCAGTGAGTACCCATGCGGATTTGCGTTCATGCTAAAGGTTGAAGAAATCTATAGGCAACGGACAAGGAACTTGTAGAATTGCTAGTTTCTATCATCGACTCACCCTATGCAAATTATCTCACTAAGCAGTTTGTACTGGCGGCTATCACAAAAATTTCTTCCCGGCGAACGACAACAGCTGCTGAACAAAATCGCATCAAGGAGATCCTTGCGAAATTTACAACAAGCCCTGAACTTGAACTCCAACAGCGTGCTGTAGAGTTTGCTAGCTTGTTCGATTTGTTCGATTTGAGGGAAGGTGTCCTGGAGCGAATGCCACCACCAGAATTGAAGGCTACAGTTATGGGAATCGGTGAGTAATCGTTGCGCGTGAGGAATGCTCATGATCTATAGCCCACCCGTGGACAGTCAGCGAAAACAAACCTGTGGGTTCAACACATTCCAAGGATGTATGTTATATATCAGGCAATGTGGTCATTATACTCATACTTTACCTTTACCCTTAGACCGACCTTTTAGGCGACGAGATCACCTCGACGTCGGAACAAAGTCAATCAATCACGACTAACAACGAAGACCTTTTGGCAAGGATCTTTGGCACAGATTCCTCGGCTACGGTCGCTGGCGCGTCGCCTTCCCCGCCGCCGCCGCGACGCACTGCCGCCATTGATGATATCCTGAACCTTTTCGGCCCTGGCACGAATCTCAATAACACCGCAGCAGCGACGCCTTCCACGCCTGCGTATGCGACCCCCAGTGTACCATCGGCGTTTCCTCTGGTGCAAACTCCGGCACAGTCGCCCTCCGCCGCGCCCCAGCCGCAGCTACCGACCCCGCGTGCATACACAGCGTATGACAAGGATGAACTCAAAATCACCCTCACGCCACAAACATCGCCGACAAAGCCCGGTATCGTCATGATTTTGGCAAGGTTCCATGCAACGGGTTCGTCGGCAGTGTCTGGGATGAACTTCCAAGCTGCTGTACCGAAGGTGAATATCAACCACTACTTTGCTTATCTTATCTTCATTTCGATTCGCCACCTAGTCGCAACAGTTGCAGATGCTTCCCATGTCAAATTCCAACATTAGTCCTGGAACAGTAGAGACCCAGCAGATGAGGGTGGTAGCACCACCAGGGGTGAGTTTGATAAACCAAGAAAGTCGTTTGTCGACTAATAGATAATTTCTGTCTAGAGCAACGTCCGTTTGCGCCTCCGTGTAACGTACTCTGCCAAGGGCCAGAGTATCCAAGATCAGGTAGATTTTTCTGGATTCCCACCCGGCCTTACTGCTGGTGGTTCATGATTGTATTCAGAGCTTGTTGAGGTATACATAGTTAATGACATTTCATCATATTTCAGTCAACCATCGTGCTGCTTTGTGGCAGCGACCAAGAGATGTTCAATCAAAGGAAGAAAATAAATCTTATTGAATGGTAGTCGAGCTAAATGAAGACTTGCAGGGGATGTCTGTCATACACATTCTGTCCTTCGCTCAATTCTGCGAGATCAGGGTAGAATGGCACCAGAGCATCTGCTGCGCCTAAATACAAAGCGTTGTAGACGCGCCAATACACTTCGCGAACCTTCCTTGCAGGATGGAACAATCCTTGCAACACATAACTCAACAACACTCCAGGCCCGAGGGTTACTCGCATAGCTTCAACTGCCTCCATCACGGCCCCAATAACATGAGGGGAAGTTTCGAAGCAATTGGGCCATACAAGGTTCATGAGATGAAGCATTGAATCTTCGCAACCAAGACCTGCAACCCCCAATGCCAGGTGCTTAACGATAGTGCTCGCAGTTTGTCGATGAACGAGATCGCGGTCCGTGAGGGCATCCTCAAGCATCGTCACTACTGAATCACAGTAGTAGGCAGATTGGGGACCGACGTATTCAAAGACGAAGGACAGGGCTTTCAAACATCCAGTTCGTACATTGAGTTCAGCAGTCCGATACTCGTTCAGTATTGCAGGTATACATGTGAAGGCTAAGTTCAAAGGGTCAATGGTCATCAATATGTCATTTAAAGCAAGCCACTTACGACCACAAGTTTCTGCAACAATGGCGATGGCGACGGTACTGCATACTCGACTTTGACGCTCCTGAACTCGTAGATTCGTTAGAAGGACAGAGAGCACATCTTGCGGACCCAAGCTCTTCGCAATGTACCCAAAGGAGTTGACAGCCGCTCGGCGGATGCCCTTCTTATGAGCCTTCAGTAGATCAAGTAATTCGAAACAGATTCGCATCCACTCGCGGGCAGGTACGAATTCGGCGCCGCGATCAGCTGAAAAGGACTGATTAGGCTTTCAATTTTCACGGTGCCAAGTCGACGCACCTATACGACCGATCAAGTTGATAGATGCCTCTTGTACCTTTTCGTGCCTATTTCGCAGAATCGGGGTCATCCGGGGAACTAGATGAGAGAAATGAGTTCAAGTGTTTATGAAGTGGTGGTATTCACTCACGGAGGTCTTTGACGGGTGGGTTCATTTGCGTCATTCCGACGACGTTTGCAATAGCACCTTCAGCAGCGATGATACTACCGAGGGTGTCCGGATACTCCTCTCCCAATTGCTCAAACAAGACGAGGCCGAGTTTACTCAAAAGTTGATCCTCGCCGCATTGTTTGATGACGACAGCTAAACGAGTCGTTAAGTCTGCTGCCTGTTGTCGAACTTTCGCGCTCTTGTTGTTGAGTCGCCAAAGGATCGTCGACACAATTTGGGTGAGGTAGGGCTTGACGCGAATGCCAAGCGCATTAACGACTGTTCCGAAGCCATCCAACATAACTTGGTCTTCAGTGGTCTGCTCTTGGAAAGAATAGATGATGCCATCCACGAGCCTTACTTCCAGCCTCTCATCGATATCTGATGCTCCAAGAGTGGCAATCACCTTTGTAATGGTTTCCATAACCATCTTGCGATATGGCTCAGCCTCGTCTTTCAACTCGTTCACGACCCGCCCCACAATCTCCGCAACGCCGGCCTTTTGCGCAAGTTCTACCGTTGTTTCAACGACTTGTCGGTAATTACGTCGGTCTAGGGCCATACGGCGCACCCAGAATGCCTTGAAGAAGTCGGGAAGGATGTCTTGCTTGATGTAACCGGGCGTCACTCCTTCTGTCGCCGCACATTGCTTGACAACCTTTAATACGATCTTCTTCATCTCTTCGTCGGAGGTTTGAAATTCTCGAATCAGAATAACGGTAACTTCCTTTGTGTAGTATGATGCATACTCGGGGTCCATGAGGGGTATGATGAAGCCGATGGCCTTAAGGAAGGCCGCCAGACCCTTGCCACGGTGAAGACGGATGCCTAACCATAAAGGCTTTAACACGTTATCAAATGATTCGATTCCGTAGGGAGCCGCAGCCTCTGCCAGTGCAGCCAACCCAAGGGCGGTCATGGTCCTGACTTTTTGTTGTTCATCCGATAGACCATGGGCAATACAATCCACTAGATTTCGCAAGTGGGGCAAGACTGCACACCCCATCATGATAGCTATCTGCTGGACGATACGAATGCCCGTGTGTCTTGCCTGCCATGATTTCTTTGAACGACAAACAGCCTTCAAAAAGGGAAGTAGTGAAGGAATCCCTAGGGCAGATGCGACGACAGAGAAAGCCCGAGCCGTTGTATTACGGACGTATTCATCGGCGTGATCAATATCAGGCCTCATGGTAGAAATCATATGTGCGAGGCCCGCTGCTTTTGAGAGGTTAGAGATGATTTCGCGACCTTCAACACGGGCATAATAATCTTCGTCGATGAGGAGCGGCTCGATGACTACTAGAATTTTGTGGACATAGGGACGGACAAGGTCGTCAAGTTTATATAGAACGCGATCTATGACCTTGACCAGGAGATGACGTTCTTGATCTTCGAGCGTGCGCTCCATGAGGAGGGGAAGAATCTTGTCAAAGAGTGGTCCAGCACCAAACTCACGGGCCTTGTCGGTGATTTGTCGGAGCGCTGTCTTGCGGACGGGAGGCGTACCATTCTTGATTTTGAGGAGCAGTCGCATAATCTTCCTTTCTTTCATCTCATCCACTGAGAGTTCCGTCTCATCTTCTTCTTTGAGGATTTTGGCGAAATACTGGGCATCCTCAGGTTTGAAGAAAGCAAGGTTGCCGACTCCCGGGATTTCGGTCGGAAGCTCAGGAGCAAGTCCAGCTGCCGCCGCAACCGCAGCCGCGTCAGAACCTTCCTGGATATGAAACCCACCGACTTCGGTGTTGATCGGCGTCGCCATCATTCGACGAGGAGCAATCATAGGTGCATAACCAGCAGGAGGAGTGACGATGATGTATCCAGACGTCGGGAGAACGGCCTCGAGTTCTTCATCGGTTAGATAGCGATTGTGTTTATCTTCTTGCATGAACCCAGGAGCGTTCATAATGATTTGAGTCATTGGAACATCCACATTCGATGCAGCTGGTGTCTGATCCCAACGGGACCTTTTCGGGGTCTCTCCGGTAGTAGCTTCGGCTGGAGTTGCATCCCACCGTGAACGACGCTTTTTGGGCACAGAAGCTTCGAGAGCCTTGTCAGACCATTCTCCTGGTGGCTGGTTTGGATCTGTATTCTCGTCCGAGGGTTCCAACACATCCCATCTGCGCTTGCGTTTCGTCCCCGACTCTTTATTTGCAGCCATTGCAAGATCTTTTGCAGCTGCGAGCTCCCTTGCGATGTCCTCAATTTCCGCAGCTGGGGGTGTCCTGTCCAAGTCCATCTTCATCTTCCCTTCCTCCCGCTCCTGTGTCTCTTTCTCTTGAATGAGTCTCTTCACCCTGAGCTCCTCCTGCTCCAACCTCGACAACCTCATGGCATCCTTGTAACCACCTTCGACTTCCTTGCTATCATCGCTCTGTTGGAACGCATCCACACTGTCCACAGCGACACGGCTGAAACGACGATTATGATAGTCCGACTGTCGTGCTGCGATTTGTCGTTTGGAGGCTGTCTCTGCAAATGGATCGACATTTTCTTCCTCAGCTAGGTCTGCGAACTCTTGAAGGATTTCCTTCGGAGCTGTATAAGACTCTAGCAATCTGGGAGACCCTGGTGGAGACATTATACCTAGAAAACGAGTTGGAGGTTGAAAGCAGAATGCCCACAACTCACGCTGACAAACCACGCATCCGAATGTTCCCACGCCACCCGCCCTTATAAGCTACCCTTTTTTTTTTTTTTTTTTTTTTTTTTTTTTTTCACCCACGAACTATCACTGTAAGTCGTTCAAACTTGAATTCCATCTTCACGATGATTTCTTTGCCGCCCCAGTCGTAGCCAATGGCTTTGACGATCGGCAGAGCATATAGCCAATATCTTTTTGCATTTCTGATCTATTCTTCTCTCTCATTACAATCACTCATTTATTTCCCTTCCCAGGTCTCCAACCTCCCAGGTAAGTTTGACGTCAACCTCATTTCTTATTTTTTATGATGGAACCTTTCACCAACCTCTGGAGCTTCGGCGCTGAGGAAAAACATCATTCATAATACTAAGAACAGCCAGCTGATCTCATCCATAATCCTTGCTCTGAATTTACGTGTTCGTGCGCTAACCAGTATACTTACAGGATCTGTGCAGTACAACATAATTGGTTCTTATCATACTGGATTCTAATGTAGATATACACCGCCCATGCATTATCATAATACATGAAGTACATCAAGAGACAGTCAATATATAGACAGAACGATCGCTACGACGTGTCCTCTCGGCTTGAGCCATCTTGCCGACATAATTCGTACTTATCCAAGCCGGAACGCTTTAAATCACGGTGTGCGGGCTCATGTTGTCTCTTCACAATCATAATGCACCCCCACGGCGCAGGATACCCTTACTGGCATTGGCAGCGTCGCCCTAGCCGCTTCCTCTGGTTCTGCTTTGGTGCGGCCGCAGCTTCCCTATGGATGAAGCACAAAGAACATTCCCAGAACGGTCGGTTCTATGGTCACTGCATCCGTGCACCGATACAGCCCCCAAATGCCGAGGCATCTTCATCTTCATGGAGTCCCCGAGATATCTCACGAGCTATAAACAACATACCGCCCGATACGCATATGTTACACGAGTCCAACGCTCTCGACGAAGAAAAGGAGCGCTTGCGAGAGATTGGTCAAAAAGCTGGTGACAAAGTAAGTAGGCTCGCTTTCCGTCGTCCCGAAACGATGATCTTGACTGCATTATTAGCTCGCCGACCTGTCGGAAGCTACACTAGAGACTGTTTTGACGACTGTAGAGGTCCTGAAAGCAGTATGTTTTCCTGTTCGAGCAGGCTTGTTCCTTTTCTAAGGATGTTTGGCACAGAAACTCGCTGAACATCGAGCTGAACGGCAAAAACTATCTGAGGAAGAGAGCAAACGAAGGAGCTTGGATCGATCCGTGTAAATTAAAATACTTCATTGGTGACTTTTATGTAAATATCAAAAATACTTTATTCAGAAAACCATACGAGAACATAACATGGTGCATGAGTGCGGGTTGACGTTGAGGTGTCTTCATTGATGACCGCTTTCCTTCGATATGTTACACAGACTCTTCAGCTTCACCGCCGTGTTTTCTGTCCACATACGACGGTGCAACCGGCTTGGTCTCCCCTTGATCCTCCGCTATATATGTTCATTGTTAAAAAAGAATGGAATTTTGCGGCATGGACTTACGAGCCGAAAACCAGAAGTAGGTGATCAATCCGGCGATGATGATCACATAGGCGACAAAGTACAGCCAGTACGGACGATAGTGCTTTCACCGAAATTAGGTTTGAGATGAAGCGAGAAATGAGAAGGTCTTACATATAGAAAGAGTCCTGAAGATACATTAGCTCATTATTTGCAACGCAGTGAACACCTGATATGTACCAAAGAGAAGACCCCAAAAGTCGCTCGTGAGCAGGCTCAGGTTATAATAGGTGGATGACGCCAGGCGGTATAACCAAGGTGCCACAGTATACAAGATGAACATCGCTGTTGAGAATTGAACTCGGGTTTATATACAGAGACAAGCTAGATGAACCTGCGGTATATGCGACCAGAAGCCCGACTGAAACGAGTTATTAATAATTGGCATCAGATATTGCGCGCAGAACTCTTACTGTTTTTCCCGGACCAATTAGCTAGCTTCATGCCCTCATGTTCTAATCCAGCAGCTTGGATACCACTGATTATAACTCCAAACATGCCCAGTTGACCAACGACCTGAGAAAAGGAGTGTTTAATGATAATCTTACGGACCATGGGACACGTAACTGACTTCGTACAGAGGGCGTTTCCGGACGAAGAGTTCTTCCGTTGCATTTGCTGTGCAATATGAATATCAATCCAGAAGAAATAAAAGCAGACAACGCACTGAACCCATAGAGAGTAGCACCAGCGATCATGAAACCATCACCTTTCGCGCGGTTGAGTGCTGTCCAGTCCTTATCCGTGATTTCGTCTGAGGCCACGAGTAACCCGAGGCCAGCAACGCAGATGGCGACACCCTATTCATTCGGAGTAAATTGATGGGAAACTGAGGTCTGAAAATTGTGGAAACCAACGAGTATTTGTGTCCAGTGGTATTTAGGTCGCATATATACCCAAGAGAAGAACATGCATACTGGGATGGCCCAGCTGTAGGTGAGATGGATGGACGTCAAGGACTGTGAACAAAGAACGAAGCGGGACGTACGCATCAAGAAGCATGCAAGACAAGAGATCTGTATATTGGTATGCCTTGTGCTTTCAGATACAAGAGGGTCAACAGTAAGACCGATGGCATACCTTTACCACAAGGAAGTTTCCTTCGACGTCACACGCAGCCAGTATCACATCTGAATACAGCATATTTGAAGGGCGGTATGACGATTGGAGGATTTCAAACGTACACTTCCACCCGTCTACAAGGATCACTTTCGCCCACCCCTTTAGCCCGTCTGGTGTCGATGGTGAGCACAGAATGGAAATGGACATTTGACAGGACACACACACTGATAAATGGTATAGGGCGTATAGACAACAAATAAAGAGAAGTATCTGAGCCATATCGTTTTTCTCAGAACCACAAGCATGGGGATCGGATTGTGTACGCACAAGAAAAAGGTCTGTGTGGTCGGGAGGGCCCAGTTTCCATTGACCAATTCAGTTGTCGTGACATTCGTGCAAGTGATGCAAAGGGAAACTATCTGTCCAAAAATAAGGGACAGGATGAAGCGCTTCGTCCATACAGCCCTCCACCGTCGACCAAAACTCTGTATGAAACCCTTGGGAGAAGAAAAGTCCATTGGCGGGCGACCCGAATTGGCATGTGTACGATCAAAGGGGGTTGAGACCTCCACATCGGCGAGATTGTGACCCTTGAGGACGTCCTCCTGTTCTTGTTGATAGGTCATGGGCACGGACTGTTTGTAGAGGGACAGGGTATACGACAGGGAGATGCGATTCGCGCACCGTACTGCCAAGTGGAGTAGAGAGGGGTAGAGTCAGAGGAACTCGGTCGGGAGAGCCTTTTTATAAATGTTTGGTGATGAGATATCGATGATTCGCCATAGCCCATATGGAGGCAATCAAAGATTTTTCAGGTCTCTCCAGGCACTGTCCAGAGTCAGTGTCCACCTTCGTTGGAGATCTGGATACTGAGTATGTATCCCTTGGGGACCGACGGTAAGCGTTGAACGTCGAACTTTCGTCTTTTCGACCGTGGATTGGCTCACATAGGTCATGGTACTTAACTGTAATCATATCACGTGAAAAAACCTTTGAGATTGCATATGTATTTGCTCGTAACATGAGGGAATATTACATAATGACATGAGCAGCATCAATACTTACTTCTCCGCATTCATTCAACTTGCCAAATGTCGACGCTGCTAGCCTCCTTGTCGAAGGGCATGAGAGAGAGGGTGACCTTGGCCAATTGGAATGCCAGAAAATAACAGTCCTCTGATAAATTCACGACATTTTGAGCCTTCATTCGGTGCTCTTCATTTTCTGGAGGTTCAGACGGCTCCCAACCTCTTTGACCGGCGAAGTACATAGCTGGCTTCACCAGGAATGCTCATTTGCAGAGGATCAAATCCTTCGGACAATAAAACTTTCATCATGCCCAATTCATTCTTCATTCTAAAATTCGATCAATTCCAGCCACAAATGCTCCCTCGATGTATATACATACCGCCTATCATGACGTCAATATAGAGCGCATGATCGCACCTTTGAAAACCAGAATGGCCGCTCATGCCTCAGTGGAACAGGGCAAATATCACCCGTGTCGAAATTTACAGAGTTGTAGGACTCTATATGAAGTTTGTTCCAGCGGCCGAGAGGACGCGAGACGAGTTCGAGACACATAGAGAACGTATAGCGCGTACGCTCAGAAGGATCTGGTGGGTGATGTGAGGAGGAAAGATCGTTTGGGAGCCGGAATCGACCGCTGGCGTCGATGAGATTGGACAACTGGATTGTCGTACCCGACAGTTGCCAATTGCCTATGAAGAAGCCCTAGGACGTATAAGAAAACGGCCCTCGTGCCGACCGTAGAAAAAAGTACCTTCATGCGTAGGGAGGGTTTGAGAATGGGGATGACGTCCTTCGGCGAAACTTCATTAGTTAAAAGGGACAGAACCTGGCCATTGGGATAGAACCGGCTAATATGAGAGTGATCAAGAACAGAAAAAATAATCGCATTTGGCTGTATTGACTCACAGATATCGGTAGTACGTGACCATATGACTGATCTAGTACGGTAAAACGAGGTGAGAAATGGATGCGACGCTAGAGATGACATCACGAACATTGACCCATGAATTCTCGCTAGCTCCCTGCCGTCTAGTACGGTGATTAGTAAAGACAGTGACTGAGGACGATTTGACATACACGTAATGGCAAGTCGCAATATACACACCGTCCAAACGGACGCGTGGGTGTTCGATGAAAACACGTCGATAATCCGATAGACAGCGATCTATTACTGGTAACATGCTCTCAAAAGCAATCACCTGTGGAGGCTTATAAATCGCTGTCACGAAATCTCTGTCGACGAGAAAACGTGTTAGAGGCGCAACATGTACAGTGAGAGGCGGGTGCCGTACCTCCAGATGGATGACTCAAGGGCCAGGAGGCGGCACTTGCGGTTCACCGAAGCAAAACGTTCGATGGAGGTTGGATCGAGCTTGCGCAGGATCATGACGAGCAGCTCATCGGGAACTGCATGGAGGTGCACTGGCTCCCCCTCGACCTCGGGCTCAAACGTGAGGTTGGGTGGAAAGGCTGCGACGAGGGTTGCAAGGATGCTGGTGGTAGAGATAGTGTGATGGGCAAAATGTTTGCAGGAGAGGGATTGCTGGTGTTTGATGGTCAAGTCGTCGACTGGGGCCTTGCCCCTGCCGAGTGGGCCTTGCTGCGCTTCCATAACAGAGGCTAGCTTCTCTTCTCTGTGATATGCGCGGTCGACATGAGCATCCTATAAAAGATAACAGAAGGAATCGTGGCTGAGATCGAAGACGAGAAGGTGTTTACCATGCGAAAGGCTTGACGATAAAGAAGGAGTGCATCGTCGAGTTGACCGTCCTGCTCGTGCTCGAGCGCTTGACGATAGATGGTGAGGGCAGAACCGAGAGTACCTAGAGACCCGGATGTTCGTTGTAGAGAAGTTGGTGATATTGTTGGTGTGGGAGCACTTGAGCTGCCACCTCGATTCCCTGGCGCTGTTGGGGGCGACTTGGGTGCTGTGGTAGATGGAGGCGCCTTTCTGACCTGTAGCTCGGCCAGCCATTGCTGTCTGAACTGAGCAAGCTCCTCTGATTCCTCCCCACCTGGTTGCCGCTGCATGGGTTGATATAATAACCCCATTTCATTTTTGAAATACATAGCTGCTGACATAACGGCTAACATATCCACAACGGCCTCAAGTGTGTCCTGGCCACCTATTACCCATGGAGAGCAACAGGGATGAAGCCCTCAAGTGTCTCGAGATAGCCAGGAGACACCACGATGCCGGAAATGTGTCCTCCGCCCGCAAGTTCTGCCTCAAATCCATTGCTCTCTTTGAGTCGCCTGAAGCAGTCAAGCTGCTCTCGTCTATCAACGCCCGCTCATCGTCATCCGAGCCCTCTACATCTACTTCCACCGCGACAGAGGAACATCGTTCTGCGTCTACCACAAAGCAGCGCCAAACGCACAATACGGGGACCGACACGAAGCCAAACGGCACTGCGAGTGGGGCCGGTGGAGAGAAGCGGGACTATACCCCGGAGCAGGGAGCAGTGGTCAAGAAGGTCAGATCGTGCAAGGTCACTGAGTATTATGACATATTGGCGGTCAAGCGGGATTGTGACGAGGCCGATATTAAGAAGGCCTATCGCAAGGTATTTTGCATCTTCGCGCCGGCCTTTCTTTTTTTATTTTGACTAAGCTAATGCTTTGCGTTCGTAGCTCGCACTTGCTTTGCACCCTGACAAGAATGGAGCTCCCGGTGCTGATGAGGCTTTCAAACGTACGAATTCCTATCTCTTGTTGTACCTCGCTACATGTACGATCGACCTTTGTTCTCTATAGTCGTGTCCAAGGCTTTCCAGGTGCTGTCAGGTTTATTATCCCGGTTCTTCGGTTGTGCGTCATGCCTAAATCGTCTCTATCCCAGACCCGCAAAAACGGGCTGCATATGATCAAAGTGGTGGTGATCCTGAAGACCGATTTGGTGGCATGCCATCAAGACCAGGATTTTCTGCCAGTCCCTTTGGTGAACAAGGCGGAATGTTCGAGACAGAGATAAGCCCGGAAGATTTGTTCAATATGTTCTTTGGTGGGGGCGCAAATGCGTTTGGTCCCGGCGCTACTTTCAGCACATTTGGAGGCGGACCAGGTCGGTCTCCGTGTATTTTTTTCTGAGCCCATTGCAAACTTCCCATTTTGTGCCAGTCTTCACCACCACATTTGGATCTAATGGCTTCCGGACGACTCCGATGAGAGGACGACAGTTCCGACAAAACCAGAATACAGAGCCACGCTCAATATTCGTTCAACTATTGCCTTTGCTCATATTATTTGCGTTCTCACTGTTATCTGCGCTACCAAATATGTTTGGCACTGCACCAGTACCCGATCCGCATTTCTCGTTCGAACCTACCACGAGATACAATGTGGAGAGACAGACTGGAAGCATTGGTGTTCGGTATCATGTTAACTCTGCCGAGTTCACGGGTCATCCGGTCATTGGTGCGGAGCTCGCGCGCGAGCGTGCCGAAGGAAAGGGAAAGGATAAGAAGGTGAAGAGGGGACCTGCGGTGACGAAATTTGAGAGCAACGTGGACCGAACATACACACAGCAGCTGTATGGACAGTGTCAGCGGGGGCTGGACCGGAAGCAGCGGGCCAAGGACGAGGAGATTGGGTTGTTCGGGATTGGGACCGATTGGGGGAAGGTCAGAGGGATCGAGAAGGAAGTTGTAGAAAGCTGTGAAGAGTTGAAGAGATTGGGAGTAGTATTCAGTTGATAACGCCGACGTATAATGCTCTATTTATTTATTTTGGAATGAATGTAAAATTCCATGCATTTTGTGTTATGATTGAGCTGCAGCCGCCCTCTCCTTCTCCAGTTTGACATAGAAATTCTCCTGGCGTTCCACTGCATAATCGTTTAGCCAGTAGCAGGTCACTTGGCTTGCAGACTCACGATGTTTGAGATGGGATCCGTACCTGGGAGGGTGTCAGCAAGGCATGGATTGTTCAAAAGGACAGACATACCAGTACGCGTATCCGAGACCGGTGCCGATGCCGAGGGCGCAAGACATGTCGACCCAGAATCTTTTCCTGAGCATGCCGGTGATAGGGGCGATGGCCATTGGTCTGTCTGGGATGGTGGTTTGAGTCTGAGGGGGAGGAGTCGGGCGAGGCAGCGGGCAAAGGGGGCCAAACAGGTTTACGTCAGCATCCTTCAGGCATTGCTCGGACAGCCCCATCGCTCGTGTCCTCCTCTCGTCTGTCCACCATCGTCTCGCCACCGTTGCCCTCCATCCGCTGCGATACACACTCCCCAGTCCACACCACAGGTATCGCCCCCACTTGCCCCGAGATCAGGCCCTCGTTCCGTCCACACACACACACACACACACACAGCGTGACCCTACACTGCTCTTTCACATCCATGGAAGACCCGTCAGGCTCAGGAGGCTGGCGATTTGCCCAATGTTTTGGCGACAAGGGCGAAGTCGAAGACATCACGGAAGGTGCGCTGCGTTTCTGGCCATCCTGCACCTCACCATCGCTTACACATGTCCTTCTCTGATCAGCCGACATCATCTCTACAGTCGAGTTTGACTCCACAGGGAACTATCTCGCCACCGGAGACAAGGGAGGCAGAGTCGTCCTCTTTGAGCGCAACGAATCGGTCAGTATCGCCTCTCTTGCTACAAGGTCGCGCCTTGTTCTCTTCGGCATCATGCTGATTGTCCCCTTGATTATGTCACTATCTCGTTCCGGTCTTTTCTGACTACTCGACATCCCTTTCCTTGTCGTGCGACGCGCTTTTCCCTTCATCACAGAAAAAGGGCTGTGAATACAAGTTTTATACAGAGTTCCAATCACACGAACCAGAGTTCGATTATCTCAAGTCTTTGGAAATCGAGGAAAAGATCAACAAAATCAGATGGTGCAGACGGCAGAATTCTGCACATTTTTTACTGTCGACGAATGGTATAGTCACCCAGATCTTGGATCCCGACGAAATACCAACTCTTCCATTCATAGACAAAACGATCAAACTCTGGAAGGTGTTTGAAAAGTCCCTCAGGGTGGTCTCCGAATCAAATCACTTCGATGGCCAACGCCAACTACCTCCCCCAACATCCCCAAGTCATCTCAGGCTACCTCGGATGGCGCAGCAAGATCACATCATCGCAGCCGTCCCTCGTAAAGTCTACGCCAATGCTCACGCTTACCACATACATTCCATTTCGGTCAATTCTGATCAAGAGACTTATATTTCTGCAGATGATCTGCGGATCAACCTGTGGAATCTTGGTATCAGCGACCAAAGCTTTAGTGAGTACATCGCCCCCTCTTCCACAATGAACAAATTTTCAAACCCAACATCTCCGCAGATATCGTTGACATCAAACCTGCCAATATGGAAGAACTGACAGAGGTTATCACTGCCACCGAGTTCCATCCAACACATTGCAATCTCTTCATGTACTCGAGCTCAAAAAGTAACATCAAACTTGCCGATATGCGTGATTCTGCACTGTGCGATAGTCACGCGAAATGTCTGTCACTCCTATTTTCTCTGCGTCTCACACATCTTTTCCTGAATTCTGTGTTTACAGGTTTCGAAGAAGAAGAGGACCCTACCACGCGGTCTTTCTTCTCAGAAATTATTTCGTCAATCTCGGACGTCAAATTCAGCCATGATGGTCGCTACATCCTTTCTAGAGACTACCTGTCGCTCAAAATCTGGGACGTCAACATGGAGTCAAGACCGGTAAAGACCATCCCGATCCATGACCATCTCCGCGGGAAATTGTGTGATCTATATGAAAACGATTGCATCTTTGACAAGTTCGAATGTGTATGGGGCGGAGATGATAAGTGGGTGACCCTCCTTGTACTGCATTTGCCCTATGTGCAAAGATGATGACGCTGCATCCAGACATGTGCTGACAGGCTCATACCACAATTTCTTCCGAATATATGATGCCGATACCATGAACGACATTGTTCTGCAAGCGGACAAATCGGCCTTCAAGGCCAAGAAGATCGGTGGACCTCTTCCCGGGAAACAGGGCATGAAGAATGGGCAAAGGGGCTTAAGAGAAGCAATGCAACTGGACACGCTTGACTTTAACAAGAAAATTCTGCATGCCAGCTGGCACCCCAGAGAGAACACTATTGCTGTTAGTCTCATATCTAAGACGTTTTTTGTTTCTACTTTCAGCTAACTCGTTCTTTTCTTTCTGGCAGATTGCGGCGACCAACAATCTATTCTTGTATAGCGCTGCATAATAGAGCGATTGCATTTTTACGCATCTCTTTGCCCCGCCACGATAGACGAAATCACGAGACGAGACGAGACTCGTTGCATCTTTCCGCATGGACAATCAATTTCCCCTTGCGTGACTTTTCGCCTGCTTACACCCTGTTCCTCCATCCCCTTCCATTTCTTTTTGCCGAGATACAACATGACTGACTTACAGGCACGCCACTATTTATTCATCCCAATCTCAAGGTTTAATACGGCCAATTCCCACTTGACATTTACTCACCGCCCTCGGCCCTTATACCTCCACCGTCTTCCTGTCCTCGTGTCATCCTCGCTGTCTGCGTCACGGACTTTTTCCCTGCTGTTTGTCCTTGTGACAATCGCTCATTCCATTCAGTCTTTCTCCTTACTTTACAGTCCTTTTTGTGTCATTTCGTTTCTGTTTCTCACATAGCGGGCATGTTTGGTAGATGTTCAGGTATTTGGGTCGTGGAAAGTAGTAATCAAGTAGTGAAATAAAGGGTCCTTGTATGATATTATTCATCTACTTTTCTCTCGATGAGCGTCGCTCAAACACACATGCGCTTGTCTCGCGAATCGCAAACAGGTTATCTGTTTGACTTTATCGTCAATTTAATTACATCCTATGCGAAACCAAAAGGTACAAAATACAGAAATCGTTTTTCAGAAAGCCCAGGCCTGGGGGAGTGGAAGCTGGATATCTTATCCGCGGTTGTAGGGGAAAAAATGGGGCCCATACCAAATATAAAAACAGACATGAAACAGTGGGTGTCGAAAGGTGGGGAAGAAGTACATACAGCGAGGAAGTGAAAAGAGGAGAGGAAATGAGCGAGGGGGGGGGGCGAGAAATGCTGGATTGTTGGAGGCATGATGTAGCGATCAATGATTGGAATGCGATAACCGGAGGCCGGAAACGGAGTGGAGAGGGAAGACAATGCAACGATGCGATACAATGATGCAAAAGAAAGAAAAAAAAGATTGCGAGTGAAAGCCTCCAAGCATGCTTTCTTGAGTTGGACGAGTTGTTGTTAGACTGTTCATTCACAAGTTCAAAGGCGGTATTGACGACATGAAAAAGTTGTTGCGCTGCATCGAGCTTGTGCTGCGCGATTTTGAGTTGGGGTGGTGGTGGTGATTGTGATGCTGATGATGTTGATGCTGATGATGTGCCGGACCAAAGCTCTTGCGCTTCAATTTGCGTTCGCGCCTCAACTCCTTGCGGCTCTTGTGCGGGTAATGATTCTGCTGGTGAGGGGGAAGATTATAGTGGTTGTGAGGGGGCGGTGGCGGGGGCATATTCGTGGGTGTGCGGTCGCCATCGCGGTGATCTCGAATGGGGAAGATGACAGGGGAAATGACGAGGCTCATCTTCCGCGGGCGGTTCTTGTTGGGTTTGGCAGACTTGTTCGACCACAGCATAGCGCTGAGCGGGCTCGACTTCATCATGCTTTGGTAGTCGGTTTGGATCTTGGGCACGGTCGCGTCGGAGCTCCAGTCGGGAGCGCCAACTGGTTCGCGGCTCTGGCGGAATGAACCAACAGACATGAGGTCCCACCGATTCTTGCCCGGCTTGCGGGACGACTCGTTATCTGTCGAGAAGCTCTGAGAGTCGGAAGGCTCAGGAGCCAAGAAGGACGCTTCGAGAAGCTCGTTGAGATCCACGATGTCTGCCGCGGCCATCTCGGGCGGTGCCATGCCAGTATCCTCTGCCACGGGCGAAAGGGGTTGGATTGTGGGAGTGCTGGACACTGATTGCAAGGAGGCAAGGAGGTGGTGCTGGAGAAGGGAATCGACCTGAATCCCAAACGACCATAAGCATGACATTCCTTTTCAAGATGAGCAAACTCACACTGCTGAGGGAGGGTCCTCGGCGGCGGAATCTCGGATGGGGAGACGGAATGTCTTTGGCCGACCCATCAATGATAGCTTGTCGAGTCTCTTTGACAAGTTCAAAGTGTCCCGTGCGCGGACCGGCACGACATCCCAAGCTTTGGCTCCTCGAAAATATACCCTCAACCTCGTCGTGGTCATCCGAGTCCCAGAAAACCCTCCCAGAGAGGATATCAGCCGGTTTTGGAGAGCTCATGTTTGCCAAGAACGGCTTGCGGTCCCGTGGGGCCGGGCTGACGCCAGGACTCATGGTGGACAAAGGGTTGATCGCAGAGAGACTAAAGGGGAGGTTGAAAAGCCTCATGGCTCGTTCGTTAGGTAAATCATCCTCGCCCACAAGCTCCTCGTCTGTGGTATCACCTTCAGCTTCACCTGCATCTTCTTCGTAGCCACCATCGTCGATATCGGACGACATCTCAATGTCGCTTTCCTGGCTCAAGGAGGGAGTGGTCTCACGGTACTGAGCGGCATGAGCTTCAAAGGCCATATCCAAAATACCCTGGCCTTCCTTGAGCCCGTTTGTGAATATGATTTGTCCATCCCAGCTTTCGGTGACCTCAAAGGCAAGTTTGTCTTGTATGGAAGCCTCCATGGCCGAGGCGAGATCAGAGGGATCGCAGTCATGGCCATGGCCGTCGTCGTCAGAGCTGGAAGATGATGCGTCATTTCCAGGCTCTGAAGAAGAAAGGTTTGCAAAGAAAAGATCAGCGTCGAAGCTGGATTCTTGATCGTCATCGTCGGACCAGCTGGTGGCGAGACCGACGTATCCAGCGCCGACGGCGTGACCACCCGTCTCTTCGGCATCTTCTGGCTGTTCTTCGTCGTCGTTTTCGTCATCATCTATGGTGGCGTCGGTGTCGACGTCCATATCGACATCGCTGGGACCTTCACTGTTTTTGCGAGGGCGGATGACCCAGGCATTGTGAGAGTCTCTTTTCATGGTGCCGTCGTCACCAAGAAGCTGGCGGCGTAGGCGGGCACGATCGTTGATTTCTGAGCGGATGAAATTTTCTTCCTCGGCCTCGATGGAGGAATCGGAGTCTTCAAAGGTGGAGAGGTCACCAGAACCATCGGAAGCGGAGGAATCGGAGGCGCGGGAGGAGAGAGCGGAGGCAGAGACAAAAGTGGGGAACTGGTCCGAGTGTGCGGGGTCGTCGTCGTCATCGTCGTCGAGGACATGATTGGGATGACGCAAGAGATGACGGTTGTCAAGATCGCTAAGATCGGAAGAATCTGTGGAAAGAACGCGTTTGCGTTTTTTGGCGGGTCCGGCAGACTTTTTCTGAGCGGATCTTGGTTTGGGGGGGGCGGGTGGCCTGGTGACAGATTTTTTCATGATAGGCAGAGGATGAGGTGGGTGGGGTCCGGCTGCGGACCGGGCGGCGGGGTGACGGGGGGCGGGGACGGATTTGGGTGGCCGGCCTCTGCGTTTGGTATTGGGAGCGGGAAGCTGATGCGAAGGATGGGGGTGGAGTGAAGATGACTCGAGGTGTTGTGTGTGGGGCGGCTGTGGACGCCTTTGTCCCAGCATGCTTTGAGGGACGGTGAGCTTGATTTTTAGAGATGGGAGATGTTTTGGGGGGGAGGGGATGGTGGATCGGACGAGGGAGGGAGAGGCGGCGTGGAGGGCACTGAACTGGACCATGGAGAGGGGGCCGGGGGTGAGGGGCGCGTGTGTGTTGCGGCAGGTGCACTCTCCGTCGCAGACAGGACAGATATGGTCGCCGTCGTCGTCGTCGTCGTCGTCGTCGGGGATGTGGAGGTTCAAGGGGGTCCCCATGGACGGGGATTGCACTTGAGAAAAAAAAAAGATGAGAGGTGAGGGCTGTGGAAGAAAGAAGAAACAAACGAGTGAGAGGATCTTTTTGCATGTACTGAACATGAGGGGGAGATGAGATCCAGAATTGCAGGAGAGAGTGTGTGTGTAGGCGAAAATGCAAATTTACTTGACCTATTTAAACTTTAGTTGAGCACATGACCTTGTCACACTCAGGCTCGTACGACCATTGGCAATGACAAGCGCAACTCAAGCAAAGGACAGACTATTCACCCAACTCGCAGGTAGTCTAGGCCGAATGTCCAGGGCAATCGCACAGACCGTCGATCTCTGTGAAACCCTTCAAGTCGATCTCCACGCCATGCGCACTTTTGCAGGCTTGGATGCAGCCAAGTTCACTCTACCCTTGTTCTCTCCTCCTTCCTGCTTTGTTCACAATGCCATTCTACTAGATTCATGACCGTTGCCTCGATCATAAACCAAGATGAACCTGAACACTCAGCAATCCCAGAGGGAGGAGAGTAATCGTCAATACACATTAGTTTACATTTTTGACCGTGCCCACGTCATCCAATACAACACCCGCTGGTGTGACCCGACCATCTGATGTTCTTCGATCAATCGAAACACCCCTTGGCACCCTTCCACATAGCTCCGTTGACCTTCTGACCCTACACCAAGATCCTATCGACACAAGGTCAGACCCGATCATCCACCCCCCAATCACATTACCTTGTAGTTGTTTTCCATAGCCTGGAACATCTTGATCACATATCCCACCTGTTTTTGATTATCCTCCGCCATCGATCTGTCACCTGCCTTCTCTTCCTCGAGCCTGGAAGCGAGGTTCCCTATCACGGCTATATAGAACGACGTTCAGCAAGCAAGAGCGGGGGACACAATGCCCACCCCAATACCTCGCAAGATACATTCTCGCTCCCTCCCATAATTGGTCGCGGAGATCTGGTAATCAGCTCCAGCCGCAAGACCCACCAGCAGTGGATGGCGACATCCATCGATTGACAGAACAAGGGCCACATATTCCCTTTCTTGCTGCCATTGCATCGACACCAGGGCCCCCATCAGCAGTTTAAAGTACCGGTCCCCAAATTCCTGAAAGCGTACACTGAGCATTTAATCTCCCAAGTTAATGAAACAACCAACGAGATAGGTCATGGGGTCCAGCTTTAGAACCCTCAACATGAGGCTCAGGTCGACGCGATAACACCGCCGTCCATCGGGGATTTCAGCCCATGACTTGGTCAGATCTAGGAAATTATGCCATGCCTGTGCGGGAACCTTTACATGTATTCTGACCACCCGAGAGTCCAAAAAACAAAACTTGCCTTGGCTCCGGAACGAATCAGAACATCGGCACATCCCAGCCAACAATCGAGCCAATCGTCCACCTCGCTGTAATACCTGGCAGACCACCCAGCATCTTGTACCAGCTTGCTCAGATGCCGCCAGCACAACCATACCAAATGGGTTTTGTCAATCGCCTGGGAGCCAGGGTCAGAATCCTTCATGTAAAAATGCTCAGAAGGCATGCCGCACTGTCTTCAAGGCATCATTTTTAACTTTAGGGTCCGACGCTGGTGCTGGTGCAGCATCCACACCAAGAGCAGCAAGGAGCACAGGGTCGTCATAATCCATGTCGAAAACCCCATATTCTTCCTGACTTTCTTGGGCGAAGGGGAGGGGACTAAGGCGTGGGCGTTCAGGGGGCGGAAGTGTTACTTTCCGTGCTGCCAAAAAGCACTGCAACGTTCGCCTTATCTCATCAGTCGTTCTTGAGGCGCTCGTCAAGGACTGGTTGAGGAGAATTTGAGAAAGGCTCGCTGAATATTTTTCAGCACAAGTCGTCAGGCAACAGGCACGACTTACCAAGCAGAGCAGGATCGGGATACTCTGACTCGTTGATAATCCGACGAACGGCCCCAATGAGCATCTGCACGGAAAACAGCAATCTGTCCCTCATGATAGGCAATTGCCGTTCATCTGCCCCATTGCCCGTCCTCAGGTTCTTGAACTCGGTCACAAGCACACCCGCGATGGCTTCCACCCAATTGATGATCCCCTCCAACGATAACTGGTTGTTCTTCAAGAGGATCGCAAGATACATCAACCCTCGGATAACAGCAAGGCGTGTCGTTTCGTCCGCGTCCGAGAAATCGACGTATGTCCGCGCGTGGTTGATTCGAGAGACCTGGTGAGAAGGGTCCAAGTAGATACCAATCGCGACCGCGCTCAGTCGGTTGCACAGCATCGAAAGATCCTTCACAACCGTCGGATTCTTTTTCGAAAAAGGAAGAGACCCGATCGGTATAGCCAAGGACAAGAGTTTCTTCGCTCTTGGTGACAGCGTCCGATCGAAGTGGGTACTGTCGGAACTGGCTGCCTGAACAAGAAGTTTCAGGAAGAGCATGAACGCAGTGTCACCATGCCCATATTTCGAAAGCATGCTCCAGTCATTGAGCAGCATGAATTGCGGATATTCTGGCCTTTCGTGGCGGAGACTGGCAAACTTGCGGCTGCGAAAGATCTCAACGAGCTGGTTGAAAAGGATGGAGGCATCGCCGAGCTGCCAGTGCCAACGGTTCCAAAGGTGGAAGCAGCGGAGCGTGACTAAACCAATGTACTCATCACGTTTGTCCAGACTGGCGTTTGACAACGCCCTGTCGGCGACGGGATCGGCAGTCAGTCGAATCTTCTTGAGCGCCAGTACGACGAGCTCCCAAGACGCCGGAAGTCTCGAGGCACTGGTTGTCATTCCGTGAACGGAGAACTGCGTCAACGCACAGACACTGAATATTGCCCGCCATATCGTCTCGCTGGCTTCAAGACAGGTTTTGGAGCTGTTGGAGGTTTCCAAGGCCTCTGTAATGACCGACCAAAAAGGATGGATTTTCTTCCCGGTGGACGTGGTGGCTATATAGGTGTCAAGCAGATGGAACAGGCATACCCACAGTTCCGCTGTCGTGTGGGCAGTGCACGTACCCTCGAGAACGTCCCCATCTCTGATAGGCGCCATCGTCTGCATCAAACCAAAATTCAGGAGGACCTGGACCAATACCGAGACGGATTGTTTCAGAGGGTTCGGAGGAGAATCTATAAACGGCAACCCAATGCGAGCAGACAGTTCAACTGCAAACCAACATATACTGAGGACCGGCTCATCTACCGTATCGGCTTCAAGGTGTAGTTCCCGTATGCGAGCGATGCTCTTCAAAACCAGATCCTTGACTGCTTCCTGTAGGACGTTGGACTCGGCCTCGCTCGCGGTCACCAGAAACCAGGACGTCATCTGCCCGCCGATGTGCAGCAGCATACGCCACTCCTTGTCATCTTCTACAGCATCAAGGCCAGGCAGGCTGGTCACTAGGTCGAACAGACCGTCAAACAGCTGAACCAGTGATTTCAAGAATGCTTCAACCCCTGACCGGGGTTCAAGTTTGATTTCACAGAGTATAACAGATGGCGGAACCTCAGGCATGTTGTCAGAAGCAAGCGCAGTGATCAGCTCATGAAGCCACCCTCGGCCGGTATACGTATGTGGGCCAAACTTGTAACCGGAGGGAAGGACAGGAATGTCGAAATCGCCGTGTATGCTCCGAGGACCGCGACCTTGCTTTGGTGTCTCGTCGTCCCCGAGGTCAGGTCTCTCCTGCATTTCCGGATTACTTGGCAAGGGCGATCTACGCCGTTTTTTCGCCATCGGTGGAGAACGCAGGGGTGTGGCCCAGTCTTGCGATAGAGGAGCCAAGGCTCGGTAGAATCCCTCATCTTCTACATCAACCGTGACCATAGCTGTTTCTCTCCGACCAGTAACGATATGCATATTATCGGACTGAAAAACGTAGATGCTGTTTTGCTTCGCTCGAGCTCGTCGTTCTCTTTCCCTTTGTTTGCGCGACTTTTTTTTCGGTGGGTCATGTCTTGTGAATAGGTGAGCCACGGAGGTGTCATGATGATGAGAAACGACATCAGCATCCGATACAAGTGACCTTGATGAGGAATGCGCGCCTCTTTCGCCTCGTTGTGGGCCTGAGGCTCCTTGTTTTGCGGCGCGTTTGAAATTCAAAGAGGTTTGGCGCTCACGTCCAGACCTTCGGCCGCCGCCTATAGTGACATCCAGTTTGAATTTTGATTGTCCACGGACAGCGCGGCCCGAGCGTCTTCGATTTCTCTGTTTCTTCTGCCCACCAATGGTTGTCGTTCTTGTAAGCATCCAGTCAATGAGACTTTCCTCTCGTATGCGTCCTCGACGCAAAGTCTGATTTTCTGCAGAGGGTTCTCCGAGATAGGCTTGTATTTGATCGTCGTCGACTCCCTCTTCGGAATCCTCATCAGAATCGTCTGAGATGTCTATAATGTCCGGATCGACCGGCCTCATGGCATCCCCAGGCGTGATTTCAGATTCAAAGAGATCGACCGATGCTGGTTGATCTGGTCCTGAACGATGGAGAGAATCACGATCGTCGTCCGAGGTTTCCGTATCCCCTTTGATCTCCCAGACGTCCTTGGGTTTGAGTGCAAGTCGAGTCCTCGTTTGGCCAGGAGCTGGTCTGCTCTCCTCGTCACTCTCCGACAGAGTGAGAGAACGTTCTCGGGTGACACTACGCCTCTTTTGCGATGTATCGTTTCCTGCGGCCAGTTTACGGATCATAAAGGCTGGCATCATTCGGTTTAGTGCTTTGAAACGTTTCCTAGATTTCGGGTCCAATGAGCGATCCAAATCTGAGTCCTCATTATCAGAGCTGGGACTGTCATTGAGCGAGTAATGATCGCCCTCTGTGTCAATATGAGTTTGATGCTCATGAAACTCAAGTTGGTCGTATGGGGACGATGTAGGAGGGACATTAGAACCCGGTGATATTGGTCTTCGGTTACGCGAAGTAAAAGACGTATTTGAAGTCGATGGAAATGGAGCATCCGGAGGACTCTGCGAGTATCATGAATATCTGAGGATTTTGATAGTCGAAGGCTACGCACGGGAGAAGTTGGATGATTCCACATCATGTCCGCTCCCTGAGCAGTGTCCCAAATTTCGTGACGAAGGGGGAAGGCCTTGGCTTTCTGGTTCCTTTTTGACAATTCTTTTGCACGCTCCTTGGCTCTGAGCTGCCGCACGGCGCGTCTTGCTTCTTTCGACAGTGCACGCAGTTCCTCCGCTTCCTCTTCGTCCATCGAAGGTAGATCCTGCAGTATTTCTGGGTAATGTATTGGAGGCTCCTTGTTGAGAAGACTTGCAGGACGCTCGGTGGGGTCACAGCCGAATCCTTCATCGGGTACCCAGGGCTCTTGAGATTCCTCGTCATCCTGGTCAGCTGGGTCGCGGCGTCGCGGGTTTCGTGTTGGGCTGCAAAACTTGACAATAGCATCGGGGTTGGAACTGAGAGCTTGCTTGTACTGATACTTTTCGACAGTGTACGGTTTTAGTTGATTGGGGCCGCGCCGGCGCAACAGGTATCGTGATGCATTGGGTAAATCATCTGGTATTATATCGTTGAGGAGGTCGTTCTCCTTGGAGGGTATCGCAAGATGGGGAGGTGGAGAAGGGCTTGGCGAGGCTATGACGGGAGGTTCTGGGGTGCGCCTACGAATTTGGGATGACGGGAGTGGAGGAGTCAAGGGCGACATGGATCGTGGAGAGGGTTGGTTATCGGTGTCAATGGCTGGCATTTGGTCTGGATGGTGATCGAATAATAGACAGAGTGGATCGGGGGACTGTGAGGAGTGGGAGACATGTACTGGAGAAGATGGTGCGCTACTGCCGAAAAGTGAGTGACCATCGTAAGAAGCATTGGCTGGGGATGTTGTCGACGGTGAGCTTGATGTTTGAGGGTGATGATGACCAGCCTTGAACCGTTTCCTCGGCGAGTGATTGTCGTCACGAAGATAGATGGTCGCGGCTAGCAGCTCCTCCCTTTCTTCAGCATCAGAAGTCTCCACATAGTCGTCCACGACGACGAAGTCCATACCTCTGTCGCGTTCCGAACTCCGATCCTCATCCGTTCCGTGATCACGTGCTTTAACTCCTCCATCTCGACATCCTCCATGAATGACGCCCAGAGCCATCGACCCGTAACATCCAAGGCACGAGGCATCTGCAAGTACTACACAACAACAAGAGGCTGTTTCGCCAGAGCCTCCTGCAAATTCCTCCACATCTCCGAGCCAGAAGCCTCTCAATCACACAGTCCTATCCTCACCCCGTACGACAAGGCCAAGCGATGCAGATACTACGCCAATGGTTGGATCATCTTTTGCGTCGAATTGTCATCAAATTTATTCATATCTTACCAGGATATTGCAAGCGGGCAGACAAATGTTGGTTCTTGCACATAGATGACACCACAACGACCGAGCACCGTGCAGAAGATGACAGCACAGAAGAAATCTGCTGTAGCATTTGCTTCGAGAAACCAGCTACCTTTGGTTTACTTGGTCCGTCCCTGTCTCCTTTGAACAACAGTTGTCTCACAGGTCATGTATAGATGGATGCAGTCATATCTTCTGTCTCCAGGTGAAACATGCCCTCTCATGATAGCTTATTCACTCATTTCACCCTCTATAACCAGTGTATCCGTCAATGGCGTCAACCCTCTGTCAAGTGGGGAGATGTCACCGAATCAGGCAACACTAAAAAGTGTCCAATGTGCCGTGCAAGATCTCGCTACATCATTCCTTCCTCGCAATTCTGGACGAACGGACAACCAGAAAAACTGCGCCTGATTCAGAAATATAAGGAGAGCATGAACAGGGTGCCGTGCAAGTGCGTACGAACCCGACCTGATCGCTGAAACACGTCGCCTATCGTCTATCTAGATACTTCAAGGAAAGCAGAAACAAGGACCCTGCAAACCCTTTATGCCCTTTCGGAAAAGAATGTTTTTACCAACATCTCAACGATGATGGATCTCCGTATATATTCAAGGACGGCGCGGATGCCTCTATGCTGGTACGCAATCACGTCGTGGTCGCAACTGACGCCTGATTTTAATCTCATCTTTCAAACAGTCATATCAAAATAATATGCGTAGATCAAGAAGTGATCCGTTCTCCTTTCGTCTGGGCGGACAATCCATTATCCCTTTTCCACTTACTTTGGACGTTCACGCTGGCTCCGACGCCGACCTGGATGCCGTGAACTTGGCAGGAACTATCGCGATGGACATGTATGACAGGATGGTAGAGGAGGTCATGGAAGGTCAAGGACCGCCACAACGAAGGGGCAGAAGAGCTGGGAGAACTCCAGGAACGAATAATGGCATGGTCGACCAAGCAACTCTGGATAGGGCGAGGCGTCGAATGATGGCTGGCGCGGTAACCGCTATCCAGGCAGAATTGAGCAGGCTTGACCCCCGGAATGTAGAAACCACGAGACCGGTTGTTGTTCCCGGGACTCTGGCCCCATCAGAATGGGATTGGGCTGCGAATGGAGCTTGGGATGGCGAAGTCGACCACGGCCCCACCTGGGGATGGAACGATCCTTTGACAGAACCCACCATCCCCGCCGATACGGATGTCATAGAGCGGTTGGGAATCCTGGTGCGTCATCATTCTTTTGGCATGGCGCCAGGATACTCATGAGAATCTAAAAAGGCTGATCACATGTTGGGATCGCTACACGAGAGGGACACGCTTCCACCGCTTGAGCCCATCATTGAACCTACATCCCGAGAGGCCGAGGATCCAAATGCGGAAGATGACATACCCGCGCTGGAGAGTGTGTCTAATTCGAGTGAAAGCGAAGTTGAAGATGGATCGGACAGCGAACCGTCTGATTACGATGAGGAGGCAGAGGCAGAGCGGGTAGAAAATGCGGTCCGGGCCTTTGATCTCGTTTTCAACGGGCCCCCCGGGAACGAGGAAGGGTCCAGTGTCCGGCCCCTGTTTCGTAATTGGAACCAGCCCCAGCCCCAGCCCCAGCTCACACCTCCGCCTCCCGCTCCGGAAGCGAGCTCAAGATTCAGCACTGTGGTGGGAAGAGACGACAGGGAGATCAGGTACATCAACACCGACGATGATGATGCTGGGAATCAAGGCGACGATGAGGGAGAAATCGGCGACTTTCAAGAAGCTGAAGCGAAAGCAGGAGAGGAAAGCACAGACTTGACCAGCGAACCGCCTCCATTTGTGACGGACGGACGAGGACGGGTTGTATGGAGTAACAAAGCTCCAGAGACTGGGGAGATGGCGTCGCTGGCCACGACAGGCTCTGCCGAACCACCCGTCGACGATAACCCGAATGCACCGCGGACTTTTCTCGGGCGGGTGTTTGGCGTGCTCTTTTAGACTTGTATAGTATGTAGGCAAACAAATAATAAATTACTTGTCACTTGCATGTCGCTGTCAACGACGTCCAACATCAAAGCACAGCTCACCGACCAGCTCGGCGCCAACGCCCCCGAATACTTTGCGGCGATAAACAATTTTGCTACCGGGAGATGGTCCCGCCAGGAGTTCGAGGATGCCGTCGTCCAGCTGCTTGATCAGCCCACCCTCATACAACTCCACAATGCCCTCATCATCTCTTTGTTCGACGCAACGACCCACCGCCAGGCGCCCCCTCCCATACAACCCCCTGCTTTGCCACCCAAACAACTCCCGCTGAAACGCAGACGCGTCGATGACTACAACAACCCTCTCCGGTCCACGCGCCTCAAACGTTGGACTCTGGGCGTCGGCAAACGCGAGCGTGATCGTATCCGCGCCATCGACTCCGTAGAACCTCCCACTTTTCGACCACCCACAGACGAGATATCGAGTGAGCGAGGCGTAGTCCTCTTGTCCGAGCGCGGCGGTATGTGCACCCATTCTCGCCATCATTCGTGCTGACTGCGAACAGATCCACCGGGCAGTCGTCTGCCAGTACATCTTTTCTCCGTCAGCCGTGCACCGACGCTGAATCACGTCGCTGACCGGATGAATCTCATTTCAGCCCAGAATAACATGGGACCGCCTGCTCGCGATGTCCCTGCTCTCATGAACCTTGCTTGCGAAGTACGTTAGTTGCCATTCATCTCGCTATCGTGACACTCATGCTCCAAACAGACAAAACTCAAGCAATTAATCACGCATGCCCTCACCCTCACCTCCACTTCGAATGCCATCTCCTCAATATCTCTCACTGCGCCAACTCAGGCGACCCAACGTCCTCAACCCGTCCTCGACACAGCCGCTTTTCAGACTCTGTTTACCATCTCACCTGCGGATCTTCCAAACAAATCCGCTACGGCCATGCGACTGGCAATTGGAGAAACGGATGTCGTGGATGACACTCATGATGATGTCGCACTCTTGAAGGATCGAGAAGTCAGGGACCAGCGGTGGCAGATTGTTGCCCTACTTGCTGAGAGAAGTACCGTTAGAGATGTTTTGCGCGGACTTGCATAGTCTCCCTTTTCTCTTGTATCTCTACAATCGACTAAGACGATTGCGAATTACAGGTGGGCGAGGTGGGCGAATTAAGGCGAAGAATGACTCATTGATGATAAAAGTATCCGTTTACTTGGCCTGTACTACACACCGCTCCACTGATTCTAAAAGTATTCCCTTAGAAAGTCGAGCCCTCCGGTGGCTGCGGCAATTTCCTATTGTTAAACGAAGCCATTTCCCTAGCAGAACGCCAGTTCACGAACAAACCGGCGGGAAAAGAGATGGAGACATACTTTCGGATTTCCACGAGAACCGTCTCGATGCTACTGTTCCTGTTCCAAGATGACAGAATCGCTAGCCTGGTAGGATCGACTTTACCGTTCGTCTGATTGACAAAAGGCAAGTTGACGCGGGATAGGAACTGTACAATGGGAGGTGCATCTGGATACAACTCGCCGCAAGTGATCTTGAGGCTGTAGATTCTATTTTCATGAACAGTCTGAACGATGATCGGTGAGGAGTGTCGGGTCTAAAAGATCTTGGAGAATCGTACATGGCCAGGACCGATGATAGTGCCATTCCAATTGCTCATCATGATATCGTCGCCGTCTTCAAGTCCGTAAGAGCACGATCCATCACCAATTCCCTTCTCGCCTTTCTCGAGTTCTTCGAGCAGTCGGAAGTTTCGTGGAACTGATCGAGATCATCTATAAGTCATTCTTTGAGGCAGCATAGGTCGTCACCCTTTGCCATCGAGTCGTTGCTCGAGAAATGATAGGACAATGGGAGCTGGTATTCGCAGCCCTAGTGTTGCTTCCAAGAGAGCGGGTTGCGGAGAACCACTGCCTTCAGGTCATACTTATTTATTTAGAAGTCACATGTACATACAGTCACTGCACCAACTCTTTCAACAACGACCACTTAGCTCAAGCAATTCCCGAGATCTAGCATGTTTGGAGGCGGAACTGTTAGTCCTTACGATGAAATAGTTGGCCAGTGCCCTCGACAATATCATGTTGTTCCTTTGCTCATTTTTATCAACCACAGCCAAGACAACGGACGAAAATCTAACTTCCGAGAACTGGGAGTTGATCCTCAATCTTTGCGACAAGGTCGTAGAGGAAGGCCAGGAAGGGTATTGACCATTCTTAATCATCTATCCGTTCTCTATCTGACACGTTTTCAGCGCACGGAATGTCATCGCTTCGGTTCTCAAACGACTGGCACACCGGAACCCCAATGTACAATTATATGCACTTTCTTTGGCAGAGTCGCTTTCCAAGAACTGCAGTATCGAACTACACCGGGAGATCGCATCCAAGGCCTTCACGCAAGGACTCGAGAAGCTCATCGCAGATCGAGTAAGTTCTTATCACTATTGCACACATTTTTGCAGACGCTCAGGTTATATTTCAGACCACTCATGACAAAGTGAAACGCCGGGCTCTCGGCCTAATCGCGATGTGGACCGCCGAATTCGAACACGATACAACATTAGGGGTTATGGAGGATTGTTACAACAATCTAAAGGCCAAAGGTACCCCTTAACTCTACCCTTCTGTCATTTGCTGACAACGCCATAGGCCATAAGTTCGAAACTCCACAAGAACCGCCTCCCGTCGCCGTCGATGACGAGATCAGGCGTAAGGAAGAGGAAGAACTTCAGCGTGTCCTTGAGATGTCAATGCAAGATAAAGGAGGACGCAGCCAATGGTCTGCGTACAGTGCTGCGGCATCCTCTACCGGTGCCGGTGGTTCTGGCTTGAGTTCCAACGTCGGTCAAGGATCGACCGCTGGCACTGCTAGATCACCGGCAGCAAGCCCAAATTCCGCGGCTTACGCGCAGCCCAAGTATCAGGCCGGCTATGTACCCGCACGCACACCAACGCCGCAGCCGGTGACTCCCCAGACACAGCATTATCAGCCACAAGAGCAACCACAAGCGCAGCAGCAGCAAACACAAGCATCACAATCGCAACCGCAACCGCAGCCTTCTACGGCTAGCTCTGCAGGAGCAGATCCCTCTAGTACATCGGTGGTCGCGATGCACGCACAAGGTAACATCGTCACCCGTGTTCGCGCACTTCACACATTCGAACCCACGGAGCCCGGAGAGCTTGGCTTTGAGAAAGGGGATGTGATCAAAGTCGTTGACCGCGGATACAAAGATTGGTGGCGTGGTCAGTTGAAGGGTCGCACGGGCATCTTCCCTGTCAACTATGTGGTACGTCATTATGATCTTTGTCGCCAAAGATTTAATTCACCGCTACCTACTAGGAAGCGATGCCGGAACCTACACCCGCCGAACTGGCTCGCGAGGCGGAGCAGGAGGCCGCTGTCTTTGCGCAAGCCGTCAACGTAGAGAAACTGCTCAATATGCTTCGCTCACTTGATCCTGCCAAGGATAACCTAGCAGACAACGAAGAAATTCAGGTAACCTCATAAAAGCCTTGCTATCAGTTTCCTAACTGTGTTCCAAGGAATTATATCGGTCGAGTATGGCTTTACGGCCAAAGATTGTGAAACTTATCGACAAGTATAGTCAGAAACGCGGTATCATTATTTATCTATTTTTTGCCGAGCTATAATGACCCTTCCTTCTTCCTCAGCCGATCTAGTTTCTATGAATGAGACCTTCGTCCGTGCCAGGACCATTTTTGATCGTATGATGGAGGAGAGTTTGGCACGACATACCGGAAGTGAGTGCTTAGTTCCGCTACCGTTGCTTCGGTCCAGATTATGACCTTGATTCCGTGAAGTCTATGCCCAAGAAAGTTACCGCGCCCCGCAATATCATCCGGATTCGAGTGGCCGTTCAACAGCAGCACCACAACCATATCCTTGGGCTCCGAATGGATACAACGCCTTCTCGACCCCGGCAGCACCGTACCCCACGGGCCAGCTGGACGCTGCGGCATATGCGAGCGCAGGATACGACCCCCATGCAGCCTATGTTCAGCAGCAGCAGCAGCAGCAACAACAACAACAGCAGCAACAACAACAACAGGCTCAACAGGCAGCTCACGTTCAGGCCCACGTTCCGGCTCACGCCGCCGCCCAACCGCCGCCCGCGCAGGCTCAAAGTCTGCCTCAAACCGCTCAGCTTTACGCCCAGCCACAAAGCGCAATGTCAGGTTCAGCATACGTACAGCAAGGAGGCTATGTCGCACAGCAACCAGGGGTCCCATATGGACCCCAGGGACCGACTCCCTATCCCGCTCAAGCGCAACCCCCGACTCAAGTTCAGACACAGGTTTCCCAATCTCATCAACAATCTCCGTCCCATCAGTATCCACAACCGCAACCGCAGCAAACCCAGCCTCTCCAACCAGTTCAGACTGAAGTTCACCAACCAGCGGAAGTCGTGGCCACTCCATTGGCTCATACTGAAGCCCAGACACAGTCTACTTCGCCTCAGCCGCAACAGGCTGGTCCTCCCTATGTTTTCAATCCCGGAACTGTCTACGCCGATCCGAATGTGCAGGCATGGGCACAATACTATGCGAAGGGAGGCAGAGACTCGCAGGGAGCGGTCTATTTCATTTCCGTTCCCGGAATCAAGCCTGCACCCTCCTCCCCGACTACATCCCAACACCAACAAGTCGAGCAACAGCAACAGCCGGCACAAATACAACAACAACAACAACAACAACAACAGCCTCAAGGTCACCCACAAATCCAACCTCTCCATCAGCCGCCTTCAAGGGAAAGTACAATTGATACGTTGCCATATCCTGGTGATTCCTACTACGCAGGGCCGAATCCTCATTCTGAACAAGCTGAGGCCAACCAAACTTTCATGCAACAGCAGCCGCAGGACCATGGAACACATGCGCCAACTGCTGCGACACCTTCTTGGGTTATACCAAAGAGAGATACTTCTCCTCATGGACAGCCAGCCCCTGGTGGTTCGACGTCGTATTACGATAATATGACAAGTCAGTTTGCTGGGATGGGCGTTGGGGGTAGCGAACATTCCGTCGGTGGCCCATGAGCGAAGCCGGGAGACTGCGCGTCGAGACGGTTTTACTCACCAGTTACTTCGATTTATTTATTGTAAGACCTCATTTACATAAGGTCACTGGGTTTCGTGGTGCATCTCGACAATGGCAAAACGGATAGCTTTTTTCTCTTACACTTGTAAGTCCCACCCAGCAAGGAATGGATTATGTAGATTAGGATTACAGTTCTAGCGACGACAACATGCCTTTCCACACAAATTCTCTGGCGTTCCCGCTCGACTCGGTGTACTTGGCCAAGAATATCTCGTCATGCATGGCTATCGTTTCGACTCAATCATGATAGCCAACAGACTGAAATAGAAGACGTACAAGGTATCAGGGCGTCGTCCTTCATCCACACCTCAAAAAGGGAGGCAGCCTCTGGTACGCTCAGCTGGTCCGGAACGGGCCATGATTCAAATCCTTTTGTGTATTCTATCAGGGGACGGGAGCGTTTATCATATGGGCTAATGGCTTTGTTGCTCGGGAGGTCTAGTGCATCAATGAGCTCTAAGGGCAGCTGATAAGTGGTGTCTGAATTCGTGATAGCTCCCATGAAAGCTCCTTTGGCCTACGAAAAAAAAAGGACACATAAATATTGGACCCGGGGAAGCGAATGAGAGGCCTGACGAATGACCGCTTTCCTGAAGCGTATTCCATGATAAGTCGAGGGATTGAAAGGTGGTAGGGGCGGATAGGGACAAAGTGAGGATCGCGGTAGGCGGTCCGGCAGTAGATAGCTTGGAAATCATCTACAGCGAACAACACAGGATGTCTTGAATGGTCATATGAAAGTCTTAAGTCTCATTTAGACAGATGGAGAGAAGAAGCGCATACTTTGTTTGTGTGCTGAGCTCTGCCATGAGAGCTTCGAGAATGATAGGTGACAAAGGCGGTTCTTTCAAAGCAAGGCCGATGAGATCAGCCAGGTTGGTTCCAAGAGGAACTTCTCTCTTCTCCAAGACGAGCTTTTTGGTGGTTGTCAGGCCTGTGAGGGCGGCAAGGTTTACGGTGCGAAGGCGCTGGAGAGTCTGGAAGGAGAACCTGGGCTGGAGATAGGTTCGAGTGCGGAGGTCGTACTCGTATGTCGTGGTGGAGTTGACAAGGTTAACGGCTGCAAGCATTTCATTAGGCGTAGCAGATGCAGGATGGGGGCCGGGGTACCTCGAGGGATGTAAATGACGATCCAACCTTCATTTATGCAATGTTCTACTACTTGAAGCAACAGAAAACTTTTGCCGCAACCTTTGGGGCCATCTTGAAGTCACACGTATCAAGAACATTGTCGGAAGATGATCAATGACAAACGAACTAAGAACGAGCCTCGTGTCCAAACTCGACTTTTGGGATGCTTTGTCCAAGCGTTCAATGGTATCAACAGTCACGCCTCGAATGACAGAACACGGTTTGGAAAGAAGTCGGAACTGTTTCCTTGTGAGCGGTTGCTGATGCAGGAGCGACAGAAAAGGGAACATACTTCAAGCAAAATGCTCTTTGGGACGCCGAATATCCTTACGGGATCGTGGTCTGGTAGCTTGAACTCGAGGGCTTTGCCAATATTTTCTCTAGTCTGCGAAGCGGTGAGTTGGATTGCATACATGAAGAGGGCTTGCATTACAGGTAGAAAGGTTGGGAGGGATAGAACCTTCCTCTCATTTGACTTGTATAGTTCATGGGTCAAGTTGGAGACGGGAAGTGGCTTGAAGGCCTGTTGGGGAGAAGAATGTGCAGTGGTGAACGACGAAAGGACACGAAGAGCATACGCCGAGAGACCTGTCCCGCTTTGGTGCGTCTGAAACGGGACCCTTGTTCTTTACACGAAAGTTGGAGGCTTTGGCTATGGTATATATGAGGTGTGGGTGGATGAAACGGGGTCAGGGAACGGACGGGGTTTCTTCTGGACAACTTTTGCCATGTTCCTACTTTGCTTGGAAACCCTGAAAGCATTCTGGCTGATGACGGACGGGCCAGCACGACAGACGCTGGTGAGCAGCGACATGACGGTTGGGCGACGACGACGAGAACGACAAGGACGCGGTAAAAAAGTGACGCACGTGACCGATCATCCTCTTACATGGTCCCCTCAGCACTCGATCGTCTGAAAGCTCTGCTTCGGCAAGTCGTCCGGCTCACCGTCTCGGATGGCCGCATGTTTTTGGGAACGTTTGCAGGAACAGATCAGCCTCTCAATATACTTCTCATCAGTGCCGAGGAATATCGCGTGGGACTGGAAGAAGGCAGATATGTTGGACAAGTGGTCATTCCGTGGAGACTCGTAGTGAAGGTTGAGGCAGAGGCACAAGACGTTCGAACCACAGCGCAGCAGCGGCAGTCCATTTACCTATGAGCCGGGTAAGCTGGCGCTCGCGCTCGCCATCCATGTTTTCTTTCTTTTACCAACTGCCTTCGAAGAAAGCCCCACCTGTCATTGACTCACCTACTACATAGTGCTGATACCCGCGACGCCTGACTGGCTCGCACGACACTGAACTCGGGAGATGTCAATCCGCACTTGGAAAGCTCCGGGGGCTTAGGGCAGCCACACGACGAAACTCGGCAAATCTTGATTACGCTTCTGTATGGATGGTTTTACCTTATCTGGACCCCCAAGTCATCAACTTGAACGATGCCTGGCTCCCATGTCGATATCTTGTCCCGCTGTTTAACATCCCAGCGCCTCACACCCCCGGCCAAGGGCCGGGAATTTTGGAAAGATCTCCCCCACACCGACATATTCTCCACCAGCTGCACGTTCAAAGATCACCTTGTTGCATGGTGCAGTGAGATTGCTGGGGATGAGCTTGATGGTGCACCCATCATATGTTGCACATGCTCCAGTTGTTTTATTTCGCCATAGTCGCCGCGGGAATCGTTCAGCTGATCTGCCCGACTTCATCGATGGAGCAGGTGGTCCCGCCTGGATGGCAGGATTGCAGCTGGGGCAGTCCTATCAACTGTACAGCGACCGATCTCTTTAAGACTACAGTGTGCTACTTTATCCCTCACATATTCTCTAATCACGCCTGGCTTGCTTGCCTGTGTCCACGAATGCCTACAAGGACGCGCTTGATGCTGCCTGGGGCAATACCTTAATATCCCCTCACCTACCAAGACGCAAGTGAATGGTTGAAATATAAGTTGATTAAAAGATGTATGTGGTGTTAGCCGAGAGGGAACATCAATGCTGGGCACGAACTGATGGAAACCAGCGAAGCTTGCCCATGTCCCAGTTTAAAGAGAGAGCATCAAAACTTTCAACTTCCTTCGCAGACCTTGGTAGACCGTGAAGTCCTTTGCAAACATCTATCAGACTTCGTACGAACTGTTGACGGCATAATAAGTCCAATAGGCAGTAAGATGGGGTGAAGCAGAAGGATACTGACTTGTAACCTGTCCCCAGCCCATAACCCAGCCCAACCACCCAGATTCCCCGATCGGAGAAGGTCAGATAAGATACACTCTGCCAATTCGACGAAACCGGCGGGAGAATAGGATTCATTCTGTGTGACAGTTGGTAAAAATCGTCTGGGTGAATCGATGAAGAAAGCATTCCTCCAATATATCGCTACACGCTGTCAAAAGCTGATCGAGTTCGGGATGTGCCACCACTGGTGTCTGCAGATGATCGTACTCGGGCCTGAAAGCCCACTTGTAACGGCGGTGGAAGCTGGGCCGTAACTGACTCCAATTAAATGTGATCAAAGACATGGATGCCTACGATGACACTGTCAGGAAATGCGTCCTTGGTTGTACAAGATGATCACAAACCACAAACGTGGCCATCGATAGAGCTTGAAGAGCGGAGAGGAGCTGGTGTTGGAATTGCAGCTCGTGATAAGCGCCGGATCCTGCGGATAGGCTAAGAGGAGGGGTAGGAAAATAAGAACGGTGCCCGTACCGCCGGGCACCACATGGAAGAGATCCTCCAGACACGCCAAATGAGCTTCGATGACTTGGGTAGCATACCAATATGCGATAGGCCGTTCTTCTAGGGAAAACAACTCTAATTGAAAGCCTGAGAACACGATCTCCCTGATGCATGACAACCTCCATATTAGCGCCGCTTTTGGCAAATGCAACGCGATATGATCTCTTGGTATACTCTACAGATTTTCATGTTGACCTCGAGCTAGGATCAGTCTGACACAATGACGCACTGTGCTTTCGAGTTTCGTTGTAATGCAAACGAGCATATCGTATAATGCATGCCAATCCAACAAGGACTTTGTTAAGTGGCGGCGCCGTCTGGGACAATTAAGCCAGAGTCCCCTAATATGCGGAGTGATGAGCTAAGAGAAACCATTGAGCTCCACAATCATGCTTTAGGTTATGATGGGACATGCTTTGTTGTACAGTGTGCGTTCCATCTGAGCAAAAGGATTCAAATCTTCACCCGCATACCGCTCAATGGTTCGGACAAGGAAGTCATATCCAACTCCCAGGGACTCATAGAAAAAGCGGTCGACCACCCAGGTAGAAGTAAATTTGTTTAAAATCAGCAGGCCGTCGAAAAAAACAGACTGTAGAGCATATTAGATGGAACAAGTCGCGGAAAATGCTGCTTGCCTGTGTACACGATCGTAGATAAGGAATTTGTGGTGGCACATCAGGTAGCCAAATACGAATATTGCCAACTATCTGAGGGAAGAGGAATCAATACGGTGTCCATGTCATAGAAAGATCTTGTCAACCTCCCAAGTTGACAAATTGTGCGTATTGGCAAGTAGGCTTAGCTCTTGCCAGCCATCTAGTAGGGCATCTATAGTCTGCCATGTCTTCTCCGACGTCGGGACAGGTATGGCCCGGAGAGGTACAGATGTCTTCAGACGGCCGCCAATGCGAGGATCGAAAGCCAGATGAGCTGCGGACTCAGGATCTAGGTCGGGGACAGGATGAGAGCGGATCAAGATGAGCTGTTGACGAGCATCATTGATAAGGCTGTGAAAACTAGTGGACGCAAAGGCGTCAGAATGCATAAGCTGCAGCATGACCTTCAAGGAAAGTGTGAGCAATATGACCCAAATGATACACGACATCGGACGACCTTTCGGAGTACAATTCTTGATCGAAGTGCGTTGCGCCAGAGAATTGGAACTTGGAAAACAAACTCACCTCAGCGGAAGGTAGACTGCTAAGGTAAACCTCACCACACTTTTTTTTGTGGTTTTCATCAGCCAGTTATCGGCCTCTTCGAGCATGGTTATGATGTTTTTAACGGGTAATCCTTCGAGTAGGGAAATATCACATTTTTCACTCTGCCAATCTTCTGTCTGGATGAAGCATCACACGCACTCATACAGGAACATACTTAATGATGACTCACGTCCTGGACGCTATGTTTGGAAAGCTCCCTCCACGAAAGGTCGCAACACTTCAGCAATCCCATTACATAGGCCCTTAGCACCACAGTTAAGAGCTCTGGAATCAGCGATTCACCGTCTACCGCAATTTGGGGACTTGGTATGTATTCGACGTCAAGATCAGCTAGACGGTGGACGTAAAGAAGAGTGAAGACTGTCTGAGAGAGTGAATTTCCAGCATGCCATTCCATCTGATTCATGGAGATGAAAGACAGATCGAAAGAAACGCCAAGACTCCTCACCTCGTATGAGAGAGACCTGTCAAGGATCCAACACAACTCTTGCGGTAACAATGGCATTAGGGGATTAAATTGTCGGCAGTGTTCTCCTTCAGCAATCAAGCCGCTGTCCAGACGCGGCTCCCCAATCTTGTAGCGTACTCAGCAGAACCTACACGGGTCATGACCTGCGTACCTCGAGAGCCCCCATCGCGTCATGTAATGTAAAATCTTCCATAAAAACGAAGCCGCCGAGTTCCATCTCTATCATGCATCTGATGAGGTTTTTCCGACAAATGTAAATACTGTACATACCAGCTGCGGCATCTATGAAAACGCTTGTGACATCTTGGAAGTTGAATCCTGCACCGGGAAGCAACCCTGCAACGTCGGTGGTGTCCATTAGGCGCTTAGCAGCGGATAGATCACGCAGGAGAACTTGAAGTTTGGCGCAACACGTGGCCGTGCATCCCAGTTCTTCATCACCGTCTGTTCTCGAAGCCCACAGAGTTATCGTCTCGGAATACAGCCAACGGGAGTTCCTCATGTAAGTGCTCGACAAAGCGGTAATGATATTTCATCGGCACAATGACACCGCTGGTTATTTAGGAAACTGTGTAATACCTTGGTGCTCTATTAATCTGGGTCGAATTTGAGAAACCGCAACAGTGCAGGATGAGTTCATTTTTTCCATTGTCGGATGGCACGCTTTGACTTTACCCACAAATTCCGACCATACCGCTGCTTCAAGAAGTGATCTGCTCGCACCCCTCTTGGCTATTAGAAATGACCCCAGAAGGTCCATCGTATTCCATCAAGATCATGCAGATTCTGCTTTAGAAATGGGAGACGGTTGATGATTTAATGTCGGTTGATGTTTGCCGAAGAATTTAGCACATGCAGAACTTGGATCTTGAACTGTCTATCTCCCTGTGGGCAAGCTGTGGCGAAAGACGACCTGGAAGGTGTGGACCCCCATCACCAGTAGAGCAAACTTTTGATCCCCTCACTATCTTGACGTTGTTGACCACTCTCTCTTGCAAAGATGCAAAGACTGACTAGGTCCAATTCAATCCTTTTGCTTTTTGAGCGAAAACAAGGTGTCACTTGGCACTGACCCTGAAATCCCAAAGACAATTTTGGCATCTTGTGTTGACATCGATAATCCTCCTTCTTTCTAGACCTTTCAGAGCCTGTGTCCTTGACCATGTCTACTTCCCTTGGTTCTATGCTCATTCTATTTCCCACCTCTTCACGGCGGCAAGTACGCCGACGATGTTCCTCTCAGACACGAGCTTTCTATCCATGCTGACTGTCGTTCCTCCCGGGTAACTTCAAAAAGCAATGCGCCGTTTACCACTTCCAATTGTGATCGTCTCATGACGGTAAATTCCCTATCGAAACTTGTGGCCCTATTTTTCCGTCTCTCCTCTCTCCTTTTTTCACCATCCCCTCCTGGATGCATCATCCCGTGGTCTGACTGGGAGGAACACACCCGCGCAGTGAAACTTGCCCTGGCCGACATCTGGTTCTGTTATGTGCGTGGGCTGAAGGCCGTGTCCATTACGAAAGAGTAGTCGAAGTCTGGGACCTCAACCAACAGGGGGTCTGCGCTCGAGGCAAAAAAGCCTCTTCGTCCGCGCGGCTTTTCCCCACCGATGGATTCATACGGCAGCGACATGTGACCCGTACTAATGGAATGATCCTGGCTGATAGACGGTCTCGATGCAAGAGGTTGTTCGAAGAGCTGCTGGTCACATCCGTGCGGTACCACGTGCAGACGTTCACGACGCCCGATGCACGGGGAAGTTGTGAGTTCACGATGTCAGAGGATGATCCTGGTAAGCTGTTCTCTGTCGTTTCGTTGTTTCCTTATTGGACCCAGCTCTTGTTAGTCTGGAATTCATTTTGTTGTGCTCTTGCCCGAGGTGCCGGTGATTTGAGAATTTAGCAAGAGTGGAGAAGATTGATATTTTCTTGTTCGAAGTCTGGTTCTAGATCACATCTTGTCCTACTAAAGTCATCGTTATTGTAACCAGTGGCCGAATGAGGAGTCAAGCTGAGCGCCGTGGGACTTGAAATTCTTGGAGAAACAAGCGGTCGCTTTTGATATAATTATTCATGGCTGTCTTCCTATCTTCGTTCTCGTTGTTTGTTGCGACGCCCAGCCAAGTAATAGAGTCCAGGCGTCGTTCCTTTCTGGAATGGGGCGATGGAATGACTGAAGCTCAGTACCTGGAACGAGAAGCATCGACAGATTCCCTGAAGTGTTGTCAAGATAGAAGGCTGATTATATGGCAAAATGTTTCCCTGCCTAGTATTACCACCGTTAACGTCCATATATACAGGGTCCTCTCTCCTAGGGATAACCCGACAACTTTAGACTTTCTGTGCTCATGCGAAACGTGATTTTTCCTTTTCATACGTGTTACGCCTCAATGGCTCTAAATGAATTCAGTCTTCGTCGCGACGCACTTGTCTGGCGTAAACCCGCGAAGGATCAGGACAGCGCCGAATCCAATCCACCTGCCGACAAAGTGACCTGCTATGGAATTGCCACAGTTCTCACTCCCGCAGCTAATCGCGGCAAGGGGTATGCGGCACATATGATGCGCTTGCTGCACTGGGTGCTGGCCGATACAAGTAGCTTGCCCGCGACTTTCCCAGAAGAATGGGGCACACCTCCTGCCAGAGTTGACCATGCCGGTGGCGGCCAGTTTTCTGTCCTGTGGAGTGATATAGGGAGTGACTTTTACCATCGATGCGGTCCGACGCCAGAAGATGGAGGTTGGATTGTCACAGGGGCAGCATCTACGACTTGGAGGGTACCAATATGCTCCACAAGCGCATCGGAAAAGGCGCAAGGCAAGTGGTCATGGTTAGATGAGGCTGGCACCTTGGAGCTCTGGGAGAACGATACGCAAAACATCACAAAGTCCGTGGAGTTGTCCAACAACAAAAACATATCATTTGTGATTTTGCCTCACAACGATGTAGCGACTTACCAGAATCGGCGGCATCAATTTTTTCTCGCACTCCACAATATACAATTCAAACGATGGGGAATAATGACCATGGATGCGTCGTCCTTTGCAACCTGGACAGTAGAGTATCGGTCGAGGACTGTGATTGTTACCCGTTTGGATTGTCAGCTTGGGCTCTTCGCGGAGCTGTTGGAGCTGATCGTAGGAGTAGCGCAGGAGCATGGCATGGACAAGGTTGAAATCTACAACCTTCCACAGAGCTTACAAGCTATGGCTGCTACCCTTGACGGTGTAACAGGTGAGCGAGACGAGCACTTGTCATCGTTGAAGTGGTATGGAGATGACAACCAGCTCGACATCGCCTGGCTACTGAACGAAAGGTGTGTTGATTAGTCGGAAACCTGCATCTTTTTCCTCAGGCTATGTTTCAGGTATGTATGGTGCTGAATATACCAAATGGTTGTTTATGTACTACATAAGTACATTTGACTTCAAGTTGTTGTCATGATCATGTCATTCAACTTGCGTCGACTCAAAAAGACATGTATACTATGCCCAATCTTTCTGGCGTTTTTATTCTCAACTGTCTGGGTCCTTTTCACTGGAACTCGCGTTGTACCTGCTAGCTTGGTCCAACGTCGTCCCTCGCACTTCGGTGTATCCCAGAGGGCGAGGTACTCGACAAATACCCTAGAAACGATATTGCAAGCCCCAGCAGTCCCTTCTGATACCTTGACTGCAATTTTACCCGTTACGCCCAGCTCAGTCATGCTACTCGAGGAAACTCTTTTATCGCTGTTCACGCCCACAAATCGCCTCCGCGAAATCATTCTCGTCTATCCGCAATCTATTGTCTCGCAGGTTCAAATCACCATACACCGACTGTCTATCTCCACGCCTACCAGTCCAGCAATCCGCACACACGCCGTTACTGATGGTCTCAACGACCAATTCGGCATCATCACTGCTGTTCCGCAGGTGTCCACAGAATGGGTTTTATTTCTGGATGCTCTCGGATTGACGAAGGGAGACGGCTATATTCGGCACATGCTTCTGAATCCTCCTGCGAATGCCCTTCCTCTTGGTCCTCGAGGCTTCCACGTTTCAAGAGCAAACACCGTTTCTTGTATACTACCTTCGGATGGCCCCCGACCAGCGTCTTATTTGTACCCGCCTTTTGTTATATCGACATCTCTCGTTCGCAAAAATCTCCCGCCAAACCTAAACGCGACACTTTGGCCCGATTTCGGGAAGCGTATATCTGATCATCGCGCCGATAGACTGGGAGGCATCTTGATATCCAGTGCAACGGCGGTGACCAACTGGTGCTTTGGTACGGATCGTAAGGATGTTCCAAGTGTCTTACAACGTCCTGCCGAACTTGACCTTCCCCGGCCTTCAAGCGATAGCACGGAAAATACTTATCATTTTAATGAATCTATTGATGCTCTTCCGGACCTTGGGATTTTCGGCATTCTAATCCCCACACTAGACGATTTCTACCTGCTTAATCCGCTCGCTTGCATGTTATATACTGCGGGACATGTTGTCTCAATCTTCGTCTATCATGAGTCTGGCCCATCTAACAGTATGCCTGGCTATCAGGTTCGCGGATTCACTTCGCAACATTGCACTTTACACTATACTATCTACGCTGGCGCTTCGAGACATACTCGTGGGCCTCCAGGTCAACTTCTAGCGATTGATTGGCTTCAGAGGTTTAACTTGCGCCCAGGTGTCCTTCTCTTCCCCCGCGAGGATGATGACGTTACTGCAGGTCTCCTCCTTTCGCGGACAAGAGAGTTCTTCCAGAGTACTGTATTTGTGCGTCTCTCGCAACAGGATTTACTTCACTCTGCATGGATGGGTTCACTTACAATCAGCGAATGGCGCAGTGCGTAGCTTTCTTTTATCCTCAAGACCTGTACGTGACAACGCCCTTTAGATTGGAACGTTCCCCGATTAGACATCAGCATCATCACGAATGATAGGCCTCATTCGCTGGCGCGACTTTTAGCTTCTTTATCGCAAGCGAAATTCTATGGTGATACAGCTGATCTCCGAATCTACATAGAGCAATCATCAGATCTGGAGACGATGAAAATAATAGATGATTTTTCTTGGACGCGAGGGAGCGTGTTCGTCCATCACCGTATCATCCATGGCGGTCTGCTACCAGCTGTAGTCGAGTCCTGGTACCCACATTCAAACGACAGCTATGGTCTACTCTTGGAAGATGACGTCGAGCTGTCGCCCCTCTTCTATGCGTGGGCTAAAATGGCTCTTTTGCGATACAGGTACCCGACAACTATCCGAGTCATTTTCCTGCTGATCAATATCTTGTTAGATATGGCGATCCCAATAACCGCTCTCTTCGCATGTTCGGCATAAGCTTGTATCAACAGAAAAATATAGAACTTCCACCGGAAGGCCGCAGGCCCTTCAATGCCCGTGCTCTTTTCGCCGATGCAACATTAGTTGATCCATCTACGCCCTACCTGTCGCCGGTCCCTTGTAGCTGGGGGGCTATATACTTCCCCGAGCATTGGAAAGAATTTCACGCATTTCTCTCCCTGCGGCGCTCCGAGTCTTCCCTGAAGATCGGTCAAGTAGTGGTCCCGAACGTGCGCTCCAATCGATGGACAAAGTCGTGGAAAAAGTACTTCATCGAGTTGGCCTATCTTCGCGGATATGTTATGCTCTATCCCAACTATCCAGATTTCGTATCGCTATCTACAAACCATCTGGAGGTCGGTTCTCATGTTAAAGTCCGCACGAAGGAAATACAGGAGCTTTTCTTACTTCCATTGATGGAACTTCCCACTGCGTCCACGCCATCAACCACTGTCAAACTCCTCGACTTGCCTGGGAGTAGAATGCCTCCATGGGATGCACTTCCGGTACTTAATTTGACGGGCAGCTTAACATCTTTGGAGGCCCTTGTAGTAACTGGTCAGACACGGCGTGCCAAACTCACTGGGTGCACCAACATTCCTGCAATGTTCAATGTTTATGACCTCTTGTGTTTTCGGCGAAACCATTCGGAGAGGACTGTCATAATGTAATACCCATCTCAAGTCATTCGCTATTGTACAATATGTATATAGGGAAATGGAATAAGATATCTTAACATTACAGAGCAATCTGAGAACTATCTAACCCAAGGGCATGCAGGAAAAGATTGACATTGGCCAATTTTGTTTGCCGCTCGTCTTCAGAGGCAACCCAACCCTTGTTCACACTCAGCACGTTTTCCAGGATTTTTTCGCGAAGCGCAGTGACGAGGATTTGATGTTGCTCTGGAACAGCGTGCAGAGCAATGGCGGCAAGCAATTGCCATACTGGTTGATCCGCATGATCCGCAGGTTGACCATGGCCGGGTGGAATGTTAGCCGCAATTCGAGTCGATGGAAAAAGCGAGGGGAGATGGGGAGCAAGAAGTTGGAATAGATGATCGAACATAAGTTGCCTGGAATCATACAAGACTGAGTACAGGTCAAAAACCATGGACCGTGAAGAGCTGACCATTGTTGAGCCTCTGCAGTGGTGGGAGTTTCCGAAAGTTCGACACCACTCGCTAAGGCCTGCTTCATCACTTCAACCCTACTGAGGAACAACGTCAAGAGAGCAATTCCAGCCTGCGGGAGGCTATTAGCATACGACTCTGCACATACGACACAGGATATACATACTCCTGATTGTGCCACTTCAACAACGTTAGTCCGGTCCAATAAAAGGCCGAGAAGACCTGTGACGAGTCGAAGATCTGCTCTTGCTACAACAGGCAATATACTGTGCAAAACGCCCATTAAGAAGGCTTCCGTTTGTCGTTCTACATCGGCGCGCTCCGTCGATTCTATGATGGTATCAAGCAAAGGAGCCTGTCGCACAACATCCAATTGGTCAAAGCATGCAACGAGAAGGGTTAACAGGGTGAACATCTGTGCATGGCTGAGGTGACGAGTAACTCTCGGCAAGATTTTTTTGCCTTTGCTAGGAATGAGGAGGGAAATGAAGGGATGAGGATTGCTGGTCCCAAGCGGCACCATAACATTCAATGCAACCCAGAGTTGATCAACGGCCTGATCGTACTCCGTTGCCCTGTAAGATTTGATCATCAATATGCAAGTGAACCAAAGTCGTATTTGGACTTGCCATTGTGCGGCGTATTCGTCGGTATCCTCGGAGGTGGGCTCATTTCTTTTAAGGGTTTCCATGTTGAGCACAAGGTCGTAAAGGTTTTCTACTGCTACCAGGACTTCCCTATGAGAGAGGGGTTCCTTGCGGACGAGGTTTTCGGTCTGTGTAGGATGGGTCAAGGTTAGACGTGGAGATTGAATGGAGATATACAAGTGCCTCACATCTCCCGCATCGCCAAGGGCTTCACGGCCTAGCTTGGCCGCTTCTTTGGCCGCCCCTTCGTTGGATTTCTGTACCGAGTGTGCAGATGCCATCATGGGTGATATGCTAGAACTTGAAGAGTCGACCTGGAGAAGCTGGCGTGGTGCGGCCTTGTAACTCCTGCCAGATGTTTTCCCCAGAGCCCCTTGCAAACTATGTATAGCTGTTCAGGATTGAGAATCAGAAGGGTAAGAGAGCATGGTAAAATAAATACACTTACAATGAAGACCTTTCTCCTCCTCCCTCCTCCTAGCATTAGTAACAATCCGTTCAACCTGTTGCTCCATGCGTAACATGGCATAAGGACGTCGGCTTCCTCCTTTCTGGCCGAGTCCAAGTGCTATACCGCCACCCGAGTTGAACTTGAGCACGCGATCATCTTGTGAATGAATTCCCATGCGCGACCGCAAAATAGCACCGTATACTTGAGCGTAAAAATCATCAGCATAAGGATCTTGCGTCACGAGTTGCGAGACTTGAATTCTGGTGATGAAGTCCTTGTCCGATTGCGTCATGAGATCATTATACCTAGCCTTTGCATATGTGAGGAGGTGCGCCGGACAAAATGATATTGAGAATTACCATGTGGGCAATCTTGGCAGCTTTTTTACGCCGTTTCTCCTCCATTCTCTCGGCTTCGACGATTTTACGCATTGCCTCATGTCTAAGTGCTTCTTGTTCAGCCTGAGAATGTGTGCCTCTCATTTCCCTGATGAATTCTGCCTGCGCTAACTCCGACAGAAGTCGTTGTTGTTGGACATTATGAGGCAGATAACCCGCGTTATCCTGGAGCGAACCTGAGAGATGTAAATTGTTCTGGACAGCTGGAGATCGAGAGCGCTGCCGCCGTTGACGTTCATGAAGGTGGGCTGTTTGGAGCTCAACAGGAGTGGGACCTGAAGATTGACGGCGATGAGCAAAGTGATTCGGACTATTACTCTGCTGTAAAGTCGCGCGGGCCCTTATCTGGCGTTCCAACTCTTCATACCGAAGCTGCTCTTGAAGTTCCTGGAGGCGTTGCTGCTGCTGCTGCTCTTGTTGTTGCTGCAAGAGCAATATCTGCCGTTGATGTTCGAGGAAGCGAGGGGATTGAGAAACACCAGGCAACATCCTCGGCGGAGGCGTACGTTGATACTGCTGGAGTTCCCGTTGTTGCTGCTGCAAGGCCCTTTCGATTTGCAATTGGTGTTGCTGCTCCTGGTATTGGAGGATTTGTCGTTGAAGGTCCTGTTCCTGTTGTCGTTGAAGGAGCCTTGCCATGTCCTCTTCCTGCTGCAACAGCAGCAACTGTTGCTGTTGCTGAAGAGCAGCTGTTCGAGATTGTTGAGCAGCTGCAAGCATCTCTGCTTCGATTTCTTGAAGAGTCCTGACACGATTGGTATTTTGTGGCTGAACATGCAGACTTATTGGGGACGATTCGCTGGGGGGATAGATAGACAATTTCGACGGAGCGGGTGAGGCATGGCGCAGGTCGTTTGTAGCGGGGCGACCCGTACCGTTAGTCCGTGGGAGAACGGAGAAAGGAGATTTATTGTCCCATATGGCCTCCAAAGAATGCAGTGTCGGTCGAGCTATGTAATTGAATGATGTGTCAAGAGTAGCTCATCTGAGCTAAAGGTTGGTGGAAACTCATACGGGTTTGACAGGGTTTGACACCAGGAGTGGGTGATTTCACTTGTGGAGCCTGCTCCCTAGGTGGTGTCGGAGTATCTTTTGAAGGACGAATGGGCTCTGGCAGAGCAGGATTGGAGAAATCGAAGTCTTTGCCTGGAGAAAGGTAAGGAGATGACATCGAGTTTACTTGTTCCAAACACACTCACCAACAGACAAAATATCGCCAAAAGTCTCATCATTCAGGTCATCGCGGCCCTCCTGAAGAAGATCACCAAGCCCGTCGTAGCCTTCTTCGCCCCAAGTATAGACCGCAATATCATCAAAAGCATCGGCCGACTTCTTGAACGTGAGCCTTTCTTGTTCTAGATCTTTTTGCTCGAAGCTGAAGAAAGACATGAGGACATTAAGAGGAGAAGATGATGGAACAACAGGAACAGCGACGACGACGATGTTCAGTGAATTCTTGTACTGTATTTATTTGCAACACTGGTATCAGCGATACATGTACAAACAAACAAGTCTACGCCCGATATCTCTGGTGTACAATTTCTAAAAAGTCCAAAAGCGTGCTGGCACTCCATGCTTGCGTGTTGCAAGAGTCTGCACAAAAGGTCCCGTTCTCATTCGTCAATTCAGGAAGCCCAGCCCAGCGATCATTTTCGACGTGACGCCGGGGTTCAAGCAAGATTTGATGAAGGTGGTGCAATGCAGCCTCCGTGTCCTTTTGCCATCGAATACAATCAGATTTAAAGATGTCAGAATATGAACAACCAACCTCTTTCACGTCATCGAGGGTTGAAAAGTGCAGATATGCTCGCAGGAAATATCCCAACGGCCATCCCCACTCAGGGCCCTGTCAGCGAGAGCTTTGTTAACAACATATCAGGACAAGAGAAACAATCACCGAACGTTGTGGTAATTCAGCCCTTTGGCAATGGCGGGGTCACTCGAATCGTTCGCATTGTCATAGACCGGACGATATTGAAGGTCTACAGGATCCAGTGTCTTCATTCCAAGCGGCCCCCGAAGAATCTGATCGGCGAGCTTGAGAGCACCCAAGGCATGGGTTTTTTCGAACATCTCTGGTGCGACCGCCATTGCAATTGGAAAGTTCGGACGGAATTGGTAATCCGACCATTCAGACCCAGAACCGTAGACGTCCTTGTAGATCCCCCGACGATTCACAATTCCAGGATTAATTCGATACTTCACGTCTTCCAAAGGATCTGCCAGCGAAGTCGCCTCAATCAGTTGCATCATTTTCGCGCGACAGATAAACCCACCTAGAGGCACATAATAATGTCTCTCAAATGACGCTTGAATCAGGTCAGCCCATTCCCCGTATGTGACCACCCTGTCCTGTCCGTTGACTTGTAAAGAAAGAACTCCGTCAGCGGCGGGAGATTATACAAGGGCGGTAGCACATACTCTGAGCATGAACGCCTTTGAACGGAAATTTTCCAGTAGTCGATAGCCCACTCAACCACCTCAGCGTGCTCTGCACGAGTCCTGTAATCTCGACCGGCGCACCATCCCTAGGCGTCCCAGGGATTCCCTTCGTCTGGGCTTTCTCGGATTCTCCCATCTTGTCCATCCATGTTCCACAGTTGTGTTGATTGCCACCCATGATGAAGCCAGTCTCCCAATCGACGCGGATATCGATGTTGAATCCCTCCTCTTTCATTTGCCCATCGAGATTGGGACCGGCATTATATTCCCGAAATTTAATCCCACTCGCATGGCGCTGTAAGATTTCCTGAATGATTTCTGCCAAACTGCACGAGTATGAGTAAGCCCGTGGATCATCCCAAGTTACCCAGGTGTCATCCTGCGGAAAACGTCTCTTAATACTTTCAGAAAGAATGAACAATCCTTCAGGAGCGCTGTTGATATAGTCCTGGATGTTTTGTAACATCCACCAAGGCGAGTCGCGCGAATTGTACCTAACATACGATTGAGCCGAGAATCAACCTAAACAGAAAGAGCCAGAAACCAACCGAGGGCTTCGCACAGAGTCCAACAGATTCGGGATGAGCCCGTGCTTCAGGGTCGAGGCAAAGGCGAGGATATGTCGTTTAGCGCCCTCAAAGTTCCCGGTCGTTAGGAACAGTCCCCTCAGTGAAATAAATACGTCACGTCCCCAACATCTCGCCCAACCAGCTGCGAAGTGTGGCAGACCGGCGGCAAGTGAAGCGGTTGGCATCCCGGGATCAAGTGATGCTGATTTTACCAGGCCATGCATTTGTACTGAACACATGGCAAGGTCGCGCGTGAATGTATGACCTGAAACGATGAATTCGGAGGACTGTTCGATGACGGTGCGACGGACAGCTTTATAGGCCGCGAAGATAATCAAAGCAAAATACTTGGGACGCATGAAGTTCGGGACGCCCTTAGCAACAGGGTCGAAACGTTCCTTCAGCCATTGTGCGGGCTTTTCCAACCTTGGGAACAACGCAAGTTGACTAGGTGGAAAACAGTGGGCGGATGAGTGAATTGCTCGAAAAAGTGAGCGCGATACGTACTTTATCAAACGTTCGTAAACGTAAACAAAGGCCCAAGTACCTTCCCTCAGATGTGCGCAAAGGGGATGACCCAGATCGTTATGACGCATGATATGTTTGAGCGGCTGCATCCACCCTTCCAGCCCGCAGTACGCCAGTTTCCCTAAGCCGGGGATGAGATACGCGCCAAATTGGCTTGCAGTCGCGTCGCGTTCTTCCCCATCGGCACGATAAAGCACGACATTCGAATCAATGAGATCGAGAGCCGCGAAGGCTTCTTGAGCTCCGGCAATGCAAAATGCATCCAGATCTGGATCATGTTGCTCAAGTTGGGTCTGAAAGACCATGACGCTACCGGGGGGGAAATATTCGGGGACGATCACTTCGGCGTAAGGGCCTTCGTGATCCAGACCATGAGGTACAACAACGGGCTCCATCTCGTGTAATGTTGAACGCAGGCCATGAATCGTCTTGTTATCGTCAAGAATCTCATTCGAGGTGATTTCGATATTTGCCCCGAGAATGAATTTAGCTCGAGTTCGACGAAGTTTGATGGGGTTTACTGGCGAAAAAGGATAAAGCCGATTTGTCGAGATCTTTTTCATCGAGAGAAGAGCACTCACTGAAACCGCGGTCCTTTGGACCGTTGGAAAATGCTGTATGTGCGATCAATAAATACCCCTTTTGCGTGGCTGGCTGCACGCGGTGAACGACGATGTACTGCCACATGATCAAAATCAACCAAACGAATGAGCGAGAGATTTAAAACCAACGTACATCATTTTCTTGATGTACGTGCCCTTCCTCGAATCCATCGAGCATCATCTCTACGTGCAGAGAGTTCAAAACTCTTTTCACCTTTGCAATTCCGCTCTGCCTCCCGAGCCCAGTCACGTCATATAGCCGTTGCTCTTTCACCAAATTAAGAAGTTTTGGATACAAATCATCGAATCCCTTCACTGAACCAATGGCGCTGCAACTAAAAGTGACGAGGGCTCCTGTAGAAAGAGCGTCTTCCGCAGAACGCTTGTCAAGAGGAGACTCATTATCATGAGTGAGGTCGTAAAAGAGTGCATGAGGTAGACAACCGGTAAGGGGACTGACGGCACAAGTACGGATAGGGCCCTTGCCAGTGGGTGAAGGAAGCTCCTCGATGCTCGTCAAGCACACGGCATCCATGGAACCTGTGTCAAGTGGGAAACATTGATACTTTTCGGCGAGCGGGGTGGAATTACGAACCGATGGGTTTCCCAACGCCATGTCTGTAAATCAATCTCGAGAATTCCTTGGGGTCAGGGGCGTTACCGCTCTCCCTAATCAAGCTGTTCACTCCCAACTCCCTCACAAATACAAGGTCCATTTCTTCGCTTCCAGTAAACAATTCGGCGCAAACATACAGATTTGGGTTCATAGCGCGGGCGGCATCGAGCATGACTGTCCCTACTTCCAATGGGGTGGAATGACAGTTGTCGATTCGGAAGCCGTCAAAGGTACGAGCAAGAGATGTCACATAAGAAGTCATATGAGCCCATAACCATGGGTTCTCGGAAGGGGTCGAGCCATAACGTAGCTTGACGCAATCACCCCAGACAATAACCTCACGACGGAGATATGCTTTTGAAGGAGGAAGGGCGAAGTTTTGCAGAGGATTAGCATCCCAGATCCAACCATTATTCGCCAATGAGTATACCAAGGGATCTGCCGTTGTGGCTGAGAGCAGCCGAGTGAAATACGACTCGACGAGTGGATTCCTTGGTAAAGAGGGGAAGCCACGATTCCGGACGATAAGAAGGAGACATACGTTTTTGTGATTTCCCCTAGCTTAGGGCCATTCTGATCTAACCTGGTATACCTCACACGATTCTTGATATTTTGAAGAGCCACTCTCGTATCCGTTTCCCATTCTTGGTAGAGTGGCACATTAATGACGTCAACCACCTTGACCCAAGCATCTGCTAAAGCGTCTGGGTTTGTCAATTCAGCGAATGCGGCTGTTGTGATTGCTGCAGCGATGCCAGCATCGATATTGACACAAAATCTAGCTGCCAATGAATCCAGTTCGTTGATTTTTCCCTGCGACCGGATGATCTTTGAGAGTTCTACGACAGTCTTTCCTTTAACCTCAGGACCAGCCCAAGGTCTATACTTTCCGGAAACGATTGCATCCTTGACGGAAACCCTTTGATAGGCAGTGTCGATGACGTAGTACTGCCACAGGTCAAGGCCTTTGATGAAATCATGGAATGCAGAAACGAGAGTTTCTACATCTGCCTCAGAGGAAACTGACGATGGAAGGCCTTTCTCTGTGAGGGACCCAGAAAAATCTATGATGGCAGAATCAAGTTCTAGTGCAGGGGTCAGACCAGGGGTATTCGCGGGACTGTAACCTGAGTTCGCAGATGTCGAAGTTGTGAGCCAACTAAAACAACTGTGAAAATGGACGCACCAGCTTCTGGATGTTCGAAGAGCCAGGGACTGTCGTTTGCAGTATGATTGAGAACAACGTCTGTAAGGGAAAGTAGACCGTAATCTTCTTTGGCGATTTTGAGGATACCATCGACGCAGGAGGGGTCGGATCCAAGACTAGGATCATATCGCATCTGATCTCGAATGGAGTAAGGGCTTCCACTTTGGCCACGCTCCTGAAGAGGTGTCCAATGCACCATGTTGTAGCCTCTTTGGGAAGCCTCTTCTAAATGCTTCCGCCATTCAGAGATCGGCCCCATCCATTTCGAGACGAGAGTCAAGATGGCCAGACCATTCAGAGGTAACTTGACATACTCGTCTTTACTGATGACGGCGCCACCTTGGCCAGGCGATAATGCCTTCAAGGTTTCGGGATGCAGTATATGTGACCGAGCCTTGATTTTAAGAATCGGATCAATGTTGAAGTACCCTTCGCGACCTTTGATCCTTTCGCCAGAAACCCCGTCGTATTCGACCCAGTACACGAAAGCACCAGCATGTGAGATGGGCAGATCCACTTGAATCGGTTTAGAGTAGTCGGTAGGCAATCTGAAGGATAGACGAGGGTGATAAGCGGGATATATGCGCGTTCCGTAGCAAGGCAACATACTTTCTCTTTGCGAAACGATCTCGGGAGAACACACCCCCATCAAGAGGGAAATTGGTGATGAACAGACCATTCTTCGCAGCCGGCGTACCAGCTTCAATGGAAACACGTAAAATATAAGGCACGTATGCTGGCGGAAGACGAATATACTACGTGTTGGACTCATCAGAGGTAGTATAGTTTGTTGAAAAACTACGCACTGAACTGTCCTTGCGGGGTCCGCCATCAACGTCAAGGCGAAGCTCGTACACCTGGATCGGAGCCTCTCCTGGGTGACTTGGCGATTGGAAAAACTCTAGGCCTTCATCCGCAGGGGTTTTCGGTGTTATCGGACTAGAGTTGGAGCAAGTTGAGGGCGATGTTGGGCGCTTAGAGATGGAAAGTGAAGGTTTTGGCTTGCTGGATGATTGGTAACTACCTTTCGCCATCATGGATGATGGTAGTCAGACAACGATAAGTCGAGGGATGATTTCGATGAACCATAGTACTATGACGTCACATGTAAATTTACTGCTTATGAGTATGTATCTGCGTAAGTAGCACTGGCATTGCGATGAAAAGTACTAATATTAGAGCCTGACTGAACGGTGAGTATGTCCTCATGAACCCTATTGGCATTAGTCCGCCCGGATTGCAGCCTCTGCAAGGAAGCAGCAAGGTTACGTTGAGGATACCACTCCGATAGTAATGGGACTTACTGAAAAACTCATATGAGAGCCAGCAGAGGGCTGTGCTGGGCATAATTGTTAATACGCGTGGTGCCAGACCTCGGCCGAATCCCTTGACACCGTCTCTCTGCCAGATAACCCGGAAAGCATCCGTCATTCCCTTGACATTTCGTATGTCTGGATCAGCAGATGTACCGCGCGTCTGAAGAATCGTCTTGGCAACATCTAGTGGTGTCGTAACTGCAGCCGCTATGGCACCCGCGACAGCCCCGGACATTATATGCGTTGTCGGCGAGTATTGGTGTGTGGGGTTCAAGAATCGTTTCATTTGTTCATACACAGTAAACTGTATCGCGTTAAACGGGATTGAGATGGCCAAAGTCGTCGGGTAAGAGACGTAAAAGGCTCCAAGCCCCTCATTGAGGTATACCACCCGAGCACAGGTGAAGACAGATCGGAACTCAGATTGGTGTACTTGCATTCTTTGCTTGATGACTATGATAAGCAATAGGTGTTGTCGATGAGGATAAAAACCCAACGATTGAAGTGGAGCCAACATACCATCAAAGGGATTCATCAGAGCATCGCTTGCAATAGTCGCTGAAGCACCAGCTAGTGCTATATAGCGAGGAACAAGGTGAATAAAGGGTCAGAATCAAGGGCAAAGAGATCTGCAGCTCACACGTTGCCACCCATTGATTACCAGCCTCATTACCTCCTGCAAGCTCCTTCACGGCCTCTAAGGTCCCGAAATGCACCGCATGAGCCGGACCAGCTCCAAGGACAACGGAGGACACCCCCCTCCAAAGGGCTCTTAATCCCTCTGTCGATGATATTCGGCTGAAGGCATTCCCGACTCCACTATAAACTGCCACAGGGGACGTCGCGAAGACTTGCATTCGGGTCTAGAATTCGTATGGATGATAATGAGCACTCAGAATGCCTCAGCAAACAGAAAGCTCACTTTGATACTATCCACAGGGTACATGACCGCATGCTCGGATATGCCTGCCTACAAATCCCAATACAACTCGTCAAGGCGGTGTCATAGCCAGAGCTACATCGTTAACGCACCAGTGCACCGGCCAGCATGTTCACCTACATGGAAAGGGTGCACGTTCGGAACTGGTAATAAAGAGACAGGGTATAAACACACCGCGAAGCCTGCGTTTGCTGGTAGCGCCTCATAATCTATCTCCTCGACCATGTGCTAGACTGTCCGAAAGATGGAAATGGGCGGTGGTAAGGAAGCACCGACCCACAAACCTTTTTACGAAAGTACAGGGAAATTTACATAACCGCGTTTGGAAAAGTTTTGTTTGCCCCTCCGAGTCACTCATAAACATGTAACACAGCTGGCAGGGGACATTGCGCGGCAGCCATCTCGCACAAATAAGCGCAAATTAATTGGGAAATAGGCTGCGTGTCGGGATCACACCTGAATGAGTAATTAGATTGTGTATTTGTCTGGGAGGCTGTCGCACAGCAAATTGCACAATTGACCTGTTTTGCGATTTTTTCTTTTGGTTGCGCGTTGTTGCTATGGCAACACCTGCCAAAAAAAAACACAGTCAAAAGGGAAAACAAGACAAATGATTTATTTGTGGGATTTGCTGTGCGACAGCCTCCCAGACAAATACACAATCTAATTACTCATTCAGGTGTGATCCCGACGCGCAGCCTATTTCCCAATTAATTTGCGCTTATTTGTGCGAGATGGGAGAACACCGCGCAATGTGCCCTGCCGGCTGTGTAATAGTAATCTATCAAGAGGGTAATTGCGCGTTAGAAATAAAATGGCTTCCACCCGCACAACGGTAGCCCGAGCCCATATTTATCCATTGATAACCTGCCACACAGACCCCCATCCTCTGCAAGGCAGCTTGGTTCCTTTCTTCCTTCTTCTTTTCTTCCTCTTTGCGTCGTCGTATCCCTTCAAGTTGAGCGGCCCGTCGCCGGGCTTCGAGATCCTTGAGGCGTGCAGCCTCTCGTTTACGTTTCAGTTCCTCCCTTTCTGCTTGGTCCTTTGCGACAGCTCGCGCAAGCTCTTGAACTATGCGTTCTTGCTGGCGAAGAGCTTCTCTTACTTGGTTGATATCACGTTGGAGTTTCTTTGCCGTCCCCTTGCCCTTCTGTGCCTGCTGCTCCTCTCTTTTCTTTGCAGCTTGAAGCTCGTTCCACACCGCATCCGTTACTCCAGGATCACGCCCATCGGAAGGCACGGCCGGATTCATTGTCGTTCTCGGCGGATTTGGCACGGATTTCTTCATCTCCGGCGGTGCTATCTGGATATTTGGTGGAGATGGCCGCGGGGGTGTTGAGGTGCGTTGCAATGGGTCGGATGCTGTCCGAGTTGTCCTGGGTACATTGGTGCATCTCTCCTGCTGTTCCTTCAGCATCTCCTCGATGCAAGCTATCGCAGCATCCACCGGAAATATCATCACGACACCTGGTGGCGCATCGGCATCTGCTAAAAAAGCCTTTTTTATCATTGTTTTCGAAAGCGTCAATATGTCTCGTGCATTTCCCCATGATGGCAGAGTGGATAGTTCTTCGATGAGCTCCTTCATTTGGATGTAGGATTTGCAGGAGGGAGATTCTAGTTCCTGCACCAGGATCTTCTTCTTGGTCAACTCTTTGTGTAGCAACTCCAGGCAGCGGGACGGCTCCATGTTTCTGAATTGGATGTGCTCGGGGAACCGACTTGCAAGACCAGAATTGACTGCCATCAGCTTGTTCATATCTTGGTCGTACCCGGCAAGGATGACAATGAGTTTCGATTTGAATTTCTCTTGGGTCAAAAGGCCAACCAACTCGTCCATAGCCTCCTGAGCAAAACGGCCCTCGGCCAACCTGTATGCCTCATCAACAAAAAGTACTCGTCCAAGGGCTTTCTCCAAAAGTTTCTTGGTTTTGGGACCAGTGTGGCCAACATATTGCCCGACGAGGTCAGACGCGGAGCATTCTATAATTTCCTTCGTATTTAGGAATCCCAGGTCGTAATACACTTCTCCCATTTTGCGGGCGATCGTTGTCTTCCCTGTGCCTAATTTGATGGCTGCTTAGTTGATCTCATCTTGATTTGTAGATGGAACGTACCTGGAGGCCCTTTGAAAACAAAATTAGTCGGGATTTCTTCGCGAGGATCCATATTCCGGGTTTTCATCGCGCGAGCAAGATGTTGATAGCTTTCCAGCCTCTTCACAACTTCCTCACAACCCACGACATCCTTGAAGAGCCTAGCAAGGTTGTCGGACGCATGTGCATCACGATCAAAGTCGGGATCGAAGTCCTGTGAATCAAAGACGAATTTGCGCGGCCCACGAGAAACTTTTGTTCGTCGCATATAGCGGGTTTTGGCTTGGCGGAGAATGTTCTCAACTTCCCCACCATTTCCAAAGTTTGGGCGATTCCTGGCGCGATCCAACACTTGAATGGCTGTGGCTTTGGCTTCGTTCGTCGCAGACAGGTCCTGGCTCTTTAGTTTCATGTCGAGAATCTGCAATAGTTGGGCATTATCGAAGTCCTCAAAATTAAATGCATCTTCAATGGCAAAACGTCGCGTAAGTCCCGGGTTGACATTCTTGATACAAAGATAAGAGGGATCGTCCAAGGTGTGCAGTAATACACTCACTTGGAACATTTCAGTCATTTGTTCTTTATACCCAAGTAGCAGCACACATCGGTCTTCTCCCGGTACGCTCTGCACTTCTGCTACGATAGTATCGATGACGGCGGTCTTATAGATGTCACTCGTGTTCCCAGAACCGCTGGCGGCGCCCCCTCCGTACAACATGTACGCCTGTATACAGTTCGCGGTTCAAAGGCACTCAATCGAAATTCATATATGGGTACCAACCTCGTCAATGATGAGAACCTTCCCTATTGTAGAGGCTAAGATGGCCTTTGTCTTTCTCTCCGATTCGCCAAGGACAGAGCCGATAAAATCTGCTGGATTTTTCGTCACGACTGCAATGAGCGTGTGTAAGTGGCCCTGATAACTGCAGATTCCGACGATATTTACCTTCGCCGTTACTGATCAGCCCTAGATCTGCTAGTATTTTGCCATAGAGCTTGGCCACTGTGGTCTTTCCTGTGCCGGGAGAGCCAAGAAATGTACGATTTAATGACATCTCAAGGGGTTTGCATTCCTCCAATTCACGGTGATAATTTTCCGTTGTGGAGTCGATGAGAGTCTGGACAGCTTCCTTCACTGACTGCAGCCCAATCATCTTTTGCAGCTCGGTCCATGCTTCGCATTGTAATATTGCCTTGGAGGGGTCCGTTCCTATTAAGTCCTCTTTGGTGAGAAGAAAGTCATCGGGGTACTGGCGACGTCGACGTTCCTCGGTGAGACGTTTTGCCTGACGTCGAAAGATCTGGCTGAGCATATTTTCCAATTGCCGCGCATTTCCGAATCCCTCCTTCCCTCGACCTCTGCCAAGGCGCCGGATAGCGATGCGTACATATAAACCACTGGGCCCTAGTTGCATTTTCATCCTTGCTGCATATCTTTTCTCGACTATTTTCTCGAACATAGCGAGGAACTCGCTATCGCTGTAGTCGTCGAACTGAAGTTTGTACGGGACTCTGCTTTGCAGACCGGGGTTATGTTCAAAAAACTTCTCCATCTCCTTGTTATAGCCTGCCAAGATGAAGACGAGAACACCAGTATTGTTTTCCATCTCAGCAAGGAGAAAGTCAAGCACTTGTTTCCCTTGGAAGTTGTGTTCACTCGTGAGTTGATACGCCTCGTCGATGAAGATCGCTCCTCCTCCAGCTTTGACAGTTTCCTCCACAATTTTCTTGATTCCTGGAACGCCGTCATTGGCGAGCCGAGAGCCTGTGGTTTCCACAAAAGCGTTTCCAGGAAGAACCTGGAGTGATGTTAAAAACTTTGCATAATGGCGGGCAACTGTCGTTTTTCCTAACAAACAATGTTCAAGTCCTAGGCAATCATCATCTTCCATCTGGCGCTACTCACCAGTTCCGGGATTCCCGAGTAAAACGAGATTCAAGCGTTCGTGCTTGAAAGATGCACCTTGACGTTGCCTTGTATCAATAGTGTCCTTTATCGCGAGGACCTGGCTTTTGACTGTTTCTAGGCCAATCATGGCCATGATAACATCAATCGCCTCATTTTCTGCGCCATGTATAACCTTTTGGCGCTGCCACTCCATCTGCGATGGGGAGGGCGCTATCGGCGGGAAGGTCTTGTCAATTTTTTTTGATACCGGCGTTGCGCGGATTGTGTTGTCGGATCCTACAATAGTTCAGGAGGGAAGATTGGCCAAAGGAGAGATTTTCTCACCTGTGTGTAGTGTATCGGAGGACGCCACATCCGGGGAAGGGTCTCGATTGCCACCTGACATCATCCGAGTCATGCCAAATGTAGTGGAAAGGTAATCGAAAACGCCTTTTTGAGGTGCTGCTGCTGGGGAGACCTTGGTGGGGTTCGCTGATGTATCTGCATCTTGAGCTTGGGTAGCTCGAGCTTTGGCGGCAACCAGGTCCTTTTCCTTCGACCGCAGAGCATTCGCCCTTTCTTCCGCCAGAGATGCATCCTTGACGATTTGTTCCTGTTTGGCGATCTCCCCGTTCAATGCATCTATGGCCTGCTTGTGAGCAAGTTGGTCAGCGTCCTTCTTCTGTTGAAGTTCGAAATCTTTTCTGCTCTTTTCTGCGGCGGCTTTAGCTGCATGTTCGCATTTTTTGCAGGTTATTGGGCCCCCTTGACAGCATTTCCACGACTGTTCATGTCCGTTCGGACAGGACGATAGGAGAATATGCAAGCATAACATTTTTGAATGGTCGGAGATTTGATGGCACTTGGACAGACACGGGTGCTGACCGCACTTGAGCATTGTACCACTAGCAATTATCGGAATATGTATCATGAAAAACTCGAAATACAGACTGAAAATATCACTCGCCATGGTTCCATGCAGCCACCATCAGGGCACTGTAAATCAAAATCTTCAGGTCTTCTGAGAAGGGCTTTTCGATCATTATGCCTGTCGCATTGCACCGGCATTCCTTCATAGATATGTTTTCCCTTCCTAAGCAGATCGAACAGATGTCTCCAAAGCTCTCCACCCTTTCGTGAATTCATAAAAGTTTTCGCATTGCCAATCATAATCAAGGCATTGCGGGCCCGTGACAGGAGCACATTCAGACGTTCAGGCGAAAACATGAAGCCAATGTCATTTTGAGGGTTGCTTCGAGTGAGAGAGATGATCACAATGTCACTTTCTTCGCCCTGGTAGTTATCTGCGTTTTCGATGTCAAAATGAAGTTGCCATGATCATTGGTGGTAAACGGATGGACGAACCTATCGTCGCAAGGCGGATAGGCTTCTTGGACATTTTCGCTTCCACTGGTGATAGGAGCCCAGCACGAACCAGGTCGAAGGAGTCGAGATCATTAAGAATGGGATCGTTGTCCTGCTTCAGTGCAGATTGCAGTTTCTGAAGCTGACCAAGATATGGTGTCAGAATGACAACCGTGTCAGTTCCGTATCCCTGTTGTGCAAGATAGCGCAATATTTTGAGAACCATTTGTACTTCATAGGAGTTTTGTTTCGAAGATGTCGATTCGCCATCCCGGCGATCAGCAAGCTGTAGGGAATTATCCTCCGGATGGTCATGGCTGATGAAGACGATATTATCCTGCACGCCGCGGAGATTGGCGCGGCCCTGGGTTTTCGGAGCGTCGACAAGTTCCGGGTATGTTAGCGCACGAACAAGTTCAGAAATCTCCGGGCGCATCCGGTGTTGTTGGGTGAGCTTCTCGTGAGGATACCCTTTAATGATGAGGCGTTCAAAAAGAGACCTATTCAGATCATATCCATCCCCTTTTTCGACTGTAAGCTTGTAATGATTCACTTTTGGCCGCAGTTGCCTGAAATCCATCTTGGTATGACCCCCAATATTTGAAGTTTCCATGTACTCACTTGTGATCACCTATCATGACAAGCTGCGATGTCTTGGAGCCGAGAGCAGTGAGGACATGACTTTCAAGAATTTCCCCTGCCTCTTCAACAAGGAGAACGTCCGGAGACGCACTTTGAATACTATCGCTATACTTTGCCGCTGCGGTCGTAGTACATCCAATGATGCGCTTGCTCCGAAGAATTTCCGTATCCTTTTCAGCCCATTGGCGAGCAAGTTGATCTTGAAAACTGTTATATTTTGATGCGACGGCATACATGTCGTCCACTTGTTCCTGCAAAATCGCATTCCTCCATTTATCAAGCTGTTCCCGTCGATCTGGGAGACGCATTGTCCAGATATGTGATGCTTGCTCGACATTTGGCTCATTTCTGAAGATACCTGCATGATGGCCCCTTTCCCATTGCTGCAAGAGATAAAACTCAGTCACAGCTTTACCTCCCACACCAACCAGTGTGGAACCATCTTCAGTCTGAGGAACTCGAAAGGCTTCAAAAAACTCGGAGCTTTCGAATTCTAGGTGGTCCAAAATGTCCTTCGCTGCCACGTTTGATTGTAAATAACTGCTGAACTTTTCCTCCAGATCCTCACGGAAAGTTTCAGCTGCCGATTTGAGTCGATCAATGACAGCCCAAGCGGCTTTATCTCGTCTGAATGTCGATTTCTGCTTCTGCATAGTCATCGCCTCCGTGCGTGAGGTAGACTTCCCGCCGAGCCGCACCATACTATCTGAAGGAATCCCTATGTCAAGAAGCCCTGTGAGGATATCGTCAAGTGCATGATTGGTATAGCAAACGACCATAATAGTCAAATGTGTGAAATCATGTATGGATTTGGCAATGAGTGCGCCAATGAATGACTTGCCGGTGCCTGATAAGAAATATTGATCTGAGTAATCGGACAAGTGACGGTTCAAAGAACCTACCGGGCGGGCCTTGAATCAAAGATACTCTCTGAGTCAGTCCTGAAATGAGAGAATCGGCCTGCGATTGGTCCAGTCTGATGGTTTTGGACGTCTTGAGTATATCTTTCAGGTCACATTTTGGGTTCTTTCGAAGAGCCTGGACGATGACTGATGGCTGGAATATGGTTTCTGTGCTGGTATCGTCGTCCTTCCAAAGGAAGAGCTCGGGGGAAAGTGGCATAGATGTGATGTGCTGAAGCGCGCTGAGAACAGGTGCATACGAGAAGACGGCCGTGTCAATCTGAATAAGCTTGATTGCTTTAGCGGTCTTGAGCTTGAGGAGAACCTTTGACGTCGATACCTCTCCTTCGAACTGCAGCACTACCACGGAGGGCTTCCGTGCAAGGAGTTCTTCATCGCGATTGATGGTGGGAAAGGCCAGAATTTCCCCGTCCACCATCAAGCAGGTTAAAGATTGGTGACGGAGGAGATTGCGGTTGTCATTCAGAAACTTTCTCCGATCCTTGGCATTCTTGAGCTGTGGGAGATCGTCGTTGCAACGTAGCGTGACACCCCATTTGCAGCGTTTGTTGTCGGGTCCACAATATATATCGAGTGGAGTCAGCCCATTCAAAACTAGCCCTCTGTGATTACCCTTTTTTTTCCCAAATGCAATCTCCAACTCCTCACGCATCTCATATAGCATATCCTCGCGCAATAGCCGAAACTGGTTGTCGAGGTGCAGGGAAAGACGCATGTGTTCTGTGCTGGGGTCGTCTAAGGCGTCACTGGGCCTCAAAAAAGGTGGTTCTCTTGACTTGATTTCTTCAGAGGTCGGGAGGATGGCAATGTCACGGAAGTCGGTATGATCGTTATCGTGACGGCCACCAGGACCATCACGGGCGTTGCTGGTCGGCGTGACCGCGGCGTTGCGGGTGGAAAGGACATGGTCAATCCTCTGACCAAGGTTCCTGACAGCGGTTTCAGGTGAAGTCTGAAGCACGCTCACAAGAGTGCAGGCCTGATTGCGATATGCGTTCGAGGTAGAGGCAGGTAAGGAGACAAGATGGTGGAGCAGCCATGCGAAGCAAACTTGTGCATCGTTCGAAAGCAGGCCTCTGGTAAAAGAGAGGGAAAAGGCATCCCAGAAAATGGGCGGGTCCACAATTCTCATCACAATTTCATCCAGGAAGAGTCCACCGGCGACATCCTTCAGATCTGGTGCCCGCAGATAAGACAAGAAAGAGGCGGCTGGGCCATTGAGAAAGTCAGGGGTGATGTTACATCGCATCGCTGCCTGGACGGCATCAAGGCCGCACTTGCTGGCGATAAGCTTGTTGATACAGGAAGGGCGATCTTGCTGGACAGAGATGGCCTCGAGAAAGAGACTGGCATTGTGGGAAGTGACGGGGAGGCGGCCGTGTACAACAGCGTCAAGGTGCTTAGTGAGCTTGAAGAGGCGGGCAGAGGCCATGATGTGGGACAAATTGACGGCATTGCAGACAGACAACAAGGATTCTTATGTAGTAGATGCTGGACAACTTAGACGCTGAGAAGTTTGATGGCGGTGCTGCGGTGGACCCACGTACTCAGGTATGCATAAATTTAGCACAGCAGCTGAGTACGGTTAAACTGCTTTGACTCTCTCTTTATCCAGCCCAGCCAACCGATCGTGCTCCTCGATGTCACTACAAGCCAGCATTAAAAAACATACCACCTTCCAAAGCGTGCATCTTACCTTGCTTCCCAAGGATATTCCAACCTGTGAAGTTGGTCTCAGCTCTCAGTCTGTGAGAAATATCGTATCAAACTCGCCATGCTTCCCCAATCGTATCTTCTCCAGAATAATAGCTACCCAAGTGGTTGGTCATTGCACAGGCGCAGAAACGGTGTCAAGACAACCCACGGTGTTCCCGGAGGCAATTCCGCAAGTTTGGCCTTCTTCTTGTTGTGCACCACAAAAATCGCAAACTTCGTTGCCCCACGCAATGCCTCACGTTCCGCCTCTGGATGGAGCAACAGCTCGACCTCGACGTCTTTCTGCAACTCCGAAAGCGCGTAACTGTCATATCAGAATGTTTCGTTCCTTACTCCTTCCGGTATGCATGCTCACTGGAGAGTTTTCCGACTGTCATCCACTTCGTCCTGCGCACATTACAGGTTCGAACGTCTTCCGTCGCAAACACAACTCACAACGATGAGGTTCCTCTTTCCGACAAGAATTTCCCCTGGATTTGACCTGTTGGGACGTCAATCACCATAGGCCACAAAGCAAGAAGAGAGGGAATCACATCCACTGTGTCCGGACGACCTCTTTCCCAAGCTGCTCTACGGTAGTTCCCGCGACGGGTTCGTAAAGCGACAGCCCAATGGCTTGAATCTGCAAAGTCTTGTTCTCAGTCGCTTCTCTCAGAAGGGTACGCTGCACGGCTCCAACGTGAACACATATGATCTACGACAGGTTGGTGAAGTATGTTCACCATGACACGGGCGGGGAAAAAAACCCCTATATCTTCCTCGATTCAGTGTTCAACGGTTATGACATTAATGTGTACTGACCCGCCACCTGTTTGGAAAAATGAATGTTAGCAAAGGCGAGCTAGAGCCTACATAGCGTTTTCCCTACCAATCGCGATCAGGAGGTCAGGATTGAACTCTGCGGCAATTTTAGGTGTTGTCCTGCGAATGAGGTTATGGATATCGTTGTAAGTGACATGAAGCTTTGTTTCCGCCATTTATCGGGTTCGCGGGTGCGATGTTATGCGATGTTCTGTGTAAGTAGTGGTTGAGTTGAGAATCAGATATCGTCGATCACGTGGATATATATCCAGCACAGATGGCTCGTCAAGACTCTGGTAAATCAATCTTTCACGACACACCTACTTCAGGAATTCTCCCACAAAAGGCCATAGGAAGTCTTGCAAAGAATCCAAGCGACGTCACCCGCCAGGGTACCCAAAAGCTCAAATTCGTCCCGACACTCCCCGCTAGAAGGAAAAAGGAGTGAATAAGTCCTCCCCAACTCATATATCCCGCACAGAAATCACTCACAGGCTGGCTTAGAGAAGTACAACCCGTGCGTCCTGAGGAACATCCCTCATACTGAGAGTTGAATGAAACCCATTTCCAGGAAGCCGCTCCTCAAGAAGTTTCTGCAGCAGTTACCGAACGTAGCAGAGGACGTGGCCGTGGACGCGGAGATGGTAGAGGCAGAGGAAGAGGCAGAGGGGCCCCTCGACCAGACCTTGAGATGACTGCCAGTGGCCCGTTTGCGATGGGACCTGCCCTAGCGGGGAGCAGCTTCAGGCGGTCCGTTCCAAGCTCCAATTTCTCGCCCGTTCCAATTCCTGGATCTGGTCCTTCTCTCGGCTCGAGCATTCGACCTAGCGGTCTGGCAACAGTCAAATCAGAATTTGAGAGCAAGGGAAAAATTGCTGTAACGAAAGCTGCCGAGGACGATGAAGTATATTCCGAGCCAGATGAAGGCGTCGAAATCGTTGACATGGAACATATATCTCAAATGGACTGGATGGCTCCACAAAGCTTGCGAAAAGAACGCTATTCGAAAAAGGTGAAGAAAGAAGAACTCGTTGAAGCCCCCGGTATGCCTTCCAGCGCACCCCCTTGTCCCCTAGCACCAATCTTTTCTTGCCCCAGGAACTGGTGCAGTTGACGCAGCCAATGCCCTCGACCTTAGCGAAAGCGAAGAAGAAGAGGAAATGGAAGATATCATCGAGAACTTCACGGCTAGAGCGGACGCTGAACAGGTATTCCGTTCAATTCAGCCTTTTCTCGTTCGGCTCACTCAAACCTTCGTTTCGCAGACTACAGGCCTTCGAGAAGAAAGACTCTATCTCTTCCAGTTCCCGTCTCCTTTCCCTTCATTCGTACCTCAAGGAGGTTTCCCACCTCCACCAATGGATGGTATCTCAGACAGAACAGAGGTGGCTGACAAGCAAGCCTTTCCTCTCGGCGTCAAAGGTGAACCGGGATCATCAAAAACACCAGCCTCCCAACAGCAGACGACTTTACCGGAACCAACCATCGATGGAGTCATTGGAGAACTTGTAGTTTACCGGAGTGGTGCCGTTAAGATGAAGCTCGCCAATGGGATAGTTCTCGATGTGCGTTCTCGATGTGCACTTTTCTGTTTGATTCTGACTCGTTGGCACAGGTCAATGCAACAACTCAACCCTCTTTCCTCCAGCAAGCAGTATATCTCGACGCAACCGGCAAACGACTTGTCGTTCTTGGGGAAGTAAACAAGAGATTCTCTGTCTCTCCTGACGTCGATACACTCCTCACTGCCATGGAGTTTAAAGATAAGATCCCGTCGATGCCTTTAGATGGGCACCACCTTATTCAGATGGACATGACGTGAGGCTGCACGCTAATCAGTGAAGATACTGTATGCAATCGCCAAACTTTGACAATTCCCCATTAGCGTTCAATCGATAATGGTCATGAATAAATCAATAACGTATTACATCGGTACAGATAGCAAGTTGACAGTGCAGAGATAGCTAGATAGATACTTTCAGCGACGTCTGTCCCTTCCCCCTCACTGTCCCTGTCCATTGAATGTAAGCATGAAATTCCGCCAGATCTCGTCTTGAGTCATTGGGGCTGGAATATACCCATAACGTACTCCTTCGGAGCCTGTGTCCTGCATGTCAACAGAAGTGTCATAAGGGGCATAGACATTGGACGAGGGTGAATGAGGGGAATAGTGATGACGATCGGTCGAGTACGATGGTTGCCAAGATGCAACTTTTCTTGGGCTGAGATCGGCCTGATTCCCAGATGTGAGGCCAACAGGTAATTCGGGAGCTGCAGATGTGCGAGCATCCATATAGCCGTGTTCCGTTTCCATCACCTTCGAATATGGTGGATGTTGGAACTGGGAAGCAGGAGCCATTCCAAAATCGGGGCTTTTCTGGGGATGAGAGGGAGGACTATCTATATGTTGGTGAAGGACCATGAGCGTTTCCGCAGCGCCGGAATGACTGGGAGGACTGCTACCACCCTCACTCTCGCGATGGAGATATGAAGGTGAGTTTGTATTGGACTTGGGGGTAATTACAGACTTGCGACCCCCTATCACCTCCAGGTCATCCGTTTCATTTGACTGGTTTGAATTCTGGAACAACCCTGATCTAAAGGCGCCATATGAAGAGGAAGCGCGCTTATACATCTTCTGGAGAAAGATCTGTTGGGAGACAACCTCAGATTACCAGAGATTAAAGGACACGAAAAGCCTACCAAGCTAGATGGGGGTCGACATGGCCTTGACCCATCTTCAAAGAACGGAAGGGTTGTTTCAAGTATATGGATGGCTCTTTCGGACAGGGAGCACCCTGGACTTTCGACAACGAATGCTCCTAGAACAACCTAAAGGAATGTCAGGTCACGTTTTTGTGATGTTCATGAATATCATACACAAGCGGAAAATACCCCCGACCAGAAGAACCAAACGTGAGACGCGAGGGGACAAATGAGATATAGACTCCGGAGACTGGATATCAGGCGGCAAGCGCTTTGATACGTAGCCGATACCGATCGACCATACTTGTGTTGCAGCGGATTCTCCGACGTTTCTCGGATCGCCTGAGCGAAGTAACTCCGATGGATGTAGAGAAGATCTGACAGATGTCCAGTCAGTTATCAATTGGTGATACGAAACAGTGAACTGAGCGCGAACTCGACTCTCTTACACATAAAGTGCAATATTGTTGAAGGGCGCGCACGGGGTCACTCGACCAAGACAGACCAGTGTCGGAAGCCTGCTCCGGGGAGCGCAAATGGTTGGGAATCGGAAACTGGTGAATCTTCTTCTCAATTGCCAATAAGGCTGAGTAAGGCGGTGCTTTTGTACTGAAAACGTGGTCCACTGAGACCGATAGGCATTCTGCAGAGTAACGGAATTTCCACGCGTGAACTATCAGGTGCGTGAGATTGTTGGATAGCACCAGAGAAAACGAGATCGCACATCCAAGTTCAATTTTCCCAGATGGATCGTGGAATGGATCCAGGTCGTCTGCAAATTTGCAGTCGGTATGATTAATGAGAAGGGCACCAGGACGACCATGCACAAGGCTCTGCACAAGGATGAGCAAGAGTCCAGACAAACATGACGCTTTGCACTTACTGACCAAGATTCCCAAACAAAAAGTTCCCAAAACAGCTAAAGAAAAGGATGTTCAGAGAGAGGAGATTGACAAGAAAAGATTCGTACACGTCGACGTCGCTGAATTTCCTCACGTTCAAGGCCCCATGCTGCGCCGTCCCGTTCTACAGAACGGGGATGAAGGCTCAGGTTATGAGATGGGGGAACGGCGACGGCAACTTACGTAGGCCGATCTTATCAGAAAGGACATTAGCCAGTGAGGGGAATGATTTTCATCTGACATCAACATACCGTGTGAGCAATTCTAGCACAAAGACCAGCCAATAACCACCGCTCTTCTTTGGCCGTAAGATCTGCGTCATAAACAAAACGAAAGACGAGGAACAAGGCTTGGACAGTTGCAGGAGTGACTTCGATCAGGATTGAATCGAGGGAAAGAGCCGCCCTAGCAAGAGAATGAAACTGTTCCGCTGAGATATCTGTCGCCGGAAGAGGGTGATAGAATCTCCCGTGAGCCAAGACCATAAAGAACACCGAAAGGCGGTGGGAATGCAGGGCATCGATAACGGCATATCCATGATCACCGTAGATTGGATTGATGATGGACATCATGAAATCTTCGAAGGAAACGGGATCGTACCTGTTAACCAACCCGTACATCAGGACTGAACAATAGGAAAGGGGGTAAACGTACATCCAGGCTACATTTCTGTAGTATATTGATGCCAGCTCCATAGCTCTTTGTTTAGTTGGTAGGTAGGGGAAAAAAATTGAGTTGTTGTAAGGACAATCCTTCAAACCAAAAGGAAATGCCCGCATCAGGTCGATGATTTCGTTCGGGAGGTTGACTGAACCCTGCTTGAATATTTGGATGTCCTCTTCAGACGGCTGTGTGTGGGGATTGAAATCGGAATGGACAAGGCTATGGGGCGAACACACATACCCCGAGAAGGTCTTGCAAATACTGTGAAAACCGTTCTCTGTCAAAGCCGAGATTGAACTTGACTCAAGGAGACGCACCTCAGATCCTGCTGATTCTCCATGATACTTCGCTTGCCCGTCAAGGCCTAGCGAAAGTGACCCCATTGCTTTCGAGATCTCCTTGCCCTCTCCTTCGCCATAGCTGTCCCTGTCATGCGTGACAAGGTTTGTGTGCATCTTCATCCTGATTGGCGGGGGTTGTGTCTGGCCAAGGGCGGCTTCGAGCTCTTGGACTCTCGCGTTCAACATTTTAACCTGTTCTGTGAGTCTCTGTGCTTGAGCCATAAGGACCCTGTGAAGCGGCCCGAGCTCAATAATAACGGCTTTGGGATCGAAAAGAATGACATTCTCACTTGTTCCCCTTCGTCGCGGCTAGCGTTCCTATTACAGGATATCTTAGCCAAAGACGACGCAAGATGATCCACAGGACAAACCTTCTGGGCAAATGCCGGGACATCCTCGCCTGCAACATTGGAGTAGAACGTTCTGAGCCGATGGTGCCGACCACATACCTGATACATGACTGGCATGGAAATACTCTGCCCCGTTGATCAGACCAAGGAAAATATGAGGAAGTGATAGCTTGATACCTATCACACTTTAGCTTTGACCTGAAGGAATTGTGTTTTTAGATATGACCAGGCTCGTTTTGTCCTCTTACCTTCGGCATTCAGCACATGATAAACCTGGTTTTCTTGATCCCGACTCGTCGCAGACTTTAGAAGTTGTCATAGGATTCGAAACTGTCAAGAGCAAGCAACTCAGCCACCCTGTCATTCAGCCACTGGCAAGCCCATCAGATGGTTTATGTACCTTCCCCACAATCAGATTAAAACCCGTTGGCGCCGAGTATATCGTTGCTGAGCGCTGAGGCTTGGCTGAGGCTGCCTGGCGGTGGCTTGGTCGCAGTGTCACAGACTTACTAGAAATGAACGTGAGCGGGCGGCGCCTGTATTCTGCTAGAGAAAGAAAACGCAACAACAGTGGTATGAACATGACTAAGGACATCATAATTGCACCTCAACATTCTATTACATGAAAAATGCTATCTATCTACAAACTAAAAAATTCATCATTGCAACAGGACGTAAAATGGCAGAGACCTGGGAGAAAGTCCTCGTTAGTACATGCAAAATGAAAGGAGGGAAGAGCCGGATTCAGAGAGAGCGGGACGAATACCACCAAAGCAGCACCGCCCGAAGGTAGCTGAGATAGGTTTCTGCAGTGCAGGGTGCGCTCCCGCGTAAAGCCAAATGCCTCAAACATCATATAAACCGGAAGATAAAAAGGCAAAAAAAAGGCAACGTTGAGGGTTACTCACATTGAAGGTGGTGTTTTGAAGTTTTAGTAACCGCCTCATTTTATAGCTATTTTAAATCCCGCCAACTCCGAAACCCCGACTTCTTCCCCATGTCAACTGTACCTCCGCCAACATCAGGATTCGCGCCCGGACATTCTCATAGTACCCCAGATGCCCAGCAAACGCAAACCGGAACTGCAGGCGCGGCCTCCACATCCTCAGCTCCAGCACAAACACGGCAGGCAGCCGAAGAGGCACGGAAAGATCGTACTCTTGCGGAGTTCATGTTGATGCTCGACGATTATGACCCGCTGGTCCGTTCGAGATGAACAATATACCTTGACCACTGAGGTCGATTCCCCTCCTACAGATCCCAAATGAAGTGACAGATTATTTCCTCCAACGTGTTGGGTTTGAATGCGAGGATGTCAGGCTGTGCGCTTGACCCTACGTTTCATACCTATCGCCCTGTTCCTTATAGTCCATCTTTCCGTCAGGAAACGATTGCTTTCGCTTGCGGCCCAAAAATTTGTATCTGATATCGCTGCGGATGCATATCAACACGCGCGCATTCGGACGAATGCCGCTGGTGGAAGAGCTCGTGCCAATCAGCCCTTGAGTGGTCCAGGATCGGTCAAGGTTTGAAACTCCTGATTCCCGTCGTGCTGTTAAAACTATTTTGGCACAGGACCGGACCAGAACGACATTGATGATGGACGATTTGAGTGCTGCACTTTCAGAATATGGTATAAATGCGCGAAAGCCGGAATTCTACATGTAGCATCGTATATCCCTGTCGCCCCTGCCTTCGCGTCACGCGCACGACCGAGTGTGTCCAAGCATTCTGCTTCGGCGGCTGGTCTTTGAAGTCTTTTGAACATATACCACTGGTTCGTAAGCAACGCGTAACTATCTATGACTGCGAGATTTCTACCTTTGTGATTGCAAAATTGGAAAACAAGTCCATTGTGACGTGATTCTGCACCCTGTTATCGCCCAAGATACCCCACTTCAACCACCAATCTTCTGCCGCCTCTATGGCGTTGTATCCGAAGATAGAACCAATGGTATCATACTGCTCTCTCAACGAGGTATCATCCCAATCAGCGTCAGGATTCGTGTGCAATGAAAGTCTCATGGCTGCATCTCGACCGTCGCGCACCTCGCCGGGAGGCAGAGTGCAGAGACTGGCATTTTGTAGCTCAGAGGCTTTGACTTCAAGGCTTCGTGACTGGCGCAAATCCTGGAACGCTTCCAAGAATTGGGGTATCTGTTCCCATGTCCGGAGGTGAGACATAAGAACACCAAGGGCAGCAGCATCTTCGACTGCAAGGCCTGCGCCTTGCGTTGAGCATGGCTGATGAAGAATTCGACGCGTTACATTACTACATGCCAGAGGAACCGATAAACTCACTAGGAGAGGGTGAGCAGCTTCTCCTATCAATACCACCCTTCCAGATTGATCGACCCAGTCTTCTACATTATCACGCAGCATATATTTTGTTCGGAGGGCAGTTGGGACCATCCTTGTTAGCCGCCGAATCCTTGAGTAGATGTGAGAAACAATTTTTCCCATGAGAGCCGGGAGCACGACTGACCCGTCATCGAAACCAGTGAGATCTATACAATCTGTGGAAACGACTTCCTCCCATCCCTCTTGTATCGGTTGTTTGTCCAAAAGTTCATCATCAGGCCAATATATGTGAAAACAAAATTCGCGACCGTCTCGCTAGAAAAAACTCTGTGGGCTTGGTGGATCCTTTCTCCTGAGGGACGGCACTCACGATCGGATAAGCTAATGTGACGGTCAGGGTGACCGAGGGTATAAAGACGATGCGGACATACCAAGAACACATCTCATGTCACCCATCCATATTGGCCACTAGAATGACATTTCAAGTTTGAAGAGATGAAATTAAATTTGTTTCGATACATACCTCCGGAAGATCAACCCATTTGCCTAAATCTGGGTCGCTTCTTAGTTGGTCCGAAGGAAAGGTTATTCTACAATTCAGGAAACGAAGAAGGGTGGGTCTGCCTGGTTGCGAGGGAGCTTAGGTACGTACGTGAGGAAGCTCTGACCAGATTCAGTGGGATGATCCTCAACCCCACTTATGAAATCCCTGACAAGACTCTGGAAGCCATCAGCACCTATGACGACATCTGCCTGGAGAGTAGAACCGTCGGCTAGTGTTACGGAAGGGCCGTCTCCATCAGTCGAAACCGAAGTGATGGGAGAATCAAACGAGATGTGTGCTCCGACGGAAACAGCCAGTTCGAGCATGAGACCGTGGAGTTCTTCATGCTGAGAACAGGTGAAGTGATCTGAGCGGGAGATGTGGGAGGAGCTCAACGTACGGCCATGAGAAGGAATTCGCCACCGGTTTCGCGGATGACATCCTCCTTCCACTCAAGAAAACCGAGGTATTCACCTGTTTCGACTAGATATTACGGTGAGCGCGAGAAAAGTATCGTATATGCGACATTTAATATGATTTATAACACCCACTTGAATGAAAAGTGCTTTTGCGACAACGCCTAACGTTGCGCAACCTGTCCTCCAACCCCCACTCCATGAGTATTTTGCTGATATTTGGGGGGATGCGGATGCCGCCGGTGGTCTGGGGAATGCACCGCGTCAGGAGGGGCGACTTCGAGGATGGAGGAGAGAGACGGACGTGCCGCGAAGAAGGGCTCTTTTCGAGGACGCGGACGCGATGGCCGCTTCGCGCGAGGGCATATGCACATGCGAGGCCGCCGACGCCGCCGCCGACGATAATAAAATTGATGGAGAGGGCGGCAGAGGCGCGTTTGGCGGGCATGGTGGGGGGGTGGGATAAATTGAGCGTGAATTCGTTATGGGCGATGGACGGTGTTGCAGATCATCGCGCGGTTGGTATGATCGAACTGATCTGATCTATGCCATCACATCACGTCACATCCTGTGACCCTCCTGTGACCACTCTTCATTGGCATGACCCTCAAGCTCCGGTCCCCGAGCACCCCGCCCGCCACGGCCCCCGACCCCTTTCCATGGACGTCCTGCTCACCCCCCAGCCCCACTGACCTCCCCTCCCTCCATTCCCCGCCAACAGCATGGCTCTCCGCCCGCGACATGAAGCTTTTCGCCGCCCAGCCCCTCACCTCTGCCGCTGACATCGGCCTCGTCAAGTGCAGTGACTGCGCCAAACCTGTCCTCCGAAGCTTCATGGCCGAACATGCAGGTAAGACCTGCCGCTCGCTTCTTGCTCTGCCAACCAACCGTGCGCACAGAAACCTGTGCCACCATCCGTCTGGGAGGCAAGAAGGGTGCAAAAGGCAAGGCTGCTGTAGACTCAGACGGTAATTTGCGCTCTTGCACTCCCAATCCCCCCATTTTGCTCAGCCAGCTAGACATCCAGACCCGAAGAAGGGCTCCAAGAAGCGCAAAGCGTCCCCCACCCCCGACGATCCATCTCTCCCGCCCAAGAAGAAGACCAAACCGGCCGCCAAAGTGACCAAGGGCCGCCTCAAAGGCCCCGTCGACTATGACAAGCAGTGTGGCGTCATCAACGACAAGGGTCTGCCTTGCTCTCGCTCCCTCACCTGCAAATCCCATTCCATGGGTGCCAAGCGCACCGTACAGGGTCGCTCGCGGATCTACGATGATCTTCTGCTCGAATGGCAGCGCGCCAATAACCCGAAATTTGTCGAGCCCATCAAGCGAGAGACAAAGGCCGAAAAGAAGGAGAAGCGCGAACGTGAAAAGCTCGAAAAGAAACGCTTGGCCGACGAAGCTGCTGCAGCACTCGGCATCGATCCCTCCGCCTTGAACAAAAAGCCAGGCGCTCCGGGCGTTCCCAAGAAATCCGGAAAAAAGGCCACCGCTTCCGCAGCTGCAGTCCGCTTGAAGGAGGAGATGGGTGGGGACTTTACAGAGGACTTGGATCATATCGATTCAGAGGCAGAGATGGACGACCTCGTCCGCGTTGTCAGGACTGCAACAGACAAGGGGATCGTCTGCATGCCCTTGGCTGCGCCATCAGATGCTGGCAGCTGGTTTGTTCAAAGGAGGGAGCGTGCTCGATGTTGTCGTGATTTGCTTATCGGTGCCTTGGGTTGTGGTGGAGGCATGGGCGTTCCAGGAGGCATTGGTGGCATCGGTCTTGGTCTCGGTCTGGTCAATCGAACAAACAGTTTGACCCATGGTGTCGGTTTGGTCTACAAGCCGAACGTTTAATATCACCAGTGTACCTCTCGTACATTACAATACTGAAAACAAAAGCTTGTCATATTACGTACGCTCACGAAGTTCGCTCACGACCATACCTCAAATGAGACCACTGTCGTCGGTGCTGTTCGTGCTCTTCTTTGCAGTCACAGCAAACGCCCTTCATTTCTATCTTGACGCCAACCAGAAACGGTGCTTCGTCGAAGAGCTTCCCACTGACACCGTAGTCGAAGGTGTGCACATCCATTTAGCGCACGAACATTTAAAACATGACATAGAACTCCAGGGAGTTATCGTGCACTCGAGTGGCTTGAGGACCGTCAAAAGTATGACGGAAACCCAGAGCTAGGGATAGTCATAGAAGTCGTCGTACGTTCACCCTCCATTTCTTCCCATCGACACCTTTTGTCAACGGCTGCATTCCAGGAATCCGAGTCGGGAGACGTCATGGTCAAGACCACCGGGCCCCAAGAAGGAAAATTCACCTTCACATCCCACGACGCGGGCGACCACTCCATCTGTCTCTCCACCAATCATTCCTCGTGGTTCAGCCACACACACATCCGGCTCTACCTCGACATCGTCGTTGGCTCCTCAAAAACTGACGTCGAACACGACCGCTCGCACGTCTCTGGCCTCGCTGCAAAGGTCCGCGATCTCAATGAGAAACTCGAAGACATCCGAAGAGAACAGCAATACCAGCGCGAGAGGGAGGCCGACTATAGGGATCTCAGTGAGGCTACCAACACGAGGGCTGTCTGGTACAGCGTTGCCCAGATTGCGGTCTTGATTGCAACATGTACATGGCAGTTGCGGCATTTGAAGGTGCGTTGTGCATTTTATTCTTTCACGGCGGTGATGTTGACATTCTACCTCGATAAAGCGGTTCTTCGAAGACAGGAAGAGTAGGTAGCGCCTCGATGTCTCATCTGTTCCACTACTCTAGATGGAATTAAGCTATTGGTTTATCGAACCTGTCGGCTCGCCGCTTTCGAATTTCACTAGAATCTTCCGCCGATGACCAGACGATAACCCGGTAATGACATCTCTCAATTTACGAGTTGCATCTTCGTTTGTATCCCTTGCAGAAATCGTGACAATCTCATGGAAAGGTTCTCTTAACTATGAATATAATTTGATTAGTACCGCCCTAGTTGAAGAACGTCAACATACTTGTCCTGTCCTCATAAGATTTACCAAGGCCCCCATGAGCTGTTCCCTTTCTTCTGGAGACTTCCTGAGATACCACCGTGTCTGCCAAAAACCGTGTGCTGTCAGGTTTTTGAAGATGAAAAGCGAAGTCGGAAGCGATAGCGGTTGCTTCGACATTGCTCCGTATGAGACTAGATGAGCATCCTCGCCAAGTAGTCGCGCCATGAGCGATGTTTCCCTTCCGCCTGCCCAGTTTGAGAGCTATTGCACAGTCTCATCGAGGGAACAGTTATCTTACCCACGCAATTGAGGCCCAATTTAATACGCTATCATGGTCAATATAGACATAGTCACCGTATGATGACTGCACTTACACACCTTTCCGCTTGTCCATTCCTTCACATTGCGAGAGAGTGATTTGTCCGACAGTGCGTCATACGTGAGCACTTTCGTGGCCCCTAGGTCTTGCAGCTGGTCCGTCAGCTCTTGTAAGTTTTTACTGGACCTTACTTGTCATGGTGTGATGGGGAGGAGGAGTGATCAAAGGGAAATACCGAGGTCTGACGAAGTTCAAAGTCTTGATTCCTCGAGAGGCAGCAATTTGAATGACACCTTGACCAACCTGCCATTCCGTTAGTGATATCAATTTATTGGTGTCAGACTAAACGAACTGCACTGTTGGCCCCATTCTGAACCACCCAATCGCCTTCCTGGAGCGGGACAAAGTCTCGCAACATGTTATAAGCTGTTGGCGGGTTTACCTGTCAAGCTGGCATGAGGACAAGGACAGCGCCGAACATCAATGAGAACAGAACGTACGGTCATCGTGGCCGCATTTACTTCACTGAGCCCATCCACGCGAGGGACTTTGAGGACTTCATCGACCCCGACGTTCTTGGAAGTGCACCAAGTTCCAATCTGCGGTTTGGTCATGACGACCCAGTCGTCTTTCTTGAATCCCTTCACATTGCCACCGACATTTGTAACCCGGGCGAGACCTTCGTTCCCGCCGACAAACATCGGTTCATAGGCGCCATCCTTCCCGAGTGTAATGTCTGGACTGGGCTTTGCAGGATAAACACCCTCGATGACATTCAAATCCGCCGGGTTGATTGGGGCCAGAATGAACTGAACATTCACTGTGTTGGGCGTCGGGGGTGGTAATGAACGGTAGCTGAGCACATGAAGGACCTTGGCTGGGTCGCCATTTTGAGAATAGGCGATTGCACGGTTTACAAGGTGGGATAACAAGCGCCTGGTTGGGAAGAAAGACATTTTGGAAAGAAATTACTCTGAACACAACAAACTAGTTCAGACGACAGAGTGCATGATCCTCTATATCTTCTCTGTCAAAAGCCCATGTCTCAGTATCAAAAATCCAGATAGTTTTTCGTGCTCGATTCGGAAAAAGTTTGGATTTGCGTTCCTCGATCAACCTCAGCACACTGCCCCTCCATCCCACCCCAGTCATGACGGTGTCGTCTACAAATATCACTCCCCGCTCAACACCTGTCGCTTCAGGCGAGTCCGTATGCCAGCCACAACCCAACAAAAGTGACTCCAACGAATGCAACCGCCCCTGACGCGGCACTGCATTCCTCAGCGCAAGGTTTGAAGACCCCGGATGTTTTATACGGGGGCTAGAGAACCATACAAGAGCACCCTCAAGAAATTTCTTTCCGGGGATTCGAGGTTCTCTTGGAATAGTCGCGGTAGCACCCTCCAGTGAGTTCTTCAGAGTAAGAACCCTGCCCTCGAAGATTGGTGGGCTGGCGATTGAAGTAACACTCCTTCTTTGTCCTGGATGCTCTCCAGTGGAAATCGTCAAAGACATAGCGGGCGGCAGTGGTTCTGGTGTTGGAGTATGCTCTGGACCGATGGAAAGGGTATGCCTCGCATTGAGCGCGGGAGAGGGAAGGCGATATGGAGAGACCGCCGTTATAGTATTCGTCTTGGTAGCCAATGGCTGGGGAGCCGTGTATGTGCAAGCTCTGGCGGTAAAGGCGCCAGTAACTGGTAAAGTGACCTTCCTACCAACATTACGCTCTCGACTCCGATTCCTGCCATCCAGCGCAGCCAATCGTTCTTCCCACAGGTCAGAGGTTGCTTTCCGTTTGAGGGAAGACTTTGCACTGGGAGATACAAGTTTTCCCCAGAGTTTATTGCAGATGTCACGAGCGTTTTTGTCAGAATTGTCGCGGCCAATCACCTCGCAAGCAGTTTTATGTAGCCCTTGAAGATTCACGGCGTCCTTCCAACCACGTTCTCCCTTGCGGTAAATCTTGGTAAGCCTGGGAAATCTCAACTCGTAGTTCTGGAGGCAGTCTTAGCGCCCGAATATAAACTGCACATAGAACATTACCCTGCTCTTCGGGGCTTTGGTGAAGCCTGCACCTACAAGCTCAGCAACTAATGGCGTCTTCAAAATCAGGGCCGGAGGGTACAGACTAGACAGCAATGTAAAAGTATATTCCTGGTCTATTAGTGGATCCTGCACAGTGTCAGATAAGTACGTAGGAGAGGACAAGGCACAGACCTTTAGAGTATTATACCTAACAGTCTCTGAGTTTTTTATCAAGAAATTGATCTCTTCCAGCTGACTGCGTGTCAGGCCGTAGGACACCGTAAAGTATACCTCGAAATGGGGTAAAAGTGAAGGCTATAATAACGATGACTGTTGGTAACGTAGGGGTATGAGGTATACAGCAATAAACATTACTTCTTGCTTGATAGCATTTGCGTTTGCGAGTCCCCCAACATACAGGGTCGTGATCGTATTTGGCCCAACTGTGGCGAATGGGTCAGAGGCTGTGGGGTTTGCAACCAGAACGGACCTCTTAACTCTCTTGCCCGCGCTTTGTCCCATCCAACACCGATGATAACAAGGTCGAGCGCGTCGCCATATCCCGGAATATAGTCTCGCTTGAGTTTCACCCATGGGGTGTCGAGATCGTGATATCTTGTCTCTTCACCTTTGAGAACGATGCCTTCTTGATAAGTTGCAATGATGTTGGAAAATATTCTTTCAATCGCAATCTGAGCGGGTTGGTTGTTATCTAAATGCATGGTGATGGGGTGTCGTTCAACAAGCATAGCTTTTCCCGGGTCGAGGTGAATAAGAGATTCAAGTATTTCTCGCCGGCGAGAATACGGTGCTGAAAGTAGAGAGACATCATTGAAGGCAAGAACATCGAAAAACACCAATCCCAGGTGACGATCAGGCGAATGGTCAGTGACCATGGATGATTGGGAACAGCTATTTCGGCTTCAATATAAACGTGGCAAAACAGCGATCACATTTGTTGATTACCTCGACTGAGAATCCAAGACCACAGTCTTGGTGCGTCGAGCGCTGCGAACGCCATATGCAGTTCTCTCAACAAGGCCACGTATTCTCCAAAATTCTGTCATGATTGAGAGAAGTTCATGAGAGCTGATAGGTCATGGGTGTGTAGGGATGGGACACATACCATCGATGTGATCACCATGACAAGCGACCATCTCAGCATCCAGGATTACACCACTCCTCACCTTGCTTTTTCCTCCCGTATCGTCCCCGTACTTCGATAGTCCGAGTGCTTCGTATATTATCCTATGAACGGCGATTCGGTCGAGAGTGGAATCCCTCCTGCTCTTGCTGAAAATCGTGATCTTCGGTGTACCATCATCTTGAATTTGAACATGAATTTGTGCTCTTTCTCCATCATATTTCGTTTCTGCCCAGACCCTTTGGGATCTGTGAAAGTATGAAAGCGCATGTTGGGGACTGCGACCCTTTTCGGATTTCGGGATCTACAATAGTGCCCATCAGGACAAAAACACAAGGAGAAGGCAACGGAAGTTATTCACGGCGATCGGGACGTGTAATCGAGGCCCATTTGGTCCCCTTTCATTTTCTGGCAGTTCAAAGCGGTTGGCGGCCTCTTCAAGAGTAGAAGTTGTACGATACGCATTGAGCATCCATTTTGTGTTATCCCATTCCATCATGGCGTGCTCCTTGGTCAGCATCCTGATTGATTTCGTATTGAAATCCAAAAGTGTGACAGCGTAATGAGTTTCTCGCAAAGGGTACAGTATAGGTCGGAGGTCTTTGAGGATTATCTGGGTAAGAAACGAGGCATCGATCGGGGACAATGTGCGAAAGAGATTTTTCAAAATGGATGCTCGGCTGAGGCCCTTGTGTCGTGTATACTTGGATCGAATCGAGCTGTCTGAATACGCCGACAACGAGGCCAGCTGGTTAAGGAGTTCATCTACCTGCGCGATGGATAAAGGGCTGATGTGACCTCCGACCGCCTGACAAAGAACGCGTTAAGCTTCCTTCACCCGAACACTAGCCAACGCGAGTCATACTGGACACGATAGCTCCAAAGCCCGTTGCAGCTCTTGCCCAAGGCAACCGGACGCGGTTTCCGCGTGCCACTGTTGAAGCTGGTGTACGCCCAGGCCAAAACACTCTGCAAGGTATCCAGTGAGCCTTGTTTCCTGGAGGTCATACTTTCGATGGTGGTCTTCCTCCGGAAACAGGAGCTTGAAAACCACGGAAGTAGTCCCACAAGGCAGGGGTGAGTAACCACGTCTGAGTTGGTTTACCCACCCATGGAAGATTTCTCTCGCAGGGTAAGCTCGATGGCTGTATCGTCCTGATCCCACCTTGTGAGGCTGGAGCCGGGAAATTTCGCGTAGGAGAGAACAGAAACTACAGGTGAGTTTATGATAATATTTCCGTCGAAAGGTCAGAAGGACGCACAAGGAAAAGGGAATCCCATCGGTCGGGGGAAATGACTGGGACATGGTGCTCACGTGAGGGAGAAACATGGCTCGTTCATGATGGGTATGTAATACATAAAAAATTAAAACAAACATTATTGACCTGACCGAGTAAAACCCCAAGGGAGGGAGAACTGAAGGGTAAGGATGGACCAACATTCAACATAGTATGGGGTAGATAGCAAGGAGAGTAAGAAGAATCCTCAGAGATAACCATGTAAAAGCCGATGAACCAGGGCCGTTGAAATAGCAGAGTCAGATGGGTCGCACCTAGGTGCTATGAATAGTCTTTCTCCAAAGTCACCCTTTCAACGCCAATTGCATTCAGGTCAGCCTCGGAGTGTCCTGCAATCGAGATTCCATTGTCCAACCGCAGGTCGGTAGCTGGTGTATTAGGGCGAGAGGAAGCCATTCCGGACGATGTTGCAGTCGCAGTAGAGATAATGTGTTGATTATGAGGGTAATATGATCGTCGTTGCATTTTCTTGAAGTCGTATGTGGTGAATCTGAGTGGATGCGCGAGATTTACCAGATATTAATGAGGGGGTCAAAGATGCATACTGTTCTTCCATCTGCCTCATCTCGGCACTTAGATTGTCCTGATTCGCCTTCCGCGCCTTTGCCTTCAGTGGGTTATCCTCTAACAGCAGCTCCTCCAGCTCGTGAGAGGCATCGAAATTGGCTTTCTTGGCCTGGACACGTGGGTGAGAAAAACACATATCAAGGAGACAGAGCGGCATACATCGGGTATAAAAGGTGGTGTTTGCTCCTTCGATTCCAGCGTATCCCAGTCGATCGGCTTGAACCAGGGATGTCTTCGCAACTCCTGATATCCTTCGCCGTGCGGTTTACAACCAAAGCGTCGGTTGGGATCTCGATCAAGTAGCTGTGAGTAGAGATGGGCAAGAATGGAATCGGGGAAGGACTAATCTAACATACCCCTTTGAGGACTTGCATGCCGGATCGGCTACATTTGTTTTCAGCATCCTCTGGCCACTTGAGAGGATCTTTCGATATACTGTAAGTAAGGTCACTGTTGGTCCTTCCTCGGAACGGCCGCCTGCCAAAAATCAACTCATATGCGCAAACACCCAGTGACCACCAATCGATGCAATATGTATAGCCACGCTTTGCCAAAATTCTGCGATGATAATGAGGTGGGAAGATGCGGGCTTGCATGGGTGCTTACTCGGGTGCCATATACGCCATCGAGCCTGCTACTCCCGTCAACCGCCTTTCGCCAAAGTGCACGGCGATGTTGAAATCAGTGATATGGGCATTTCCACACTCGTCGAGGAGGATGTTATCTGGCTTGATATCTCTGGAACCAACGAAGGTGGTAGATTTATAAGGCGATGTTCAATGTTGATTTGACAATGCGAGGAGGCAAGGTGAACTCACCGATGCATAATGTTATTATCGTGTAAAAACGCGAGAGCGGAAGACAACTGGGCCAAGTAAAATCGAACAGTATCTTCCGCCATTGATCCCAATCGTTCAAGATGAACTAAGAGGTCGAGCTAAAGCCATTGAATCAGACGAGCGAAATGAGGACGTACATCGGAGGTCACCACCCAGCATCAAATCCAAAACGAAGAAACAGTTTTCGTCATCCTGGAAGGCGTAACGCATGTTGACGATAAAGGGATGATCTACCTAAAGGACAGATGCGCGTGTCAACAAAGAGATGATTAGAGAGGAAAAAAATGAAAGAACGGACCTCCTCAAGCAAACGTCTTTCCTGAATGACGTTCGAGACGGCCTTCATCTTGACGCATTTTGTCTTGTTTATGTATTTCAAGGCGTAGAGGTTGCGAGTTTGTTTGTGCTGAACGACTCTGACCTGATAAAGGGGTCTAATCAAAGTCATGGTGACTGTTGAAAAGAAGGTACCTTGCCAAATGCACCCTTACCCACGCATCGCAGCAGCACAAAATGAAAAAGGTTTACTTCGCCGTCAAAGTCAATGGGCTGAGATGCGAGTGAGTGGAAAGCGACACGAACAGGAAAGGGACAGACCTGGGGGCGACAACAAACACCTCCCATTTAAGCCGTTAGTTAGTCGTATATAAAGAGCGACGAGACCAAAAGCCTGTTTTGGGGGGTTCTGGGCTAGGGGGAGAGATAATTTACAGAACAGAGGGAGGGTTGGGAGGGGGAGCACAAGTGTTGTACACTCCCTTGTCACATCATCACTGTCACTGATGGTCACCACCACTGTCTCTTACGACTTACCGCCCATGTCTCCCCGCCCTGATTTCCTCCGTCCATTGGTTCTCTCTGGTCCTTCCGGCGTCGGGAAGAGCACCCTCCTTCAACGCCTATTTGACGAATACCCAGACAAGTTCGGCTTTAGCGTTTCCCGTACGCCATTTTCCCCCTACTTTCTTTTCCCCCTTCAACCCATTCTTAGATACGACCCGTTCGCCTCGGCCAGGTGAGGCCGATGGAAAGCAGTACCACTTCGTGACCCCCAAGAAGTTCAGGGAGCTGCTTCAGGAGGGTGCTTTCATCGAACATGCCGAATTTTCTGGAAACCTCTATGGAACCAGCTTTGCCACAGTGCGGGAGGTCCAACGACGCGGTAGACGGTGTATATTGGACATTGAGTCGCAGGTGTGTTCCGATATGTACATTCCTCTCATTCGACATCGTGTCGAACGTGTAAATAGGGCGTCCGTCAAATAAAGAACACAGATTTAAATCCCATTTATGTTTTCATATCGCCTCCTTCAATGGCTGCCCTCCGCGCTCGCCTTCAAGAACGTGGCACAGAGACACCTGTTGTCGTCCAAAAGCGTCTCGCCACGGCACTCAAAGAAGTACAGTATGCCAAGGAGCCCAACGTTCACGATCTGGTCATCATCAACGATGATATTGACAGGTCATACGAGCTTTTCAAAAGAGTCGCGTTAGGAGCGAAGGTCATTGCAGATGCCCTACCATCACTGGACGATTGATACCTGCCAAGTATGATATAGACATAGAGTGGACCCACAGAACGGAGTTCCTTTTATTTAACTGCTTAAATAAATAAATAAATGAATAAACCCTCCCAACAACTCCATGAGCTCTTGCCATGATCCCGAAGGATGGCGCGTCGTCTCCCTCGTCCGCGATTTTGACACAACTCCCTGTTTCGAGGAGGGCGTCATCCTCTCCGGAGTTCTCGGCATATTGCTTCTTTCCGCGACATGGCAGTCAGTCTCTCTGTGTCTTCAGCCCTACAAATCAAGGAGCTGCAAAAGCAAGTGGCTGCTCGGGGCCAAGCTTGTGAGTTCATCCCTTTGACAATCCTATCATTTTCACAATACCTCTTCTCCGAAGGCCTTTCTCGTTGTGTCGCTCATTAGCAGCCTCGCAAATCTCGGACTAATACTTGGGACGGGGAAGACCGTTCCAGTTTTACAATCCTACTTCATCGAGCCCATTGCTTTTATTTCTGCAATCTCGTTGACCTATTTCCATCATACTCGTGCCCGCACCTCCTCGACCATTCTCCTTCTCTTCTGGCCTTCGTATAGCGTTGGTTTTCTCGTCAGGCTTCGGACTGCCATTTCCGGCGGCTTGGAAGACAATCGCCTCATAATTGCGCTCAAATGTCTTGCCGGGGGTTTCGGATTACTTTCGTTTGCACTGGAGTACTTCGGCCCAGAGTACGGTGCCGAACCATCGTTAGGTGACAAGTCCCATATGGAGCATCCTTTGCTCACGGCCAATATTTTTAGTCTTTGGGTGAGTCGTGCAGGCCATTTGATCTTATCCATGGCTACCCTACTTTTTTAGACTTTCGGGTGGATGACGCCCCTCATGAAAAAGGGTGCTTCTCAATTTATCACCGAACACGACCTACCCTTTTTAAAGCCAGAAGACGAGTCGCAGAACCTGGGTGCAAAACTTCAAATGGCCTTGAAGAAGCAGTCAGTTATCGCGTCACAATCCGTCCGTGACGAGCTTCTGATATCAGTCAAGTTCACTCTGGAAAGCGCTTTTTATAGCCTATGGGGGACCTTATGCTGTCGCAGCAGGCCTCAAAATCATCCAGGATTGTCTTGCTTTCCTCCAACCTCAACTCCTTCGATGGCTCCTATCCTACATTTCGTGGTATCAGACCTCCCGCTTGCATTCCAGCAGAGGCGAGAAAATTCCCAGTAAATTAGAGGGGTTCTCTATTGCCCTTATAATGTTTCTAGCTTCAGTTATACAAACGATCACGTTGAATCAGGTTTGTCATTGGCATTCTAGGCTGGCTTAATTCCACTGACAAAACTATCCAAGTATTTCCAACGCACATACGAGACGGGGTAGGTCCCTCCGCTCTTGGATCGACACTCTAACTCATGCCATTCGCAGAATGCGTGTTCGTGCTGGACTCGTTACAGCCATCTATGCCAAGGCATTGGTGCTCTCAAATGATGAAAGAAACCGAGCATCCGGAGATATCGTAAACTTGATGTCTGTCGATGCCACTAGGCTTCAAGACTTGTGCACATATGGTTTGATTGCCATATCAGGCCCCCTCCAGGTTGGTCATAGGTGCTCAATGTCGACAAACTGAGAAATTCATAAGTTAGAATTCAGATCACTCTTGCATTCATCTCTCTCTATAATCTGCTGGGTTGGTCAGCCTTTGTAGGCATCGCCATCATGATTTTCTCGATTCCGCTGAATACATGTCGGCACGTTTTGCTCAGAACTATGGTTACCAACACTAACGGACACATAGTTATTGCGCGTGTTTTGAAACGAATGCAAGAAGAGCAGATGAAGAATCGCGATAAACGAACCCGTTTGATGAGCGAGTTGCTTGCGAACATAAAAAGGTCTGGCGTCGGTTCATGAGCAACTCGATGTCAAGTTACTTAGCATTTCCTACAGCATCAAGTTATACGCCTGGGAATACAGTTTCATGCGGAAGATTTTGCAGACGCGCAATGATAGAGAATTGAGAATGCTGAAGAAGATCGGCATAGTTACAGTATGTCGCAACATCATGTCGACGAACGAGCTCTATTTTGACGCCGGCTCTCTCCAGGCTCTGAATTCCACTTTATGGACTGGAATTCCACTGCTCGTGGCCTTTAGTTCTTTCGCCACTGCCGCATTCACCTCTTCAAAACCACTAACTTCCGACATTATCTTCCCCGCCATTTCGTTGTTCATGCTTCTCCAATTCCCTCTTGCGATGGTATGCCGGCTTGAGCTATGTAGACTCGATAGGTTCCTGATCTAGAAAACACCAGTTCAGTCAAGTTACATCTAACATCATAGAGGCCGTTGTTTCAGTCAAGAGGCTTTCTTCCTTCTTGAACGCTGACGAGTTACAGCCCGATGCTCGGACACTTGTTGAGAAGCCAGTACTCAGACTTGGCGACGAGGTAGGTACGGAGTGGTATGTCTGCAATCAATGCTCATGTGCTCCTTAGGTGCTGTCCATCAAGAAGGCAGATTTTTCTTGGGCGAAGAATTCCGTGGAACCTACCTTGGAAGACGTTAATCTTACGGTTAGAAAGGGAGACCTCGTTGGTATTCTTGGGCGTGTCGGTGCAGGAAAGGTTGGACAATCTCTGACCTTGTCTTTGACTGTATGTTCACCATCATCAGACGAGCCTGTTATCGGCCATCATTGGAGACATGACCCGGCGCGAAGGAGAAATCATCCTCTCAGGATCAGTCGCCTATGCTCCGCAGAATCCTTGGTGGGTATGGTTTACTCTTAATATCTTCATCCTACTTACTCATCGCGACATTAGGATATTATCTGCCTCCGTCCGCGAGAATATCTTGTTTTCTCATGAATATGATGAGACATTCTACAATCTTGTTGTTGAGGGTAACTATCACAGTGTTTTACTCCATATATTGCAACTAAATTTCTTTCCACAGCATGTGCCCTGGGCCCAGATCTTGCATCACTACCTCAAGCAGATCTCACGGAGGTAGGAGAAAAAGGTCGGTTTGATTTCGGATACTTTATCTTGTCTCTCATTCTGTCGACGCAGGGATTACGGTTAGCTGTGGCTTCCTTAGCTCCGAAAGTGGCAACTGATTCTGCCCAGCTCAGCGGAGGTCAACGCGCCCGCATCTCTCTTGCTCGCGCTGTTTATGCGAGAGCAGATCTGTATGTTCCCGGTCTTCAATGTTGTTTTGAGCTCTGACCACCACCATCTATCCTAGCGTGCTTCTCGACGATTGTCTGGCAGCCGTTGATAGTCATGTTGCCCGACATGTTTTTGGTCCGTTATCCTGTTGTCCTCATGGGGCTCCTTGATTATATATAACTCTTGGTTTCCTAGACAATGTTATTGGACCACGCGGCATTCTTGCAACCAAAGGGCGCATCTTGGTCACAAATAGTATTGCATACATCAAACAATTTGACCAGCTGATTTATGTGAGAAGGGGTATCATCTTAGAATATGGACCGTATGAGACCTTGATGTCAAATTTGGATGGCGAACTCTCCAAGCTGGTGTACGCCACTTCGTGATTATACTATTGCCTATGACTGATCGACCCTCCACAGGCGTGGGCATGCTTCAGGCAGCTCCTCGTCGGGTACATCCACTCCATATGCCGCAGGTGGTGACATCACACCGGAGAAAGAAGTCGAATCCACTGACGACAGCCCCTCAAAGCCGGATAAATATGCAGGCGCTATCTCTGAAAAGTTACGCGAGAGGACAAGTTTCACAAAGGCCAAGATTGCAAAAGCAGCTTCCCAGACGGCTGACCCGCCAGTGGGCTTGACAAAAGAGCATACCGAGCAAGGACGCGTGAAGTTGCATGTGTATAGGCGATACATCGAAGCGGCTTCCAAGGGGGGCTTTCTCCTTTTCCTACTCACCACAGTCCTTCAACAAGCCGTATCAGTACTGGCAAATTTAACGTTACGGAGTTGGGGGGAGCACAATCAAGAAGCTGGTAACAACAGCGGAATGATGAAATACCTCGTGATCTATGGGTTGTTCTCGTTCTCATCGACTCTTCTTGGAGGATTATCAGCCATCCTGATGTGGGTCTATTGCTCATTGCGAAGCGCTAGGCGCCTTCACGACGGGGTATAATTCGTCTTTCGCTTTCCTGACCAAAGTTTGATGTCATCATACAGATGCTGGATGCCATGATGCGGGCGCCATTGAGCTTTTTCGAGTTGACACCGACAGGCCGGTAAGATAAACGCTCATCTGAACTGCAAGCAACCAATTACGTGACCACAGCATCCTAAATCTCTTTTCTCGTGATACTTATGTCGTAGACCAAATTCTTGCTCGGGTCATCCAAGGCCTTTGTCGCACGCTTGCGGTCTGCCTTTCGATCATCGTCGTCCTTGGAGGGAGCTTCCCTTCCTTCCTTTTTGCAGTCATTCCACTGGGATGGCTCTATGGACGCGTCATGAAGTAAGCATGTGCACAAATTCCGCCCTTCGTGATAATTTAGAGATTGCGGTCCAGATATTACCTAGCGACGTCTCGGGAGCTAAAACGACTCGATGCTGTCTCTCGATCGCCCATTTTTGCCTGGTTCTCAGAATCGTTGGCCGGTCTGTCGACCATCAGAGCATTTAACCAACAATCAATATTTATCTCAGCAAACCAACGTCGCATCGACCGCAACCAAATGTGCTATTTGCCGAGCATTTCGGTGAATCGCTGGCTGGCAGTCAGGCTCGAGTTCGTTGGAGCCTTGATCATCCTGAGTGTTGCTCTGTTGGCGGTCTTCACTCTCATTACAAACGGCGTGGATGCTGGATTAGTCGGCCTGGTCTTGTCGTACGCCATGAACACGACTTCTTCCTTAGTGAGAGTTAATCAACTGTCAAGCCTGAAGTGTTGCTCATTCGTCGTAGAATTGGGTCGTCAGATCAGCCAGTGAAGTTGAACAGAATATCGTTAGCGTAGAACGGATCTTGCATCAGACAGAAGTGGAATCTGAGGCACCCCAGGAGATCCCAGAAAATAAGCCTGGGGGTGACTGGCCTTCCAGAGGGGAGCTTGAATTCCGGTGAGAGAATATGCAACGCCGCCCATTGTAATTTCTTGCTTATCTTCAATGTTTAACAGGAGCTATTCCGCTCGATACCGCCCAGAATTAGATCTAGTCTTGAAAGATATTAACATGACAATTGTATGTGACTTGGTTCCGCTATCAAGATGAGGTTATTGAATGTTGTCGTAGAAACCCATGGAGAAAATTGGAATTTGTGGGAGGACGGGTGCTGGGAAGTCATCTGTTGAGTTTGCCTCTTCACACCTCCCGTCCTCCTAACACTCACTAACTTTGCTTAGTTACTCCTGGCCTTGTTCCGGATCATTGAGCCTGTCCAAGGCACTATCTTCATCGATGGTATCGACACTACCAAAATTGGCTTGCATGACTGTGAGTGACACATGATGTAGACATGTTGCCGGTTTAACATCATATTTCTCATAGTGCGCTCCGCCATTTCCATTGTTCCACAGTCACCAGATCTCTTCGAAGGAACCTTACGGGAAAACATCGACCCTGTTGGCGAACATGCTGACCTCGATATCTGGACTGCACTTGATCAGGCAAGTGCGTTTGTTGATGATTATCCGTACCACCTTCATGTCATCAGCTAGGCTCACTTGAAGGATTATGTAGAAACCTTGCCAGAAGGTTTGGATGCACCGGTCAGAGAGGGAGGTTCATCGCTTTCGGCGGGTCAGCGACAATTGTTATGTTTTGCAAGGGCATTATTGCGCAAGGTATGTCTTCTCCGCAACTCATGCTGAGTTCAAGCCTCCATGTTCCATCTTCAGTCGAAAATCCTTGTTCTAGACGAAGGTAGTATAAACCGATTACTTTCATTCGATCGCTTATAATATGGAATTTTCAAGCTACGTCTGCCGTCGACCTTGATACAGACCGAGCGATTCAAGGAATTATTCGGGGCCCGGCCTTTGCTGATGTGATGATCCTCACTATTGCGTGAGTTTACAAGTTTCTTGTTCAGTGAGGCAGAAGTTGACCAAGGTATCCTTATAGTCACCGTCTCAATACAATACTAGAATCAGATCGTATTCTGGTCATGGATTCTGGCAAGGTTCGTAGACTTGATGAGCTCTCGCCATATTCTTCACATCTTTATCCTCAGGTGGCGGAACTAGATACCCCCAAGAACCTTCTTGCCAACGAACAGTCCATTTTCTACTCGCTTGTGTCTGGAGCTGGTCTACTTGGCGACAGCATTACGTAAAATAGATAGTGTTCTACCGACCACCGTGTAAATTCAGAGCTCCACAATGTGTAACAGCCTTCCCACAGCTTGGCTTCTGCCATGACCAGCGAGGACGAAAAAATGTCAAGAAATCTCCACTCCGACTCGGATACAACAGTTACCAACTCCTCTGACGAGTTCGACTGGGATGAGGACGACGGGTTCACGAAATTCAAGGAAGAGCAAATCAAGGCTAGGCGCGGAAGGGCCTTGTGGATTGCATTCATGAGGCTTTCCGTGTTTCTTCGGGTTCTGCTGGTTGGGCTATTAGTCGATGGAATCTTGATCACTCCCTTACTTGTCGTTGACCTGAGATTCAAGAATAGTGCCGCCCGCTCTCAGGTTCGGTTCTGGTCCCTTTGGTTATCGATTTCATGGGGTGTCAGTTGCGTCATATATCTGCTTGTCGACGCCATTCCTCATGTGGTCATCTCGGCCATGGTGGTATTTGGAGCTCAAGTTGAACGGATGAAAATCCAGCTCGAGGTATTCCTCCTCATTAGGCGATGCCTTACGATATCAATTCAATCCTACAGCTGGTTATGGCTGTCTCTAGCTGGCTCAAGTTGACCCTGGACGTTTCCGCAGCATGGATAATATTGTCTATCACTCGAGCCATTTATCACCCTCCTGAGTCTTATTGGGTCATCGTCAATCGTGTTATGCAGGTGAGGCATCCTTGGAGGGAGTGGGAGCACATGCTAATTCGACTTCAGGCCTTATTCGGTGCAAGCATCATTCTATTACTTGAAAAGTTGTTTCTTCAATTTGTCGCCATCAATTTCCATGAAAAAGCCTTGGCAGAACGTCTTGGCCAGAATAGATTGGCTCTGAAAGCATTGGACCGACTGTCAAATCCACCACCATCAACGGCCAAGAAGCTGCCTAATAATAAGCGGAATCATCACGGACCGTCGGCTTCCATCGATCTATTCGCCCTACCTCAGCGAGGTCACAAGAACGAACAGACCAGCGCCGATGGAATTTCTACGTTCTCATATCCCCAGTCGTCTGATAGGCCGAGCAACCGCCGAAGTAATGTAAGGCGGCGCAAGGGGCATAAAGCTATGGCGAGCGTTATAGTTGATCAGGTGCACTGCAATCATTAGTTTACGGAAGCCTCTGTTGCTCATTCCGCCAAAAGGTTGGTGGAGCGATCGGTGCTGTCGCCTTCAAAGATTCGCGATTCAACAGGGAGGTAGCGATTGGAAGCTTGTTTTCGGCTAGACGGTTGGCGCGGAAGTTGTTTGGCGCGCTTACGGATGTCGACCCAGGCAGGACTCATCTTGTCGTCGATGGTATGTTCCAAGTTATGAGAGCTCGATGTCAAATAACAGGCTTGGCAGACTTCTATCCCTACTTCCGCACAACTGCTGAAGCGGTGAGTTGTATTTCGTACCTGCAGGCTGCGTTAAACAACTCCGGCACAGCAAGAAGCTTTCGCTCTGTTCGACAAAGACGAAAACGGTGATATCAGCAAACGAGAAATGCGTGAAGCTGTCCAGAGAATTTATAGAGAACGCAAATCACTAGTTGCGAGTCTCAAGGTTAGTCTCTTAGAAGTGATCCAAGATCATTTTTCATGCAAAATGTTCACAGGATGTGGACTCTATCGTTGCGAAACTGGATGCTGTATTATTGGCTATCGCTCTCGTCGGAATCATCTTTGTTTGCCTATTAATCTTCAATCGGAGCAACACTCTTTCATCACTCGTTCCATTGGCAACTATCATTCTCGGCTTTTCTTTCGTCTTCGGCCACTCAGCACAGACACTGTTCGAATCGGTGCGTAAATACCTCTGTATCTCGTTTGTCGCAAATGTTGACCGCCACAGCAGCTCATATTCATCTTCTCGACTCATGTCTTTGATGTCGGCGACCTTGTGATGATTGACGATCAAGTATGTTACAGGATGCAAACAATCAGCGGCGGAACTTATAACCTATTGGCAGGTACTATATGTCCGAGAATTCGGATTGTTTTCCACGACTTTTCGTCGAGTAGACGGTCAAGAGATCATTGCTCCGAACGGTCTCCTTGCAAGCACAAAGTTGGTCCACAACCTACGCCGGAGTAAATCCATGTGAGCTCTTCTACCCATTACAAAGTATGAATGATCAAGTGGGCCTGAACTGAACGAAAACTAGGTGGGAATCGACCAGTTTGATAATCTCCTATGATACTCCCCTAGAAATTATGGACCAGCTTAAATCGAAGCTCAATGAGTATATTACAGCCAACAATCGAGATTGGTCCGGATTTGGCTTCAACATTGACAAAATGGAATATCAAAATGCCATTTATGTTACCGTCGCAATGGAGCGTGAGTAGTGATCCTCCCACAATGATTCACAGCGGTTTATCCTTACTTGTACAGATCGCCCCAACTGGCAAGACTGGGGTGGCCGATGGGAGCGCCGCACCGCCTTCATGCGCAATTTAAAGACCGTCCTTGAAGAACTGGATGTCAGGTATATGATGCCCATTCAGCCCATTCTTCTACCGAAGGAAGGTGGAATGTTTGGCCACAGTCAGGTCGGGCAATGGGGGATCTCGGGAAGTACAGGTTCATTCTCGCCTTGATGTTGAAAACTCCATTCCTTTTGCATTGGACTTTTGACGTTGTGGGATTAATCCAGATCTGCCGACATGAACTTTTCTTACTCAAGAGTATACAGTAGGCATAAGCGACAATGCGACTGCTGTTACTGTTCTGTCCAATGTGTGAAACTCACTGACGTCATCACACCACTTCAAACGCTGACTACCACAATGCCGGCCAAAATCAATGTTTGTATGACTGGTGTCACTGGTGCATCTCAGAAATGACTGTTTTCGCATATGGCTGACGTTCCATTGGATTCTCACAGGATACATTGGGGGATCTGTCCTTGACCGTTTTCTTAGCCGCACAGATGTGAACTCTTTCAATATTAGCGCCCTCATTCGGTCACCAGAGAAAGCTGAAAAACTCCGGGCTCTGGGTGTGAACACCGTAATAGGTTCACATTCTGATCTTTCCCTCGTCGAGACATTCGCCTCTGAGGCCGACGTATTCTTTTCCATGGCAAGTGCCCCTGAACTTGAAGGTTAACGAACAGTAACGCCCATTAAACTCACAGGCTGATGCCGATAATCTCGGGGCTGCTAAAGCCGTTTTGGGGGGGCTAAAGAAAAGACGCAACGAGACAGGGAATGTTTCCATCCTCATCCATACTGCAAGTTTAAAGATTTCATAGTTGATTGCGACACTTGCTGATAAAAATTCAGTCTGGCACTGGTTGAATTTTCCTTACGGCCCCTGGCACCTCCTATCTGATATTTAATTCTAGGTGTTCTCGCTGACAACGCCGAGGGGATGTACGCCTCCGACACCATCTATGATGACACAAATCTGGACCAAATTGAAAATCTTCCTCCAACCCAGCCTCATCGCAACGTTGATCTTGAGCTTGTGAATGCCGATAAGCAGGGTTAGCATGTCATCCATAAAGCCTGAGACACATGTTGAAATCTCAAGCAGGTTACGTGAAGACGTATATCATCCTCCCTTCGACGATTTACGGCATTGCAAACGGAAAACTTGTGGATCTCGAGATTCAAAATTCCCATTCCATTCAAGTACCGTCCCTTATCACTGTATCGCTGGACCGCGGTCAAGGGGGCATGGTCGGGCTAGGCAAGAACCTCTGGCCTAATGTTCATATTCACGATAGTGCGTTCGGCCCCGGCTGTGACCACAAACTCACGTTGGCAATTACATCTCTAGTTTCAGATCTCTACATCGTTCTGTTCGACTCAATCCGCCTGAACCCCGACACGGGACATGGTCGTCAAGGTTTCTACTTTGGAGAAAACGGTGAACACCGCTTGTATGATCTCGGCAAAACAATCGCTCAAGAACTCGTCATTCTGGGGCGAGGGAAAAATGAAGAGCCTACGAGCTTCACCCATGAGGAAATTGCGAAATATTTTGGTGTACGAAGTCATCGCATTGAAACGCCTTCTGCTTGACATATATCCATACAGGGCTCCAAATACCTTGGTTCCAATTCGCGCTGTCGAGCTAATCGCTCTCGCTCGATTGGTTGGAAGCCACACCATACAGCGGCTGATCTTTTTGCTAGCATCAAACCTGAAACTGTGACCCTTGTCGAGGAAAAAAGACTTTAGTTCCAACCACACAAACATATGTAATCTCTCTAATCTGGTTCACGAACATCTGACCAGTGGCACCGTAATATATTGTATAATAACACAACAAACAATATGGATGATTATGGCCCTATGCCGCAGCGTCTGTCTCGTACCTCTCTCGGTCTACATCGCTGGTATCTTGGGTTACCGAAGGGTGACAGGATCGAGGAGCAATGAGTGGACGAGCTTGGGACACTCCTGCTAACTCGATCCTACTCACCTAAGATCTGCTTAACAGGCCCTGTAAACCATTTCCTGGCACTCAAAATCCAGAAACCGAGACTATATGTCAGCACAATCCCAACAGCTACAATAGCATAGTTCAACGTCTGCGAGGTGACGGGCTTCGATTCACAGAAGAGCAGTTTTCAGTCCATAACTGCACGGTGTTCCAAGGAAATAGACGCACATTAACGTTTGGTAGGATGAATGTAATGGATATAAAAAGAATCCATGTCACCGCAGCCAGTGCAACAGGGAATGAAAAAGCACCGAGATGGAAAGGCCCGCGAACGAATTTGTCGCGATAGATGAGGCGAAGCGCGATTGGTATCCCTAAAGTCCTCGTCATGTCATGAATATTGCGAGCACCGTTCGGTGTACATACCATAAGAAATATAAAGACCGATTGTTGCTATCGACGTCGCAGCGGCAAAGGCGACAGAGCTGCCAAGACTCGGCAGTCCCAGAATGAAGCTAAGCGTACATGCTAGCCATACTATTCGATTGTCTGAAAATCTAGTGGCAAATGAGAAAAGGATAAACAACCTGTCCTGATTGGTGACTTCCATTTGGCGTCGACATTGCTGAAGAACCTGTGTCCCGGGATCCCACCATCCCGTGCAAAGGCGTACATCATACGTGAGTTCGAGGTAATGGAAAAGGTTCTTTCTCATGAAATTCAGTCGTTCTTGCTCACAACAATGTACCCGATGCTTACCCGCAGAAGTACATTGCACCAATAACGATAACCTGAGTATCAGAGTTGGCGCGGCCAATCCAGATCGGAAAGAGTAGAAAAGTACCATGAGAACAATGGCTCCATTCTCTCCAACAGTGTCCAGGAATATCTGCGTAACGGGCTGCCCTGTTCGCGAAGCCAGAGTCCCATCGAGATCTTGGATGGAAAACAGCAGACCGAGCAGGAGGAACCAGCCCAGGATGGCTGAAACTCCAATCGCCATGATAATACCGATGCTTCCTGACACAGCTGCATTTTGTGTTTCTTCCGTCATCTGAGTATGCGATTATCAATGGTCTGTTAGGACCAGGATAATATATGACTGACGTGGGCACTAGCGTCAAAGCCTGCGAATGTGGTTGCGTTGGTGATAAACGCTTGTGTAGTGTCCAATTTTTCTTACCAGTCATAGTATACTTATAAATCACGAGAACAAGGGAATGAGAAATAGTGAGGCGAGGCAATGCATCTCTTACTTGAGCCATCAAAATCTGGGGTACATCGTCAGCCATTGATGACTCGCAGATTAAAATATAGAAGCAACAATTATGACGCTTACCCCAATTGCGACAACATACACGTTACTCGCCCTGACACTCCAACCCTCGCCACCTTCCCCTGTTCCATCAATGAATGTTCGGAATACAAAATTTCGAGACTGATGGGTTGGTGCTTTGGCGAGAATAGCCACAACCAATGAAAAGGTCCCAATTGCATGCCACCACACAGACACATTATTTAGATAATGAAGCAAGTGCACACCAAACGTATTCGTTAGTCCTTGGCTGAATACCACCGCGGCATAAATACCTGGAATACAGGCTGAGTAACTCATACCTGGGTATGAGGAAAAAGAACCCACCAATAGTCGTCCTTGATGTCGGTTCAAAATCGCTTTTTAATGTACAAACTGTTGATAGGAACGTCGCGCATGCAAAACTGATGAAGTCAAAGCGTATGAGAAATGAGATGACCGAAGGGATTTACTCACCTGATTCCAGTCGTTATTGCCACCTGACCCAATAGGTTGAACCAACCTGCAAGTCGATCAGAAATGGCATTTCGACCTCGCAAGGACACCGTATAGTACCAGTAATCCATGACGCAAGTGGAGCGTGCTTTCGCGGCGATAACATAGCCGCCCAATAATAAGGCCCACCAGAAGTAGGATGGGCACTTTGACTTTCCGTCAGAGGCTGATCTTGTTCGCAATTAACCGTACGTGTACCTGCAAATTTCTGACGACGACGAAGATATAAATCATTTCAATGAAATAAGGGAAAGAGACTTACCGGCCATTGCCAATCCTACCATCATTGTGAAGAAGGCTGAAATTTTCAGAAGCTCTGCTGCAAGCGACCATGGGTGGTTCTACCTACTACGATCCAGCCCCATACCATGACTGCAGGTCCGCCAGTGTTCTGTTGTTTTGATAGTAAATGCATATAGTGTTTTATACGGGTGATCCTCACCAAGCCATATAAGAAAAGCGAAGGTATTCCTGTAATCACGGATATGATGGAGAATGAGACCTAATTCAATCCAAGCGGTTAACAGGTTGTGTGATGACGGTTGGACATGTTGCTACCCCGAAATTCTGGAAATAGTTGAACATGGGTGTCACGGTTTACGATGCTATACCAGTACCAACAACTCACCTGCAACAGGCCCAACTCTCGCCTTCGTTGGAATACGCGATTAGCTCCATCTCAAAGGACGAATAGAACAAGGTGTACTTGAGTTCCTGCTTATATCCCATTCGTGCAAGCTCGGCCTCGTCTTTCTCAAGTTTGCTCTCCCTTGGGTCGCTTTTCCCTGCAGACTCAGACATGGTGGTCGTGTGGAAGTGCTAAGGGATGGTTGGGCACGACTTTTGTATGCAATTCGATCAGCGCATACATGTTTGGAGGTCCACAATAAGCGGCGGATTGCAAAGAGGACTATCAGAGGCGGCGATAAAGGGCGGGCGGAAGCGATCTACATGCCATGATAGCCGTTCGGCAAGGAGTGGACAGTGGTGATGAAGCCACCGAGTAATAAATCATGATCCGCTCGTCCGCGTCAGAGGAGAGAGCATGCGCGGTCTTGAGGGAAACCCATCTTCCTCATGTGCAACTTATCAGGTGCTTTGACCTGTCATCCTGAGAGGTCGGATTGAAGTATTGAATCAAATCAAGGGTGCAGCACAGTTGAATGTAAACCAGAGCAAAACACGATGGATATTAATTAACAAAATCACATCATGAGCGGACGTATACGAACAAAAAGATTGCAAATACTAGGGGAACTAATTCGATCTCCTCAAGGTTCAGCGGGCAACGGAGGGGGCGCGTCTGGCTGTGGGGCGAAAATGAGATTCAGTGGAGGTGTTGTTTGACTATTTTCGCTCAGCAGAGTTGCGATGATCGATCGGCCAGCAAATGAGCGGCCAGCTAGGCCTTTGAGCGCGGCCGCGGCAGCGTCAGAATCCCAATATTTGACATACACACGGCCGACGCCCGCAGCTTCATCAATTCGAGCGGCATCCTGCACTGTGTGACCGCCCTCTCCTGGTCCCCATTTATTCTTGTCCTTCTTGACCGGCCGGGGAATCCTCAAATCTTCCAGTGTGCCATAGTTGGAACACTCCTCTTTGACATCTTCAAATAGATCTTCATATTCTTGGTCGTCAACAAGGTCGTCTGCTGTCACCATGTTTAACATGAGCAGGATACGTGCGTCGGCGCTCGAGGCATCTGAGCCGGCAGGCATGATGGGCCGTGGGATCTCGGGGAATTGATCGTAAGGTAGATTAGGGATCATACCCGGCGTTCCAGGCTTAGCGCCAACAGAAGCACGTTGGACGACGAGGTAGCGGTCCCCAAGCTCCATGCCATTGAGACTCTGTATAGCGACATCAGTTACGCTGGCGTCCACGTATTCAAAGAAGGCGAAGCCCTGGGGGAGAATACATCAGCTCGATGCAAGGCCTTAACTAACAGTCAGGGCGGTGACTTACCTTGGAAGGTCCGTTTCCATTTTCGCGCACAAGATTGAAAGCCTTGAGCTCTCCGAAACTTTTGAGGAGTTCCATCACTTGCTCTTCGTTGAGGTACGTTGGAAGACCGCCTACAAAGACTTTGTTGATCGAGTCTGGGACGTTCGTCGAGACAACACCCGGAACATGGACGCCCGGGGATCCAGTGATTTCAATCCCTCCGTAGTCTTTGGGTCGGCGAATTTTGAGTGGGCCGCTAACGAAGATGATACCATCAAACGCCATTGCAGCCGTCGCATCCTCGGCACTGCGGAACTGGACAAAAAAAATCAGTTTAGGGATGATCATCACGTGAAACAATGGAGGCGACACATACCTCCACAAATGCGTAATTCTTTTCATAATTGCATTGAACAGCAAGGACTGGATTCCCTGGGCCACCGGTACCAATGTTCATTTCGATCATCTTGCTGTTAAAGAAGTCGGCAAGATTTTGCTCGTTGACCTCGGGAGTGATGCTACCGATGTAAAGGCGGCGGGACTGGCGGGACAAATTGGGGTTTCCACCAATACCCATTCCAAAGCTTTGAATAGGCACAGGCGGAGGCAGACCTGCAATGCCCAGAATCGGCGGAACTTGTGTCCTGTTAGCGCCGGGAAGATTGAACAGGCCTATGATCAACCTGTTTAGTAACATGCTTAGGCATTCAAAAAAGTTCAAAACTGACCGGTTTGCTTGGCTTGCAAAGCGCTATATTGCTCGTATCCAGGGGCATGAACATCCCATCCCGACGCCTTCCGTTTGCGTTGTGAGAGGGGGGCTGCACCCTCAGGGGTGGGGGACCGCCTATCCGGTGTGCCCACACCATCTTTGTGAGGTTTTCCTCGTCCACGACGTTCTCCACGCGGGGGGCCTATATCCTCTCGAGGAGGCCGTCCTCCCTCACGAAAACCGTGCCCATGGTCGTCTTCACGCTGACGATAATCCCGTCGCCGGTCATCGTCTCGGTGCAAGGGACGGGGATGGTCGTCGTGAGCGGGCCGCGGGTATCTTTCACGTCTATCGTCGTCCCTTCTGCTGCTTCTGCCTTCGCCATAACGGTCGCCGCGGTCTCGGTCACTCCTGTGTTCCTTGTCGCGATGGCCGCCAGGGTGGTCCCTTTCATGCCTTGATGACCGGTAGCGGTCTTCACGATATCCTCCACGGTCTAAATAAAGAAAAAGAAAGTAGACGTGGGTGAGTAAGGTCGACCTGAGGAACTACTGCGAGACATTCAGCAGTTCAGTAGGCGACAGCGAGGTCCGCGACATTAGGGCTAGCTAGCTGAAAAGAGGGGAGCATGGTGCAAGGGGGAAGAGATGCACCATGAGCTCATCATCTTTGGAAGGGCTAGAAAAGAGAAACATGTATGTGACGTGGAGATATATTACCTCTGTTGCCGCCCGATGAAAAGCTGCCGTTGGTGTCTTTCATGACTGCCCATAGCAATGTGAAGATAAAGTAGGTTGTTCTAGACTGTACTCACCGTAGTCGTCCCCCATTTTTGGTCGCTACTTGGCTTCAGCAAGTTTTTTTTTTTCGCAGCTTCGTGGGATGAGTGAGGAAAGGTGCCTTCAAACTCCGCTCCTTCTTGTCCGCCGAATTAACCGACCAATTAAAGCCAATTAACCGACCAACAGTGTCGACGATCCCCACAATGTCGACGGAGCTCCCGTATGCCGCTGATGCTGAGCTCTCATTAACTTACGACGAACTAGAGGTACAGATATTGTCAACACCAGTTGTCTCCAGTTCCTGATACCATCTTCAGGTACTGCGGTTACAACACGAGAAGGAATTGCGTCAAGCACACGTCACAGTACAAACCAAATTTAACTATGCATGGGGCTTGGTGAAAAGCCCAGTCCGGGACCATCAAGTTGAGGGAGTGAGGCTGCTACAGGGTGCGTCAATCATCCGCAGTTATGCCATCCGCCGTTTAATCTCCCGTCACAGAAATTTTCCGGACAGAACCTACTCGACGCAGAGAATGCTTATATTACCTCGCTCTGGGGTATTACAAGATGTCCAACTTTGAAGAGGCAAGACGTTTCAATGGTTAGTTGTACACATTGGGGATCTGTACGCAATGCTCATGACTCCTGTTTAGCTCTCCTTTTGGAGAAAGAACCGACGAACCTGCAAGCTCAGTCACTTGCACAACTCATTGACAAAGGAGTTGCTCGGGGTTTGTCTCTACTGTGACTAGCACTGTTCCCATCTGACACCGACCTGAACCATAGAGGGGTACATTGGCATGGCCCTCGTGGGCGGTGCAGCAGCACTTGGTACACTTATCCTGGCCGGCCTGATAAAGCGAGCCCGACGGTAGTCGTGTATCCCAAACAAGCATTGTCATTTATACGCCATTCGCCTATCCCTGTTGTGGATCCCTTGTCATTGCTTGCCCACAATATTTCGCCCTGCCAATAGTTAATGGCATATTATTAATCATGTATCTCCAGGATAAGACACTTGAATGAATGGACTGCTTCGTGTACAATGCCAACATGCGGGGGTATATAAATACATAAGTATAGGGTTGATTGTACAAGTGTGTTCTATGTAAGATGTCAATAATGTCATCATCCATGAGCTTGCTAAATATGCATTGGATCGTCGGTAAAGCGTCATTGGACATGTGCACGGAAGGGCCAAAGCAATTGGCAGACCAACAAGGTCATGTTGGAAGAAATGCTGCTAAAGGGCAAAATGAGAATTCTGTTATAGTGCACCCGACGGGGGTTTGTAGCTTACCAGCTTGTGCGCTCATCTCTTCGTCCGTGAGCTATTTAAAAGCATGAATACGCGAGTCTTTGAGAGAGGGACATAGGCTCGCCTTGAATTCCCATAAACCCAATAAGATAAACCCTGCCAACACTGCGAGCGCAAATATTATCCATAGCGCAGCCCACACTATGAATTCCAAGAAATAAATAGGAAATTGACGCAATATAGTGAGACGAGCAAACGCCATACCATGTGGACCCACGCGCGGATAAAGGATAGAAAACTGTGTTGCATCAGAGTCATTGGTTTTGTGAAAGAATCGGTCATCCGCAACATCCCCTGACGAGTATAACGTGATTAACGTCAGAAAAAGAATAAGGACGACAAAACATACAAACAACAAAAAGAGCGCTGTGGATGTCATTCAGTATCGTTCGTATGAAGTATAGTGTATTGCGTACCTCATCATGCCCACGAAGAGGCAATACCACCGCAGCGCTTGTCTGGACGTCAACGATAAAAGTGCCAATATGTAAAACGCCTCCGAGTGGACTTACGCGTGGTCAACAAACCAAAACCCGACAAGTAACCCCTCATATAAAGCGGTCAGCGCTATCGTCCTTGACCATCAAAAACTTAGAATACTGAATCAAAGTGCGAAACATAACTCGAGCTCACAATTTATCTCTCACAAGGGCCAGCGGCATGATAAGACCAATCCCAAGGACAAAACTCATCACCTTCGCCACCAGCGTATCCCACCCCGCGAGCACAAATAGTCCTCCAAGCAGCGCAGATCCAATGTACCCCGACGCCAGGATGAATACAGGATGCCCGCCCTCGACGATAGTCGCGCCACCAATATGCGGATCAATAGTTATTCTCAATATCCTCCCGCCCGATAAAATAGCCTACAAAAAGATCGGTCATAAGCGTCGTGTGTGTATATGGGAAATCACGATAAAGGCAGAATCCGATCATACCGCAAAGATATGACACAGTTCGTGCAGGCCAATGGTAAACAGCTTCAGCGGGTTTATGACATTGCGAACAATGGGGACGTTCCAAAATCCAAAGATGATCACGGCCATAGCAATGATCTGTGAGACCAGATGAGGGTTCCGCATTTTAAGTCAAAAAGGTATGACGTACGACATATATAACTACAACCTGTTCAAAGGCAGCAGCACCCAGCCGTTCAGTGTTTGACAGCATAGGCTCATAGGGTTCACATACCTGATCATTAGACGGTACAATCGCAGCGGCAGATCCAGGCGAGGGTGTTTGGGTGCTCAGAGGGGGAGCGACTGGGGGTTGAGCCATGAAGCGCTGGGTGGGAAAGAAGATGGTGGTTTAAGTATATGCACAATAACGAGGCTTGATGGGAGGGCAGGAGGTAGGCAGCCCGAGTCTGTGTCTTTGACTGGGCCCAGTGCAATGAATGCAGGGGCTGTGGGCCTCATGCGTCCAAACATCACATGTACACAGACGCGTCGGTCACGCGCCTCATGTCTTATACATACAAGCATAAAATTCAAACCACAAACTGTCCAAAACATATCGTCCATAAATCACTTCCTATCCACAACGTCGTCCTCCGCATCACTCGCCATCGTCCTCCTCGAAAACGCGCCAGTCCTCCCAAGCACGCTCGATGGCCGCCCTGCAGGACTCCTAGACAACCTATGCGTAGCCCGACTCAACGGCGAGCTCGGCGGTGGCGGGGACCCAGCTACGCTGTTCCTATTGTTCAAATTGTTCACCACATTCCCCGCGCCAGGCGCCCTTGGACCCCGCGCAATCCAGCCGACCCTGCTCGACTGATACTCGCGCGACCGGTACGCAGCACCTGGTCTTCCGTAGCAGGAGAAGGGCTGCGTGACGTCACCTTGGCAGCCTGCGCGCCACCAGTCCTCCCGCTGGCGCTCATGGGCTTCTGGGGAGTCGGAGGGATGACGCTCGTAACAGGAGAGGGTACGGGAGCCGACGCTGTTAATGAACTGGATTCATGGCTTTACGACAGGATAGCGAATTGCGCGCATTGGGCTCCCCGAACTCCAGCATTGCTGCGGCGAGGCCAACCGGTCTCGTGACCGGTGTGAACGAAATCGACCTTGTAAATTACAACTTAGTTACACCGTCCCGACTTTTTCACGCAACCCTAGTTTCCAACCTCAACCACCTACAGGTTGACAAGACTACCTTTACCACCTGCGACAACGCTCTGCACAGGCTAGTATCTGCACCCTTACATCAGAGACATGTGGGCCGGTTCTTTCACTCTATACACACCGCGTTTCCCTAACAAAAACATAGGAACCAAACACCACGTTCGATACGCTCCGACGGTAACCAGCTGAAACAAACGGAGCTTCGATCGCGAATCGCAAAGGAAATGGATTCGGAAATAGTCCCACTCAATTCTGTTTTTTTTTTCTTGTTTTTTTTTTGCTGCGAGCTGCAACATTGAGGCCATGAGGTACCAATGATGCCAAGTCTGATGATGGATTCGTCGGCGCCTAAAAAGGAGGACCGTCGACGGCGCCTCACCACATCTGTGTGCCGTACGTAGATGTTACGCGTCTGCCGGGAGCACATAACCCTCGTGTCGCGTCGTAGTCAGATGTTTGAATACTTTGCGCCGTTTGGACCACTAGACATTGCACTTTCCGAACCGCCGCGCCGTGTTCGGAATCAAACTCAGAATCATATCGACCTTGGCATCAGCTGCTGTTTCTCTTCATCAAGTGACCATGTGCTCGCAGAAAAAAAAAAACAAGGAAAAAAAAACAGAATTGAGTGTGACTAATGGTTATTTGTAACTTCTCAGAGTTCCGTGCTCATTACCTTCCTTTCGATCCTGATGCAGAATCGATATGTGATGTCCGCCAAGCGCTTGTGAACGGCACATCACTAATGATGGGTGGACTCATCTAACTTTGCCCACGGAGTGTCCTGGGCCTGAAGCGACTGCTTTCGCTGCTTTGGTGGACATTTTCACTGCCCTTGGGAAGTGTGGACACGGAGAGCGCTCCCAGACATTCCTGTTTCGCCAACATGGCTATTCCCGAACTCTTTCCGATATTGCCAGGGAAAATCACACATCTTTCTACCGCCCTGGAGTCAACCACTCAATCATGACCGCCAATACCGCTGTCAGTGTCGAGCTCAAGAAGCACTTCAATCCATCCACCGAGCATGACGTGAGCGGTGCAAAGATTCTTTGTCCTTGAGTTATAAGTTTGCTTCAGAACAGGTTAAAGGTCCTCAGCGCCACAAATCACATCATGAACAATGACGCACGACGGATGCACACCTATGGCGTACAGTAAGCAAGAAAAGTATTGCACCACCCCCTACGTACCGATACAGACATGTGACACCCCCGAGTTGGTACTAGGGTTGCGGAAAAAACCCCTTGGGGGTGTAAATTACCGAGCGCATGACTAGTCTACCATAGAGGGGTTTTTTCAAGTTTTTTTACCGGTAATTTACCGGTCACATTATGGTCACATGCACCCCAAAACGGCATTTTCTAACTAAAGATCCCCGAAAAATCATCGTCGTCTCCATCCTCCGCAGCCGCTGGCACCACCGTGGAGGCAAGGGTGCCTTGCGCAACCTCAACAGAGCCTTCCTTGGCCAAGACTCGTGCCAGGAAACTCGATTTCAAATTCACCCAGGGCTCACTCTCGGCATCAAGGCCAAACTCTCCCCCGGAACTTGTCGCTCTCAGCATCTTGTCTAGCCACGAATCATCGCGGTCTTCATCATTAGTGTGCAAGGGCTTGCCTCAGGCGCTCTTTATGTCACTGTAATAGACCAATCAAGGAGAAGACAATGCTATTGGAACTCTATGTATGTCATGTTGAAAGTTTAGCATGATTGTATCACGTGAAGTATATTTTTTACCTGTGATATTCTGGAGGGGGGAATTTACCAAGCACATGGCCATTTTTACCAGTAAAAAAGGGGTCTGGTAAAAAACAGAGGGTTTTTTCCGCAACCCTAGTTGGTACATAAAAAAAAATAGATGCTATTTGGTTAAGAGTACTGTCTTTTGCATTTAGGTTGGCCACGTGACCTTTTTCCATGCCAAAAAATTGTTTCACACCATCCCAGCACTCCGACACCAATATCTCGACAATGATGAAGCGTATCATGCCAGAAGTTATACCAAATGACATGGACGAACCGACCAGTTGTCGTTGTCATTGACCGCAAGGCACACAGTGACTTCCAAATCTTCGGAATTTCGGCATCTGGTGAGAAGTACGTTACCTATGATGTTATGGTCTAACTGCTTCGTAGTCATGATGCGTGACAGAAAAGTCTCATCAGAGATGCAATGCATCATCCTGCGACTGTCAAAGCTCCTCAAAAACGACCAGATTGCTATGTGTATTGGAGTTTCGGAATGAACCATCAGACACATCATATCCCATTTCCAGGCACATGGAACCCTTGAGGGAAGTGAGTTGGTTCAAGAGGAAAAGGAAAACAAGAGAAACCAGCAGCTTCGAGATGTCGACATGGAGGTTCGTGGTCTGTCATATTATTTTGAAATCTTGGGCTCTCATTACTTGCCTCTAGTTCTTACTTGGAGCCGTTAATCAACAACCAGATTTGTACCTCGACAAGCTCAAGGAGATGCTCGAAATTAGTTGTGGTGCCAGTGTCTTGCATTCCACCATCTGGCAAAGACTTCGTCAGGCTGGATTCACAATGAAGAAAGTGTTGAAGTTCCACCTGGGCGCTAGCCACAGGTGTACTGAGCAACATAGCTACAGTGGAAGTACTCTACAATACCGCTATGGTCACTTACATGGTTTGGAGGGGTAAGGCTGGTGAGAGCGGTTGAGGCTGGTAAGAGCGATGGAGCTGGTTAAGAGTCAAGAGACAACTTGTTGATATTGACAGTTTCCTGGTCTTATATACCGTACTACTGTTTGTACCAACCAAACAAGTATGTAATGAAGATATGTAAAGGTCACGTGATGTAATCTAATCTAATCTAATCTACGTGATGGGAAAAGTTTCAACACCCCCCCATATTTAGTACATACTTCTAAATACATCTTACTTTTTCCCACATATATATATATAGGTACTCTGTTTCGCCTAGTTTTTTATCAATCCGAAGTACGGGATAAACTTGGAAAAGAGGATTTTCCCCAGATTCTTAGTTAAAAGATCTGCAGGGTTGTTCACTCCTTCAATGAATTCGACCGTAATTATTCCTTCGGAGACTTTTTCTCTGACGAAGTGGAATCGCACGTCAATGTGCTTGGATCGCTTCTCAGTCACAGGGTTGGATGCGATAAAGACAGAGCCGTTGTTATCTCCATAGATCGGTACTGATCCGATCTGCATTCCAAGTTCGGCAAGCATGCTTCTCAGCCATGTTGCTGCGCGACTGCAATCTGATAGCGCCATATACTCTGCTTCTGTAGAAGAGAGGGCGATGGTTTTTTGCGCCGATGATACCCATGTTATCGCTCCAGACGCCAGTGATATGAAGAAGCCGGTGGTAGACCTCCTCGTGTTCTCATCTGACGCCCAGTCGGAGTCTGTGAATGCATAGATCCCTTTCCCTGAGTCCCCATCATACATTATTGCGTAATTTTTTGTTGCCTTTAAATATCTGCAAATATCCCTAGCCACCTCTAAATGGCGTTTTGTGGGATTCACGGAAAATTGGGACATTTTGATTACAGCAAAGCAGATGTCAGGCCTCGTTCCAATCATCAGATATAGGAGTGATCCGATGACGGATTGGTACTTGGATCGGAGTTCCGCATTGGGTTCATCTTCGGACGCCATGGGTTTGTAGCCTGTAGGGAGTGGGGTATGGGTGGCGTTAGATTCGCTCATCCCCATGCGTGCCAGAATTTTCTCAAGGTAAGGTACTTGATCAATGAAGATCCTCTTCCCACGTTGCCTTATTTGGATTGAGAGAAATTCCTTTGGTTCCCCATCGGGCACTAGGTGACCTAGGTCCCTGCATTCCCATGTTGTCATGAAGGCCTTCTTCTTTTCTAGCGTATATTCCCGGTTTGTGCCGAGAAAAGCAGAGTCGTCGACATAGATGACGGCGATTACAATTTCCCCGTTGGTACTTTTGTGAATGAACACTCCCGCATCGGAGTGAAGCCGGACAAATCCGAGCTTTTTCATGGAGGAATCAAGTTCCCTCCACCAGGCTAATGCGGCCTGCTTAAGTCCATATAGAGCTTTGAATAGTTGGTACACAAGGTGTTCTTTCCCTTTTACTATGTAGCCCTCAGGCTGTCGCATGTAAATGACTTCACGGAGCGTTCCATAGAGGAAGGCTGATGAGACGTCCAAAAGAGTCATGAACCACCCTTCAAGGGCTGTCAATGCCAGTATTAATCGGACGGTTTCATATCTTACGACTGGTGAGAAGATCTGATCGAAGTCGATCCCTTCTACCTGTGAGAAGCCTTTTGCGACGAGGCGCGCTTTCAGACGCCCGTCGGACTTTTCGTTGTAAACCCATTTGTTCCTTAGAGCTTTCCTCCCTGCAGGCAGGGGTACTAGCTCCGTGATCACCCCGCGGCGTTTGAGCATGTCTAGCTCTTTACGTTCAGCCGCATACCAGTCTTCTTTATTTGGAAGAGGGTATATGTCTTTATGGGACATTTCAACGATGCCAACTTGGACTGATATTGCCTCCATCAGGAGGTCATTCATCCATGCCGTTTGACCGCCCAATCTCCGTCTTCGATCTAATTTTTCAAGATCAGACGCTGGAGTGTCTTCCCCATAGATGCTTCCTGGCATCTTCCGAACTCGTCGTTCCCTGATCGGTCGATCTGGTACTTGCTCGGGTTCCGGAGTGGGTACTCGCGGTTCGTCATCAGGCTCACTGGCAGGCAGTTCGTTGTCTGATTCAGGTTGATCCTGTTCAATGGGAACTGGGATATGAGGTGTTTCGTTGTGACTATCGTCATCATTGCTGCCGGGAATGAGATCCTCAAACTCATCAGCCGGCTCTGGGTTTTCCATTTCTGGGTGGTTTTCTGGCAACGGGTCAATGTGGCATCTAGGGTACTTGCTTTCATCAAAGATAGCTTTCCCGCCCATGAAAATCGTGTTGGTCTCAGGATCCATGAAGCGGTATCCTTTGACACCTGGTTTCGATCCGAGATAAATCATCAATCGGGATCTTGATTCCAGGGAGTTCCTACGTTTCTCTTTTGGGATATATACATATGCCTGACATCCAAATACTCTGACACTAGACATGTCGGGGATCTCATTGGTCACCCTGAAGTAAGGGGTTTTCCATTCAAGACGCTGCATGGGGGTTCTGTTGTAGAGAAATGCTGCGTGTTCCAAACAGAATTCCCACCACATGGGCGGTAAGCATGCATCGAAGCGCAATGCCTGAGATTTTTCCCATAGTGTTCGATTGATCCTTTCTGCTCTACCATTCTGCTGGTGCTGATATGGGAGCGTGATATCGATCAGAATTCCATGATCGGCAAGTACATCCTTGTATTCGTCAAATTCTCCACCTCCATCAACCCGCCACTTTTTAGGGGTAGCGGCAAATTGATTCTGGATCATCGCAAGGAATTGTTTCAGCGCCGTGATGGCGCCTGACTTCTTCCTAAGCAAGACGACCCAGACATGGGAGGAAAAATCGTCCAAAAAGGTAAGGAAATATTTGTACTTATGGTACGATGCTGTGGATATCTGCTTCAAATCCGAATGGATCAAATCAAAGGGTTTGACAGCCCTTGTCATTGAGTTAGGATAAGATTGATTCGGCATTTTCCCTTTTAGACACCCCGTGCAGTTTTCCTGTGATTTCTCACGTACTAACGTCCTGGGTACTCCTTTGGTACTAGTGGGAATTTTATTAAGCGCCTGGTCATTTGGGTGGCCAAGACGTTTATGCCAGGTTTCAACAGTGATTTCGCTAGAGATTGCGTGGATTTGGTCATAGCGTATTTCAGTGTCTAACCAGTAAATGGTTTGTCCGATGAAATGAGGCGAAAACTGTATTTTGTTCAGCCCTTTAGAGATATTAATTTCTCCGCGCATTCCATCAACTTTGTAACCATGGTTAAGGAAGACGCCTAGGGACAATAGATGTGTGTCCATATCCGGAATATAAAATACCGGTCGTAGGAGATGGGTTTTAGTTTCCCCATTCAGGGTATGCCGTACTGGAACGGCCCCAACTCCGAGAATTTCCAGTTTCTTTCCCTTTGCAGCTGTTTGGACAAATCGCTTAGCCTTGAGAGGCCTGTAATACGCGAAGTCTTTGAACTCATGGGTAAAGTGTAATGATGCGCCGGAATCTAAGATCCACTGAGCGCGTTCTTTCTCTTTGCAGTGTGTGCAGGACGCAAAATGTTTGGTATATTTTTTGTACAGATCATCGCTAAAGAGATCTATACTATCTGCATCGGTACTAGCTAATATATATTCAAACGTCTGTGCGTGATTATTAGCATTTCCCATTTGGTCAAGTTTGAGAGAAGAATGTGACGAACCGTCAAGTTCGATCAGCCCGTCTTCGAATTGTTCCGGCCCCATCCGCTCGCTTTGATGGTCTATGTCCATCATTTTCAGTGATTCTTCTATCGACGGGGCTACGCGACGCTGTTTAGCCGGCCTTTCGTCGATGTCAGGAATGATGGTGTCTAGGATACGAAGATTCGATCCTGAGGGGCGAGCACCAATGCCGCGCGCGAGTTTGCGGACATGGTCGTTCTTTTTCCACACAGATGGTTTTCCAGAAGGAAGCCCGGTGTACTGTGACGGAGGGGGGTTCATACGCTGCAGGAGCGACTGCATATTTGTGGAATCGGGCTGGGCGGTACTTGTCGTTTTCCCGCGACCAGTGACGGTTGTGAAGGACGGTGTCGGAAGAGGAGGGAAGTGGATGGCGGGAGCAACGAACTCAACCGTTTCTTCCACATGGTCGGACACGTTGTCCGCAGTGTTGGCGTTTTTCTTCTGATTGCGCCATCGTCCTTTTCCCTTCTTCTTTTCAGAAGCGGTACTATGGTCGGTCGAGTTAGGCTGCTCGTCAGCATCGTTCTGCGAGGTACTCGGCTTCTGTTGCCTTTCCCATTTGGGGTCCTGCCCCTTTCGCTTTGTCCCGGAAATTTTCTGGGCCTGCTCGTTGGACGTACGAGTGGACCCAATCGAATACTTGCGTCGGTACTCTGATATGATGCTTTCGGCGACGGCCTTGTAGGTGAAATCGTCGGCGTCATAGACCTGGAAGAGGGCGGTGGACAGTGACGACCAGGCGTCGGGAATTGCATTTGCCAGGATCATTGCCTGCATTAGATCGGGGACGTCAAAGTTCGAATCGGCGAGCCGAGCGAAAAGAGACCCCAGGCGTTCGATTTCGGGGACGGGGTCGCGTCCAGAGAGCTTGTAGGTGGCGGCGGCCTTGAAGTCGCCGAAGATGACAGCCGGGGATACCTTGGAGTAGGCATCCTTTAATGACTTCCAGGCATCTTTCGAGGAAGTGGCGTCCTTGATGTGGCGTCTGATCGCCTCGGAGACCTTCAGGCGTATCGCCCCAAGAGCTACGTTGTCGTCCCTGATCCAGGCTTTTTCTTCCTTGCGGAAGCCGGGCTGGTCGACCGTGGTGGCCAGCACAGGGGGAGCAGTAGCAGTGGCCCCAGGGGTGGAGACTGTGGTGGTGAAGTCGGCGATGACAGGGCGGGGGATGTCGCCAGAAACAAGGCGCCAGACTCCTTGATGGAGGAGGTAGGACTTCATTTTCTCGGCCCAGCTCCGGTAGTCGATGCCGTCAAAGGCAGTGATTGTGTCGAGGGCAGAACGAGAGGTAGACATTTTGAATGAATCTAAAAAGGGTTCTCAATCAGTGATGTGTTATGAATATGATTCGAGAAAACAATTGAATGATTCCTTATGACATATTCCCTTCAGGAATAGCAGTCATGGGAAAACCCTTTATATGTCAGAAACATATAAGGTGCGATCAACGTTTCCACATGGAGTGTACTAGGTCAATCCCCTTAGGGACGTCTCATGACAGGTACTTGTCGTAATGACGTTCCCAGGTTCATATGTGAAGAAGTATGACTCAGAACCTAGATCTTTTCGATCGGTTCTTTGCCAACCAGGGTAGAGTGGGCAGGTACTCGCTGTTGCCAGCGTTTCCCAAGTCCCTCTGCTATCCGGGGCCCATAACCTGTTGAAGTTCCACCTGGGCGCTAGCCACAGGTGTACTGAGCAACATAGCTACAGTGGAAGTACTCTACAATACCGCTATGGTCACTTACATGGTTTGGAGGGGTAAGGCTGGTGAGAGCGGTTGAGGCTGGTAAGAGCGATGGAGCTGGTTAAGAGTCAAGAGACAACTTGTTGATATTGACAGTTTCCTGGTCTTATATACCGTACTACTGTTTGTACCAACCAAACAAGTATGTAATGAAGATATGTAAAGGTCACGTGATGTAATCTAATCTAATCTAATCTACGTGATGGGAAAAGTTTCAACAGAAAGTCAGCATACCACCCGTACTTTTGTGGCTGCTGATGCGATGATACTTTCTAGCTCACCTGTGTCGCCACAGAGCGATCTGCAGAGAAACGTCTTGAGTATGTCTCAAGGATTGGCAAATACAGTGCTGAGCAACTCGTCTTCATTGATGAATCCTCTGTTGATCGACGAACAACGTACAGAGGTTACGTGTGGTCTATTCGTGGAACGAAAGCCCAGCGAAAGGCATTTTTTGTGCGCGGGCGACAGTATGTCCTTTGGCCCAAACAGAGACATCATCACCTAACATTGTGCTTTCTAGATTCTCTGTTCTTCCTTCACTTTCGCTTCACGATGGCATTATCCACTGTGACATTGTTGAAGGCTTGTTTTGTATGGAGACATTTTATTCATTTATTGAAGGTCTTCTGGACAACATGTGTCCCTATCCCACACCAAACTCTGTGATTGTCATGGATAATTGCTGAATTCATAAGCATCCAGAGATACTGGAGCTCATTCATTCTTGGTATGCCTTGATTTTCAATTTTGTCAATAATTGACATGGGAAATAGAGGAATGAAGTGCGAGTTTCTACCACCATACTCTCCTGACTTCAACCCCATTGAACTCGCGTTTTCAGCCATGAAATATTATCTTTGTCGGGATGGTGGTTATGTCCAAATGGCGATGATGGAGATGTCAGATGAAGATGTTCATCTGACCCTTCTCAAAGCTTTATATATCATTTCGCCGCAAGATTCATATGGCTGGTATGGACACTGTGGATATATTTGAGTAGATATTGTGTTGTATGCTGCGAGTGGTTTGTCTCTATTGTTGTGTTATAGTGATCGAACATGTTTCTGGATCTTGCATTATCTATTCAACGAGTTTGTGTAACTACTGTAACTACCTAACTATCTATTTGTTACTTGGAAATACCCATGTGCATGCTTTGAGAGCCTCCATATCATCTTTGGCATATTGCATGATTAAGATAGCAGTGCCAACCTCGATCCCAAGCCACTCCTGCAAATTGCTCAGCTTGATAAAGTCCAAGGTAAGTTGCGAAATACGAAGAAAGCCTTTGGCCTTGAGAATAGCTCCGTATGGTGCAAATATAATGTCGTTCTTATTGCGCTCCTCATGTTGGTCAAGATACGAGAACCATGAAACAACATCAGGAACGATAATTGAAGCTGTGCTGGATGCAGCGATGGCAGGCACAGAGTTGATCATTTGTGTCTGCGGCATCCCGAAATATGATCGACCTGATGGGGGCATGCCACCAGATCCAGGCCCTGGGTAGCCCCACATTGGCATAGGTGTTGGATATCCATACTGTTATATCTGTCTCTGAATCTCCGATCCACTCCGATCGTCCTCCGACATTCTGGACATCTGTTACCTCTGCATCTCCGCACGTTGCCATCGTGCATTTCATATTCATAACTCCATGCCTTTATGCATTTCATATTCATATTCATAACTCCATGCCTTTATGCATTTCATATTCATATTCCCGTTTACTTATGCATCGCCTTTTCCGCATGGTCCGTTGACCGACATCTCCGATGTTCGCTACAGTCACTGGCAACTTATGCCACAACTCCGGACCTACTCCGACCATCTCCGTAAAGTAATCACATTTAGGTATTTAAGCTCGTACCATACCTGTAGTTCCTCAGTTCGAATATCAACAAAGTTCACTCCTCTACTCCCCGTTCATGCCAGAGATCCTCGCCATGGTACAATACGCCGACGACATCCTCATCTACTGCTCTTCCTCCATCGTTACCCTTTGACGAGCTCAGTACTGTGTCCGAGTCACAACTCCGACGTCGTCTGACCACTTCCACGTCAACGTGTCTCTCACCGAGATCTCTCCGAGGACCTCCGCACCTCCGACCTCTCCTCTGACTTCCTGAAATTGGGACACCTTATCCAACAAACGGCGGCGCAACACATACGTTGAAGCCACGTCCCTCCCCTTCGTTGTTCCTCCGCACTTCCGGAGTTCAGCTCCGGTCTCAGTCCTACGTCCGACCTCCGACGGACTCCGATGAAGCTCCGATGTTTCACCCACTTAACAGTATATTCGAACTCAAACCGTTTTTGGATTCCTGCTAGTCATGGCACTCCGAAACACCAAGACAGCAAAAGCTGCAGAAGCTGGCACTTCTAGGCAGCAAGTTCTACAAAATGTTGAACAATGTTTAACAGAACTATCCCCCGTAACTCTGACTACTCCGACACCTCCGGGTTTTCGGCCCATCACACCTCCGCATAATATTCCGATCCCCACTTCCCCCATAGAATCCGCACCCCCGTCTCCTCAGAATATTTTCGGCCCACAAGCCCTTGGGGATGCTTTCCTCTTAATGACCAATGAACTCAAATGCAGCAAAGGTCACAAGCATCACAAAAAGGCTAAGGATCCGGATACCTTCGATGGTTCCAATCCCCGGAAACTGAACCAGTTCATCCTCCAATGCACATTGTTCTTCCGCGACAACTCCGAGTATGACGATGACTCTGCCAAAATCACTCTCGCCATCTCTTTCCTCCAAGGCACAGCTCTCGATTATTTCGAGCATTTCATCATCGAACCGGACCTGGACAACCCCCCGGACTGGTATGAAGATTGGTCCGCATTCCTCCGCACACTCTGCACAGAATTCGGGGTCATTGACCCCATTGCGGATGCTGCCGACTCTCTGGACAATCTCAAAATGCGTGAAAATCAATATATTCTCAAGTATAATATCGAGTTCACACGCCTTGCTGCCAAAACGCACTGGGACAGCTCCGCCCTGCATCACTGGTACTACTCCAGGTTGGCAGAGCGGATTAAAGATGTCCTTGGGACTCAAGCAAAGCCAAGCACGTTACCAGCACTTAGGGAGCTAGCACAGACTATTGATGCTCGCCACTGGGAACGTCAGCGCGAGAAATCCCGCTCCGACAAATCTGCATCCAAATCTGACAAATCCGAAGCTAAAACCCCCTCCGCAAACTCCAATAAAAACTCCAAAGCCAAACCGCAGACACAGAACCAGGGCAAACAGTCGAAGCCTTCCTCTGCTCCCAAGTCCGACATCTCCAACAAACTCAGAAAAGATGGAAAGCTAACTCCGGAGGAACGCAAACGCTGTTTTGATAACAACCTCTGTACGTTTTGTGGCAAAGCTGGACACGTCGCGAAAGATTGCCTGAAGTCTTCATCCTCCGCCTCTAAGGCTAAGGCGTGCGCTGCCCAAGCCAAGACCATGGACGAAACAAAAAATTAGCAGGCAGTCCACAGGACTCTGTATGGCCTGAGGACTGCGTTGAACCCATCCGTACTACCGCTCTACTCAATGCTTCCGCTCTTTCCGACCCCAATTCCCTCCGTGTCCGACTTACATCTCCGCTTATCTCCGATTCTTCTCCGATAGCCGCCCTTGTGGACTCCGGCTCTACTCATTGTTTTATTGACTCCCGTTACGCTTCATCCTATAAACTCCCTTTCACCTCCATACCTCCGATCAAACTTAAATTATTTGACGGAACGCCCAACTCCGTCATTACTCAGGCGGTTGATCTCCCTGTATACTTTTCCTCCGGTGAATATATGGCCATTACAGCCTACGTGACTCCGCTCGATTCCTCCTGTTCTATGGTTCTTGGATACAACTGGCTCACCCGCTACAATCCTATGATTGACTGGGTATTGGGCAGTATTACTTTCCGTCCACAGGAGTCTCTGACCTTGATGTCTTCTGCCAGGTCAGCTCCGCTACCTCAGCAGACCTCTCCCGATACTCTGACCTCTGACCCCGGCACACCCACTGCAACTCCAGATGTTGTTCCGAATATTGCATTGATAAATGCAGCCACATTTGTGCGGGCTTGCAAACTTCTGGGTGCCCAATCTTTCCAAATTCACCTCTCCGACCACACAATCTCTGCCCAATCCGCTTCCATGTCTGAGGAACCTCCGGACCTCTCCCATATCCCAGAAGACTATCACAATTTTGCTGATGTTTTTAGCAAGACAAAAGCAGACACCACATTGTCTGTATGACCTCCACATTGAGTTAGAAGACGGATTGACTCCCCCTATTGGCCCTATGTACTCCATTTCACAATCCGAACTATCTGCCCTGCGAAACTTCATAGACGAACATTTGGCCATTGGTTTCATTCGCCCCTCTCACTCTCCGCACGGCGCTCCGGTCCTCTTTGTCCGAAAGAAGAACGGTTCCCTCTGCCTGCGCGTCGACTATCGGGGCCTGAACAAAGTTACCAAGAAGGATCGATACCCTCTTCCGCTCATCTCCGACCTCCTTTCCACTGCCGGAAAAGCGCGCGTTTATACCACTCTCGATCTCTGGCATGCATATCATCTTGTCCGCATTGCCAACGGAGATGAATGGAAAACCGCTTTCCGCACTCGTTACGGATCGTTTGAATGGCTTGTTATGCCTTTTGGACTATCCAACGCCCCTGCCACTTTTCAGCGATTTGTGAATGATATCTTCAGTGACCTCCTCAATGTTACAGTGGTGGTCTACCTCGACAACATTCTCATTTACTCCGACGACCCCGCCAAGCACCCCGACAATGTCAAGGAAGTTCTCCGACGTCTCCGCAAGAACAGACTTTACGTCCGCTCCGACAAGTGCGAATTTTCTGTCGACACAGTTGAATATCTTGGTTTCATCCTTTCTCCCTCTGGTCTCCGCATGTCCGAAACCAAGGTGAAGACCATCCAAGAGTGGCCTGAACCTCGAAAAGTGAAGGACATACAGTCTTTCCTTGGATTCGCGAATTTCTATCGACGTTTCATTCACGGTTATTCAGACATTGTTGTTCCGCTCACCCGACTCACCTGGAAGGGTACTCCGTTCCGTTTCTCCGACTCCGCACGGAGTGCGTTCAACGAGTTGAAACTTGCTTTTACCAAAGCACCAGTCCTCACTCATTGGATTCCTGATCGACCTATTATCATTGAGACGGATGCCTCCGATTACGCACTTGGTGCTATTTTGTCCATCTGGACCTCCGATGAGGAGTTACACCCAGTAGCGTTCCACTCCCGCACCTTCATCGCCCCGGAACTCAACTACGACACGCACAACAAGGAGTTACTTGCTATCCATGAAGCATTCAAGGTATGGCGACATTACCTTGAAGGCTCCGCTGCTCCGATCAACGTTGTCACGGACCACAAGAACCTGGAGTACTTCACCACTACAAAGGTTCTCACCCACCGACAGGCCCAGTGGTCCGAGTTCCTCTCTCAGTTCAATCTCTTGATTCGCTTCCGCCCCGGACGTCTCGGTACCAAGCCGGACTCTTTGACTAGACGATGGGACGTCTATCCCAAAGAGGGGAATAGCGACTATGCATCAGTAAATCCAAGCAACTTGCGACCAATCTTTTCCCAAGAACAGCTGTCCGCATCTCTCCGAGCTACGGAGTTGTTCACCCCTGTTCTCCGTGCCACAGTCATCATGGACATCAAACAGCTACATTCCGACATCCTCCATTCACTCCCATCTGACCCAATCTATGCTGACCATCTCAAGGAGCCCAAACCGCACTGGTCCGTAGACTCCGATGGTTTCCTCCGTCATAGTGGTCGCATTTATGTTCCCGACTCCAATAACCTCCGGCTCCGCACCCTCCGCAACAAGCACGACCATATTCTCTCCGGACACCCCGGACAGAACAAGACAGTTAGTCTCATTCAACAAGATTATACTTGGCCTGGTGTTCAAGACTTTGTCAAAAAGTACTGCAAATCCTGCACCACTTGCATGCACTCTAAACCTCAACGCCACAAGCCCTATGGTATGCTGAAGCAACTCCCAGTTCCGAACCTTCCGTGGAACTCCATATCCATGGACTTCATCGAGACACTTCTGACCTCTGGTGGTTTTGACGCAATCCTTGTTATTGTTGACCGAATGACAAAACAAAGCATTTTTGTTCTGACTACGATCCACTGCACCTCCAAAGATCTAGCCACCTTGTTCATCCTGCATGTGTTCTCCAAGCACAGAGTACCAGAACATGTCACCTCCGACCGAGGCCCGGAGTTCGTCTCCCGCTTTTTCCGCTCCCTCGGAAAAGCCCTCAACATGACTCTACACTTCACCTCTGGCTACCATCCTGAAGGCGACGGTCAAACCGAACGTACCAACCAAACCTTGGAACAGTACCTCCGCATCTTCTGCAACTATCAGCAGGACCACTGGTCCGAGCTACTTCTGCTTGCGGAGTTCGCGTACAACAATGCTCCGAGTGCTACGACCGGGATCTCGCCCTTCTTTGCCAATAAAGGTTATCATCCGAACCTCTCTGTCCATCCGGAGCGCGACCTTGCATCCGCCCGTGCCTGACAATTTGTCGTAGACCTGGACGAGCTTCACCAAGAGCTCAAATCTACAATCCTAGAAGCTCAACGACATTATCAAGGCCCCGCCGATCTCTGGCATGCTCCGCCCCCTCTGCTCGAAGTAGGACAGCAAGCGTTTGTGAAGGCTAAGTTTTTCCGCACTACACAACCCTCCAAAAAGCTGTCTGAAAAGTACCTTGGCCCCTTTGACATCCTTGCCAGGAATGGTACACACTCTTACACCCTCCGACTTCCAGACACCATACATGGTGTTCACCCCGTTTTCCACATCTCCATGCTGGAGCCATCTGTTCCGAACATCATTCCGAACTGGACAGTAACTCTGCCTCCTCCGATCGACGTTGAAGGAGAAGTGGAATACGAAATCGCCGAAATCCTTGACACCAAAGTGGATCGGCGGCGTTCTTGCAAACTGCTCTACCTAGTCCGTTGGCTAGGCTATGAAGGAACCGATGAGGAACAGTCCTGGCTACCCGCCACGGAACTCGAACATGTGACAGACTTAGTCGCGGATTTCCACTCCGCGTATCTGGAGAAACCGGGCCCCTTATCATGCCTATAGAACCACGCAGGACACTCATATTGCAAAACAAAATTAAAAAAATAATTAGAGGGGGGAGGGGCTACTGGGTTTTGGCCTTCTTGGCTGGCAGACCGTCATCCTCCGACTCATCCTCCGGCTCTCCCTCCGCCTCCTCTTTCTCCGCTTGTAGTTCCGCAAGCTCCCCGTCTGCCAACCCCTCGTCCTCCCCCTCGTCCTTTTCCTCATCCTTTTCCTCATCCTCTTCCTCTCCATTTTCCTCTTCTCTGTCCTCCGTCTCTGACTCCGGAGCCACCGCCTCCAGCAGAAAGTTCCAGTAGGCGAGGTGGTTGTTTAAGATCTGCAGCTGCTGGAGCAGCACCCAACCGACCCTTGCCAACCGCTCCTCCTTCTCCTCCTTCTCCTCCTGGAGCTCCCGGAGCTCTTCCGCGACCCCTGCGCCGCAGCAGCCCTTCGCCCCGCTTGGGCCCGCAACCTCCATGACGGCCTCCTCCATCTTCCCCCGTTTCCGCTTCGCCCGTGTCTCGCCAGGCTTCAGGCAAACCTGTTTGCCGTCCTTACACTGCTGGCATGCAGTGCCCTTCCCCTGCCTAAGGAGACTGTCAGTAAGAAAAAACAAAAGATGGAAAAGCGGGTACTTACAATGCCCACTTGCATTCCACCTTGGCCTGTGCACAGGCCTGACACGCCTCCCCCCGGACCTCTGACTCCTCTGCTCTGCTCTCCGCCCTCTGTTTCCCCGCCTTCTTTGCCCTCTTCTTCTCTGCCTCCGCCTCCGCCTTTGCCTCCGCCTCTGCCTCCCTCACCCTCCTCTCAGCCTTGGCCTTCTTCCTTGCCTCTGCCTCCTCCTTCTCCTTGCATACCTGCACCAGACGGCGCAGGAGCTCCTCTTCGGAGTTGTTGAGGTTGGCGCTGGAGCGCGCGGGTTGTGTGTTCAGGTCTTGGGGCATGTTGGTGGTAACTGGAAGAAACCCTTGGGCCGCTCATCTCCGTTAAATAACCGAGACCACATGACCTTGTTTATTTTCTCGCGGTCTTCCATGGGTGTCAGACCTAAGAGGGGAATACTGTTATATCCGTCTCTGAATCTCTGATCCACTCCAATCGTCCTCCGACATTCCGGACATCCGTTACCTCCGCATCTCTGCACGTTGCCATCATGCATTTCATATTCATAACTCCATGCCTTTATGCATTTCATATTCATATTCCCATTTACTTATGCATCACCTTTTCCGCATGGTCTGTTGACCAACATCTCCGATGTTCGCTACAGTCGCTGGCAACTTACGCCACAACTCCGGACCTACTCCAACCATCTCCGTAAAGTAATCACATTTAGGTATTTAAGCTCATACCATACCTGTAGTTCCTCAGTTCGAATATCAACAAAGTTCACTCCTCTACTCCCCGTTCATGCCAGAGATCCTCGCCATGGTACAATACGCCGACGACATCCTCATCTACTGCTCTTCCTCCATCGTTACCCTTTGACGAGCTCAGTACTGTGTCCGAGTCACAACTCCGATGTCGTCTGACCACTTCCACGTCAACATGTCTCTCACTGAGATCTCTCCGAGGACCTCCGCACCTCCGACCTCTCCTCTGACTTCCTGAAATTGGGACACCTTATCCAACAAACGGCGGCGCAACACATACGTTGAAGCCACGTCCCTCCCCTTCGTTGTTCCTCCGCACTTCCGGAGTTCAGCTCCGGTCTCAGTCCTACGTCCGACCTCCGACGGACTCCGATGAAGCTCCGACGTTTCACCCACTTAACACATACATCCCTGGGGGTACAAAGGGTCCTGGAAATCCCATCTGATCTGGAAGATGTGGTGTTGTTGCTCGGCTTGGTGGTCTGACAGTACGAAGATATAATGTCACAGGTTTCTCCTCAATTGTTACAGTACCATCAGCCCCTATCTGTTCATTTCATTGATATAAATTAGAGTTGAGGGTTTTTATAGATCTCTTGAATGCTTTGTGCATCGCCATTTGGCTTGCAGTTCGCCAATGATGCGCATCTTCCGTTCGTTAAGTTCAGCAGTGACATTTGGAACTGTTGATGGTGGATTTTGACGAGACACAGCCAAACTCAAATTATTCTACAATGGTCATGATAAGAGACAAAATAGTCACAAAGTAGTTACCAGGGACAAGTACCTTTTTGGAATTCCTGCTGCTGGCCGAAGTCTCCTTTAGTTCACTATTTGCATCTTTGAAGTAGACAAGGACTGCCTTGAGAGCCTGAGTTGATACTTTTCCACTGGCCAAACATTGTGGGACAAATAACAGCCTCATCCAATCCTTAAAAAGCTGCAGTTCATCGTCTGTTTTGATTGAAACAGAACCAACTTTCCTAGTATCAGTTGATAGCCGGTATTGTAACACAATATGATCTGGAAAAGCCCCTAGTTTCTTGGCAACAGCCATGCAAAGTTTAGTCAGTGTTGTTGATGAGGGAATGGTAATTGGGGAATTTGGTCCATCTGGATGACGGACAAGACTAGGTATATCAAACACTACATGAAATAATCATTAGCCATGTCCTGAACCCAATATTTCTGAATTGGCTACTCACGACATGTTGCAGGATCATAGACTGGTGTTGAATCATCCACATTCCACATTCCATCATGCTTTGTACCAGATTTCATTGTTCTTTTCTTTGTTAACTGAGAATTCGTCGACTTCTTGCTATATATTTGAGGCTGGTTTATGCCACTATCCATCTCGTCATCACCCTCGCTGCTGCCTTCACTATCACTGCTGCTTGGTTCCTCAATATCAATCTCCTCCACCATATCCTCCATTTCTGAACCTTTGTTTCCCTTGTCATCAAAACCACAAGTAACTGCATCCATAAATTGGGCCTTGCTCATAAATGGGGCTGTGTGATTGTGTGAACCCAGCAGGATGTCGTCTGAGACCAGAGTATCAGCCTGGGACTCAGCTTCGTCATTTCTCTCTGAGATAGAATCAAGAGCAGCAGCACGTGACCATGAAATGAGTCGCGGTTGTTTCATTGGGTGGTTGGCTTGGCCAGATGTATCTGAATTGCTTCTTTTTCGTTGGGTACCAGGTTTGGCAGCCTTCGAGGCTCCTCCAGTGCCATTCCCGAGATACTTTGAAGGTGGTACACCATTGATACTATTGCTCCGAGCCCCATGTGGCTGAGGTTTGGGTGGCTCAATCATGCATTCCACACTAAGACCCTTCTCATGGCAGCGCTTGCAGATTGTTGTATTAGAACCGAAGCGGCAGCGAGTTTTTGCCCGTTTACAAGGAACCCAAGCCCCAAGATTGAGTTCGGCACCTGTTACTTGAGTAAAATCGTGAACACTTCAAACCAAGTATCGTGACAAACCTCCAGAAGTTGCATTCGAAGGACCACTCTTGGTGGCAGAACCTGCTGGGGCTTTCTTTCTCTTTGCACCTGTCATGAACAAGAGCAAAAGGGCATATATCAACTATACACATTGCATATGTTAGTACGGAGACAATGTAAGTACAGCGGTGAACATACAGTACTGAATGCAAAATTCCGAAATCCCCAAAATGGTCGTCTGCTCTCGGTCAATGGACAACGACAACCAGTCGGTTTGCCTGTGTTGTTTGGTATAACTTCCGGTGTGATACACTTTGTCGTTGTTGAGATATTGGCGTCGGAGTGCTGGGATGGTGTGGAATGATTTTTTGGCGTGGAAAAAGATCACGTGGCCAATCTAAATGCAAAAGACAGTAACATAGAAATGGCATTTCTATGTTAATCTTAACCAAATAGCATCTATTTTTTTTATGTACCAACTTGGGGGTGTCACATGTCTGTATCGGTACGTAGGGGGTGGTGCAATACTTTTCTTGCTTACTGTAAGTAGTCCTCCTCACTATTTTCTCCTTTCTCTTACTTCTGAGCAGATCACAGTCGAAAATGACCAGATGACACTCTGGTATTTTTCTCGGTCACATTCTGCAAAATCTGCCCCTACCCAACTTTTACATGTATGCTTGCCAGATTCCTCCTGCCAAATGACCTGAAAATAAATAGCTCTTCAGGATCTGGATGACGTGATTGCTGTCGGCCTAGCCTTTACATTCGCCTCAGAGGAGGAGATGGGATATGATCGTTTGGTCGCCCGGTTAGCCAATGGATCATACAAATATACTTTTGTGGAGGAAAGCCAAAAGCAATACTTCAAGACAACGAGGTGTATTTCTCAATACCGTTTGCTCTGCATCACGGGGCAAATGACTAGGGTATGGGAAGCAGTTGAAGTCGATAGCAACAATCAAGAAATTGCAGGCTGTCCTTCTGTGGTGCTGAAGGATGTGTGGCTAGACAAATCCGCCTTGACGGAGAAAGAGATTCAGGCTGAAATCTTCAAGGATATCGGGGCTTTTTTTTGCTCAGTCAGATGTATCGCAATGCACATGCTTTTCACAGTTTACGGCCGAGGCGAGATCACATCTTTTGCAGATCATCAAGGACAAGAAATACGAAAGTTATTTTGTTTACATCGACTGCGACTATCATGGGGAGAAGTCCAAAGTGGTACCTGCGACCGCTCAATCCCAAAGCGGCATCTTCCAGGCACCGACCTCTGAATCGTGGCTATCATCACAATTTTCATATGATCTCACTCACAGCCCACCACTGCGGGGCAGGGTCGTCTATACATTCCAAAGCAACAGTATCGACTGATATACAAACAAGTATGCAAGGCTTTGCACGATCTCGATTCTTTGTCCGATGCTGTCCCAGTTCTTGAAGACACTCTCATAGGCAGGTTATGAAGGCTTGAATTCTTCCCAGACAAATGCTCATACCTTCAATTAGCACTTCAGCTACTCTATTGTGCAGGCTGGGTGCATAGGGACATCAGTACTGGCAATATTCTGGCCTTTCGCGAAACCATGACACACTATCACAGTAAATTATCAGATCTAGAATACACGAAAAAATTCAATGCAACTTCTGCAAGTTCTGATCCAAAGACTGTATGTATCTACTTCGCTAACAATATGGTTGCTCACTGCCTCTACATGCTAGGGAACCCCCTACTTCATGTCTTATGAAATACACACACAGACATACATTTATTGGATGGCAAGGGCTTTTACTGAACATTCTACCATTCCCTTGTTCTCACACTCATCCTTGAATATCCAATACAACTTTCAGCATGACCTTGAATCTCTGTGGTGGGTGGCCCTGTGGATTGTGACTCAAGGGGCTGGCAACAAAACATCCCGCAAGTATGTCACGCGTGTTTTCCGCAATGAGGCAAGACCAACCCAAGAGCGAGTAAACATGTTCGACGGACTAGACTTTCCAAGCAATTTGTTTTCTTTCTCCTTGAAACAGTTTCTTGAGCCCTTCGGTGTGGCCAGGAATTTCCTGTGGAACACATATTTCAAGTGGGACGAAGCACTGGACAATATCGCGACTTATTCCGAGGTATACAAAAGAATGGCCGAACTCTTTGACAGCCTTCGGAAGCTGAACCTGGACAATATCAAGTTAAAACTGCATCCTAGTCACAACTGATATCTCGGTTCAGCCTCGCTGAGTGAAGCGTCGTTTTGATGGCGATGCTGATTATCAGCCTTCCGACACTGATGAAAAGAATAGTGTTGGAAACTGCTGTTGTGGTGTAGTCGCCTATTTTGATAAACATGCCAGCTGGCGACCACCCCTTCCAATTATATAGTTATATGCAACCATTTCTGATGAGTGGAGTCCTATAGAGGCACCGTGAATCCTCGACATTCAGGGAAGAAACAACTATTATTCTGACCTATAGAGGCACTGTGACTACGGTACTGTAAGTAATGATGAACAATGACTAAAGAGATACCGTGAATCCTCGACGTTCAGGGAAGAAACAACTGAGGATGTGAAGTGATCCGTGGGCAATATAAACAAATGGATCATGTGACACAAGTGTATGTAAGCGATGAGGTATACTGGACTATAGTCCAACACACCCCCATCAGTGCGACAGTAACACGAAGTGGAGGGAGTAGAACAGAAAAGAATAATAAAGAAAAAGAGTATTAAGGCAAACATATGAGACCTAATGATTTGCAGTGTTTCATATGTAGCGGAGCTTGCAGTGGTTTCGTGAAAATATCCGCCACCATGTTGGTTGTTGAGATCCAAGTTGTAGCAAAAGAGCCGGAAGATAACAGATTGCAAATGAAGTGATGGCACACATCAATATGCTTGGTTCAGGTTTGGATGGAGTCGGAGTTTGCGATACTGAGTGTGCTCTGATTATCACACAGTATAGGAAATGGTTGGGGAATTGGCAGGTGCAAAATTGTGAGCAGTAGACATAGCCAAATAGCCTCACAGAAGGCCCAAGTGAGAGCCAGATACTCGGCCTCAGTTGACGATAGGGCAACAGTCTTCTGTTTGCATGCCGACCAACAAACTAGGGATCCCCAAAGAAAGACAGCAAAGCCAGAAATGCTACGATGCGAAGCCTGATCAGAAGCCCAGTCGGCGTCGGAGTACCCACAATTATTCAGTATGAACATGGAGACAGGATTGCCGATGGGTTCACGGTTGAAGTTATACTCTAGTACGAAATCATGAGTTCCCAGTAGGTAGCAGAGAACGCCCTTAGCCGTGAGTAAGTGAGCTCTCGTAGGGTTTGAATTGAACTGGCTGAGCGTGCTCGCAGCGTAAGCAATATCTGGACGGGTACAAATTGCAAGGTAGAGGAGGGAGCCAACTAGATGTTGGAAATTGACTTTGATTTCATCATCTGGGATATCTGGTAGTGTGTTAGATGGTACAGGAGGGAGCTCGTGTAATGGATGTCACAGAGGTACAGGAGAGGAATGAGTGTTCATGAGATTATGCATTGTGAGGAGGTTGACTATACAAGGGCATTGGGAGAGCCAAGTTTTCCAGTTGGGTCAATCGCGAATTATTCGAATACCCAGGTATAGAGAGGCTGGGCCTTGGTCAATGACTTCTAACCACTTATTCATCTCATGTAGAACCCAATTAGTGTTTGAGGGTTCAGTCCAGTCCGGTTTTTTGACCAAAAAATTGATGAACTGGAGACTGGCAGTTCATTTTTTTCTCAAAGTCTGAAAAAACTGGACTGGACTGGTAAAGACTGGTCTAAACCAGTTTAAACTGGTAAAATTCTCAACCATTTATAAACCTACCAAAAGCCTGTTTTTTCAATCAAAAACTTGAAAATATACTCAATTTGTTATCAATAACATGTTTCTCAAGCATTTTGGATATAAACCCTTGTAAAAATGATTGAAAACTGTATAAAAGAACATCTTTGCCCATAAAAGTACAGTTTTTGAATGAATATATGGTCAAAAACTGGAACCAGTTCATATTTTTCAGACCCAAAACTAGAACTGGGGGTGAACCAGTCCAATTTTTTTCCAAATTTGGAGAGACTGGAGACTGGTTGAGCTCAAAATCAGTGAGACCTGAACTGCCAGTTCAGGTCTCTTCCAGTCCAGTCCAGTCCAGTTGAGGTTCATTTTCCAGTTTATAAGACTGAACCCTCAAACACTAAACCCAATAATACAGCAGGAGCGAGTTGGTTCCGACTAGACCATCGTCAACATGTACAGGCATCAAGATCATGAGATCCTCACCATTGACTGGCATGTTGATAGCAGGATCAGGAGGGGAGGACCATCGACCAAAGAACATCGCATGGTCGACTTCACAATAGACTAAACCAATCTCCTCGAGGACACTCCTGAGTAGCGTATAGAACTCGTGCAAGGATTGTTGTGGACCGTAGATAGCCCTCAGGACATAGTGTTTCAAGGTCCAGTCTCAAAGACCACAAAGAAGACTGAGACCAGACTGAACCAGGAGGTGGTCCTGGTTCATCTTTTCAAAAATACAAAGACCACCCCCCCTGGTTCTATGCAGTTCATAGGTTTAAACTGGTTTTTTGACCAAAAAAACTGGTTCAAACTGGTCCTGGTCTTAGTTTTTCAGAGAGACCACTCACCTGGTCTTGGTCTCTGGTCTCAAAATTTTTTGGGCAAAAAACCGGACCAGACTGGACCTTTAAACACTATCAGGACAAGCAAAGCATCGTCGCCCAGTTCCGCGTCTGGAAGTACGAAGCCACCAGGCATGGTCTTGCAATAAATGACATGGGAAAGCAGCACATGGAGGAATGCAGTTTTGACATTGTAGGTTAGGATACACCAGTCGTGCTTCATTGCGTATGCAATAACCACACGGATAGTTGTGAGCTTCGCGACAGGCACATATTGTTATGCTTAACAAACCGTTCCAAGGTTCGGGCAGAGTATGCAGGAAGTGGAAAGGCGAAGAGCAAAGTGATTGCTAAATCTAAGGAATGTAGCTATGGTACATGGGGTTTATATAGTACTGGCTACGAGCGGTAGCGAGTGAGTCAGTAGCTGCGGAAGGCAGTGCGGATGAGTCAGTAACTGCGGAAAGGCAGTGCGAAGTGAGTCAGACGACTGCGGACTGAGTAATCCCTACTGCGGAGTGCGAGTCAGCGCGGGAGCGAAGTATACTAAAGGAGAATCGTAGAGTAAAGGTAAATGAATAAGCGGTCCGATGAGTCAAAGAATTGACAAAGGTACAATGCAAGGGAAAAGTGCGTAACATACAAACCGGTAAGTCCGTAACATGTTCCCCTCCTCAAGCTCTGCGTCCTCACAGAGTCATTGTCCCCATCCCTCGTTGTTGTTGGGATCAGACCAGTTCGGACTCTCCTTGAGGCTCCAATCATAAATCAACTCCTCGTTGATGGCTACGGCGAGTTCAAGGCCCTTGATAGCCAGTCGAATACGTCGATTCTTGATTACGAGGGTGCTGGTATAATTTCCGAGAATTTGTTTTTCCTTGGGAGTCGGGGCGACAGGGAGATTGGACAACGAGTGAAGCCGGATATGCATCTGACGATGAAGGAGGTCGGCGAGGGAAGTTTCGAGGGCGTGGATTTGGTCTCTCATGGAGAGCGCTTCGTTCATAAGGGCGGCGATGGCGGGGTTGATGTCGGTGGTGGAGGTGGAGGTGACGGTGGTGTTGGACATGGCGGTGAGGATGGTTGAGAGATAGAAGAAAAAGGGGGAGGCTATATTGGGCAGAGAAAAGGACTAGAGCGGGGAACTCGGTGTGTGGTTGACTGATGAGGTCGATACTTGTCATGGATTCCGAGACTGTCTTTCATCGTGGGCGGGACGGATTCTGCTGATGGAAATCACGGATCAAATCTTGAGCATTCTGAACATTAGCTCAAGGTTCCCATGTGTTCTCTTCTGGGCCATATCCTTCCCACTGGACGAGGTACTGGATCTTTCCGCGGAACTTTCGAGAGTCCAGGATCGTAGACACATGGTACTCTTCTCGTCCTTCGACGATGATCGGATCAGGGGCTGGTTTCTTTTTCTGGATGGCATACTTCGGAGTTTCATATGGTGACAACAGGGTCTCGTTGAACACAGGGTGAATCATCTTCCAAGTCTTTGGAAGATCAAGAAGGTACGCGCTAGCTCCTTTCTTCTCTAGGACTTTGAATGGTCCATGTCGGAGTGCATCAAGTTTCTTTGAGGGTCGATCGGTCCTGATGTTAGTCCCTTCCAGCCACACCTTGTCTCCGATGCGGTAGTCCCGAGACGGACTTCGCCGTGTGTCAACTGTCTTCTTCATCTGATCCTGTGCTTGTTTCAGCGCAGCATTGGCTTCTTCTCGTGCCTGTTTGAGTTTTTTCAGGAAGTCGTTGGCAGCCGGATTGGTATCTTCTAACACGAGTTCTCCCTTCCATGGATGTAAACCGTAGTTGAGGTAGAATGGGGTGTGCTTTGTTGCCTGATGTTCTTTGTCATTGTACTGGAACTCTGCGATTGCGATCCATTCAGCCCAATCATCCTGTAGATGGTTGACAAAGTTTCGTAAGAACGCTTCTGTTTCCTGATGCGATCGCTCGGCCTGTCCATCAGTCTGTGGGTGGTATGCAGTGGACAGGTTCCTCTTGATCCCTAACATGTGGCAGAGTATCTCCATGAACTTCGCGGCGAACTGCGGTCCCCTATCGCTGATGATCTTCTTGGGGATCCCATGAAGCTTCCATATCTGATCCCGATAGATCTTGGCTAATCCTTCAGCCGATAGTTCCATGGTTGTCGGAATGAGGTGAAGCATCTTCGAATGTCTATCCGTTGTTGAAACTTTTCCCATCACATAGATTAGATTAGATTAGATTACATCACGTGACCTTTACACATCATACTTGTTTGGTTGGTACAAACAGTAGTACGGTATATAAGACCAGGAAACTGTCAATATCAACAAGTTGTCTCTTGACTCTTAACCAGCTCCATCGCTCTTACCAGCCTCAACCGCTCTCACCAGCCTTACCCCTCCAAACCATGTAAGTGATCATAGCGGTATCGTAGAGTACTTCCACTGTAGCTATGTTGCTCAGTACACCTGTGGCTAGCGCCCAGGTGGAACTTCAACAGGTTATGGGCCCCGGATAGCAGAGGGACTTGGGAAACGCTGGCAACAGCGAGTACCTGCCCACTCTACCCTGGTTGGCAAAGAACCGATCGAAAGATCTAGGTTCTAAGTCTTACTTCTTCACATATGAACCTGGGAACGTCATTACGACAAGTACCTGTCATGAGATGTCCCTAAGGGGATTGACCTAGTACACTCCATGTGGAAACGTTGATCGCACCTTATACGTTTCTGACATATAAAGGGTTTTCCCGTGACCGCTATTCCTAAAGGGAATATGTCATAAGGAATCATTTAATTGTTTTCTTGAATCATATTCATAACACATCACTGATTGGGAACCCTTTCTTAGATTCATCTAAAAATGTCTACCTCTCGCTCTGCTCTTGACATCATCACCCCCTTCGACGGTATCGACTACCAGAGCTGGGCCGAAAAAATGAAGTCTTACCTCCTCCATCAAGGAGTCTGGCGCATCGTCTCTGGCGACATCACTCATCCCATGATCGCTGACTTCACCACCACGGTCTCCACCCCTGGGGCCACTGCTGCTGCTCCCCCTGTGCTGACTACCACGATCGACCAGCCCGGCTTCCGTAAGGAAGAAAAAGCCTGGGTCAGGGACGACGACGTAGCTCTCGGGGCGATACGCCTGAAGGTCTCTGAGGCGATCAGATGCCACATCAAGGACAGCGCCTCGGCACTTGACGCGTGGAAATCGCTAAAAGATAACTACTCCAAGGTATCCCCGGCTGTCATCTTCGGCGACTTCAAGACTGCCGCCACCTTCAAGCTGTCTGGACGTGACCCCGTGCCTGAAATCGAACGCCTGGGGTCTCTTTTCGCTCGGCTCGCCGATTCGAACTTTATCGTCCCTGATCTGATGCAGGCAATGATCCTCGCCAATGCGATTCCCGACGCCTGGTCGTCACTCTCCACCAGCCTCTTCCAGGTCTACGACGCCGACGATTTCACCTACAAAGCCGTCGCCGAGAGCATCATCTCGGAATACAGGCGCAAGTATTCGGTCGGGTCTACTCGTGCGTCCAATGAGCAGGCCCGGAAAATTTCCGGGACAAAACGCAAGGGGCAGGACCCCAAATGGGAAAAGCAGCAAAAGCCGAGTACCTCGCAGAACGACGCTGACGAGCAGCCTAACTCGACCGACCATAGTACCGCTTCTGAAAAGAAGAAGGGAAAAGGACGCTGGCGCAATCAGAAGAAAAGCGCCAACACTGCGGACAACGCGTCCGAACATGTGGAGGAAACAGTTGAGTTTGTTGCTCCTGCCATCCACTTCTCCCCTCTTCCGACACCATCCTTCACAACCGTCACTGGGCGCGGAAAAACAATGAGTACCGCCCAGCCAGACTCTCAAAGAATGCAGTCGCTCCTTCAGCGAATGAACCCCCCTCCGTCACAGTACACCAGGCTTCCTTCTGGAAAACCATCCGTGTGGAAAAAGAACGACCATGTCCGCAAACTCGCGCGCGGCATTGGTGCTCGCCCCTCAGGGTCGAATCTTCGTATCCTAGATACCATCATTCCTGACATTGACGAAAGGCCGGCTAAACAGTGTCATGTAGCCCCGTCGATAGAAGAATCGCTGAAGATGATGGACATAGACCATCAAAGCGAGCAGATGGGGCCGGAACAATTCGAAGATGGGCTGATCGAACTTGACGGTTCGTCATCTCCCTCTCCTGAATCTGACCAATTAAGGAAAACTAATAACACCTCCTTTCAGACGTGTAAAATATTAGCTAGTACTAGTGCAGAATGTATGGATCATATTGACAGCGATCTATATAAAAAATATACAAAGCACTTTGCATCATGCACACACTGTAAGGAGAAAGAACGCGCACAATGGATCTTAGACTCCGGTGCCTCGTTACACTTTACCCATGAGTTCAAGGACTTTGCGTACTACAGGCCTCTCAAGGCTAAGCGATTTGTCCAAACAGCTGCAAAGGGAAAGAAACTGGAAATTCTCGGAGTTGGGGCCGTTCCAGTACGGCATACCCTAAATGGGGAAATAAAAACCCACCTTCTCCGACCTGTATTCTACATTCCGGACATGGACACACGCCTATTGTCCCTAGGCGTCTTCCTCAATCATGGTTACAAAGTAGACGGAATGCGTGGAGAAATCAACATCTCCAAAGGACAGAACAAAATACAGTTCTCGCCTCACATTCTCAGACAAACCATTTATTGGCTAGACACTGAAATATGCTATGACCAAATCCACGCGATCTCTAGCGAAATCACTGTCGAAACCTGGCACAAACGCCTTGGCCACCCAAATGACCAGGCACTCAATAAGATTCCCACCAGTACCAAAGGAGTACCCAAAACATTAGTACATGAGAAATCACAGGAAAGTTGCACAGGGTGTCTCAAAGGGAAGATGCCGAATCAGTCATACCCCAACTCAATGACTAGGGCTGTCAAACCCTTCGATCTGATTCATTCAGACCTGAAACAGATATCCACGGCATCGTACCACAAGTACAAATATTTCCTTACCTTTTTGGATGATTTTTCTTCCCATGTCTGGGTTGTCTTGCTTAGGAAAAAGTCAGGCGCCATCACGGCACTGAAACAATTCCTTGCGATGATCCAGAATCAATTCGCCGCCACCCCTAAAAAATGGCGGGTTGATGGAGGTGGAGAATTTGACGAATACAAGGATGTACTTGCCGATCATGGAATTCTGATTGACGTCACGCTCCCATATCAGCACCAGCAGAATGGTAGAGCAGAAAGGATCAATCGAACACTATGGGAAAAATCTCAGGCATTGCGCTTTGATGCATGCTTACCGCCCATGTGGTGGGAATTCTGTTTGGAACACGCAGCATTTCTCTACAACAGAACCCCCATGCAGCGTCTTGAATGGAAAACCCCTTACTTCAGGGTGACCAATGAGATCCCCGACATGTCCAGCGTCAGAGTATTTGGATGTCAGGCATATGTATATATCCCAAAGGAGAAACGTAGGAACTCCCTGGAATCAAGATCCCGATTGATGATTTATCTCGGATCGAAACCAGGGGTCAAAGGATACCGCTTCATGGATCCTGAGACCAACACGATTTTCATGGGCGGGAAAGCTATCTTTGATGAAAGCAAGTACCCTAGATGCCATATCGACCCGTTGCCAGAAAACCACCCAGAAATGGAAGACCCAGAGCCAGCTGATGAGTTTGAGGATCTCATTCCTGGCAGCAATGACGACGACAGTCACAACGAAACACCTCACAACTCAGTTCCCATTGAACAGGATCAACCTGAATCAGACAACGAATTGCCTGCCAGTGAGCCTGATGACGAACCACGAGTACCCACTCCGGAACCCGAGCAAGTACCAGATCGACCGATCAGGGAACGACGAGTTCGGAAGATGCCAGGAAGCATCTATGGGGAAGACACTCCAGCGTCTGATCTTGAAAAATTAGATCGAAGATGGAGATTGGGCGGTCAAACGGCATGGATGAATGACCTCCTGATGGAGGCAATATCAGTCCAAGTTGGCATCGTTGAAATGTCCCATAAAGACATATACCCTCTTCCAAATAAAGAAGACTGGTATGCGGCGGAACGTAAAGAGCTAGACATGCTTAAACGCCGCGGGGTGATCACAGAGCTAGTACCCCTGCCTGCAGGGAGGAAAGCTCTAAGGAACAAATGGGTTTATAACGAAAAGTCCGACGGGCGTCTGAAAGCACGCCTTGTCGCAAAAGGCTTCTCACAGGTAGAAGGGATCGACTTTGATCAGATCTTCTCACCAGTCGTAAGATATGAAACCGTCCGACTAATACTGGCATTGACAGCCCTTGAAGGGTGGTTCATGACACTTTTGGACGTCTCATCAGCCTTCCTCTATGGAACGCTCCGTGAAGTCATTTACATGCGACAGCCTGAGGGCTACATAGTAAAAGGGAAAGAGCACCTCGTGTACCAACTATTCAAAGCTCTATATGGACTTAAGCAGGCCGCATTAGCCTGGTGGAGGGAACTTGATTCCTCCATGAAAAAGCTCGGCTTTGTCCGGCTTCACTCCGATGCGGGAGTGTTCATTCACAAAAGTACCAACAGGGAAATTGTAATCGCCGTCATCTATGTCGACGACTCTGCTTTTCTCGGCACAAACCAGGAATACACGCTAGAGAAAAAGAAGGCCTTCATGACCACATGGGAATGTAGGGACCTAGGGCACCTTGTGCCTGATGGGGAACCGAAAGAATTTCTCTCTATCCAAATAAGGCAACACGGGAAACGTATCTTCATCGATCAAGTACCTTACCTTGAGAAAATACTCGAACGAATGGGGATGAGCGAATCTAACGCCACCCATACCCCACTTCCTATGGGCTACAAACCCATGGTGTCTGACGATGAACCCAATGCAGAACTTCGATCAAAGTACCAATCCGTCATCGGATCACTTCTATATCTGATGATTGGAACAAGGCCAGACATCTGTTTTGCCGTGATCAAAATGTCGCAATTTTCCGCAAATCCCACCAAACGCCATTTAGAAGTGGCTAGGGATATTTGCAGGTATCTGAAGGCGACAAAAAATTACGCAATCATGTATGATGGCGACTCAGGGAAAGGAATCTATGCATTCACAGACTCCGACTGGGCGTCAGATGAAAACACGAGGAGGTCTACCACTGGCTTCTTCATATCACTGGCATCTGGAGCAGTGACATGGGTATCATCAGCGCAAAAGACCATCGCCCTCTCTTCCACAGAAGCAGAGTATATGGCGTTATCAGACTGCAGTCGCGCAGCAACATGGCTGAGAAGCATGCTTGCCAAACTTGGAATGCAGATCGGATCAGTACCGATCTACGGAGATAACAACGGTTCCGTCTTCATCGCATCCAACCCTGTAACTGAGAAGCGATCCAAGCACATTGACGTGCGATTCCACTTCGTCAGAGAAAAAGTCTCCGAAGGGATAATTACGGTCGAATTCATTGAAGGAGTGAACAACCCTGCAGACCTTTTAACTAAGAATCTGGGAAAAATCCTCTTTTCCAAGTTTATCCCGTACTTCGGATTGATAAAAAACTAGGCGAAACAGAGTACCTATATATATATATGTGGGAAAAAGTAAGATGTATTTAGAAGTATGTACTAAATATGGGGGGGTGTTGAAACTTTTCCCATCACGTAGATTAGATTAGATTAGATTACATCACGTGACCTTTACATATCTTCATTACATACTTGTTTGGTTGGTACAAACAGTAGTATGGTATATAAGACCAGGAAACTGTCAATATCAACAAGTTGTCTCTTGACTCTTAACCAGCTCCATCGCTCTTACCAGCCTCAACCGCTCTCACCAGCCTTACCCTCCAAACCATGTAAGTGATCATAGCGGTATTGTAGAGTACTTCCACTGTAGCTATGTTGCTCAGTACACCTGTGGCTAGCGCCCAGGTGGAACTTCAACATCCGTGATGACCAGAATTGCGTTTTTTCCATCAGATTCTGGTATCGGTCCCACAACATCGATTCCTATGTCTTCCCATGGGTGACTTGGTGTTGCATGGGGATGTAGCGGGGCATGTCGCTTTTGTCGGTTAATCTTGTTGCGTTGACAAGTGTCGCAACCCTTCACGTACTTCTTCACATCATGCAGTATGGTAGGCCACCAGTAGGTGCAAGTGAGGAGTTCATGTGTCCGGTACTGTCCTGGATGTCCAGCTACTGGTGCATCGTGTGACTCGAACATCAATTCTTGTCATAATTGTGGATCTGGCGGGACATAGACTCGTTCACCTGCATATGTGATGCTGTTTTCCTGTTGATACCAATGAGGATTCTTCTTTAGACCCTGGGCTACTTCTGTCTCCATGCGGTTTGAACCCTTGATGCGTGTGATCCACAGATTTTCGATGGTCGTGATGTTTCCAATTTTGATGGAATCAGATGTTTCACCCCCTTCAAAGAATTGTTCCTCCGTGAACATCTCCATTTGTACCACATCTTCTGATTCCAACCGTTTCAAGAATAGTCCCTCCTTGAGCATTTGGTCACTGTCCTGTGGTTCGAGTTCTGCTTCATACCAGGGTAAGCGTGACAGGATGTCCGCTTTCGCATTGGTCTTGCCGGGCACATGCCGTAATTCGAAGTCATAGTCTTGTAACTTCATTTTCCAGCGTCGCTGTCGTTGATTCAGGTCCTGAGGACAACAGAAATATTCCAGGTTCTTGTGATCGGTCAAGATCTCGAAATGTTCCCTGGCTTCAAGCAGATAGTGTCTCCAATCTTTCAATGCTTCCACGACTGCCAGGAGTTCTTTGTCGTATATCTCGTAATTCTGTTCGGCCGCGGACATGGTCCGCGACAAGAATGCAATGGGGTGCCATTTGTTGTCTTGCTTCTGAGAGAGTACTGCTCCAATTGCATAGCCCGATGCATCGGTTTCCACCCTGAACTGTCCCTCTGGTTTCGGTAATGCCAAGACTGGTGCCGATGTAATTGCCCGTATGAGACCTTCAAAAGCTTGCTGCTCCGTTGGTCCCCAAGTAAATGCCGTACCGCCTGTGAGCGCAGTGAGAGGTTTCGCGATGTTTGAGTACCCTTCAATAAATTGTCGATAGAAGTTAGCAAATCCAAGGAACTTCTGAACTTCCTTTTTTGATGTGGGTGCTCGCCAGTTTCGAATCGTATCCACCTTCTCAGTTTCCATCTCAACACGTCCCTCACCAACCACATATCCCAATATAGGACATTTCGTTACTTCCCATAAACACTTCTTCTCCTTTAGGAACAGATCATTGTCCGATAGGATCTGTAGGATTTCTTCAGTGTTTTGCGCGAGTTCTTCCTTGGTTTTACCAATAATCACGATGTCATCCATGTAGATCACGCAGATACGTCGGCGGATCTGGTCCCGGAATAGACTAGCCATCATTCGAGAGAATGTTCCCAGGGAGTTGCAAAGACCGAAAAACATGACCAGTGGTTCGAACAATCCTTGACTGGTGAGGAAGGCAGCTTTCCATTCATCACCCTCCTTAATCCGGACATTGTTATAGCCCCACATGATGTCCATTTTATTGAAGTAGACCGCATCTTTCAGTACGTCCAAGAGATCGGATATTCGTGGGAGTGGGAACTTGTCTTTGACCGTGAATTTATTGACCATGCGGTAATCTTGTACCAATTGTTTGGAGCCATCCTTCTTGTTGATGAAGAAGCAAGGGGAGGCATAAGGGGATTTGGATGGGCGGATCTTTCCTGTCGCTAGACCCTCGTCAATGAATGCGTCCAATTCCTCTTGTTCCTTTTGCGTCATAGGATATGTGCTTCCCCCTAGTTCCTTTGGTGCGTCCGGTGTAAGTTCAATACCATGGTCCCATTCCCTCTCCTTTGGGATCTTGTCAAAGTTCTCTTTTTCGAAGAGGTGAGCAAATCGTTCAACATATGAGGGTCATTTGGTTGTGGGAGGTGGTGTGGGAGTGACAGCTTCCAAAATAGGGTCTCCCGGCTTCCATTTCTGATCCGACTTTTTGGGTGCATCTTTGTCGCGCACTTCAACCATGCGAACCCGGTGTTTGCGACCATTAAGGTTAATCCTGAAATCTGAGTGTTTGGTTCGGCATGTTGTTGGGCACCGGTTAAATGTTACCGCGCCGGTTGTCCAATTGATTGTGGGGTTGTGATGTACCAACCAGTCATGTCCCAAGAGCATGTCCGTTCTCCCAATGTCCAGTACCATTGCTTCCATGGTTTCCTGATGTGCTCCCACATCCAGTTTGACTTCGGCAAGTTGGTTTGCTTTCTGTTGTCGATTTGGTGATCCATCCGCATTTAGAATTGCTACGGGTGGTATTCCTCGCGTGGGGAGGTTCTGTTCGCGTACTATTCTGGGATGGATGCATGTGCGTTCACATCCGCTGTCAACCTCAGGTCGGATAACCTTTGGTCCCCGTCGTGTCCTGAGCTGAGCTAACAGCCTGATTTCTCGTCTTTTCGGAGGTTTATCTCCCTTCACAATCTTAGTCGACGCAGCGGCTCGCTTGGCAGGGATGACATAGGTTCTATTGTCTGCAGTCATACAAGGCAAGCAAGTCCGTTTAATAGATAAGGGTCGCGACTTAGCGTCGTTTAATCGGACCCTTCGGGAAAATCCTTCTCGTCGGCTTCTAAGATTGTGGTTTCATCATTCTCAGCATCTTCTTCGGACACCTTCCTAACCCTTCCGGAGTTCTTCTTCGGCTTGCGGCAGTTGCGCGCGATATGGCCTTCTTGATCACAGTTGAAACACTTGCGACCATCTTTCTTCTTTGGAGCGCTACAGTCTTTAGCCAGATGACCGAAGCGCTGACAGTTGTAGCAACGGGCTACTCCTGCTTTGTCGATCTCCATGGCTTTGCCCTGACCACCATAAGTGGTACCCGATCCGGTGCGCATGTCACCGCCACCTCGAATGACCAGTGCGTGTCCTTCCATCTGTCGTCCCTTGTTTCGGATCTCCTTTGCGTAATCGGTGTACGTCTTGCCATCGCTGGCCACTTGTTCAGAGATTCTGCGGTTGACGTTTTTCTCTAGGATGTATTTCCCAGTTTCTTCGCCAAGGTTTGACAGTCCCAAGAGTTCTTCAAATTCGTCCAAGAATTCATCAACAGTGTGTTTCTCTTGTTTCAGGACTTCGAGTCTTGCTTTGGCAGCGACCGACTTGTTGGCGATGGAGAATTGTGTGGCGATATCATCGGAAAAACCTAGCCAGGTGATGTTCTCGTTGTCCACAGCACGAGCGTCTAACTTGTTACTGGCCCAGTGTCTGCCGGACCCTTCCATCATGCGGGATAGCACCGCAAGAATCTTCTGATTGTCTGTGAGGCTCTTTTGGAACCTGATGTATAGTTTGGTGGCTTTCCACCACTCATCAAAGGTGTATCTGTCCTTGAACATCCCAGGATCCTTGATGATCTTGGATGTATCCATTTTTTGTACAGCCGGAGCTTCTGCCATGTCTAGAGTCTGCGGAGGAGAAGAGGGGTCAGGTTGTTGGGATGAAGATGGGGTTCGGGATACAGATAAGGATTGAAAATGAGTCCCTGTTCTAGGCGTCTGTTCAATATCTGACTGTGCGGAGTCAAAAGTAAATTCGTCAGGGGACTCGTCGGCGGAATCGGTGGCAAAACGTTCAGAGTATTTCCTCTGTAAATCTCTAAGGAATCTCTGTTCCTGCACGTCTGTTGGTCGCGAGAAGAGGTCAAGTCTCTCGTTTCGTGCCCAGCGGTTGTACTCGGTCTGTTGTTCTTCGGTGGTGAAGTGGGCGTAGATCTGCTGCTTCGAGTAAGACGTGATGATGTGTCTCTGGGACGTCTCGATGTCAGCGTCCTAATCAATCTTCTGATAACGGTTGTCTGGACACCGATAAACTCTCTGATCTCTGTGATCCGACCTGTCTGAGGTCCTTCTTGAACGCGAAAGCTTTCGAGTTCGTTCTGTCAGGCGTTGTAACGCGCGATCTGGTGTTGCCGAGCAAGATGGATGCTCTCTGCTATCTCGCCGTGGGGGCGATGCTCGTCGTTGTCTAGTTCTTCGTCAAGCACTTGCTGTAGGATGCGACGGATCTCCGATTCGATGTACTGCTGGATAAGCGTAAAATCGATACTGTCTCGAGGACTTAGCTCCTCCTGTCGGGCTTCTGGCGTGCTGAATGGGTTACTGGTGAAGTCTTCAAAGAAGCGCGATGTCTTGACTCGTCTGGTAGTTGCTCTCTTCGCTCTGGGTGAACCTAACGAGATTTAGCAACTTGTTATGCGTAACAAACCGTTCCAAGGTTCGGGCAGAGTATGCAGGAAGTGGAAAGGCGAAGAGCAAAGTGATTGCTAAATCTAAGGAATGTAGCTATGGTACATGGGGTTTATATAGTACTGGCTACGAGCGGTAGCGAGTGAGTCAGTAGCTGCGGAAGGCAGTGCGGATGAGTCAGTAACTGCGGAAAGGCAGTGCGAAGTGAGTCAGACGACTGCGGACTGAGTAATCCCTACTGCGGAGTGCGAGTCAGCGCGGGAGCGAAGTATACTAAAGGAGAATCGTAGAGTAAAGGTAAATGAATAAGCGGTCCGATGAGTCAAAGAATTGACGAAGGTACAATGCAAGGGAAAAGTGCGTAACATACAAACCGGTAAGTCCGTAACACATATGTTTCACCAAAGTCTTCTGGGCACTGGCTAAAACCTTGAGCAACTAACCAAGCTTTCTCCTTGCCATGAATGATCATCCCATCTGGGTTGTACTTGTAGCTGTAAACCCAACGTACACCAATTGCCTTCCGACCAGTGGGTAGTTTCGTAGATTTGAAAACGCCGCGACCAATGAGGCTGTCATACTCCTGCTTCATCGCTTCTCGCCACACATCAGCATCCGGTCGCGCCATAGCTTCCCTGTAATTGTCCAGAGGTTTTGACAGGTCAAACACATGTGGTAATCGAAGAGGGTCAGGCCAATTCGCGAAGCATAGGTGTTCCATGAGCACATTCAGTTCTTGTGAGGAAAGATTGTCTTCGGCCTCCAAACCATCAGGAGTAGTAAACTTTGATGCCACCAACAGCATTGAGAAATCATCCACAGCCGCCAGGCTCCGCTGCAGAGGTTCATCACCACCCCCATCCGGTGCACCCCCACAGTGAGACCTGAGTACAGCAAGATGTTCATCCCGAGCACGTATTGCTTCCACATAAACCATCCCTTTTTCTGTCACTCCATGAACATGCCGCGGTTGAGGATCCACAACTGGGGCATCCAATTCAATGGTACTAGTCACCGTAGGTGCCATAGTAGCAGGCACACGACGTAAAGCACCACAGATGTTTCTCGTTGAACACCACATCTCTCAAGAAATAATAAGTCCCATCAACAGCCCACACATGATACCCCACTCTATCTTCCTCGTAGCCAACCAGAATCGCCTCATAACGCCTTGGGCCACCTTTTGTATGGAGTTCAGGAGGTATAATGGGATAGCACTGGCATCCCCATACGCGAAGGTGTGAGAGGTCGGGCTTCTCTTGTTTGAACATCTCGTAGGGAGTAATGTTCACAGGGAGAGTTGATGTGGGTAAGCAATTGCATAGGTATTGTCCTGTAAGGGCAGCATCACCCAAAAATTGGTCGGGCAGTCTGGAATCTGCAAGGAGAGCCTGTACTGTGTCTTCTATTGTCCGGTTATATCGTTCTGCTCTTCCATTCTGCACATGGGCATATGGTGCTGTAACTTGTAACACAATCCCCCGGGTCTTGAAGTGAGTGCCTAGCCATCTCTTAATAAACTCTTTGGCACCATCACAGTGTACCGCTTTCACCACACAATCCGTCTGGCACTCAAGCTTTGCTTCCATCTCCATGTAGTGTTCATAAACGAGATCTTTCATCATGAGCAGATAGGTAAAACCCCAGTGCATGTGATGGTCATGTATACTGAAAATATAGTGCTTCCCATGAGGCATGAGTGTCAGGAACGGCCCAATAAGGTCCAGGTGTAGTAGGTTGCCTGGGTTCATTATATTGGGAGAGTTTTGGGAGTAAGGCCATTGTGGATACTTCCCAATAATACACAGAACACAATGAAGATGGTGAAATGGTCCCGTAAACTTGATGCCCTTTGCAAAATCCTTCGTCAAAATGTTCTGAGTTGAATCCATCCTGAGGTGGCCAAAACGCTGGTGCCAGAGCTCCATCGTTTCCTGGACAAGACCTGAGCATCCACAGATAGCACAGGAAATGCAACCACCGAGAGATCATGATGGCACGGAGTCAGACAGTCAATGCCTGGAGAAGGAGGCTCAACAAAGTTGCAATGAAGGAAGGAAAGCCGGTGGATGACAGTAGCCGAGAGAGAAAGTTCAGGTCCAGGCGACGGCCGTGGAAAGTGGATGTTCGTAGTGCCCTTTTTGAACACAAGCTGCAAGCTGTGCTCTTGCATGCTTCCTACGGAAAGTAAGTTGATTGGGACGTTGGGCACATGAAGGCAATCACGAAGGCAAACAGTGCAGACATGGCCATCAAGATAAGCCATAAAACGGACTTCACCTCTCGCAAGAGTAGTCAGGGTACCACAGTTGGCAGTACCAACAGACACAGCTCCAGCCTTGTCATATGTCCAGAAATGTCGGCGATCGTGAATGATGTGCATAGTACAACTGGAATTGAGTATCACATTGAAACAGCTTGAGAGAGAAATAAGGGCGAAGGATAGTGTTTCAAGATCCAGTTTACTTTCGTTGGTTTCAGACTGAGACCAGACGGAACCGAACCGGTGAAAGACCGGACCGCCAGTCTCAGTCTTTAAGGTTTCGGATCACGGCCGGTCCTCGGTTCACTCGAAACTTTAGAGTTTGAAAGACTGGCCAAAGACCGGTTCGGATCGGTTTAAACCGGTATTTTTCATGGAACGATCCAAGGATCTGAAATCAATGTCCCGAAATGGCAAGTACAAAATTTCTGCCACACGAAAGACTTGAACTCTGAACTTCTATAGTATAAAGGATTCTTTTAACACCACTTAACCAACTGAGCCACAAGACCATTATATTTCATTGCTCACAATCACTCTACATACATCCCATTTTCCCACTTACTAAATAAGCACATGCCAGTTTTTTTGACAAAAGGTGCGCACGTGCACTCCCTCCTGCCTCAATCGCAAGTAGACAGGTTATATGTATAATCTATAAATATATTCTGGCCTTTTCACCACCTGTGCCCCTCATTGCAAGGTCAGCAATAGGTGGATGTGTTGTTTCGATGTTGGATGACACACGCATCAAACATGCCAAATACATGTAAACAAATGTCCAAAAAAATCGCACATCTGGTTATTATGTCTACACAGGAACAAGTAAAGTCTTCTACTATATTGATTAGGTAGGATGGCATTCTATATCATCAAATATGTACTTATTTCATCAAATTGGGCCACGGAATGTGAGTTATAGAGGTGCGATGTTGATAACCAAACAGTAGTAAACAATGCACAAAATGCATCGTGCGGGTGCGCGCGGCCCCTTCCTCATGGTCTAACAATAGTTTGAAGTAATAGAACTATGTATTGGGCATGTATCCACCTCCTGAAACACCTTGAATAATTTTTAGAAGTCCAGATGAGATAGAAATAACCAAATGTGCAGATTTCAGAAAATGTGTTATATCCTCTTAATGAATGAACCAAATTTGAAAAATGAAGGTGCTGGGAGGTCCCCTGGATGAAGAGGATCCAAGGCTGAAATAAAAATTTTGGACAAAATTTCGACTTATTTTACTCATATTGACCTTATGAAGTCCTTTAATTTTATTTGAAGTGTCTCAATAGGTTCCCATACAATGGTTCAATGGTATATATATATTACATGTAGTATAAAGTGGTTGTGGAAAGGAGGAAGGTGTAAGGGCAAGCCCCTAGAGGATTAGAGACCTTAGCAAGGAAGTCATTCCTTCTATCCTTGTTTCTTTCTGTTCCTCGACTCTGCTCATACAATGTCAAGACAATCCTCCTTTTTGTTGACTGCTCTCGCAACTCCATCACCCTCCTATAACCTCCAATGCTGCTCTGATGCTGCTCCGATCTACTCCGAAATCTCTCCACCTGTTCCGACTCTCCTCCATCCACCCCCACTGGGTTCCAATGTTCCGAAGCCTTGTTCAGGATAGTTCCCTCTGATGGATTTCCATCCATCTTACCGTAAGGGCAACATCGCTTTCATTGGTTTCACTAACACCAAGGTCCATCTTACCCTCCGTATTCCTATATCCTGGTACCTCCATCGGAGCTCCGCACTCCTCCAATATAGCTCCGCACTTTTCCGACGTAGCTCCGCACTTCCTGCACACTTGACACTGTCGTTTCTCCATCGGAGCTCTGCATTTCTCCATGCCCAGCGATACAGGCAATATCCCTTCTGTTACGGACTAACGACTACGGACGTATACGCTTACCTTTTCACTTTTACTCATCGGCCCCTGCTTACACATATCGTATTATACTTTATTTCCTTTAGTATACTTCGCTCCCGCGCTGACTCGCTTTCCGCAGCTGTCTGACCCATTCCGCAGTCAGCTTACTCATTAGTGCATAGCCTTCCGCAGTCGCCTTACTCATGCGCACTGCCTTCCGCAGTTACTGACTCATTCGCTACCGCTCATAGTCAGTACTATATAAACCTCATGTACCATAGCTACATTCCTTAGATTTAGCAATCACATTGCTCTTCGCCTTTCCATCTTCCTGCATACTCTGCCCGAACCTTGGAACGGTTTGTTACGCATAACAAGTTGCTAAATCTCGTTAGGTTCGCCCAGAGCGAAGAGAGCAACTACCAGACGAGTCAAAACGTCGCGCTTCTTTGAAGACTTCACCAGTAACCCATTCAGCACGCCAGAAGCCCGACAGGAGGAGCTAAGTCCTCGAGACAGTATCGATTTTACGCTTATCCAGCAGTACATTGAATCGGAGATCCGTCGCATCCTACAGCAGGTGCTTGACAAAGAACTAGACAATGACGAGCATCGCCCCCACGGCGAGATAGCAGAGAGCATCCATCTTGCTCGGCAACACCAGATCGCGCGTTACAACGCCTGACAGAACGAACTCGAAAGCTTTCGCGTTCAAGAAGGACCTCAGACAGGTCGGATCACAGAGATCAGAGAGTTTATCGGTGTCCAGACAACCGTTATCAGAAGATTGATTAGGACGCTCACATCGAGACGTCCCAGAGCCGCATCACCACGTCTTACTCGAAGCAACAGACCGAGTACAACCATTGGGCACGAAACGAGAGACTTGACCCCTTCTCGCGACCAACAGACGCGCAGGAACAGAGATTCCTTAGAGATCTACAGAGGAAATACCCCGAACGTTTTGCCACTGATTCCGCCGACGAGTCCCCTGACGAATTTACTTTTGACTCCGCGCAGTCAGATACCGAACAGACGCCTAGAACAGGGACTGATTTTCAACCCCTACCTATATCCCGAACCCCATCTTCATCCCAACAATCCGACACCTCTCCTACTCCGCAAGTTCTAGACATGGCAGAAGCACCGACAGTACAAACAATGGATACATCCAAAATCATCAAAGATCCTGGGATGTTCAAAGACAGACACACCTTCAACGAGTGGTGGAAAGCCACCAAATTATACATCAGGTTCCAGAAGGGCCTGTCCGATGATCAGAAAATTCTTGCGGTGTTATCCCGCATGATGGAAGGGTCCGGTAAACACTGGGCCAGCAACAAGTTAGACGACCTTGCCACCGATGGCGAGAACATCACCTGGTTAGGGTTCTCAGACGACATCGCTACGCGATTCTCTATTGCCAACAAGTCGGCAGCGGCCAAAGCGAGACTCGAAGTCCTGAAACAGGAGAAATGCACCATCGACGAATTCTTGGACAAATTCGAAGAGCTCTTGAAGCTGTCAAACCTTGGCGAAGAAACTGGGAAATATATCCTGGAAAAGAACGTCAACCGCAGAATTTCTGAACAAGTGGCTAGCGATGGCAAGACGTACACTGATTACGCAAAGGAGATCCGAAACAAGGGACGACAGATGGAGGGACATGCATTAGTCATCCGAGGGGGTGGCGACACACGCACCGGATTGGGCACCACTTATGGTGGTCAAGGCAAAGCCATGGAGATCGACAAAGCAGGAGTAGCCCGTTGCTACAACTGTCAGCGCTTTGGTCACCTTGCCAAAGACTGCAAAGCCCCAAAGAAGAAAGATGGTCGTAAGTGTTTCAACTGCGACCAAGAAGGACATATCGCGCGCAACTGCCGCAAGCCGAAGAAGAACTCTGGAAAGATTAGGAAGGTGTCTGATGGAGATACTGATGATGATGAAACCATCACCATAGAGACCGATGAGAAGGATTTTCCCGAAGGGTCCGATTAAACGATGCTAAGTCGCGACCCTTATCCATTAAACGAACTCGCTTGCCTGGTGCAGCTACAGACAATATAACTTATGTTATCCCTGCAAAGCGAGCCGTTGCGTCAACTAAGATTGTCAAGGGAGATAAACCTCCGAAACGACGAGAGATCAAGCTGCAAGCCCAGATCAAAACACGACGAGGACCAAAGGCCATTCGACCCGAGGTTGATAGCGGATGTGAACGCACATGTATCCATCCCAGAATAGTACGCGAACAGAACCTTCCCACACGTGGAATAAAGCCCATATCAATCCTAAATGCGGATGGATCGCCGAACTGACAACAGAAAGCAGAAAAACTTGCCGAAGTCAAGCTAGACTTAGGAACACACCAGGAAACCATGGAAGCAATGGTATTGGACATTGGGAGAACGGACATGCTTTTGGGACATGACTGGTTGGTGCACCACAACCCCACAATCAATTGGACGACCAGTGCTGTAACATTCAACCGGTGCCCATCAACATGTCAAACAAAACACTCAGATTTCAGGGTTAACCTTAATGGTCGCAAACATCGGGTTCGCATGGTGGAAGTATGAGACAAGGACGCGCCCAAGAAATCGGATCAGAAATGGAAGCCCGGAGACCCCATATTGGAAGCAGTTACTCCCACACCACCTCCCACAACCAAACGACCCTCATACGTTGAACGTTTTGCCCATCTCTTTGAAAAAGAAAACTTTGACAAAATCCCAAAGGAAAGAGAATGGGACCACGGCATCAAACTTACACCGGACGCACCAAAGGAGCTAGGAGGAAACATGTACCCTATGACCCAAAAGGAGCAAGAAGAACTGGACGAATTCATCAATGAAGGCCTGGCAACCAGAAAGATCCGACCATCCAAATCCCCTTATGCATCACCCTGCTTCTTCATTAACAAGAAGGATGGTTCCAAACGATTGGTACAGGATTATCGCACGGTCAATAAATTCACGGTTAAGGACAAAGTCCCACTCCCACGCATCAACGACCTCTTGGATGTATTGAAGGACGCAGTCTACTTCAACAAAATGGACATCATGTGGGGATACAATAACGTGCGGATCAAGAAGGGTGACAAATGGAAAGCCGCCTTCCTGACCAGCCGAGGATTGTTTGAACCATTGGTCATGTTTTTCGGTCTCTGCAACTCCCCGGGAACGTTCTCTCGGATGATGGCCAGCCTATTCAGGGATCAGATCCGTCGGCGCATCTGTGTGATTTACATGGATGACATAGTGGTTATTGGTAAAACCAAGGAAGAACTCGCCCGGAACACCGAAGAGATCTTGCAGATTCTGTCAGACAATGACCTGTTCCTAAAGGAGAAGAAGTGTCTTTGGGAAGTAACGAAATGCCCCATATTGGGATATGTCGTTGGAGAAGGACGTGTTGAGATGGAAACTGAAAAGGTGGACACAATCCGGAACTGGCGAGTACTCACATCAAAAAAGGAAGTCCAGAGGTTCCTGGGATTTGCCAATTTTTATCGACGCTTCATTGAAGGATACTCAAACATCGCAAAGCCACTCACAACACTTACGGGAAGTGCAGCATTCACGTGGGGACCAGCAGCGCAAGAAGCATTCGAAGGTCTCATACAGGCAATCACGACGGCACCAGTCTTGGCATTGCCCAAACCGGACGGACAGTTCAGGGTCAAAACCGATGCATCGGGTTATGCGATTGGAGCGGTACTTTCACAGAAACAAGACGACAAGTGGCATCCTATCACGTTCTTGTCGCGGACCATGTCCGCGGCCGAACAGAATTACGAGATATATGACAAGGAACTCTTGGCAGTCATGGAAGCACTGAAGGACTGGCGACATTATCTACTTGAAGCCAAGGAACGTTTCGAGATCTTAACCGATCACAAAAACCTGGAGTATTTCCGGCGTCCTCAGGACCTAAACCAACGACAGAGGCGCTGGAAGATGAAGTTACAAGACTATGACTTCGAATTGCGACATGTACCTGGGAAGACAAATGCAAAAGCAGACATCCTGTCACGTTTACCCTGGTATGAGACGGAACTCGAGCCGCAGGACAGCGACCAAATGCTCAAGGAGGGGCTATTTTTGAAACGATTGGAATCAGAAGATGTGATACAAATGGAGATGTTCACGGAGGAACAATTCTTTGAAGGGGGTGAAACATCTGATTCCATCAAAATCGGAAACATCACAACCATCGAAAACCCATGGATTGCACGCATCAAGGCCTCGAATCGCATGGAGACAGAAGTAGCCCAGGGTCTGAAGAAGAATCCTCACTGGTACCAGCAGGAAAATGGCATCACCTACACAGGAGAACGAGTCTATGTTCCACCAGACCCACAATTGCGCCAAGAACTGATGTTTGAAGCGCACGACGCACCAGTGGCAGGACATCCAGGACAATATCAAACACATGAACTCCTCACTCGCACCTACTGGTGGCCCACCATCCTACATGACGTAAAGAAGTATGTGAAAGGTTGTGACACCTGTCAACGTAACAAGATCAGCCGCCAAAAGAGACACGCCCCTCTACACCCTAACGCCGCGCCAAGTCAACCATGGGAAGACATAGGGATTGACGTCGTGGGACCGATACCAGAATCTGATGGGAAGAACGCAATTCTGGTCATCACGGACAGACATTCAAAGATGCTTCATCTCATCCCGACAACCGTGGAACTATCGGCTGAAGGATTAGCCAAGATCTATCGGGACCAGATATGGAAGCTTCATGGGATCCCTAAGAAGATCATTAGCGACAGAGGGCCACAGTTCGCCGCAAAGTTCATGGAGATACTTTGCCGCATGTTGGGAATCAAGAGAAACCTGTCCACTGTGTACCATCCACAAACTGATGGACAAGCCGAACGACTGCATCAGGAAACCGAGGTGTTCTTACGAAACTTTGTCAACCATCTACAAGATGATTGGGCGGAATGGATCACAATCGCAGAATTCCAGTACAATGACAAAGAACATCAAGCGACAAAGTACACACCATTCTATCTCAACTACGGTCTGCATCCTTGGAAGGGAGAACTTGTGTTGGAAGACACCAATCCAGCAGCAAACGACTTCTTGAAAAAACTCAAACAGGCATGAGAAGAAGCCAACGCAGCACTGAAACAGGCCCAGGATCAGATGAAGAAGACAGTTGACACACGACGAAGCCCGTCTCGGAATTACCGCATCGGAGACAAGGTGTGGCTGGAAGGGACTAACATCAGGACTGATCGTCCCTCAAAGAAACTTGACGCCCTCCGACACGGACCGTTCAAAGTCCTAGAGAAGAAAGGAGCTAGTGCATACCGTCTTGATCTTCCCAAAACCTGGAAGATGATCCACCCTGTGTTCAACGAGACCCTGTTATCGCCATACGAAACCCCGAAGTATGCCATTCAGAAAAAGAAGCCAGCCCCTGATCCGATCATCGTTGAAGGACGAGAAGAATACCATGTCTCCACGATCCTGGACTCTCGGAAATTCCGTGGAAAGATCCAGTACCTTGTCCAATGGGAAGGGTATGGCCCAGAAGAGAACATGTGGGAACCTCGGACTAATGTTCAGAACGCTCAAGACTTGATCCGAGATTTTCATCAGCAAAATCCATCGCGTCCACGATAAAAGAACAAACTTTGAGAGCCATTTTTCACATCGACTTCTGTCACATCGAGTTCCCCGCTCCAACTCTTCTCGCCCAACATGCCGTTCTTCTTATACCTTTCAAACATCATTTCTGCCATGTCCAACATCACCGCCGCCTCCACCGATGCTTCCGATATCAACCCCACCATCACCACCCTCATCGGCGAAGCGCTCTCCATGCGCGACCAGATCCATGTGCTCGAAACCTCCGTCGCTGACATCCTCCACCGGCAGATGCATATCCGCCTTCATACCCTCTCCGATTTACCAACCGCCCCCACCGCTGAGGAGAAGCTCATCCTCAAAAACTATACCAACACCCTTGCTGTCGAGAATCGACACCTTCGCCTCGCCGTTCGAGGTTTAGAGTTTGCCACGGCAGTAAACGATGAACTGATAAAGGATTGGGGTAACCGAGTTGACCCTGCCTGGGCCGATCCAAATGGCAACGATGGATGGGAGTAGGTAGTCTGTGAGGACACAGACCTTGAGGAGGGGAACATGTTACGGACTAACGACTACGGACGTATACGCTTACCTTTTCACTTTTACTCATCGGCCCCTGCTTACACATATCGTATTATACTTTATTTCCTTTAGTATACTTCGCTCCCGCGCTGACTCGCTTTCCGCAGCTGTCTGACCCATTCCGCAGTCAGCTTACTCATTAGTGCATAGCCTTCCGCAGTCGCCTTACTCATGCGCACTGCCTTCTGCAGTTACTGACTCATTCGCTACCGCTCATAGTCAGTACTATATAAACCTCATGTACCATAGCTACATTCCTTAGATTTAGCAATCACATTGCTCTTCGCCTTTCCATCTTCCTGCATACTCTGCCCGAACCTTGGAACGGTTTGTTACGCATAACACCTTCCCTTCTCCTTTCTTCTCCCTTTCGCATTCTCTTTCCACCACCTCCGACGATTTCCGATGATCTCCAACGATTCCCAACATACCTCCGACCCTCCGGTTATCGGACTTCTAGATGTGGTGCATTTATTACTTACACTTACTATACTTTACATTTTCCTTTTCCTTTCCAAACACCTCCGACGTATCTCCAATATTCCGACGGCCTGTTCTCCGCCCTTCGGTCTTTCGACATGAACTTATTACTTCAAGTCCATGCACAGTACGATACATCACTTATATATTTATCTCTTCAACCCCCATCTCCGACGTCCTCTGATCTGCTCCGCTTTTTGGAGTGGATATCTTATTTCAAATATTCCTACTATTTCATATATTCTCGTTGCCGTTCCGCTTCCATTTCCAATTCTCTTTTTCTATATATCTGCTTCGGTTGCAGGGGATTCCTTAGAGTTTTCTCTTTGGATCTCCCTTGCAAGGTACGATATATTGTTGTTTAGTAGTCTTTAATCTAACCTTTGGATCTCCCTTGCAAGTTGTCCGACGTCGGAGTCGCTTCAGAGCACTTCGGAGTTGTTGGATCATAAGGTCGCCCTTACAGAAGTAAGAAAATACTTGTTTTTGTGTTTGGGGGAACTCATGATGCACTGTTTATCACGATTTACAGTGCTTTTGATGTATCATTTTTCAGTACAGACTCTCTACCATACATAGCTCCTGTATTTAACTGTTTGTATAGCTACTATTAGTTTCTAAGTATCTCTACATAAGTTACAAACTAATTTTAGCACTTACAGTGCCATGGATTGATGATGCAAGTTTCAACGACACACGTCGCTCAGCATTGATGCCAAGCACTCTTGGCAATTGCTGAGAGTCGACCCATACATAAGTCGAAACCTTCCCACACTCTTTTTTATCCCCCACCTTCACTCCACCCACCCACTTTCCCCCCCCCCCAATGGCCGCCCCTCGTACACAATGGCGTTGACTGACACACAATGGCCCCCTCTAATGCCTAACAGCCTCCTTCACACCCAACGGCCCCCTCGTGTGCCCAACGGCCCTCTAACACCCAACGGCCTCCTCTAATGCCCAACGGCCTCCTCTAACGCCCAATGGCCACCTTGCGTCCCCAACACTGTCGACTAACACCCAGCACCCTTCGCGTGCACCGGCCCCCCCTCATGCCCAATGGCCCCCCCTCTATCGCCCAATGACCGCCTCGCATCCCCAGCACCATCAATTCTCACCCACCACCCTTCCTTCACGCGCACTGGCCACCCCTCATGCCCAACAGCCCCTATTAGCATGCCCCTATTAGCACCCAACGGCCGCCTCGCGTCCCCAACGCCGTCAACTCACGCCCACCGGCCCCTTTCACGCCGTACAGCATGGCACACCTGCCACGACATGTGCCCAACGGCCCCCTTTTGCGCCCAACGGCGTCGACTGATGCACAAGAGCAGATGGGGGTGGGCTGAGGCCACGGAGGACCAATGGAGGAGGTACGACGCGCGTGCGCAGCATTGGGCTGTGCGCACGTGTCCTTAATGTTGTTTAACATGTAATATATTGGTTTAAACTGGTCTAAACAAGTTCGGTCTCACTTTCTTGAGGTGAGAGGGACCGATGCACCGGTCTTGCATCGGTCCGGTTCGGTTTTTTCGGAATCATGTGAACCGAAAAATCGGTCTCGGTCTCAGTCTCAATATTTTGAGGGTCAAAAACCGGACCGAATCGGACCTTTAAACACTAGTGAAGGAGTCCACGGAGCGGACAAATTCTAGATAAGGCATTGGGTAAGAGGAAACCATTGCCAGACCCGGGGACACGGGATCAGACATATTATAGGTGTAAAGGACATCAGATTTCGCCAGGGATGCTGGTACAGGATTGTCTATCACTGGTGATGTATCTGTATCATGTTCTGTAGAAATAGATGTAGGTGGGGGTAACACAGGTGAGGATTGTAAATTTGTAGTGTCCATAGTGATAAAAACTTTAGCCCATTGGGAATGCACTGTCAGATAGTGGTCACAGCCACCCACATCCCCTCCTCCAGGTTCCCAGCAGTATTCCTTTGAATGACCAGAAGCACTGCAATTGTCGCAAATAACTGTGGTGGGAGAATGGTGGGGCAGATGAGAAACCAGCCTGAGTTTCATGGTGCAAGGCACTGGTGGATTGACCTGATGCAGGTGGGACAGTAGCAGAGGACATCGGACGGTGAGCAGGCGCACAGTGCGTTGAGGTCGCCTGGATCATATGGTTATGGATGTTGAGCAACAGGACCTCTTGTGCTATCTCCTCAAAGTCATAGTAAATCAGTGGGTGTGCTTGGAAACCCTTGTAGACCTTGTCACAAAGCTCGCAATAGCTCTCGTCGATGGGTAGATGGTTGATGAAATGACGGAGACAATTGAAATTGGTAAAGTCCCAGTAGGTTCCTTCTAATTGTTTCAAGGATGAGCACCATTCCTCCACATACTGCTGGACAGCGTCCAGTCCCGAGCCACAGCGAACCTTGATGATGTGATCCTTGGTGACCGCCGCAGAGACAGGATCACCTCCACCATAGTTCTTGTAGAGCAACACATACACATCCCGTGTGGTAGAAGCAAGGCCCCCCTGAGGATCACGCTTCCACGGCACCACAGCCATGGGTCCACTCCCCAAATGACCAATGAGGATGTGGTGAACAACACCATCATCTCAACACCAAGCCAAGTATTCATCAACGAGGGTTGAGGGGAATCAGCCACAACCTCCGGCGTGAAGGAGGGACAAGCAGAGGGATCATATGGTGCTCCAGGATCCGAAGGTGGACAAATATGGGCATAGAGACCTAGATTGTCCACCATCTCGAGCATGGCCACGTACCATTTGGTCCAGTCTCTGCCAGTTGCCAAGATAGGTAAATGGGAAACATCGGGTAGAGTGATTTTATGAGAATGAGAAGAAACAGTAGAAAGAGGTGCAGGGGTCGGTAAAGCAGGAGCGGGGCGTTGCACGGAAGGAGGCGGGGAACACAAAGAAGGAGGAGTAGCATTGAATGTAGACAAAACATGATGAAGGATGTGAGGTGGGGTTTCATGGCGCAAATGTATAGGTGACTGTAAACGAGATGGCACGGGATGTACAGTCGGTGGTGCAGTAGGTGGTTTACGAGGTAACTGAGAAGCCGAAGTAGGTAAAAAGTGATCATGACTTGTTGTTAAGTGGGTGAAATGTCGGAGCTTCATTGAGTCCATTGGAGGTCGGACATAGGACTGAGACTGGAGTGGAACTCTGGAAATGCGGAGGAACAATGAAAGGGAGGGACATGGCTTTAATGTATGTGTTGCGCCGCTGTTTGTTGGATAAGGTGTCCCAATTTCAGGAGGTCAGAGGAGAGGTCGGAGGTGCAGAGGTTCTTGGAGACACACTGATGTGGAAGTGGTCAGACGATGTCGGAGTTGTGACTCAGACACAGTACTGAGCTCGTTGAAGGGTAACAATGGAGGAAGAGCAGAAGATGATGTTGTTGTCGGCATATTGTACCATGGCGAGGATCTCTGGCATGAACTGAGAGTAGAGGAGTGAACTTGGTTGATATTCGAACTGAGGAACTACAGGTATGGTACGACCACAAATATCTAAATGTGATTACTTTACGGAGATGGTCGGAGTAGGTCCAGAGTTGTGGCATAAGTTGCCAGCAACTGTATCGAACATCGGAGATGTCGGTCAACGGACCATGTGGAAAAGGCAATGCATAAGTGAATGGGAATATGGATATGAAATGCATAAAGTTATGAATATGAATTGCACGATGGCAATGTGCGGAGATGCAGAGGTAACAGATGTCTGGAATATCGGAGGATGATCAGAGTGGATCGGAGACTCAGAGGCAGATATAACAGTATTCCCCTCTTAGGTCTGACATGCATGGAAGACCGTGAGAAAATAAACAAGGTCATGTGGTCTTGGTTATTTAATGGAGATGAGCAGCCCAAGGGTTTTCTTCCAGTGACCACCAACATGCCCCAAAATTCGAACGCACAGCCCACCCATTCCAGCGTCAACCTGGACGACTCTGAGGAGGAGCTCATGCGCCGTCTGGCACAGATATGCAAGGAGAAAGAGGAGGCGGAGGTGAGGAAGAAGGCAGAGGCCGAGAGGAGAGCAAGGGAGGTGGAGGCAAAGGTGGAGGCAGAGAGGAAAAGGGCCAAGAAAGCGGGGAAGCAGAGGACAGAGAGCAGAGCAGAGGAGTCAGAGGTCCGGGGGGAGGCATGTCAGGCCTGTGTAGTGTTGCCGCAACTCGGCTATCCGCACCGTGACTCACAAAGTCACGGCTTGGCACATATTCAACTTGGCTTGTCAACCAAACCAATTTATTTGGCTCTGTTTGGCTCAGCAGCTGGAGCAAGCCTGTCCCGAGTTGTGGAACCAATCAATCAATTGCCAAAACAGTGCATGTCATTATATAATAATATATTTATCATTTTATCGGCTGCTTGATGTTCTCATTACTTTCTTTAAGTGTATAAAAAGCATAATTATTCAGTCATACCAGATACAATATATTTTTATGCATCATGAGCCACAATTTGTCTAAGTTTGTCACCCAAAATGCCTTGAAACAACATCAATGCGAGATGATCGCCAGTGTCTCTTGGTGACAATAACATGTCATCCTCTGGTGTTTCTAGCCCCTGCGTGAAATCCAACCTCTGCTGCTTCAACAAAAACTTCAGGATTTGAAGGGCCTCCATCAGGATTGGATGGATTCGGTTCCGGTGCTTTGTGTCTGTCTCACTAGCTGATGAAAATATACGCTCACAAGGAACGGCGGATGCCTGGATTGGGAGATACAGTAGTTGAGAGCCATGGCATACAACGTGGGATACTGGCGTGGGTCTTGCTTTTCCTCCATCTGGATGCAGTAGTTAGTATGATGCAAGTTTTGATCAAGAAGGCACATACATCCCAAAAATTGATGATGTCAGTTCCTGGTGGCAAAATATCTCTAAGGTATAAGTCATACTCCTCGTCGACTGTCAAAGGTGAAGCCCATGCCCGTGCTCCCGTGTCAAACCGTAACATGCTTGAAGCCCATATTTTGTTACGGACTCTATGGTATGAGGACCACGTCATATCTTTGACTTATCGGCCCGACTTAGCGCCCTCTTACGAACTTACTATGTCTAATGTCTACTTTCGCAACCTTCGATTCCCAGTCTGACTCATTACATTACTTCGTCATCCCCTTTAGTATACTTCGCTCCTGCACTGACTCGCTTTCCGCAGTCAGCTTACTCACTGTACATAGCCTTCCGCAGTCGCCTTACTCATGCGCACTGCCTTCCGCAGTACTGACTCATCCGCTATCGCCTATAGTCAGTACCTATATAAACCTCTTGTACTATAGTAGATTCCTTAGATTTAGCAATCACTTTGCTCTTTGCCTTTCCACTTCCTGCATCCTCTGCCTGAACCTTGGAACGGTTTGTTAAGCATAACAAGTTGCTAAATCTCGTTAGGTTCACCCAGAGCGAAGAGAGCAACTACCAGACGAGTCAAGACATCGCGCTTCTTTGAAGACTTCACCAGTAACCCATTCAGCATGCCAGAAGCCCGACAGGAGGAGCTAAGTCCTCGAGACAGTATTGATTTTACACTCATCCAGCAGTACATTGAATCGGAGATCCGTCGCATCCTACAGCAGGTGCTTGACAAAGAACTAGACAACGACGAGCATCGCCCCCACAGCGAGATAGCAGAGAGCATCCATCTTGCTCGGCAACACCAGATCGCGCGTTACAACGCCCAACAGAACAAACTCGAAAGCTTTCGCGTTCAAGAAGGACCTCAGACAGGTCGGATCACAGAGATCAGAGAGTTTATCGGTGTCCAGACAACCGTTATCAGAAGATTGATTAGGACGCTGACATCGAGACGTCCCAGAGACACATCATCACGTCTTACTCGAAGCAGCAGATCTACGCCCACTTCACCACCGAAGAACAACAGACCGAGTACAACCGCTGGGCACGAAACGAGAGACTTGACCTCTTCTCGCGACCAACAGACGTGCAGGAACAGAGATTCCTTAGAGATTTACAGAGGAAATACTCTGAACGTTTTGCCACCGATTCCGCCGACGAGTCCCCTGACGAATTTACTTTTGACTCCGCACAGTCAGATATTGAACAGACGCCTAGAACAGGGACTCATTTTCAATCCTTATCTGTATCCCGAACCCCATCTTCATCCCAACAACCTGACCCCTCTTCTCCTCCGCAGACTCTAGACATGGCAGAAGCTCCGGCTGTACAAAAAATGGATACATCCAAGATCATCAAGGATCCTGGGATGTTCAAGGACAGATACACCTTTGATGAGTGGTGGAAAGCCACCAAACTATACATCAGGTTCCAAAAGAGCCTCACAGACAATCAGAAGATTCTTGCGGTGCTATCCCGCATGATGGAAGGGTCCGGCAGACACTGGGCCAGTAACAAGTTAGACGCTCGTGCTGTGGACAACGAGAACATCACCTGGCTAGGTTTTTCCGATGATATCGCCACACAATTCTCCATCGCCAACAAGTCGGTCGCTGCCAAAGCAAGACTCGAAGTCCTGAAACAAGAGAAACACACTGTTGATGAATTCTTGGACGAATTTGAAGAACTCTTGGGACTGTCAAACCTTGGCGAAGAAACTGGGAAATACATCCTAGAGAAAAACGTCAACCGCAGAATCTCTGAACAAGTGGCCAGCGATGGCAAGACGTACACCGATTACGCAAAGGAGATCCGAAACAAGGGACGACAGATGGAAGGACACGCACTGGTCATTCGAGGTGGCGGTGACATGCGCACCGGATCGGGTACCACTTATGGTGGTCAGGGCAAAGCCATGGAGATCGACAAAGCAGGAGTAGCCCGTTGCTACAACTGTCAGCGCTTCGGTCATCTGGCTAAAGACTGTAGCGCTCCAAAGAAGAAAGATGGTCGCAAGTGTTTCAACTGTGATCAAGAAGGCCATATCGCGCGCAACTGCCGCAAGCCGAAGAAGAACTCCGGAAGGGTTAGGAAGGTGTCCGAAGAAGATGCTGAGAATGATGAAACCACAATCTTAGAAGCCGACGAGAAGGATTTTCCCGAAGGGTCCGATTAAACGACGCTAAGTCGCGACCCTTATCTATTAAACGGACTTGCTTGCCTTGTATGACTGCAGACAATAGAACCTATGTCATCCCTGCCAAGCGAGCCGCTGCGTCGACTAAGATTGTGAAGGGAGATAAACCTCCGAAAAGACGAGAAATCAGGCTGTTAGCTCAGCTCAGGACACGACGGGGACCAAAGGTTATCCGACCTGAGGTTGACAGCGGATGTGAACGCACATGCATCCATCCCAGAATAGTACGCGAACAGAACCTCCCCACGCGAGGAATACCACCCGTAGCAATTCTAAATGCGGATGGATCACCAAATCGACAACAGAAAGCAAACCAACTTGCCGAAGTCAAACTGGATGTGGGAGCACATCAGGAAACCATGGAAGCAATGGTACTGGACATTGGGAGAACGGACATGCTCTTGGGACATGACTGGTTGGTACATCACAACCCCACAATCAATTGGACAACCGGCGCGGTAACATTTAACCGGTGCCCAACAACATGCCGAACCAAACACTCAGATTTCAGGATTAACCTTAATGGTCGCAAACACCGGGTTCGCATGGTTGAAGTGCGCGACAAAGATGCACCCAAAAAGTCGGATCAGAAATGGAAGCCGGGAGACCCTATTTTGGAAGCTGTCACTCCCACACCACCTCCCACAACCAAATGACCCTCATATGTTGAACGATTTGCTCACCTCTTCGAAAAAGAGAACTTTGACAAGATCCCAAAGGAGAGGGAATGGGACCATGGTATTGAACTTACACCGGACGCACCAAAGGAACTAGGGGGAAGCACATATCCTATGACGCAAAAGGAACAAGAGGAATTGGACGCATTCATTGACGAGGGTCTAGCGACAGGAAAGATCCGCCCATCCAAATCCCCTTATGCCTCCCCTTGCTTCTTCATCAACAAGAAGGATGGCTCCAAACAATTGGTACAAGATTACCGCATGGTCAATAAATTCACGGTCAAAGACAAGTTCCCACTCCCACGAATATCCGATCTCTTGGACGTACTGAAAGATGCGGTCTACTTCAATAAAATGGACATCATGTGGGGCTATAACAATGTCCGGATTAAGGAGGGTGATGAATGGAAAGCTGCCTTCCTCACCAGTCAAGGATTGTTCGAACCACTGGTCATGTTTTTCGGTCTTTGCAACTCCCTGGGAACATTCTCTCGAATGATGGCTAGTCTATTCCGGGACCAGATCCGCCGACGTATCTGCGTGATCTACATGGATGACATCGTGATTATTGGTAAAACCAAGGAAGAACTCGCGCAAAACACTGAAGAAATCCTACAGATCCTATCGGACAATGATCTGTTCCTAAAGGAGAAGAAGTGTTTATGGGAAGTAACGAAATGTCCTATATTGGGATATGTGGTTGGTGAGGGACGTGTTGAGATGGAAACTGAGAAGGTGGATACGATTCGAAACTGGCGAGCACCCACATCAAAAAAGGAAGTTCAGAAGTTCCTTGGATTTGCTAACTTCTATCGACAATTTATTGAAGGGTACTCAAACATCGCGAAACCTCTCACTGCGCTCACAGGCGGTACGGCATTTACTTGGGGACCAACGGAGCAGCAAGCTTTTGAAGGTCTCATACGGGCAATTACATCGGCACCAGTCTTGGCATTACCGAAACCAGAGGGACAGTTCAGGGTGGAAACCGATGCATCGGGCTATGCAATTGGAGCAGTACTCTCTCAGAAGCAAGACAACAAATGGCACCCCATTGCATTCTTGTCGCGGACCATGTCCGCGGCCGAACAGAATTACGAGATATACGACAAAGAACTCCTGGCAGTCGTGGAAGCATTGAAAGATTGGAGACACTATCTGCTTGAAGCCAGGGAACATTTCGAGATCTTGACCGATCACAAGAACCTGGAATATTTCTGTTGTCCTCAGGACCTGAATCAACGACAGCGACGCTGGAAAATGAAGTTACAAGACTATGACTTCGAATTACGGCATGTGCCCGGCAAGACCAATGCGAAAGCGGACATCCTGTCACGCTTACCCTGGTATGAAGCAGAACTCGAACCACAGGACAGTGACCAAATGCTCAAGGAGGGACTATTCTTGAAACGGTTGGAATCAGAAGATGTGGTACAAATGGAGATGTTCACGGAGGAACAATTCTTTGAAGGGGGTGAAACATCTGATTCCATCAAAATTGGAAACATCACGACCATCGAAAATCTGTGGATCACACGCATCAAGGGTTCAAACCGCATGGAGACAGAAGTAGCCCAGGGTCTAAAGAAGAATCCTCATTGGTATCAACAGGAAAACAGCATCACATATGCAGGTGAACGAGTCTATGTCCCGCCAGATCCACAATTATGACAAGAATTGATGTTCGAGTCACACGATGCACCAGTAGCTGGACATCCAGGACAGTACCGGACACATGAACTCCTCACTTGCACCTACTGGTGGCCTACCATACTGCATGATGTGAAGAAGTACATGAAGGGTTGCGACACTTTAGCCATCAACGAGGAGTTGATATATGATTGGAGCCTCAAGGAAAGTCCGAACTGGTCCGATCCCGGCAACAACGAGGGATGGGGACAGTGACTCTGTGAGGACACAGAGCTTGGAGAGGGGAACATGTTACGGACTCTACGGTATGAGGACCACATCATATCTTTTACTTATCGGCCCGACTCAGCGCCCTCTTACGAACTTACTATGTCTAATGTCTACTTTCGCAACCTTCGATTCCCAGTCTGACTCATTACATTACTTTGTCATCCCCTTTAGTATACTTTGCTCCCGCGCTGACTCGCTTTCCGCAGTCAGCTTACTCACTGTACATAGCCTTCCGCAGTCACCTTACTCATGCGCACTGCCTTCCGCAGTACTGACTCATCCGCTATCGCCTATAGTCAGTACCTATATAAACCTCTTGTACTATAGTAGATTCCTTAGATTTAGCAATCACTTTGCTCTTCGCCTTTCCACTTCCTGCATACTCTGCCCGAACCTTGGAACGGTTTGTTAAGCATAACATATTTCGAAGCCGTTCTCCAAACATTCATGCTGCCTGTAGCACGGCAGCTAGGTCCAGGGCCAAAGCTATCTGAAGCATGCAACAGCTCCCTATGCTGACAATATTTGCCCATCTTACAATGCAGTGTAGTTAGTAGGGGAGGGGATATTCTGTCATGATAGAATGTACAGTATCTTTTATTGTGTCTGTTGCTTGGTCAATATAATCTGTCTCCCAATGCTCCTCTATCCAGTGTCTATGGATAGAGGGATTGAGGACTAATAACATGGTTAGCCTGAAGTATCAAAAAGGTAAAAAATACTAACACATCGCAATCACGTACACCTTACTTTGATCCATACACCGATAGTATTTTGTCACCCATTTCAGCCCAATATCAGTATACTTCTTCAGATGCGGGTGGCGTTCACCAAGTGTCTCCCATGCTATCATAAACATTTCAAAGTTGCATATGCTTGACGAAAGCATTGGCAGCTTTTCTGTGCACATGTTTTGCTGCAAGACATGTGGAATCTATTTAAACCAGTCAAGATATGTAGTAATTAATGATCGCAAAACCTTACTGTGAGGACTGAGGCAAAGTCTTCCAAATTTTCCCACTCTCATTCAGTCAACTTGAGGTGAGCAATATCTCTATTGAGAGGATTGGTTAGAAAGGTTTTGACGGGCTGTAGGTCAAGATGAGAAGTGCAAAAGACGTGAGATGAAGAAAAGCTTTCCTGTCGCAAATAGAGACATCTAACAACCATGGCATGTATCGAGTCCCAATGAGAACAGACATTGAGGAGGAGTTGGAGAATCTTGATATTCTTGCTTTTTCCTTTGGTGTCAAGGCCCCACCAGTGCTCCTGATTGCCGAGTGTGATCGTGTTTTCAAAGTGCTCAATTCTCTGTCTTGAAGCCCAGACCGTGTGTACAGTGTTGCGGCAGGCAGCAACAACATTGCAACTTCCGTCTGGCAAGTCAGGAGTATGATCAAAATCATCTGGGTCATCTCAATAAGCCATGTTTGTCGGGTCATTGACAACATGTCCAGTTGTGATGTTGATAATGTGGGGGAAACACATGATGTGTCGGTCCTGGGCATCAAACTCAATATCACGGTCATCATGCAAGTCCTTGAGGGCTCTCATGAAAGTGTCATTCACTGATGCATTATCGACAGTTAGTGATGGACAGGGGTAACCCACGGGTAAAAAATCCGTACCCGTACCCCTACCCTTGAAAAACCATACCCCCTCGTCAAGGTTAGGGAAAACCCTCACCTACGGGTGAGGGCTTTCGAGGGTATGTGGGGGTATGGAATACCTGCGGGACAGCACACAAGGGTAGACACCCTTGGTGCTACGCAGCCTGTCTGCGCGCCGCGCGCCATCACAGACCTTGTGGGGGTGCATGCGCGACCCTCCTCGCTCCTCATGCATGTGTCGGGTCGCATCCCAGTGCTCTTGCATACTACACCCACCCTGTTGTGGACCACCTCCCAGCCCACCTCCCCTTCTCTAGCCACTGCCTTTGCCTCCTGCGCCATTTGGCTGATGGGTAGGTGGTGGCAGTGGGCGAGTATGGGAGGGTGGGGAATGGTGAGGGCCGTTAGGCAAGAGGGCATGAGTGGGGCCATTGGGCACAAGTGGACACCGTTGGGCATAAAGGGGGGTTGTTAGACACGACAGGGGACCATTGGGCATGGAGGGGGGGCCGTTGGGCATGAAGGGGGGGCCGTTGGGCATGAAGGGGGGCTGTTGGACGCCATTGGGCATGAGTTGACATGAGTGGGCATGAGTCAACGCGAGTAGGGGCCGTTAGACAGGACAGGGGACCATTGGGTGAGAAGGGGCACGACAGGGGGCCATTGGGCATGAGTCGACAAGAATGGGCATGAGTCAACACAAGTGGGCGTGAGTCGACACATGTAGGGGCCGTTGGGCGCAAAGGGGGGCCGTTGGGCGTGAGTAGGGGGCATAAAAGTATCAACTTCAACTTCAACTTGTTGATTGTTGATTGTTTGGCTCAACCAAACATCATGTGACCCTCCAAACCCATCCAAACAGTGCGGGTTTTCAGAGGGTAAGAAATTCTGACTCTGACCCTTACCCTTCCTTACCCTTCACCAAAACCCTGAGGGTTTTGTGTACCCTTGTCCATCACTATCAACAGTCCAGTGGCCACCCTGTGGAAGGCGGTATTAGATTGTGTATTGTTTTAATAGAGAATACATACTTTTGATGTGATTCCGGCCTGTTCTAGGATATTCATCGCAATTCTAGCCAGGTGCTGACCATCGTGGTGTCCCCACACACAATGAAAGGCAATCAAGCCACTGTTGAGGCGCATTTGAGTTGTTTCTCGGTTGCATCCGAGCCAATGGGCGGTGACGGCAAGATAAGGGTACCACATTTTGCTGGACCATAGATCGGCTGTGAAGCTGATTTGCCCCAATGCACTCTACAACGAACTCAGCGAATGGCACTGAAGAAGACAGATGGTATTACCTGAAGTTCTTCCTTGAGGTCCCAGAAAGACGCCGCCCAGGCTTCCAGAATCGCCTGCCGAATCTTTGTACAATGCGGAATGTCCTTATCCTCCAGCGTCTCGCATAAAAGTAGTAAGAGTTTGCAGAATTCAGGGCATTCAACAACGTAGATTGACTGAGTGAAAGTATGTCAGATATGAAAAACAGAAAGGAGTTTGCCGCACTTGATCATCTGCGACAATGAACTTGACAAGGTGCTTGATGAACGCTGTCTGGCTGAAGGGAGCACGTAGCCCTGTAGAATGAGAACCCGAACTATCCAGTGAGCCGCCGTCCAATTTTGTGAGGTACTCCGTCCAACCTTTTTCCTGACATTCAGTGATATATGTTTGATGGTGGTTAGTGGTTAGATGGTTCCAAAGGGTTGTTGTTGCTGTCGTCGCTGCATAGGTCCATCTGATATTGTCCAAAGGAGGCACTTCTCTGCAATGAGCATCAAATCCAATGTCGCAAGACTCAAGACAATTACTTACTTGCACAAAATACACACTCACTTGGTGGCCCAGCTCCCATCTGGTAAAACATTATCTTCTATCCCAAAGAACTCCCAGACATTGACAGCCTTCTTCCTCTCTTTACAGATCAGGAGTTGGGCTACTTGAACTGATGGGCTCGAGTGTCGTATTGCAACATTGGACAGACAAGCTGACTCGGCATTGCCTTCTGCATTTCTATTGACCCTGGTGAAGTCAAAGTCCTCTCCAGCGCTATTGCCATCCTGGGTATGAGGGCGTCAACGTCTTGTCCCTGAAGAACCTGCAACGGGGCAATGCTGGGCCGGAGCCAGAGGTTGGTTCTGAGTGAGAGGCTGGGCATGACTGGGAAGGGATTCAGCCAGAACTTGCTGACAATGATGAGGTGGCATTTCTGGATGGGGAGGTGATGAAAAATCATGTACACTGGCTAGGGAGAATACACACTAAGGTCTTTTATTGTTCACAACTATCGCGTAATTACTTCCAACAGGACTCTGTAATCTACCACCCCCTGCAGTGCTAAGGGTGAAGTTGTAAGAAACGACAGATTGACATACAAAGTGCATACATACCTGCATCCTGAGTCCTGCAAATTAATCCATCGCGCAAGTCCCAACTGCGGCGCTTGGTAGTGACGGGCTCCTCCGTTGATCTAGGACTATATCTTCCCTTCACATCGCCCTTGCTGAATGGTGGTCATATACCGAGTTATGAATCTGTTAGATCCATACTGTCGCAAACAGACAAGGCGCGCACTTGTTCCTCCCCTATTACCTTTGATAAGCGACCTGGGCTTTAAGTTATTGACCTATCAAATGATGAACAGATGGTGGATGCACCTGTTGCCAAGATTCCTGAGGGGCGCTCAATGTTCGATCCGCCTCATGTGCGTGTGATTGTGAAGCGACGATGTAACCGCAGTGTTGGGTGGGGGATTGAATTCATCAGCAGATATGATCTGCCTTGTGGGTGGTGCATCGCGAACTGACATCGGCAATGCAGTAGCAGCGTCTGTGGACAGTTAGTTTCCATATACTTATTTGAATTAGTAGTTCTATTCTATTTACTAGACTACATTAGATAGTTCTACTATACTAGTGGTAGAGTACTATTGTGCATATGGGGAAGGTGGTGGTATGAGAGCAAGAAGGAAAAATCATGTGCTGGGGGTGTCCAGTTGTTGATACACCATGGAACTCAAACAACGGAATCGGAGGTCTTGCTTCACATGCACATGAGGTGGATCGAACGTTGAGCGCCCCTCAGGAGTCTTGGCAACAGGTGCGTCCACCATCTGTTCATCATTTGATAGGTCAATAACTTAAAGCCCAGGTCACTTAATCCACACAACGCTGCTGTTACATCACCGCTTCATGATAACACCCTTCACGAGGCAGATCATATCTAGTGTTTCTAAGTCCAGTCTCAAGAATCTAAAACCAGACCAAGACCGGACCCAAATGAACCAGTTTGAGACCGGACCGCAGTCTCAAGTTTTAAGGTTTTTGATCACAACCAGTCCTCGGTTCTCTCCAAATTTTAAGATTTGAAAGACCCGCCAAAGACCAGTTCGGACTGGTTTAAACCGGTCTTTTTTACAGAACGCTCTGAGGGCCCAGCACCAAGCAAAATATTTGCCATAAGTAAGACTTGAACTCTCAGCCCCTATAGTGTATACTATTATTCTAACAACTTAACCAACTAAGCCACAGAACCATGGTAATATCTTGCTCACTCATTCTACATACCCACTTTTTCACTTCCCAAATAGGCCACTTCCCAAATAGGCCACTTCCCAAATAGGAACAACCAGCCAAAAAAGACAAAAGGTGTGTGTGCACCCCCTCTGCCTCGATCACATGTAGACACAGGCTTTCAATAAAATCTATAAATATATTGTAACCTTTTTAACATGTGTGCCCCTCATTGCAAGGTCAGTAATGGGTGGATGCATCGTTTTGACGTTGGATGACGTGCATCACGCATGCATCAAATGTGTCAAATACATGTAAACAAATCCCCAAAAACATCGCACATCTGCTTATTATATCTACACAGGAACAAGTAAGGGTTTCTACTATATCAATTATGTAGGAGTGGAGTATATCTCACTCAATTTGTATTGCTTTTCTGAACTTTCACCACAGATTTTAAGTTGTAGAGGTGCCGTGCTCTACAACAAATAATAGTAAACAATGCACAAAAATGCATTGTGCAGGCACATGCAGTGCCTTCCTCATGGCCTAATAATAGTTTGAAGAGATAGAACTACTTATGGGATATATATTCACCTTCTGATACACTTTGTATAATTTTTAGAAGTCTAGATAAGATAGAAATAATAAAATTTGCAGATTTCAGAAAAAGTGCTATATCTCCCCAAGGAATGGACCAAATTTGAAAAACAAATGTGTGATAAGATCCCCTCAATGTGGAGAATCCAAAGCTGAAATAAAAATTTTTGGTCAAATTTTCGACCTATTTTGCTCATATTCACCTTATGAAGTCCTTGAATTGTGTTTGAATGGTCTCAATAGGTTCACATGCAATGGTTAAATAGTATATATATATTACATGTAATCTAATGTGGTTGTGGAAAGGAGGAAGTAAGAAATGTTGCTTTTTGTGTTTAAGGGAACTCATGCTGCACTGTTTATCACAATTTACAGTGTGTTTTGATACATCATTCTGCTACATAGACTCTCTACCAGACATAGCTAATGTATGTAACTGTATATATACTTACTATTGGTTTCAAGTATCTCTACATAAGTTATGAATAATTTTTGGGACTGGTGGTGCCACGGTTTGGGCATTGAGAGTACAAGTTTCGATGATGTGCATCGCTCGGCATTGACTGCCAAGCATTTTTGGCAATTGCCGAAACTTGAACCATAAGTCAATGGCCAGCAAAATTTTCCCACAGTTTTGCTGTTCCTTCAAGCCCAACAGCCTCCACTCGTGCCCAACGGCCCCCTCTAGCGCCCAACGGCGTCGTATCACGCCCAATGGCCCCTTTTCGCGCCCAACACCATCCCTTCAAGCCCAACAGCCCCCTCTAGTGCCCAACAGCCCCTTTCATGCCCAATGCCCTTCCTTTGAGCCCAACGGCTCCCTCTTGTGCCCAACGGCCTCAACTCATGCCTAACGCCCTGCCTTCGAGCCCAACAGCCCCCCACTTGTCTCACTCACGCCCAACGGCATCCACTCACGCCCAATGACATCCACTCATCCCAACACATCTCATAGCCTAGTACAGTACATATTACAAGTCTGGACCGGTGTAAACCGGTCCAGTCTCATCAGACCTGAATAAATGGACTGGTCAGACCGGTCTCTCACCGGTCTGGTCCGGTTTTCCAAGGTGACAATGTAAAATTGAGACCGGTGCGGTCCTCGGTCCTTCCTTTTTGGGGGTCAAAAATGAGACCGAACCGAACTTTCAATCACTAATCATATCCGCCGATGAATTCAATCCTGCACCTGATGCTGCAGTTACATCATCGCTCCACGACCACATGCACACGAGGCAGATTGAATGTCGAGCACCCCTCGGGAATCTTGGCAACAGGTGCGTTCACCGTCCATTCATCATTTGATAGGTCAATAACTTAAAGCCCAGGTCACTTAATCCACACAGATCATATCCACCAATGAAATCAATCCCCCTGTTATATACCATTCTGGCTCCAACAACCTCCGATCAATTCTGCTCCGATGATCTCTGATCAATTCCGATATTCCGGACATCTGTTACCTCCACATCTCCACACATTGCCATCTTACATTTCATATTCATAACTCCATGCCTTTATGCATTTCATATCCATATTCCCATTCACTTATGCATTGCCTTTTCCACATGGTCCATTGACCGACATCTCCAATGTTCGATACAGTTGCTGGCAACTTATGCCACAACTCCGGACCTACTCCGACCATCTCTGTAAAGTAATCACATTTAGATATTTAAGCTCATACCATACCTGTAGTTCCTCAGTTCGAATATCAACCAAGTTCACTCCTCTACTCTCAGTTCATGCCAGAGATCCTCGCCATGGTACAATATGCCGACAACATCATCATCTTCTGCTCTTCCTCCATTGTTACCCTTCGACAAGCTCAGTACTGTGTCCGAGTCACAACTCTGACGTCGTCTGACCACTTCCACGTCAATGTGTCTCTCACTGAGATCTCTCTGAGGACCTCCGCACCTCCGACCTCTCCTCCGACCTCCTGAAATTGGGACACCTTATCCAACAAACGGCGGCGCAACACATACATTGAAGCCACGTCCCTCCCCTTCGTCGTTCCTCCGCATTTCCGGAGTTCTGCTCCGGTCTCAGTCCTACATCCAACTGACGGACTCTGATGAAGCTCCGATGTTTCACCTACTTAACACCCTCACCTGACGCTGCTGTTACACCGCCGCTCCATGATCACATGCACATGTGGCGGATCGAACGTCGAGAGCTGCCCTTCGTGAATCTTGGCAACAGGTTGCGTGGCCACTCACTCTTCACCATCCGTTCATCATATTAATGGATTTGATAGGTCAATGACCGCCACAATCCCCCACACGGTGCTGCTGTTACATTGCCGCTCCACAATCACATGCACATGACATGGATCAAACATTGGGAGCTGCTCTTCGTGAATCTTGGCATTGTCTGTTCATCATATTAATGGCCACAATCTTGGCAACAGGTGCATGATGTGTATTTACACAAGTCTGATGTGCGTACATCAGGCCAACATGCGTGCAAACGAGGAGCAAATGAAGGCGGCCGCCCATGAGCAATTCACCACCGGCATCGACGCCGTCCAGTCGGCCTCTTTGTGAGCATCTAGAAGAGCTGTCTTCACTCCGACCGCCCAGGCACCGGAAAGCAGTGAAGGCAAGATCGAGCACCAGTACCTTGGTAGTGATCCAACCACCGGTACGATCACTGCCTCTGCCCATAACCATTGACGAACTGGGGAACCGGGTCGCTGGTTGAATAAACAGCAGCCACGCAACTCCGGACCTTTCCCTACACCTCTTACCTCCACGAGGCCCTAAACACATATTAGATTTAATTGTAAGTATGACTTCCAACCCCTGATTCTGTTGTTTGAGTCCCATGGTGTATCAACAACTGGACACCCCAACACATGATTTTTTCTTCTTGCTCTCACACCACCACCTACCAACCTCCTCATCCTCAGTAAGTTCTGTAAGATAGGTTTTATTAGTACATGTAATTAGTAAATCATAAGCCCTGATGAGTACTTGAATTGAAGCGGGGGCAAAGATAAAGCCCCACCCATCGGTGGCACATCCTGCATGGGCGAATTGATGTGTAGCGTATGATACATGCACGCCAGATTCATGGACTCCTCACTCTGAAGGAGTGATGCAAGGGAACCGGGGGCCCGTGGAGCAAGGGCTGTTCTTCATTTTCTATGATTTGAACATCAACCATACCATGAAAGCTAATTATCACATCCCATAGGTCATCAATTGAACCCACCAACAGGATGAGTTGTCGCCAGGTATGTCTGTCTTCTTGCTCATGCAACACGCGGGGGGCTTACAGTCCATTAAACAGATCACCGAAGCTCATAATCCCTTCATGGATCTCAAGGCTCAAGTGGATGATGCTGATGATGCTGATGATGATGATGATGAGAAGGAGGAGGAGGAGGATGGTAAGCAACCCATCCTCTTATTTTGATCCACTTCTGAGGTAGCTCTAGGTTTTATCAATGACCAGGAGGATAATCACCCTGAGGGTATTTGGCGGTGGAACGATTACCAGGCTGGCAGACTGGACAAGCCACAGGATGAGCCGGAGGATGATATCGATTGGGACGTGGTCCACGAATGTGTGCGCTACTGCGCCAACACCCCATGACTGCATATGACAACGAGGTGTCTGGCAGAATTTTACCACACAATCTACTGTGTCAACCTCAAATGTCAGACAAACCTATTTGGCAGCTCCAATGCTGGGTAAGTCTCCATTCATCTCGTTTGTGGTAAGTCTCAAGGATATTCCAGCCTGGATTTGAAGAAGAAGTTGTCTACACACTTTTCAAGCTAGTCAAGGACAGGGCGATGCCAGACGTTCTATCAGCAGCCTATACCTGTGGACCTCTCCGAGGGTCGGTTTTCATCGAGGCCAACATGAACCAAAACCTCCGTAGCTTCCTGCGCCACATCCCTGGGGTCATGAAGAGAGGAAACCTGTTGGTATCACAAGACCAGCTAGCAATGCCTATTGTCAAGTTCATCCCACTGGAAGATCGACCAGAGACACTCCGTCTTCCTCAGGATCGGGAATTAAGGCTCAGGATCAGACAGTGGGTACAGGTCTTAAGAGGTGCCTACAAAGGTGACCTTGGGTACGTCGGCAGGTTAATGCCATGGGGTGGCGTACAACTCCTCCTGGTGCCTTGCCTCCAGCTTTCGACCCCTCTCTCATCAAGAAAATGGGGCAAGCGGCCACACTCCACTCCTCCTCCTCCCCAGGCTCTTTTCAATCCCTCCGTCATTGAAAAGATCTTCGGCATCCCACTGACTCTGAAAGGGAATGATACTTTCTTTTTTGATGGGTGCACTTTTGAACATGGCCTGCTGATAAAGGCATCGCTTCTTGATCCGCTACCACCATGTGCACAGCCACCAGTGGAGCCAACACCTCGCTTTATCACCACATCACGCGACATCCAGCACTCTGATCAGTATCAAAACACTCTCCAGGCCTCCTCCCTGTCATTGTTTATACAATGGCATCGAGATCAGGCCGATCCAGAGGTCGGGGGGGTCGGGGGGGGGGGGGGGGCACCTGCTCCCTCTCATGCTCCAACTCCCAGCCTTTTGCAACAGGACGAATCCATGTGGAGTGAACACCCCCAGGAGCTGTCCGCTCTCTCTAGCATGACCAACTGGCACTACAAAACCTCCGCCAAACATAATGCTCGCTCCCAAGCTGAAGCTCGTGCTCGCACTCCGCCATCCGCAAGTGTGTCCCCTCAAGTCCAAAAGAAGGCCCAACAGGGGTCGAGCCCCGGCTCCCCCTCTCCCTCTCCTTCTCCTCTGTCCTCTCTTGAGCGAGTTACCGCCCTCTCGCCCCTCCTAGGATCCATGGTTGAACACCTGGATCAATTTATTCAGAATAACTCCTCTGGCGCTGGGGCGGTTCCCAACAGCATCGACATTGAAGTGGCCACCCAGGTCTTTGGCTATCTGGTAGAGTGGGTGAGTAAACCCGAGACTCTCCAACATTTTCGTGACAATCCAGGTGCGAAGGACCTTTTTGGTCCTGTCTACCAACACATGGCGATGAAGTTTAACGACATCGGCCTTTACACCCCAGCGGAAGCTGTGGCTGCTTTGCCTCCCCCTCCTCCTCCTCTGACACATTGGCCCCCCCGACCCCCTCCTCCTCGACCTCCTCCCCCCACTGCCCCTGCGGCGGCACCGGTTAATCTGGCTGCTGGTGCTGCTACAGGTGGCGGTGCCATGGACCTGGACGTGGAACCCCCCGGACCGAACCATGCCCCTGCTGGCCCCCCTGGCCCTCCCCCCTCCTGTCGCAAGAGGCCGCCTCGTGCTGCTCAGGCACCTAGTGGCCCCCTGCCTCCTCCTCCCCCTGTGAACCCCCAACCTGGGCGGAACACACCTCCTGTTGCTAGGCGTCGCCCTTACAACACGTCCAACGGCCCCTCACGCCGCTCCATCATTGTTGTCATGGATGCGAAGGATACTATGGTAGACCTTCTCCCACTGGCCACACGCATCTCTCGCCATGTCGACTCATTCCAGAGCTCAATCACGGTTGAATCCTTCCACCTGGCTTATGGTGGGCTCTGCCTCACCACAACCAGCGTCCCTTCCTCCTCCGACCTCTCCAGGTTGGAAACCTTCATACGCTCCGTCGTCCCCGAAGGATCCACAGTCCGTTGCGAGGTGCCTTCATCCCGCTCATTCTGTAAACTCATAGGTGTCCCATTTTACCGCGGTGACAGACCTATCACCTCCAAGAACACTGAAAGCGCCCTCCACTCTTCTGTCTTCAAAGACAGCATCCGCCTTGCGGCTCCACCCCGGATCGTTCGTGATTCCAGGCGCGCCGACACATGCACCATCTATTTTGACATCTGGGACTCCCAAACTGGCTCCCGGATGAAGACATTCATCAACCGCTCCCTAAACTTGGGGACGATGGTCTGCTTCTTCCGAGAGGCCTCCATGAAGATTGGTATGCCTCTCTGCACCCGCTGCTGTTTGTGGGGACTTAACACAAACTTCTGCAACTCAACACGTGTATTCTGCCCCATTTGTAGGGGTCCTCACCGCAAAGAAAACCATCGCTCTCTTGCCACCTGCTGCAAGGGACGCCCTGATGCGAACCCTCCCATTCCTCCCACCGCTGAGGGGACTCCTTGTCCTCACAACGCTCATTGCAAGAACTGCAGCAAACCTCACACTGCCAACTCCCCATGCTGCCAGTTTTGGCAGCACCGTTTTGACCGGGGCTGGATCATGGCCCAATATTCGAGGGGCGAGCCATCTGGGCTCAACCTCCATGTACGTCCCTTGACCGGGGAAACTGGTACTCATCGGAAAGCCCCTGCCTCTGGCCGCGGCCGTGATGATGGGGAGGTGTGAACTGGTCATGGGGACGCTTAAAGTCATACTCCCCTCAAGGAGTATCCAGCTACATGTATGTCGTCTCTCTCTACATATTGTGTTACTTTTGGTGTATGCTCTCCTCTGTAGTCCCTTGATTGCATCTTATCGCTGTACCGTCTTTTCTATTTTTTGGACATTTCTGTGCTAGCCCACATGCACGTTAAAATTCTGTACTGCTGACTTGTAGTAGTAGGCGACCAGACTGCCCTCAGGGTACCGGTATATAAATTGTTGACTCCAAAAAAAAAAAAAAAAGCCTGCTGATAAAGGACTTCAACATGTATTCTGTGTTGTCTGAGGCTGTCTCCATCTCCACTGAATTGCATGCCCTTTTCCTCCTCAGCCCGCACCCAGGGATCCAACGCCTGATGGGCAAGGAGTTTCTCACCCCACTTGAATGGGTGTTCTCTCCTGGAGAGTCGGTCAAAATTGTTGAAGGTTCGCACAATGGGGAATTTGGCTGGGTCAAACTTGCTCAACCTGTAAGGGCGACCTTACGATCCAACAACTCTGAAGTGCTCCAAAGCGACTCCGATGTCGGATGACTTGCAAGGGAAATCCAAAGTTAAATTAGACTCTACGAAGTACAATATGAGGTGTACCTTGCAAGGGAAATCCAAAGAGAAAGTTCTGAGGATTCCCTTGCAGGCTAGACAGCTATATAGACGATGAGAATTGGAAATGAGGAGAGGAATGTTGAAATACGACAAAGATCGGGAGTAGAGATGGGAACGGAATATGTAAATCGGAAGTGTGCATGTGGTGGTATAAATCATTGCTCCGACGTGCACTCCGACGCAGAGGACGGGTCGGAAGTGTCGGAGGTCGGAGGTGTTGAAGGATAGATGGAAACGAAAGGAAACATAAAGTATAGTAATATAAATAATAGACATACCACAACGGTCAGAGGGTCGGAGGATGGGTCGGAGGTGTCGGAGGTGTCGGATTGAGGAAATCAGATGGTTGTCCTTACATTACCCCCCTTCTAAGGCGCGGCATCTCGACGCGCAAGGCGAAATGTACAGGACTCAAAGGCCATTGCAGCGATTCAACGCGGAGCTCCCGGGTGTCGGGGGTAAAATTCCCGGACCAGGCGCAGAGCGTGGACATCCTCCTCCGTCTCCCATGAGTTTTCCTCATAGCCGTACCCCTTCCACTTGACTAGGAACTGCAGCTTGCCTCGTTGAAGCCGACTATCCAAGATCATTTTGACTTCATATTCCATTTCTTCTCTGACTGCAGTCGGAGGCGGAGGGATATGGACATCTCGTTGGAAGGGGTCTTCTGGTTTTACAACATGGAATACGGGGTGAATGCAAGACATAGAAGGAGGGAGTTTGAGTTCGTACGCATGTGTTCCGACAGGTCGGACAACCAGAAATGGGCCTACATATCTATGAGCCAGCTTTTTGGTTGTTTGGGTGGTTTTGAGGTCGGAGGAATCCAGAAAGACCTTGTCGCCCAGTTGGAAGGTCAGAGTAGATGTCCGACGCTGCTTGTAGTACTGCGCCATGTCGTCTTTGGCCTTCCCCAAAGCTGCTCGTGCTTCCTCCAATGCGGACTTCATCCGCTTGCTGAAATCCTCTACGGCCTCGATCTCTGACGGTCTTTGTCGGGGCTCAAAGCCCATATGTGGGTGACGTCCAATGTCGACGTAGAAGGGGGTTTGGCGCGTGGACGCGTGGACATGGTTATCGTACGAAAACTCTGCCATCAGAAGCCATTCGTCCCAATCGTCCTGTCGCTCATTGACAAACAGTCAGAGGTATTGTTCCAATCCCTGGTTCACGTGTTCTGTCTGTCCATCTGACTGCGGATGGTAGGCCGTCGAGGCAGCAACCTTGATACCTAACAGCCTGTACAATTCCCGCGTGAACTTGGCGACGAACTGTGGTCCACGATCGGAGACAATGGCCTCCGGAAGACCGTGAAGCTTCCAAACATGTTGAACATAAGATTTGGCGGATCCAAGGGTGGAGAGAGCGGAGTGCGTTGGAATGAAGTGTCCGTGTTTCCCGACTGAGTCTACTACTACCATGATAGCGTCATATCCATGGGCTTCTGGTAGTTCAGTGATAAAATCAACACTAGTTACCTGCCATCACTCCGACGGGACTGGGAGCGGATGGAGTTCACCAGAGGGTGTGGAGTGTCGGACCTTGGTGCGGAGGCAGCGGTCGCAAGTTTTGCAATACTGACCAATTAAACATGCCATGTGGGGCCACCAATAAGTGCGTGATACCAACTCTAGAGTCTTCCAGCGTCCTGGGTGTCTGACCACCGGATTGTCATGGTGTTGCGTGATGATTTGTTGGTGGAGCTGTGGGTTGTTGGACACATAAATGTGATCTCAGAAGTACAGTAAACCCTCTGACTGTCACCATTCCGCTCCACGGACGGATGCAGCTCCGACCATCGGAAGGGATTTGATGACCTCCGCTATGCTATCCTCTAGAAGGCCATCGTGGATGCCCTGTCGGACCTTCCGGAGGACATCGCGCTCCTCACCTTGAGTGGCTACTCCCCGAGTGGCCCGTATGGCAAACAGCTCTGGTCAGAGTAGGACTATGTCCTCGTTGTCCCGTGAGCCATCTCCATGATCCGCCCAACGCGACAGTGCGTCGGACTTCCCCATCGACTTGCCCAGTCGATGGTGCATCTTGAAATCAAAACGACCTAGGTATAGAGACCACCGCGCTTGTCACCAATTGAGCTTCTGGGTGGTCATGAAGTATTCGAGGTTTTTGTGATCGGTCCAAATTTCCACCATCTTCTCCGCTCCTTCAAGGAAATGTCGCCATTCCTCCAGCGCGCGGATTACAGCCAGCATCTCCTTGTCGTGAATTTTGTAGTTGCATTCCACTGGGCTAAGGCTTTTGGAATAAAACGCGACAGGGTGCCACTTACTGTCCTCCGATGGTTGGGACAGTACCGCTCCAGTCGCAAAGTTGGAGCTATCCGCTTCGACTCGCCACTCCTTGCTGTGGTTGGGGAGGACAAGTATCAGAGCGGAGGTGATCCTCCACTTCAGACCTCCAAAGGCCCCCGCTTCCTTGTCACCCCAGGACCATACACAGCCCTTGGTTGTGAGTCGGAACAGAGGATGTGCGATGTCGGAGAACCCTTGGATGAAACAATGATAGAAGTTAGTGAATCCAAGGAAGGACTGCACCTCCCGCACGTTAGTCGGAGTCGGCCACTCCGACACTCCGGCTACCTTGACGGGGTCCATTTCCACATGTCCTTTCTCAATAATAAGGCCAAGGTATTCGATCTGTGTCTGTTCGAATTCACACTTCTCCGGTTTGAGATACAATCCGTGTTGTCGGAGCCGCTCTAATACTATGTGTGTGATCCTCCAATGCTCCGACAGGTCCGACGTAAAGATGAGAATATCATCAAGATAAACACATATGCCACCTTCAGTAATAAGATCTTGTAGGATATCGTTCATCATAGTCTGAAAGGTTGAAGGACTATTAGTGAATCTGAAGAACATTACAAGGGGTTTGAAGAGTCCCGATTTGTCTGAAAGGCCACTTTCCATTCATCTCCGGGCTTGATTCAGACATTATTGTAGCCCCATCGGATATTGAGCTTGGTGAAGTATTGAGCATTCTGGAGTTTGTTGACTAGTTCGGAGATGAGCGGAAGAGGGTACTTGTTTTTGATAGTCTTGGAATTGAGCAATCGATAATCCTGAACGAGTCAGAGGGAACCGTCCTTCTTCTTGATGAAAAAGACCGGAGAGGCCATCGGAGATTTTGAAGGTCAGATCCAACCAGTGGCCAGATTTTCTTCCAAGAATGCATTGAGTTCCTTCTGTTCCTTCGGAGCGAGCAGATACACCTTGCAACCCAATGGAGTTGTGTTGGGGATCAGCTCAATGGCATGGTCCCATACACGTTCCTCTGGCAGATTGTTGAAGGAGGTCTTGGAAAATACATCTTCAAAATCATGTAAGTGATTAGGTACAGAGTCGCGAAAAGACTTGGGTTTCTGATTTTGGAGGAACGCCTCTGATAGGCGTTGTGAGGTAGTTGACGATGCTCGGACAAATTCCAACATCGGAGGTAGGGCTCCGATGAAGAGGCGATCTCCCTCTTTGAACTCATCTTCCTCCTCCGCATCGTCTTCCAACGGCTCATCCGATGATTGTTCTTCGTCCTCGCTTACGTCTTCCACCCAAGGGCCTCGCGGGGCTTCCTCCGCTAATCCAGCATCTGGTGTCGGACCCATCCGACAAGTGCGGATGCATGCCTGCTTGAATTTGCGGACCTTCTGCTCCTGAATGGCCTCCTGATGGCAAGTCCGACAGCGAGTGGGACAGTGACTCATTCTCACCTCCCTGGAGGTCCAATCTACCTCGGAATTGTGCTCCTTGAGCCATGTGAATCCAAGTACAATATCCTGCTTTCCCAGTCCAGTTACAGCGAGCTGGATCCACTCTGTGTGATCCTGATATTGGAGTATAATGTCCAGGACCTCCGATATTGCTCCGGCGTCGTTCGGAGTACCATCGACATTGTAGACAGGGATTGCACGTTGTAGCCTTCAGGTACTGAGTCGATGTTTCTCTACCAGGGAGTGGTCAATGAAGGAGCCAGTCGCTCCGCTATCGAGAACAGCCTTTTGTGAAAGGGTATCCTTGGTGTCCGTTGTCTCCAGAACAACATCTAGTTCAATAGCGTTGTCGGAGCCGTCAGAGGCCAGGATGTATTTTTTCGGAAGTCATCGTTCCCATTTTCAGAGTCGGGGTCAGATGACTTTCAGAGTCGGGGTAGGTGTGACTGAGGGTTCATTCTGCGCCGAGTCATAGGGAGTGTTGAAACTTTTCCCATCACGTAGATTAGATTAGATTAGATTACATCACGTGACCTTTACATATCTTCATTACATACTTGTTTGGTTGGTACAAACAGTAGTACGGTATATAAAGACCAGGAAACTGTCAATATCAACAAGTTGTCTCTTGACTCTTAACCAGCTCCATCGCTCTCACCAGCCTCAACCGCTCTCACCAGCCTTACCCCCCTCCAAACCATGTAAGTGACTATAGCGGTATCGTAGAGTACTTCCACTGTAGCCGTGTTGCTCAGTACACCTGTGGCTAGCGCCCAGGTGGAACTTCAACAGGTTATGGGCCCCGGATAGCAGAGGGACCTGGGAAACGCTGGCAACAGCGAGTACCTGCCCACTCTACCCTGGTTGGCAAAAGAACCGATCGAAAGATCTAGGTTCTGAGTCATACTTCTTCACATATGAACCTGGGAACGTCATTACGACAAGTACCTGTCATGAGACGTCCCTAAGGGGATTGACCTAGTACACTCCATGTGGAAACGTTGATCGCACCTTGTATGTTTCTGACATATAAAGGGTTTTTCCGTGACCGCTATTCCTAAAGGGAATATGTCATAAGGAATCATTTAATTGTTTTCTTAAATCATATTCATAACACATCACTGATTGGAAACCCTCTTTTAGATTCATCTAAAAAATGTCTACCTCTCGTTCTGCCCTCGACACAATCACTGCCTTTGACGGCATCGACTACAGGAGCTGGGCCGAAAAAATGAAGTCTTACCTCCTCCATCAAGGAGTCTGGCGCCTTGTTTCTGGCGACATCCCCCGCCCTGTCATCGCCGACTTCACCACCACAGTCTCCACCCCTGGGGCCACTGCTGCTGCTCCCCCTGTGCTGGCTACCACGGTCGACCAGCCCGGCTTCCGCAAGGAAGAAAAAGCCTGGATCAGGGACGATGACGTAGCTCTTGGGGCGATACGCCTGAAGGTCTCCGAGGCGATCAGACGCCACATCAAGGACGCCACTTCCTCGAAAGACGCCTGGAAGTCACTAAAGGATGCCTACTCCAAGGTATCCCCGGCTGTCATCTTCGGCGACTTCAAGGCCGCCGCCACCTACAAACTCTCTGGACGCGACCCCGTCCCCGAAATCGAACGCCTGGGGTCTCTTTTCGCTCGGCTCGCCGACTCGAACTTTGACGTTCCCGATCTGATGCAGGCAATGATCCTGGCAAATGCAATTCCCGACGCCTGGTCGTCACTGTCCACCGCCCTCTTCCAGGTCTATGACGCCGACGATTTCACCTACAAGGCCGTCGCCGAAAGCATCATATCAGAGTACCGACGCAAGTATTCGATTGGGTCCACTCACACGTCCAACGAGCAGGCCCGGAAAATTTCTGGGACAAAGCGAAAGGGGCAGGACCCCAAATGGGAAAGGCAACAGAAGCCGAGTACCTCGCAGAACGATGCTGACGAGCAGCCTAACTCGACCGACCATAGTACCGCTTCTGAAAAGAAGAAGGGAAAAGGACGATGGCGCAATCAGAAGAAAAACGTCAACACTGCGGACAACGCGTCCGACCATGTGGAAGAAACGGTTGAGTTCGTTGCTCCCGCCATCCACTTCCCTCCTCTTCCAACACCGTCCTTCACAACCGTCACTGGTCGCGGGAAAACGACAAGTACCGCTCAGCCCGATTCCGCAAATATGCAGTCGCTCCTGCAGCGTATGAACCCCCCTCCGTCACAGTACACCGGGCTTCCTTCTGGAAGACCATCCGTGTGGAAAAAGAACGACCATGTCCGCAAACTCGCGCGCGGCATTGGTGCTCGCCCCTCAGGATCGAATCTTCGTATCCTAGACACCATCATTCCTGACATCGACGAAAGGCCGGCTAAACAGCGTCGCGTAGCCCCGTCGATAGAAGAATCACTGAAAATGATGGACATAGACCATCAAAGCGAGCGGATGGGGCCGGAACAATTCGAAGACGGGCTGATCGAACTTGACGGTTCGTCACATTCTTCTCTCAAACTTGACCAAATGGGAAATGCTAATAATCACGCACAGACGTTTGAATATATATTAGCCAGTACCGATGCAGATAGTATAGATCTCTTTAGCGATGATCTGTACAAAAAATATATCAAACATTCCGCATCCTGCACACACTGCAAAGAGAGAGAACACGCTCAGTGGATCTTAGATTCCGGCGCATCATTACACTTTACCCATGAGTTCAAAGAGGCCGTTCCAGTACGGCATACCCTAAATGGGGAAACTAAAACCCATCTCCTACGACCGGTATTTTATATTCCGGATATGGACACACGTCTACTGTCCCTAGGCGTCTTCCTTAACCATGGTTACAAAGTTGATGGAATGCGTGGAGAAATTAATATCTCTAAAGGGCTGAACAAAATACAGTTTTCGCCCCATTTCATCGGACAAACCATTTATTGGTTAGACACTGAAATACGCTATGACCAAATCCACGCGATCTCTAGCGAAATCACTGTTGAAACCTGGCATAAACGCCTTGGCCACCCAAATGACCAGGCGCTCAATAAGATTCCCACCAGTACCAAAGGAGTACCCAAAACGTTAGTACGTGAGAAATCACAGGAAAGCTGCACGGGGTGTCTAAAAGGGAAAATGCCGAATCAATCTTACCCTAACTCGGTGACAAGGGCTGTCAAACCCTTTGATTTGATCCATTCGGACTTGAAACAGATATCCACGGCATCGTACCACAAGTACAAATATTTCCTTACCTTTTTGGATGATTTTTCCTCCCATGTCTGGGTCGTCTTGCTTAGGAAAAAGTCAGGCGCCATCACGGCGCTGAAACAATTCCTTGCGATGATCCAGAATCAATTCGCCGCCACCCCTAAAAAATGGCGGGTTGATGGAGGTGGAGAATTCGATGAATACAAGGATGTACTTGCCGATCATGAAATTCTGATCGACGTCACACTCCCATATCAGCATCAGCAGAATGGTAGAGCAGAACGAATAAATCGAACTCTGTGGGAAAAATCTCAGGCATTGCGTTTCGACGCATGTCTACCGCCGATGTGGTGGGAATTCTGTTTGGAACATGCAGCATTTCTCTACAACAGAACCCCCATGCAGCATCTTGAATGGAAAACCCCTTACTTCAGGGTGACCAATGAGATCCCCGACATGTCTAGTGTCAGAGTATTTGGATGTCAGGCATATGTATATATCCCAAAGGAGAAACGTAGGAACTCCCTGGAATCAAGATCCCGATTGATGATTTATCTCGGATCGAAACCAGGGGTCAAAGGATACCGCTTCATGGATCCTGAGACCAACACGATTTTCATGGGCGGGAAAGCTATCTTTGATGAAAGCAAGTACCCTAGATGCCACATTGACCCGTTGCCAGAAAACCACCCAGAAATGGAAAACCCAGAGCCGGCTGATGAGTTTGAGGATCTCATTCCCGGCAGCAATGATGACGATAGTCACAACGAAACACCTCATATCCCAGTTCCCATTGAACAGGATCAACCTGAATCAGACAACGAACTGCCTGCCAGTGAGCCTGATGACGAACCGCGAGTACCCACTCCGGAACCCGAGCAAGTACCAGATCGACCGATCAGGGAACGACGAGTTCGGAAGATGCCAGGAAGCATCTATGGGGAAGACACTCCAGCGTCTGATCTTGAAAAATTAGATCGAAGACGGAGATTGGGCGGTCAAACGGCATGGATGAATGACCTCCTGATGGAGGCAATATCAGTCCAAGTTGGCATCGTTGAAATGTCCCATAAAGACATATACCCTCTTCCAAATAAAGAAGACTGGTATGCGGCTGAACGTAAGGAGCTAGACATGCTCAAACGCCGCGGGGTGATCACGGAGCTAGTACCCCTGCCTGCAGGGAGGAAAGCTCTAAGGAACAAATGGGTTTACAACGAAAAGTCCGACGGGCGTCTGAAAGCACGCCTTGTCGCAAAAGGCTTTTCACAGGTAGAAGGGATCGACTTTGATCAGATCTTCTCACCAGTCGTAAGATATGAAACCGTCCGACTAATACTGGCATTGACAGCCCTTGAAGGGTGGTTCATGACACTTTTGGACGTCTCATCAGCCTTCCTCTATGGAACGCTCCGTGAAGTCATTTACATGCGACAGCCTGAGGGCTACATAGTAAAAGGGAAAGAACACCTCGTGTACCAACTATTCAAAGCTCTATATGGACTTAAGCAGGCCGCATTAGCCTGGTGGAGGGAACTTGATTCCTCCATGAAAAAGCTCGGCTTTGTCCGGCTTCACTCCGATGCGGGAGTGTTCATTCACAAAAGTACCAACGGGGAAATTGTAATTGCCGTCATCTATGTCGACGACTCTGCTTTTCTCGGCACGAACCGGGAATATACGCTAGAAAAGAAGAAGGCCTTCATGACAACATGGGAATGTAGGGACCTAGGTCACCTAGTGCCCGATGGGGAACCAAAGGAATTTCTCTCAATCCAAATAAGGCAACGTGGGAAGAGGATCTTCATTGATCAAGTACCTTACCTTGAGAAAATTCTGGCACGCATGGGGATGAGCGAATCTAATGCCACCCATACCCCACTCCCTACGGGCTACAAACCCATGGCGTCCGAAGATGAACCCAATGCGGAACTCCGATCCAAGTACCAATCCGTCATCGGATCACTCCTATATCTGATGATTGGAACGAGGCCTGACATCTGCTTTGCTGTAATCAAAATGTCCCAATTTTCCGTGAATCCCACCAAACGCCATCTAGAGGTGGCTAGGGACATTTGCAGATATTTGAAGGCAACGAAAAATTACGCAATTATGTACGATGGGGACTCAGGGAAAGGGATCTATGCATTCACAGACTCCGACTGGGCGTCAGATGAAAACACGAGGAGGTCTACCACCGGCTTCTTCATATCACTGGCGTCTGGGGCGATAACATGGGTATCATCGGCGCAAAAGACCATCGCCCTCTCTTCTACAGAAGCAGAGTATATGGCGCTATCAGATTGCAGTCGCGCAGCAACATGGCTGAGAAGCATGCTTGCCGAACTTGGAATGCAGATCGGATCAGTACCGATCTACGGAGATAACAACGGCTCCGTCTTTATCGCATCCAACCCTGTGACTGAAAAGCGATCCAAGCACATTGACGTGCGATTCCACTTCGTCAGAGAAAAAGTCTCCGAAGGAATTATTACGGTCGAATTCATCGAAGGAGTGAATAACCCTGCAGACCTTTTAACTAAGAATCTGGGGAAAATCCTCTTTTCCAAGTTTATCCCGTACTTTGGACTGATAAAGAACTAGGCGAAACAAAAGTACCTATATATATATATGTGGGAAAAAGTAAAATGTATTTAGAAGTATGTACTAAATATGGGGGGGTGTTGAAACTTTTCCCATCACGTAGATTAGATTAGATTAGATTACATCACGTGACCTTTACATATCTTCATTACATACTTGTTTGGTTGGTACAAACAGTAGTACGGTATATAAAGACCAGGAAACTGTCAATATCAACAAGTTGTCTCTTGACTCTTAACCAGCTCCATCGCTCTCACCAGCCTCAACCGCTCTCACCAGCCTTACCCCCCTCCAAACCATGTAAGTGACTATAGCGGTATCGTAGAGTACTTCCACTGTAGCCGTGTTGCTCAGTACACCTGTGGCTAGCGCCCAGGTGGAACTTCAACAGGGAGAAGAAGTAAAATCTGATTCATCTATAGACAAGGAAGCATAACGATTGCTAGTGGACAACGAGGGCACACCATTCACTCATTGTCGGGGGAAAAATCCTCTTGTTTGTCTTCCGCTTGCTCCGACATGTCGGCGACATTGGAGGTAGACGTCACTGCATCTTTAGCGGCTAGTTGGTCCATCATGTACTCCTCCTGTTCGTCCAACATCATGAATCGGACGTCAAATTGGAGCGGACACTCGCGACTGAAAAGACCAGTTTTACCACATCTGAAGCATACATTGGCGTTCTTACCCCTGACGCGAGAGGCATCGATATCCATCACATTGGGGTCGCGGATGGTCGGAGTCGGAGCAATGACTGTCGGAGGTGCATGTGGAATATAGGGGATGAAAGGTCGGGGAAATACAGATCCTGCCGCTGCCTTCGGTGCGGTCGGAGCAGTGCGGAAGGGGTTCGGGTGTGTCAGAACTGTGGACTTAAAAGCCTTATTGGCAATTTGATTATCATCATTGACTTGTGCGGCTGCATACCAGGCATCCGGTTGTCATCCGCGGGTCGTCCGAAAGTTAGTGTCGCAATTTTGGATTGGATGTCGGATCGGAGGCCATGTCAGAACTTAAGTACTATGTTCGTTCCTTCGGTGTACCCAGCCTTTTCGACATAATCCTTGAAGTCGTCAATGTAAGCCTCCACATCCCAACTACCTTGGTAATAGGCTTCTCCCTCAAGAATGAGCCGTGCATCTTGTTCTTCGTTTTTCGGAGTGAACTCCGTGATGAACGCAGTTCAGAACTGCACCCAGGTCTGATGACACGGAGCTCCGGTCCGACGCTCTTGTTGGATGACGCAGTTGGCAAAGTGCGCAGCACGTCCACTCTTCATGAAGGAAAGCGCCCAATAGATCCTAGCATGATCATCTGCAAACTGTTCCGGAACCAGTTCCATATACAGTTCGCAAGAATTAAGAAAAGTCCAACCAGTGGTACGTGCTCCGTCGAAGTCCGACGGAGTTGCAGGTTTGGCCCGACGCACACCTGGATTAGCAGGTGCGATTGGGGCTGGTGGGAAGGCCGGAACTGGGGCCTCTGCTTGAGGGGAAATCGGGTTGGGGTTGGGAATGGGAACAGGTGGAATAGCGGCACGGATAAGTTGTTCGAGTTGAGCGGTAATGTTGGTGAGGGTCTGGCGGTGTTCCTGGAACTCGCGTTCAAGCGCAGTAAGACATTCGGGGTCGTCCATTTCTATGTGCAATACGGAGTCACCAGTTACAGAGTGGTAGGCAGAATGGTGGGAAGAGGGATCGGAAGGGGTGTCAGATGTACCGGAATCGGAGGAGGGCAGACTCGAGTCCATGTCGTCAACTCCGAAGCGTGGAATGGCTTCAATGGTACAATTTGTACCCGGTCCGTTTAGAGAGAACTTTCTACTGTAAGGGCGACCTTACGATCCAACAACTCCGAAGTGCTCCGAAGTGACTCCGACGTCTGACGACTTGCAAGGGAAATCCAAAGTTAGATTAGACTCTATGAAGTACAATACGAGGCGTACCTTGCAAGGGAAATCCAAAGAGAAAGTTCTGAGGATTCCCTTGCAGGCTAGACAGCTATATAGACAACGAGAATTGGAAATGAGGAGAGGAATGTTGAAATACGACAAAGATTGGGAGTAGGGATGGGAACAGAATATGTAAATCGGAAGTGTGCATGTGGTGGTATAAATCATTGCTCCGACGTGCACTCCGACGCAGAGGACGGGTCGGAAGTGTCGGAGGTCGGAGGTGTTGAAGGATAGATGGAAACGAAAGGAAACATAAAGTATAGTAATATAAATAATAGACATACCACAATGGTCAGAGGATCAGAGGATGGATCGGAGGTGTCTGAGGTGTCGGATTGAGGAAATCGGATGGTTGCCCTTACAGACGCTGAGGACATAAAGAAGAAAACTGTAAAGGTAAAGACGGTCAAATTGAAAAAGGGAAAGGATACTATCGAGGGCTTGACGAAGAAGTTAGCAACAATGATGACAACCAACAATACATATGTTGCTTATTATGCACGCCTCGCTGCGATCGCCCCAAGTGTCGCCCGCCTCATGAGTCCCCCAGCCAGTCTTGTTGCCCTCGCTGCAAAGAACCATCAGGCTCCAGCACCAGTTTCTGCAACATACAAACCGCCGCACACAACGTACAATGCACCCCACGACTTGGGGACAAACGGACCGCGTCTGCCATTTTTGCCAGAAAGGAGGCCACTTGTTGAGGGAGTGCGTGCAGGTGACAGAATACCTCTGCAACAATAAATGTGTCTACTGGGACAACCGATTCCGCGCCCCCGACGGCTCTCATCTCCTTGGGCACCCCAACGGAATTAAAGGATCCATTGATGACTGGCATCAGCAATGCGCAGCGCCACAGAATACTGCTAAAAATGGCTTATTTCGAAAGCGGATGGTTACAGACGCCAGTTGTCAGCGCTGTCATGGTTGAAGTCGTTGAGGACACCGATGAACCTGTGCAAAAGGACGCGGTGAAGGAAATGGACAGAGCACATGATGTCAATGATGAAGACAAAATCTTGCTGGGTGGCTTCGAGGATCTCGAACGTTGGAACATCAAGGGATACGCGTATGCAACACATTCAACTACAGATGCATCTAACAATGCAGAGCAAGCCAACGAACAAAAAGACCAAGTAACACCTACCACAATACCTGAACGACCTGTAATCCCGCCCCCTGCATTCATATATGAAGCAAAAATAGCTGACCCTGCATCCATCGACCGCATCTATGACAAGATTATGGCAACTCTCGTCGCTGTACCTGTTCAAGACCTCTGCTCAGCTAGTCCCAGCCTTCGCAAGTGTCTTGTCGAAAATCTACGCACCCAATGTGTCCTGAATCCTGCGAATACCCATGATGATGCAACCACCGCAGTCATCACACAAGACCTGCAAACAACCGTGAAACTTGACTTCAACTCGCCCTTGTGCAAAATCAACGTAACAGTCGGCGGAAAACAGGAGCTTGCTTTGTTGGATGAAGGATCGGAGATTGTCGTTGCGAGGAAGGACTTGATCAAAGATTTGAAATTGAACATGAATAAGGAACAGGTGATGGTAATAGAGATGGCCAATGGGACCAAGGAGACAATGTTGGGCTGTGTGAAATGGTTAGAGATCGATATCAATGGGATAAAGACATATGCGCATGCATACATGACTGCCAACACCCCCTTCCGACTGTTACTCAGCCGTCCTTGGCAAAAGAGTGTGAAGATGAAATGCGTCGACGAAGGACATGTTGAAGTTCCACCTGGGCGCTAGCCGCAAGTGTACTGAAGCAACCGGCTACAGTGGAAGTACTCTACGATACCGTTCTGACCACTTACATAGATTGGAGAGGGTGAGGCTGGTGAGAGCGGTTGAGGCTGGTAAGAGCGATGGAGGCGGTTAAGAGTCAAGAGACAACTTGTTGATATTGACAGTTTCCTGGTCTTATATACCGTACTACTGTTTGTACCAACCAAACAAGTATGTAATGAAGATATGTAAAGGTCACGTGATGTAATCTAATCTAATCTAATCTACATGATGGGAAAAGTTTCAACACCCCCCCATATTTAGTACATACTTCTAAATACATCTTACTTTTTCCCACATATGTATATAGGTACTCTATTTCGCCTAGTTTTTTATCAATCCGAAGTACGGGATAAACTTGGAAAAGAGGATTTTTCCCAGATTCTTAGTTAAAAGGTCTGCAGGGTTGTTCACTCCTTCAATGAATTCGACCGTAATTATCCCTTCGGAGACTTTTTCTCTGACGAAGTGGAATCACACGTCAATGTGCTTGGATCGCTTCTCAGTTACAGGGTTGGATGCGATGAAGACGGAACCGTTGTTATCTCCGTAGATCGGTACTGATCTGATCTGCATTCCAAGTTCGGCAAGCATGCTTCTCAGCCATGTTGCTGCGCGACTGCAGTCTGATAACGCCATATACTCTGCTTCTGTGGAAGAGAGGGCGATGGTCTTTTGCGCCGATGATACCCATGTCACTGCTCCAGACGCCAGTGATATGAAGAAGCCAGTGGTAGACCTCCTCGTGTTTTCATCTGACGCCCAGTCGGAGTCTGTGAATGCATAGATCCCTTTCCCTGAGTCCCCATCGTACATAATTGCGTAATTTTTCGTTGCCTTCAAATATCTGCAAATGTCCCTAGCCACTTCTAAATGGCGTTTGGTGGGATTTGCGGAAAATTGCGACATTTTGATCACGGCAAAACAGATGTCTGGCCTTGTTCCAATCATCAGATATAGAAGTGATCCGATGATGGATTGGTACTTTGATCGAAGTTCTGCATTGGGTTCATCTTCGGACATCATGGGTTTGTAGCCCGTAGGAAGTGGGGTATGGGTGGTGTTAGATTCGCTCATCCCCATTTGTTCGAGTATTTTCTCAAGGTAGGGTACTTGATCAATGAAGATATGTTTCCCACGTTGCCTTATTTGGATAGAGAGAAATTCTTTCGGTTCCCCATCAGGCACAAGGTGCCCTAGGTCCCTACATTCCCATGTTGTCATGAAGGCCTTCTTCTTTTCTAGCGTATATTCCCGGTTCGTGCCGAGAAAAGCAGAGTCGTCGACATAGATGACGGCAATTACAATTTCCCCGTTGGTACTTTTGTGAATGAACACTCCCGCATCGGAGTGAAGCCGGACAAAGCCGAGCTTTTTCATGGAGGAATCAAGTTCCCTCCACCAGGCTAATGCGGCCTGCTTAAGTCCATATAGAGCTTTGAATAGTTGGTACACGAGGTGTTCTTTCCCTTTTACTATGTAGCCCTCAGGCTGTCGCATGTAAATGACTTCACGGAGCGTTCCATAGAGGAAGGCTGATGAGACGTCCAAAAGTGTCATGAACCACCCTTCAAGGGCTGTCAATGCCAGTATTAGTCGGACGGTTTCATATCTTACGACTGGTGAGAAGATCTGATCAAAGTCGATCCCTTCTACCTGTGAAAAGCCTTTTGCGACAAGGCGTGCTTTCAGACGCCCGTCGGACTTTTCGTTATAGACCCATTTGTTCCTTAGAGCTTTCCTCCCTGCAGGCAGGGGTACTAGCTCCGTGATCACCCCGCGGCGTTTGAGCATGTCTAGCTCTTTACGTTCAGCCGCATACCAGTCTTCTTCATTTGGAAGAGGGTATATGTCTTTATGCGACATTTTGACAATGCCAACTTGGACTGATATTGCCTCCATCAGGAGGTCATTCATCCATGCCGTTTGACCGCCCAATCTCCGTCTTCGATCTAATTTTTCAAGATCAGACGCTGGAGTGTCTTCCCCATAGATGCTTCCTGGCATCTTCCGAACTCGTCGTTCCCTGATCGGTCGATCTGGTACTTGCTCGGGTTCCGGAGTGGGTACTCGCAGTTCGTCATCAGGCTCACTGGCAGGCAATTCGTTGTCTGATTCAGGTTGATCCTGTTCAATGGGAACTGGGTTATGAGGTGTTTCGTTGTGACTATCGTCGTCATTGCTGCCGGGAATGAGATCCTCAAACTCATCAGCCGGCTCTGGGTTTTCCATTTCTGGGTGGTTTTCTGGCAACGGGTCGATGTGGCATCTAGGGTACTTGCTTTCATCAAAGATAGCTTTCCCACCCATGAAAATCGTGTTGGTCTCAGGATCCATGAAGCGGTATCCTTTGACCCCTGGTTTCGATCCGAGATAGATCATCAATCGGGATCTTGATTCCAGGGAGTTCCTACGTTTCTCCTTTGGGATATATACGTATGCCTGACATCCAAATACTCTGACGCTGGACATGTCGGGGATCTCATTGGTCACCCTGAAGTAAGGGGTTTTCCATTCAAGACGCTGCATGGGGGTTCTGTTGTAGAGAAATGCTGCGTGTTCCAAACAGAATTCCCACCACATAGGCGGTAAGCATGCATCGAAGCGCAATGCCTGAGATTTTTCCCATAGTGTTCGATTGATCCTTTCTGCTCTACCATTCTGCTGGTGCTGATATGGGAGCGTGATGTCAATCAGAATTCCATGATCGGCAAGTACATCCTTGTATTCGTCAAATTCTCCACCTCCATCAACCCGCCATTTTTTAGGGGTGGCGGCGAATTGATTCTGGATCATCGCAAGGAATTGTTTCAGCGCCGTGATGGCGCCTGACTTTTTCCTAAGCAAGACGACCCAGACATGGGAAGAAAAATCGTCCATTTCCTGTGATTTCTCACGTACTAATGTTTTGGGTACTCCTTTGGTACTGGTGGGAATCTTATTGAGCGCCTGGTCATTTGGGTGGCCAAGGCGTTTATGCCAGATTTCAACAGTGATTTCGCTAGAGATCGCATGGATTTGGTCATAGCGTATTTCAGTGTCTAACCAATAAATGGTTTGTCCAAGAATGTGAGGCGAGAACTGTATTTTGTTCTGTCCTTTGGAGATGTTAATTTCTCCGCGCATTCCGTCTACTTTGTAACCATGATTAAGGAAGACGCCTAGGGACAATAGGCGTGTGTCCATGTCCGGAATGTAGAATACAGGTCGGAGAAGATGGGTTTTTACTTCCCCATTTAGGGTATGCCGTACTGGAACGGCCCCAACTCCGAGAATTTCCAGTTTCTTTCCCTTTGCAGCTGTTTGGACAAATCGCTTAGCCTTGAGAGGCCTGTAGTACGCGAAGTCTTTAAACTCATGGGTAAAGTGTAACAAGGCACCGGAGTCTAAGATCCATTGTGCGCGTTCTTTCTCCTTACAGTGTGTGCATGACGCAAAGTGCTTTGTATATTTTTTATATAGATCGCTGTCAATATGATCCATACATTCTGCACTAGTACTAGCTAATATTTTACACGTCTGAAAGGAGGTGTTATTAGTTTTCCTTAATTGGTCAGATTTAGGAGAGGGAGAGGGATGTGACGAACCGTCAAGTTCAATCAGCCCATCTTCGAATTGCTCTGGCCCCATCCGCTCGCTTTGATGGTCTATGTCCATCATCTTCAGCGATTCTTCTATCGACGGGGCTACGCGACGCTGTTTAGCCGGCCTTTCGTCGATGTCAGGAATGATGGTATCTAGGATACGAAGATTCGACCCTGAGGGGCGAGCACCAATGCCGCGCGCGAGTTTGCGGACATGGTCGTTCTTTTTCCACATGGATGGTCTTCCAGAAGGGAGCCCGGTGTACTGTGACGGAGGCGGGTTCATACGCTGCAGGAGCGACTGCATTCTTGCAGAATCGGGCTGGGCGGTACTTGTTGTTTTCCCGCGACCAGTGACGGTGGTGAAGGACGGTGCCGGAAGAGGAGGGAAGTGGATGGCGGGAGCAACAAACTCAACCGTTTCCTCCACATGTTCGGACGTGTTGTCCGCAGTGTTGGCGTTTTTCTTCTGATTGCGCCATCGTCCTTTTCCCTTCTTCTTTTCAGAAGTGGTACTGTGGTCGGTCGAGTTAGGCTGCTCGTCAGCATCGTTCTGCGAGGTACTTGGCTTTTGCTGCCTTTCCCATTTAGGGTCCTGTCCCTTGCGCTTTGTCCCGGAAATTTTCCGGGCCTGCTCATTGGACGCACGAGTAGACCCGACTGAATACTTGCGTCTGTACTCCGAGATGATGCTCTCGGCGACGGCTTTGTAGGTGAAATCGTCGGCGTCATAGACCTGGAAAAGGGCGGTGGAGAGTGACGACCAGGCGTCGGGAATCACATTGGCGAGGATCATTGCCTGCATCAGATCGGGGACGACAAAGTTTGAATCGGCGAGCCGAGCGAAAAGGGACCCCAGGCGTTCGATTTCAGGCACGGGGTCGCGTCCTGACAGCTTGAAGGTGGCGGCGGTCTTGAAGTCGCCAAAGATGACAGCCGGGGATACCTTGGAGTAGTTATCTTTTAGCGATTTCCACGCGTCAAGTGCCGAGGCGCTGTCCTTGATGTGGCATCTGATCGCCTCAGAGACCTTCAGGCGTATCGCCCCGAGAGCTACGTCGTCGTCCCTGACCCAGGCTTTTTCTTCCTTACGGAAGCCGGGCTGGTCGACCGTGGTAGTCAACACGGGGGGAGCAGCAGCAGTGGCCCCAGGGGTGGAGACCATGGTGGTGAAGTCAGCGATCACGGGACGGGTGATGTCGCCAGAGACGATGCGCCAGACTCCTTGATGGAGGAGGTAAGACTTCATCTTTTCGGCCCAGCTCTGGTAGTCGATACCGTCGAAGGGGGTGATGATGTCGAGGGCAGAACAAGAGGTAGACATTGTGGATGAATCTAAAAAAGGGTTCCCAATCAGTGATGTGTTATGAATATGATTCAAGAAAACAATTAAATGATTCCTTATGACATATTCCCTTTAGGAATAGCGGTCACGGGAAAACCCTTTATATGTCAGAAACGTATGAGGTGCGATCAACGTTTCCACATGGAGTGTACTAGGTCAATCCCCTTTAGGGACGTCTCATGACAGGTACTTGTCGTAATGACGTTCCCAGGTTCATATGTGAAGAAGTAAGACTCAGAACCTAGATCTTTCGATCGGTTCTTTGCCAACCAGGGTAGAGTGGGCAGGTACTCACTGTTGCCAGCGTTTCCCAAGTCCCTCTGCTATCCGGGGCCCATAACCTGTTGAAGTTCCACCTGGGCGCTAGCCGCAAGTGTACTGAAGCAACCGGCTACAGTGGAAGTACTCTACGATACCGTTCTGACCACTTACATAGATTGGAGAGGGTGAGGCTGGTGAGAGCGGTTGAGGCTGGTAAGAGCGATGGAGGCGGTTAAGAGTCAAGAGACAACTTGTTGATATTGACAGTTTCCTGGTCTTATATACCGTACTACTGTTTGTACCAACCAAACAAGTATGTAATGAAGATATGTAAAGATCACGTGATGTAATCTAATCTAATCTAATCTACGTGATGGGAAAAGTTTCAACAGGACAGCGCGTTATAGTTAAAGTTTACGACCCATGAGACAAAACAGGACAGCAAGCCCGCATTGTCGTCGCACGGAACAGAACACCAAGCCAACTCAACCTTGCATACTTCTGGTCCAATCTCGATCAAACAAACATGTGGCAGTATGATCGATCAATGCCCATAACCGGAAATACCAACTCCGATTTACTCCCGCTGGCACATTCTTCTCTTGGCAAGTTCTTACTTGCATCATCATTTCGATATGATCCCGTCCGATGTGTATTGGCTTACAAAACCGTTGCGCAGAAGATATGACCCATTCCAACTACCATGCCTGAAAACTCCAAATTGCACCGAAAATTCTCAGAAGATCCCTTGGTAATGTTACCCCCTGTTGCCCTCAGCCCACCCCCCTTCATTCCTGGCCATCAATTGACTACAGAACGTGTCAGTGCATTAGATATATTAAATAACGACTTTTTATGGCCTGAAGAACGCACGATCGTGCTATCAGTCCTGAAGAACAACAAAGACGCGCTTGCATGGAACGAAACAGAAAAAGGATGATTCCGCGATGACTATTTTTCACCTGTTGTCATACCCATCGTCAAACATGTTCCGTGGGCGTGCAAGAATCTCCCCATTCCACCAGGTATTCGCAACAAAGTAATCAGCCTCGTCAAACAGAAGATTGTGAATGGCATCTACGAACCTTCCAACAGTTCATACAGACACTCATGGTTTTGTGGGAAAACCCGATGGTAACATTTGGATAATTCACAACATGGGACCCTTAAACGCTGTGACAATTAGGGACGCAGCGCAACCTCCCCTCATCAAATTATATGCCACGCAATGCGCTGGGCGCGGAATTTACACTGGACTGGACCTTTTTGTTGGCTACAATCACAGAAGCCTCACCCCAGAATCCCGTGACTACACCACATTCGACATGCCGCTCGGGACACATCGGCTTATGGTTCTCCCCATGGGATGACACGGATCGATGCAGGTTTTCCAAACTGACGTCGCATTTATCTTACAGGACGAAACGGACATCGCACCCAACTTCGTTGACGACGTCAACATACTAGGAAAAACTATGCGCTATGAGACAGACAACGGAGGATACGAGACGATACCAGGACACCCAGGGGTCCGCCGCTTCATGTGGGAACACCTACTTGATGTAAACCGTGTTTTACACCATCTCAAGCACGCAGGCGCCACGGTTTCTGCCTTGAAGCTTACTCTCGTGCGTCCAGAAGTCGTCGCAGTTGGACAGCTTGTCACCTATGAGGGACAGAGGCCAGATGTGAAGAGGGTGGCGAAAGTCAAAAGCTGGCTGGCGTGCAAAACACTAACCAACGTAAAGGGATTCTTGGGGCTCACAGGAACGATGCGAACATGGATTAAGGATTTCGCACGCATCGCTTACCCGTTGAATGAACTCACCAGGAAGTCTGTACCTTTTACCTGGAGTGAAGAACAACAGAACACAATGCAGAACCTCAAAGACACTGTCTTATCATGCCCCGTTATCCGCTCGATCAACTACAACACAGAATGTGAGGTCTACTTGTCAGTCGACTCTTCACAAAACGGATGTGGATATATCCTCAGTCAGTTCGACGATAAAGGACGGCGACGTCCTACATGCTTCGGATCCATCACCTGGCTGGTTCATTTCACGTGTTACTCTCAAGCGCAGCTCGAACTACACGGCGTCATGGAAGCACTCATCAACAACAAACTTTATATCGTCGGCGTAACGAAACTACGATTAGAAGTCGACACAAAGTATATAAAAGATATGCTAAACAACCCAGATATCCATCCAAATGCAACTGTCAACCGGTGGATCATGGTAATCCTACTCTTCAATTTCAAACTTGTCCACGTACCTGCAACCAACTTCAAAGGACCGGATGCCCTGTCTCGACACGAGAAAATGATTGATAACGGAGATCCAGCTGAGAATGCTGCCGAGGAATGGATGGAGGATATATTAAGCTGCAGAATTTGAGTGGCAGACATGATCTTCCATGATCTCAGCAACAACATCAAAAGTGCGTTGGTCTTAGCGTCAACAATGGTTCGTAACCTGACAATTCCATCAACTGACGTTATGCAACGTAGGGACAAGGACCTCGAGGACATACAAAGATTCCTGGAAGACGGGACATGACCGGAACATGGCACCAATGACGACATACTACAATTCATTAAGAGGGCGAACCGATTTTTTGTATGTGGAAAATGACTTTGGCAACGTGATGCCCAGGGCAAACACCAGTTGTACATACATGAACACGACCGATATCAACTACTACGTGACGCCCACAACAAACTTGGACACCGAGGGCTATACGCAACACGCAAAAACGTCGCAACACGATTCTGGTGGCCTGCTCTTGACGACGACGTTAAATAGTATCTAAAGACATGTCACCAATATCAGACACGCTCCGTGCAACATACCATAATCCCGCCTACCATTTCTTATCCAGGCGGCCTCTTCAGCAAATTATATGCCGACACCATGGTACTTCCCAAATCCAAAAACGGCTTTCAATTCGTCGCGCAAGGTCGCTGTAGCTTGACAACTTGGCCAGAGTACATCACACTGGAAAGGGAGAACGGTAAGGCAATTTCTGGGTGGCTAATGGTGGATATCATGTGTCAATGGGGACCAATCACGGAGATCATCACCAACAATGGGACACTGTGGATCGCAGCCATCGACTGGCTTGCAAAGTGATACAACATACATCATATCCGAATCAGCGGTTACAATTCCCAAGCCAATGGCATCGTTGAGAATGCACACAGGCACATACACGATGCCCTTGTGAAGATTTGCAACGGTAATCTTCGTGAATGGGATAAGCATCTTCCCTTCGTCTTCTGGGCCAAACGTATCACCATACGACGACGACTCGGCATGTCTCCTTACAAAGCTGTCACCGGAACCGAGCCTCTCCTCCCCTTCAACATCACAGAAGCGACATTCTTATTTCCCAACTTCGACAGGTGCTTATCCAAATCTGAACTCCTCGCCAACTGTGCTGCGCAGCTACAATGATGTGACGACGACCTCAAAACAATCTGTTCATGTGTTATCACTGCACGATTCAAATCTATTGCAGACTTCGAAAAGAAAAACAAAAAAAATATTGCCGACTATGATTTTAAACCTGGCGTGTTCATCCTCGTATTGAATAAGAAGATTGAGAAAGGAAGAAATAGGAAATGCCGGCCAAGATATTTCAGACCAATGCTCGTCATCAAACAACACACAGGCGGATCATACACTCTTGCGGATGTCAATGGCGCGCTCCACAAATGAAGCTTCGGCACCTTCTGCCTTGTTCCATACCACACGCGGTTGAGAAAGGAAGTACAGGTCATGGAATATGTCGACAAGGAGGATCTGGAAGGAGTAAGGGAATAAATGACAAGGGAGTGGTAGGATCGACTGTGGAAGGTCGATATTCGTCTGTTGGGAGGAGATGTGGGGGACCGACTCTGGCTGACCTCGGATCTTGTCACACAGTCCGAGCATGCCCCTCTCGATGGCACCCCGGCTCTGGGTTACAGTGCCTCACAAAACTGATTCAATGTTTGCTACTTTGTGAATACCTTCAAAATAACTTTGCAAATAATGCCAATCAAAAGAAGGTATTGGTACCTGGTTAAAAGCCCTGCTTCAGGACTCTCGGAATCTGCAATAATTATGTAATTCCCATAAAAAATGATCAATATATGATCAAATTACTCCAGGGACTCATTGAATCAGTTTTGTGAGTATGTACAATAAATACAGTATTTTATACTTTAGTACTTGGTATTACCCCCCTTAGCTTTGATTACTGCCTCTACCCTTCTTGGCATACTTTCTATCAGGTTTTGACACACTTCTGGCTCTATATTATTCCACACCTCTGCTGCTCTGTCCCAAATCTCCCAGACTCCCTTGGGTGGTGTTGGATATTCATTCAACTTCCTTTTAATATGAACCCAGAGGCATTCAATAGGATTGAGGTCTGGGGACTGTGCAGGCCAATCCAGCAGAGCAATATTCTTGCTGTCCATCCATTTTTTGGCCTTCTTGGAGGTGTGCTTGAGGTCATTGTCCTGCTGAAAAATGATCTCCTCTTCAGAGATTCCACTCTCCTCCATGCTGGGCAGCAAATTGTCCTCCAAAATGGACACATACTGATCAGCATCCATCCTCCCCTCAACCTCTGCAAGTCTCCCCACACCTTCCCAACCCATACAACTCCAAACCATAATATTTCCTCCCCCAAACTTGACTGTGCCCTGAACCTCTCTTTCAATAAGCCCCTCACCCTTCTTTTTCCAGACCCATTCCTTGCCATCTGTTACGGACTAACGACTACGGATGTATACGCTTACTTTTTCACTTTTACTCATCGGCCCCCGCTTACACATATCGTATTATACTTTATTTCCTTTAGTATACTTCGCTCCCGCGCTGACTCGCTTTCCGCAGCTGTCTGACTCATTCCGCAGTCAGCTTACTCATTAGTGCATAGCCTTCCACAGTCGCCTTACTCATGCGCACTGCCTTCCGCAGTTACTGACTCATTCGCTACCGCTCATAGTCAGTACTATATAAACCTCATGTACCATAGCTACATTCCTTAGATTTAGCAATCACATTGCTCTTCGCCTTTCCATCTTCCTGCATACTCTGCCCGAACCTTGGAACGGTTTGTTACGCATAACAAGTTGCTAAATCTCGTTAGGTTCGCCCAGAGCGAAGAGAGCAACTACCAGACGAGTCAAAACGTCGCGCTTCTTTGAAGACTTCACCAGTAACCCATTCAGCACGCCAGAAGCCCGACAGGAGGAGCTAAGTCCTCGAGACAGTATCGATTTTACGCTTATCCAGCAGTACATCGAATCGGAGATCCGTCGCATCCTACAGCAAGTGCTTGACGAAGAACTAGACAACGACGAGCATCGCCCCCACGGCGAGATAGCAGAGAGCATCCATCTTGCTCGGCAACACCAGATCGCGCGTTACAACGCCTGACAGAACGAACTCGAAAGCTTTCGCGTTCAAGAAGGACCTCAGACAGGTCGGATCACAGAGATCAGAGAGTTTATCGGTGTCCAGACAACCGTTATCAGAAGATTGATTAGGACGCTCACATTGAGACGTCCCAGAGCCGCATCACCATGTCTTACTCGAAGCAGCAGATCTACGCCCACTTCACCACCGACGAGCAACAGACCGAGTACAACCGTTGGGCACGAAACGAGAGACTTGACCCCTTCTCGCGACCAGCAGACACGCAGGAACAGAGATTCCTTAGAGATCTACAGAGGAAATACCCCGAACGTTTTGCCACTGATTCCGCCGACGAGTCCCCTGACGAATTTACTTTTGACTCCGCGCAGTCAGATACCGAACAGACGCCTAGAACAGGGACTGATTTTCAACCCCTACCTATATCCCGAACCCCATCTTCATCCCAACAATCCGACACCTCTCCTACTCCGCAAGTTCTAGACATGGCAGAAGCACCGACAGTACAAACAATGGATACATCCAAAATCATCAAAGATCCTGGGATGTTCAAAGACAGACACACCTTCAACGAGTGGTGGAAAGCCACCAAATTATACATCAGGTTCCAGAAGGGCCTGTCCGATGATCAGAAAATTCTTGCGGTGTTATCCCGCATGATGGAAGGGTCCGGTAAACACTGGGCCAGCAACAAGTTAGACGACCTTGCCACCGATGGCGAGAACATCACCTGGTTAGGGTTCTCAGACGACATCGCTACGCGATTCTCTATTGCCAACAAGTCGGCAGCGGCCAAAGCGAGACTCGAAGTCCTGAAACAGGAGAAATGCACCATCGACGAATTCTTGGACAAATTCGAAGAGCTCTTGAAGCTGTCAAACCTTGGCGAAGAAACTGGGAAATATATCCTGGAAAAGAACGTCAACCGCAGAATTTCTGAACAAGTGGCTAGCGATGGCAAGACGTACACTGATTACGCAAAGGAGATCCGAAACAAGGGACGACAGATGGAGGGACATGCATTAGTCATCCGAGGGGGTGGCGACACACGCACCGGATTGGGCACCACTTATGGTGGTCAAGGCAAAGCCATGGAGATCGACAAAGCAGGAGTAGCCCGTTGCTACAACTGTCAGCGCTTTGGTCACCTTGCCAAAGACTGCAAAGCCCCAAAGAAGAAAGATGGTCGTAAGTGTTTCAACTGCGACCAAGAAGGACATATCGCGCGCAACTGCCGCAAGCCGAAGAAGAACTCTGGAAAGATTAGGAAGGTGTCTGATGGAGATACTGATGATGATGAAACCATCACCATAGAGACCGATGAGAAGGATTTTCCCGAAGGGTCCGATTAAACGATGCTAAGTCGCGACCCTTATCCATTAAACGAACTCGCTTGCCTGGTGCAGCTACAGACAATATAACTTATGTTATCCCTGCAAAGCGAGCCGTTGCGTCAACTAAGATTGTCAAGGGAGATAAACCTCCGAAACGACGAGAGATCAAGCTGCAAGCCCAGATCAAAACACGACGAGGACCAAAGGCCATTCGACCCGAGGTTGATAGCGGATGTGAACGCACATGTATCCATCCCAGAATAGTACGCGAACAGAACCTTCCCACACGTGGAATAAAGCCCATATCAATCCTAAATGCGGATGGATCGCCGAACTGACAACAGAAAGCAGAAAAACTTGCCGAAGTCAAGCTAGACTTAGGAACACACCAGGAAACCATGGAAGCAATGGTATTGGACATTGGGAGAACGGACATGCTTTTGGGACATGACTGGTTGGTGCACCACAACCCCACAATCAATTGGACGACCAGTGCTGTAACATTCAACCGGTGCCCATCAACATGTCAAACAAAACACTCAGATTTCAGGGTTAACCTTAATGGTCGCAAACATCGGGTTCGCATGGTGGAAGTATGAGACAAGGACGCGCCCAAGAAATCGGATCAGAAATGGAAGCCCGGAGACCCCATATTGGAAGCAGTTACTCCCACACCACCTCCCACAACCAAACGACCCTCATACGTTGAACGTTTTGCCCATCTCTTTGAAAAAGAAAACTTTGACAAAATCCCAAAGGAAAGAGAATGGGACCACGGCATCGAACTTACACCGGACGCACCAAAGGAGCTAGGAGGAAACATGTACCCTATGACCCAAAAGGAGCAAGAAGAACTGGACGAATTCATCGATGAAGGCCTGGCAACCAGAAAGATCCGACCATCCAAATCCCCTTATGCATCACCCTGCTTCTTCATTAACAAGAAGGATGGTTCCAAACGATTGGTACAGGATTATCGCACGGTCAATAAATTCACGGTTAAGGACAAATTCCCACTCCCACGCATCAACGACCTCTTGGATGTATTGAAGGACGCAGTCTACTTCAACAAAATGGACATCATGTGGGGATACAATAACGTGCGGATCAAGAAGGGTGACAAATGGAAAGCCGCCTTCCTGACCAGCCGAGGATTGTTTGAACCATTGGTCATGTTTTTCGGTCTCTGCAACTCCCCGGGAACGTTCTCTCGGATGATGGCCAGCCTATTCAGGGATCAGATCCGTCGGCGCATCTGTGTGATTTACATGGATGACATAGTGGTTATTGGTAAAACCAAGGAAGAACTCGCCCGGAACACCGAAGAGATCTTGCAGATTCTGTCAGACAATGACCTGTTCCTAAAGGAGAAGAAGTGTCTTTGGGAAGTAACGAAATGCCCCATATTGGGATATGTCGTTGGAGAAGGACGTGTTGAGATGGAAACTGAAAAGGTGGACACAATCCGGAACTGGCGAGTACTCACATCAAAAAAGGAAGTCCAGAGGTTCCTGGGATTTGCCAATTTTTATCGACGCTTCATTGAAGGATACTCAAACATCGCAAAGCCACTCACAACACTTACGGGAAGTGCAGCATTCACGTGGGGACCAGCAGCGCAAGAAGCATTCGAAGGTCTCATACAGGCAATCACGACGGCACCAGTCTTGGCATTGCCCAAACCGGACGGACAGTTCAGGGTCAAAACCGATGCATCGGGTTATGCGATTGGAGCGGTACTTTCACAGAAACAAGACGACAAGTGGCATCCTATCACGTTCTTGTCGCGGACCATGTCCGCGGCCGAACAGAATTACGAGATATATGACAAGGAACTCTTGGCAGTCATGGAAGCACTGAAGGACTGGCGACATTATCTACTTGAAGCCAAGGAACGTTTCGAGATCTTAACCGATCACAAAAACCTGGAGTATTTCCGGCGTCCTCAGGACCTAAACCAACGACAGAGGCGCTGGAAGATGAAGTTACAAGACTATGACTTCGAATTGCGACATGTACCTGGGAAGACAAATGCAAAAGCAGACATCCTGTCACGTTTACCCTGGTATGAGACGGAACTCGAGCCGCAGGACAGCGACCAAATGCTCAAGGAGGGGCTATTTTTGAAACGATTGGAATCAGAAGATGTGATACAAATGGAGATGTTCACGGAGGAACAATTCTTTGAAGGGGGTGAAACATCTGATTCCATCAAAATCGGAAACATCACAACCATCGAAAACCCATGGATCGCACGCATCAAGGCCTCGAATCGCATGGAGACAGAAGTAGCCCAGGGTCTGAAGAAGAATCCTCACTGGTACCAGCAGGAAAATGGCATCACCTACACAGGAGAACGAGTCTATGTTCCACCAGACCCACAATTGCGCCAAGAACTGATGTTTGAAGCGCACGACGCACCAGTGGCAGGACATCCAGGACAATATCAAACACATGAACTCCTCACTCGCACCTACTGGTGGCCCACCATCCTACATGACGTAAAGAAGTATGTGAAAGGTTGTGACACCTGTCAACGTAACAAGATCAGCCGCCAAAAGAGACACGCCCCTCTACACCCTAACGCCGCGCCAAGTCAACCATGGGAAGACATAGGGATTGACGTCGTGGGACCGATACCAGAATCTGATGGGAAGAGCGCAATTCTGGTCATCACGGACAGACATTCAAAGATGCTTCATCTCATCCCGACAACCGTGGAACTATCGGCTGAAGGATTAGCCAAGATCTATCGGGACCAGATATGGAAGCTTCATGGGATCCCTAAGAAGATCATTAGCGACAGAGGGCCACAGTTCGCCGCAAAGTTCATGGAGATACTTTGCCGCATGTTGGGAATCAAGAGAAACCTGTCCACTGTGTACCATCCACAAACTGATGGACAAGCCGAACGACTGCATCAGGAAACCGAGGTGTTCTTACGAAACTTTGTCAACCATCTACAAGATGATTGGGCGGAATGGATCGCAATCGCAGAATTCCAGTACAATGACAAAGAACATCAAGCGACAAAGTACACACCATTCTATCTCAACTACGGTCTGCATCCTTGGAAGGGAGAACTTGTGTTGGAAGACACCAATCCAGCAGCAAACGACTTCTTGAAAAAACTCAAACAGGCATGAGAAGAAGCCAACGCAGCACTGAAACAGGCCCAGGATCAGATGAAGAAGACAGTTGACACACGACGAAGCCCGTCTCGGAATTACCGCATCGGAGACAAGGTGTGGCTGGAAGGGACTAACATCAGGACTGATCGTCCCTCAAAGAAACTTGACGCCCTCCGACACGGACCGTTCAAAGTCCTAGAGAAGAAAGGAGCTAGTGCATACCGTCTTGATCTTCCCAAAACCTGGAAGATGATCCACCCTGTGTTCAACGAGACCCTGTTATCGCCATACGAAACCCCGAAGTATGCCATTCAGAAAAAGAAGCCAGCCCCTGATCCGATCATCGTTGAAGGACGAGAAGAATACCATGTCTCCACGATCCTGGACTCTCGGAAATTCCGTGGAAAGATCCAGTACCTTGTCCAATGGGAAGGGTATGGCCCAGAAGAGAACATGTGGGAACCTCGGACTAATGTTCAGAACGCTCAAGACTTGATCCGAGATTTTCATCAGCAAAATCCATCGCGTCCACGATAAAAGAACAAACTTTGAGAGCCATTTTTCACATCGACTTCTGTCACATCGAGTTCCCCGCTCCAACTCTTCTCGCCCAACATGCCGTTCTTCTTATACCTTTCAAACATCATTTCTGCCATGTCCAACATCACCGCCGCCTCCACCGATGCTTCCGATATCAACCCCACCATCACCACCCTCATCGGCGAAGCGCTCTCCATGCGCGACCAGATCCATGTGCTCGAAACCTCCGTCGCTGACATCCTCCACCGGCAGATGCATATCCGCCTTCATACCCTCTCCGATTTACCAACCGCCCCCACCGCTGAGGAGAAGCTCATCCTCAAAAACTATACCAACACCCTTGCTGTCGAGAATCGACGCCTTCGCCTCGCCGTTCGAGGTTTAGAGTTTGCCACGGCGGTAAACGATGAACTGATAAAGGATTGGGGTAACCGAGTTGACCCTGCCTGGGCCGATCCAAATGGCAATGATGGATGGGAGTAGGTAGTCTGTGAGGACACAGACCTTGAGGAGGGGAACATGTTACGGACTAACGACTACGGACGTATACGCTTACTTTTTCACTTTTACTCATCGGCCCCCGCTTACACATATCGTATTATACTTTATTTCCTTTAGTATACTTCGCTCCCGTGCTGACTCGCTTTCCGCAGCTGTCTGACTCATTCCGCAGTCAGCTTACTCATTAGTGCATAGCCTTCCGCAGTCGCCTTACTCATGCGCACTGCCTTCCGCAGTTACTGACTCATTCGCTACCGCTCATAGTCAGTACTATATAAACCTCATGTACCATAGCTACATTCCTTAGATTTAGCAATCACATTTCTCTTCGCCTTTCCATCTTCCTGCATACTCTGCCCGAACCTTGGAACGGTTTGTTACGCATAACACCATCTGACCCAAACCTGTTGATTTTGGTCTCATCTGACCAAATGACCCTCTTGCAGTCCTCCACTGTCCATTCCCTGTGCTTCATAGCAAATGCCAACTGCCTCTTCCGATGTATGGCCTTTAAGAAAGGTCTTTTCTTCTTTGTTACAGCCTTGAATTCATGTTTTCTGAGAACCCTTCTCACAGTTTCTGGGGAGACAGGATTGGAGATGACAGTGTTGATGTGTTTGGTAGCCTGCACAGCATTGGAGGCTCTCCCTGAGGTGATTTGTGAAAGTATGTTTCGTGTGTTGGTGGGAGAAAGCTTGGATGGACGACCACCAGAAGAGAGATTGTGATGAGGAAGAAGATTCTGAAGCACTCTGGAGACAGTTGGTTGGCTGACACCCAGATTAGAGGCAATATGACGAGTGGAGTGACCATTGGAGGCCAGAGAAAGAATGTTTTCCTTGTGGGAAGAGAAGATAGGGCGCATGATTAATTATGGAGGCTGTTGAGGTTGGATTCTTCTTATACAACTTTCCTTGACAACCCATCAGGGTTCTATTCAAGTTCCATCAGTAAGTCATGACAACTGGTTACCATACAACCAGTGAAGCATTTGATTCTGATAATTGCCATAGGTACTCACAAAACTGATTCAATGAGTTGCTGATTTAATTTAATCATATCTCCATGGATTCTGATCTAAATCATATGATTCCTTTATATTCTGAAAGCCCTGAAGTAGGGCTTTCAATTATATACCAAAGGTTTAATTCAATTGGTATTCTTTGCAGAGTTATCTTGAAGGTATTCAAAAAGCAACAAATATTGAATCAGTTTTGTGAGGCACTGTATATATAGTTTCTTGGGATTCTTTTCTTAGCAGGTTTCGGTTATATTGGGTCTATGGTCAGCCACGACGGAGTAGTATAAAAAGAATGTGGTATGTAGTGTGGAATCATCATTCTGGTCTCTCTCGTTTTTCTCATGCTTGCGCTCTCTCACTTCTCTCGACACGCACTCGCTGCCTGTGGTCTGGACGCCACACTTGTTTGCCAAACTGATTTTTAATGAGCACAGTGAATTGATGAAAGGCGGTGATAGCCTCAGACTTCTTGTGTAGCTTAATAAGCCATGCATGTGATGAATAGTCATTGAGAAAGGAAATGTACCACTTGAATTTGTGATATGAGAGATAGGCTCACATAAGCCCCTCACACGTAGAAATGTGTGAGGTAGGGTTTTCATCAGGGCAATGTAAAAGCTTTCCAGTAGCCTCAGGTTTTCCTCAAAACCATGTACTTATGAGACAAAGTATGATCCTTTGTATGAGATCTATTGTCAGCTGCCTCACAACGACCCAAATCTTGCGGGTGGCCACATAGCGAGAGGTTTTGGCACAAGAGGTATAATGACCGTATCATGCCGGCATCATCTGAAGTGTCACCAATCATCACGGTCGCGGTGACAGGTGAATGGGTCTGGGATTGTAGATAATGCGGGTCGGGTGGTGTTGTAGTAGGAGCATCATGGATGACATGGGTTTCTTCTGGGCTATTGGGCGCATTTTTTGTCAAAAATATGTCAAGCTAGTCGGGCGCGCGTCCTTTGTCACACCACACAATGTCTAAGGCTTATGGTATGTCACGCTGGCAACCTGGCTGACTATCAAAATGATTGTTGCATTGCCCTGTCAACTGTCCTACTTTTACACAAGACCCTCACGTGTGAGGGTTCTTGGTATGAGACTAATATGAGAGAGTCGGAAATTCAGATCCGAGTGAATTAGTAACTCAAATGGCTCTCGTGCGCGTGACGCGGAGGATGGAAATGCTTTTGATGGCATCTTCCCTTGAGCACAACCATTGCATGGTGGCATGAGTGTAGGTCGTGTGAAGCCTTTGACGTGTTTCGGTGCATCAGCCTGTGGGCTGTGTCCAAACATCACATGTACACAGACGCGTCGGTCACGCGCCTCATGTCTTATACATACAAGCATAAAATTCAAACCACAAACTGTCCAAAACATATCGTCCATAAATCACTTCCTATCCACAACGTCGTCCTCCGCATCACTCGCCATCGTCCTCCTCGAAAACGCGCCAGTTCTCCCAAGCACGCTCGATGGCCGCCCTGCAGGACCCCCAGACAACCTATGCGTAGCCCGACTCAACGGCGAGCTCGGCGGTGGCGGGGACCCAGCTACGCTGTTCCTATTGTTCAAATTGTTCACCATATTTGACACATTCCCCGCGCCAGGTGCCCTTGGACCCCGCGCAATCCGGTTTGTGCTCCGCAATCCAGCCGACCCTGCTCGACTGATACTCGCGCGACCGGTACCCAGCACCTGGTCTTCCGTAGCAGGAGAAGGGCTGCGTGACGTCACCTTGGCAGCCTGCGCGCCACCAGTCCTCCCGCTGGCGCTCATGCGCTTCTGGGGAGTCGGAGGGATGACGCTCGTAACAGGAGAGGGTACGGGAGCCGACGCTGTTGCAGGCGGACTCGAGGTAGCTGACTCTTCCGGAGGTGGCTCCACAAAACTCGGCCTTGTGGGAGGGGGCGAATACAGCTCAGGCGGAGGTTCCTTGAACGCTGGACGAGGGGAATAATCCTCATCTTCTGGCGGGGGCTCTTTGAACGAGGGCATAGATGGTGAGGGGATTGCAGGCGGAGGCGGAGGTGGTACAATCGGCGTCGCTGATGCGGCAAGAGGCGGTGGCGGCGGTGGCGGGGTCAGAGGCGCGGGTTCAGAGACGAGCGGAGCAGGTGGAGGAGGAGGTGCCACCAGGGCCGATGCTGCAAGAGCGGAAGGAAGGGGCAGGGCAGGAAGTTCAGGAGACCTCATCGATTTTCCAAGGGACGGGTTCTGAGCGACCTGTTGAGCAGCCAAGAGTTGTTGAGCGTCAGCACCTACAGAGATGCGACTGCGGCTCAGCCGCATGTCGACGGGTGCCGTGCGCTTGCGGATAGGAACCTTGCGTTCCGATTCACGTTTCTTGCGAGCAATGGTCGGCGGTAGGATTTCATCGTAACTTGTCACTAAGTCAATGAAGAGGACTATAAGAACAAAGTCAGGTTGGTAAAAATCATTGAGAATACTTGGAGTCTGCGTACGGGCGGGGTGACGGTCTTGGATAGAGAGCTCTGATTCAACCTTGGGTCGAACGACAGCACGACCTACAGAAAGCGCAAGTTTCGTTACATAGACCTCATCTGATTCTTCCACAGTGGTTGTATCGATAAGACTTAAACGAAAAATCACAATCAATCTTAGGCCAGATGAATTGGAGTGGTGACTCACGTCTTAAGATGCTTGACTATCGCATCAAGTACATATAAATGCACTCTTGGGAGCCTCTGCAGAGCAGCTCCCACACCCTGACAATGTTCTTGCGACGTCTTCTCTCCTTCAGCCTTGGGAGCAGACGACCCAACAGTAGGATATAGTTTCCTCAAATCGTCCCAGCCTTCGTAGAGCGCCAGTGGAGGGTCCAGCTCCAAGAGCCACAGTTTAATGGCGCTTGCAATAACGGGTGCATTGTATTTGGCCACCAGCTCGGCGGGGATTTGCTGATCAGCCGGAATGGCATTGAGGGCTTCTCGCAAATGGTGAACTGCAGGGAGAGGGACTTCGTAGATCCATGATTTGCGCTTTTCTGAGTGACGAGTTTTAGCCATGTATAACAGGGAAGCTGGACAACAGACCTGAATCATCGAGATGTTTTGCATACGCCTCATTTATCCCATTAAGCAGTGCGGTGAGGACAGGCGGCACCAGTTCCTTCTTCTCTTCACCAGTTGACAAGGCATGCCAACCCCCCTCTGCCCATTTCCGCAAATCAATGCCAAACACAACATCAGATTCATCATGAGCGGCACTCTCGTAAACTTGTGGATCGGGCCTGAACGGCCCAGTGCGGTACCTCTCGATCAAAGCGGTCAGGTCAGATTCCGGCTGGAAGGACGCGACGAGAGTGGAAGAACGCTCAATTGATGACTCGAGCGATTTTGGGAGGTTTGCTAATGTGCCCTGATACTGCAGGAGGACTGAAAAAAAAAGTCTGTAGGAGTGGTACGGGGAAGGGTGAGATAAACTTACCCGTTTTCACGGCCCTCAGCCTTTCAAGTTCCCATCTCTGTAAAATCTTGAGGGTCTCCTCAATTCTCTCTTCAAGACCTAATCTCCTGCGGTCAAGTGCCCGGACGGCGACGCGATATGCTTTATCAGCCTCCTCCGCTTCCCGTCTTGCCCTGACGTGTGTCGGTTCATTGTTATTGGCATTGAAGGCCTTGCTGACAAGGCTGACGAGATTGCCAGTGCGTTTCATGAGCTTGTCTGGCTGTAGATTCTTGATTGAAGCCGATGGCGCGACCACTTGTTCGGTATTTCCTCCTTCAAGATTGAACGCCTGCAGGGTGGTACTATGAAAAGAGAGTCCCACTATTCATTGTCCAAAGACCAACCTTGGGTCTGAATTGATAAAAAGCATCATCAGTGGGTTCAAACTGATTTCCAAACTCTCCAATACGACGGAGTAACCCCTCCCGTTCCGTCAAGTCCCTCGCAGCATCTTCAGCATGGTCAAGGTTCCCATCGAGGTCAGGTATATTGTGGCACAACCAGGCAACAAACTCGTCGCCGGTGAAGCAATCCTGGTATTCCCCCAGAAGAGGGAACCTGACAGGTCTCAGAGGCAACTCGGCGGCCGCGCGAGTAAGCAGTTGAGAGATGGCGACTGAGGAAAAAGGAATACCTGCTACCGACACAGGCGCAGGTGGAATTGGAACCGACTCGGCTGGCTCAGAGGGGAGCTCATTTCGAGGCAAAGCTAGTGGAGACATAGCACGCGGAGACGCCACGACAGGTGCGGGTGCTTCCTGGTCGTCCATTGCCCTGCCCTTGCCCTTGTCGACCTTGGGCGATGGCTTCTCTTCGTCCTCTTTTTTTTCTTCCTCAGGCACCGCTCCACCCCGAACGCCAGCCTTGTTTTGAATTTCTTTCAGACGTTGTGCGATGCGTTCCGAAACGCTCGCGGTCCTCTGTGGTGGTGTGCGCCCGTCAACGGGACGCATTCTAGGGGAACTGGTATACGTGTCGGTGATACCACTAGTGGGGGGAGATCCGGGGGCAAACTTAGCACTGGGGTTGCGACATCAAGTTAACGGTGCAATGCTCGGGCATAAGTAGAAACCTACTCGTCTTCGGCGTCATCAGCGCGGCGGGTTTTTGCCTGGTATTGTTGTTTGAGTTTGACGACGTCTGTATGGGCTTGTTCATACGATCTGAGCCAGTTGTCAAGGACAGTGGTTTTGTTGGTCCTGATACGTTCCTGGCAAGAGAGAAGATGAGACGGGGGATGTTTTGAAACAGGAAAGCTGGTGTACGCTGTAGCCTCGGGCCCATTGCTCGAATGGATCTGTTACCAAGGTGTCCAACTCCTTGGATATTGACATGTGGGCTTGTCCTTGAGAAGCAGACTCTGCCTGGAGTCCGCGAAAGGCCATCAGGAGAGAGGCGCCATCGTCTGCGCTAAACCCGGAGTCTGCGAGGATAGGTATGAGTGAAGAGAGAGCAGGGGGGGGGGGGGGGGGGGGGGGGTTTCACAGACTGACCAGTTGCGCCTATCGAAGCGGTATTTGTGAGGGTGATGGCGAGATGAGCTTCAGCTGCTGCACGGGCCTAGACAGGGGAGGTTGTTGGCATTTGGGATGATAGCTGAAGGAAATGTGCATACCCTTATGAGCGCAATGATTTCTGTATTCTCGTTTACGCCCTGATGCGCGGTGTTGTGAGTGAAATGAAGGGTGGTCTTTCTGGGAGCGTACCTGTTCGAGCTTTTTGAACAAAACCTCGAGGCCGCGACGGTAGTCCTGCGACCAGAACGAGTTTGTAAAGGTCAACGGCAGGGATAAGACCGCCATTGTTGAGGAACAGCAGAAGGAGGCGTGTCAAGACACGTGATGATAAAAGTTATTTTACAATGGAAAAAACGGTGACTTGTGCCCACCGCGAACGACGACGACGACGACGACGACGACGACGGCGACGATGAGACATGTTCAGAAACGGCTAGTGACCACCGCGGCCAAGCTAGCCTCTGTGTCCACCGCCCACCTCACCAAGTTTCCCCCAAAAGAATCCCTCTTCGTTCACCGCGACATCCCCAAGCCCTTCTCCCCAGAAACATGGGCCTCCCTCCAGCCGCCCCCGCCCTCCGCCCTCTCCGCCTTCGCCCATAGGATTGGCCTCGCCTCCGTCCTCTCCTCTCCTGAACACGTCCTCCACGCGTGCACCCACCCGTCCTTCCTCACTCTCCACCGCCAACACTCCCCTCACTCCCCCTACCCCTCCACCAACGCACACCTTACCCCTGTCGGCAACGCCCTCATGGGTCTCTTCGCCACCGAGTACGTCCACGCGGCGTATCCGTACCTCCCCACCCGCGTATTCAAGGCCGCCGTCACCGCACACGTCGGCTCCCTCACGTGCGCCAGCGTCGCCCAGGAACTGGGTGCAACGCCCCTCCTCAGGTGGCATCGTTCCGTGCGTCTCCTCTATCCTCTCACCTCAAATTCTCTTACTAGTTTTCACAGAACGAAACCATTCACTCTGACGCCCTCGCATCCATCCCTCGAGCCATCACCGCCCTCATATACAAAAAACGCTCTCTCCCATCCGCGCGCCAATTCGTGCATTCCTACTTCCTCAGCCGTCAGATCGACATCCGCGGTATGATCAAGTTCCGAGACCCCAAGAAAGCCCTGCTGGAAATGGTCACAAAACTAGACCGTGAACGACCAGTATCCAGGTCAACACCTTCTCCCCCAAACAAACTCTTGTTTTTCGCTCACACTCGTTTCTCAGATTGTTGAAGGAAACAGGTCGATTCACCAATTCGCCTGTTTTCGTCGTGGGCATCTACTCTGGCTCAGATGAGATAGGTCAAGGGTTTGGCAGTTCCCTCAAGATGGCCGAATTCCGTGCAGCAGAGGACGCATTGCATCGCGTATACCTCACACGGACACCGAACCATCTACTGGCCCTGCCAACCTCCACTTTTCCTTTAGGTCTAGGAGACGTATACAGGGAGGGAGAGGAGAATTCATATACACCACCCGAGTTGGTTATGCCAGAGGTTACATACGCCAGCTCTTCTCAGAGCTCCTCGCGGAAGCCATAATTCTTATATATATACTTTAATGAAAGACTTTACACAAACATTCCAGAAAACGAGGTTCGACGCAAGCGAACATAAGTAGATACATAAGTAAGGTACAAATCCAATACATAAACCCATCCAGATTTACACCCTCAAACTTCCAGGAGTTGACATCTCCAACGGCAACTGGGTATACCCATCTCCCCTCCTCCCGCTCAAAACACCCCTCACACTATCCAATACACTCCCCGCACTATCCATGAACATCCCCGACCAACCAACACCGCTATCAGCCACACCCGTCTCCACCTCACCACTTCCAGGCATCACGCTCTCATTGGGCCGCCTCCACCACTTCAGCGTCAACGAGCTCGTCACGACACTCACGCTCGAAAACGCCATCGCCGCGCCTGCAACCATTGGGTGCAGGTACAGCCCAAACGGTAGAAACAGGCCCATGGCAAGCGGTAGGCCAAGCAGGTTGTACACGCACGCCCAGATCAAATTCCGCTTGATCACATGGAAAATATGCCTCGACAGGTGTAGCGCCGCAACGACGTCCAAGAGGTCCGACCGCATGAGCACAATGTCCGCCGCTTCTATTGCCACTGATGTGCCAGACGACATGGCAATGCCGACTGTCGCCGCTACCAGGGCGGGTGAATCGTTAATCCCATCGCCCACCTATATATGACAAGGCCGTTAGCATCAAGAGAGAGAGAAAATGAGAAAATGACAATAAGCACATACCATCGCAACGCCATCTCCATGTTTCTCTATCAACTCCGCGATCGTCGCGGCCTTCCCAGCGGGGCTCATCCCAGCCCACACACATTCAGGCCAGATCCCAACCTGTGCCGCGATTGCGAGCGCCGTTGCCTTGCTGTCTCCTGTCATCATGTTCACCTCGATGCCCATATCATGCAACGCCTGGATCGCATACCGACTCGACGGTTTCGGCGCGTCCGACAACGACACCGCCAATATCGGCAGCGGCGATGTCGAACCTGTCCGAGGAAGAATGGACACGAATATGATCGTCCTCCCTAATCTGGTCTCTTGCGCTTCGTACTTGGAGAGCGACCCAGGGATGGACCGAGCCACGGATTGCATGACAAAACGGGCATTGCCAACGAGCAGTGTGCATTTGCGGCCCGCGCATGTAACAAGAGCCTTGACACCTTCACCAGTGATGCTTTCAAACGTCTCCACCGTCGCCTTGGGTCCCTCCACGGCCAGGAGATCCTTTCCATACACGGCGATGGCCTTGGCGAGGGGATGTTCCGATCTAGCTTCAACGGCGCTGACCATCGCGATCACATCCCTTCGGTCAGTAATGCCATCGGCGCACCGGCCCTCGAGTCCTACATCGCCAGCGTACAGCTCCTCGTTCGCCACACCAAGATGAGCTTCACCAGCGTTGGGTACCCAATGCACTCCGACGACGGTAAGCTTGCCGACAGTGACAGTCCCAGTCTTGTCCATCACAACTCTCTTGATCCCTTTGCTAGCCTCTAGCGCCCTGCCACCCTTGATGAGGATCCCATTCTTCGCGCCCATACCGGTACCAACCATGATTGCGGTAGGGGTGGCGAGCCCAAGTGCACATGGACACGCAAACACGATGACGCTGATGCAAATCTGCAGACAAACGGCAAACTTGCTTGCTCCGTGCTTGTGGAACATGTTTGGCAGGCTCTCGTCACTCATCAAGCTTGTAACGACGGTCCAGATGACAAGGGTGACCAATGCGAGGGAGACGACGGTGGGGACGAAATACCCTGCGACGCGGTCGACGAACGCCTGGATTGGCGCTTTGGATGTCTGAGCTTCCTCGACAAGTTTTACAATCTGCGCGAGGGCGGTATCTTTCCCTGCGCGAGTGACGATCATGTCAAAGGTGCCAAGACCGTTGACAGTGCCGCCAATGACGGGGTCTCCGACTTGTTTTGAAACGGGCAGGGCCTCGCCGGTCACGGCACTTTCGTCGACGCTCGATGAACCTCTGATGATGGTGCCATCTGCGGGGACCTTGTCACCCGGGACGAGTTTGACGGTATCACCGACCTGAACAAGCTCGGTGGCGATCTTCTTTTCGCGCGTGCAAGCGGGAGCATCGGTGTAGATTGTAGCCATTGAGGGAGCAAGTGACATGAGATCGGTGAGAGCAGCACTGGTGCGACCCTTTGCCTTGTTCTCTAGATAACGACCGAGGGAGACAAACATGATCAACATGGTGCATGTCTCGAAAAAGAGAAAGGGGTGGTATTCTGGGCTGGTGTTGAAAGCGGCAAAGATCATGATGAAGAGGGAATAAAAGTAGGCAGCCGAGGTTCCAAGCATGACGAGGACATCCATTGTAGCGCTATGGTGTCTGAGGGCCTTGTAGGCGCTACGATAGAATTTGGAGCCGACCCAGAATTGGGCAGGAGTCGTGATGATGAGTTGCAAGAAATCACCGAGATAGACGGCATGGAAGAGACGGAATGTGACAAGGGAGTTGGTGAATGGTATTCGGATTGCAATCATGGAGAGGAAGAAAACGGGAAGAGCAAAGGTGATGCTCCAGAGGAAGCGGGAGCGCCATTCGAGGACCTCCTTGGTGCGGGTAAGAGACTGAAGCTGTGTCGCGTCATCGTTGTCGGACAAGATGGCATCAAAGCCGATGTCCTCGATGCGTTCGACCATCTCCCTGGGACCAATGAGGGCGCGGTCAAAGTTGATTGTGCAAGTTTCTGTCGTGAGGGACACAGCAACAGAAGTGATGCCGGGAACATCGGAGAGACCGGACTCGATAGCGGAGGTACAGGAGGAGCAAGTCATGCCATAGATGCGAAGAGTGATGGTGTCGGCACGAACGAGGGGAATCAATGAGGCTTCGAAACCAATGTCGGATATCTCCTGGAAAAGACAGTTGAGTGAGGAGAGAGAGAGAGAGAGAGAGGAGGTATACGTTGATGAGTTTGTCAGGTGACCAGTAGGATGGGTCGTAATCTATTACGCCGCGCTCTGCGAGAAGAGCGACCTTGATGGAGTGGATGCCTTTCTGGTCTCTCAGCATGCCTTCGATGGCCTGGGACATGGTTAGAGGGCAACGGAGCTGAACAAGGGCCAAGGCTTACCTCGACACAAGAGCCGCATGTCATGCCCTGTATACGAAGCTCGCATTTCTCTGCGATGAGTTCCTTGGGCATAAGGGAGGAGGAGTGAGTGCAAGATGTCAAAATGTCAAGGATTAGTAATAGATTAAGGACAGAAACTAAAAGGACAGCGCCTGCGCGGAAGGAAGAAAGGGTAAAAGTGTGACAAAGCAGTGACAAAGTGACCATTCGAACTACTACCATGTCGTCGTCGTCGTCCGAGTCGCTGCCCGTGCCTCTCCTCACTACCATGTCCTTGAGCATGCACAGAGACTCCAATGACTTTCCGGACCACTTTGATGCCCCACTCCTTCGACACCGTCCTCAAATACCCCCTCTCTTGCGTCTTGGTACCTATCGCCGACGCCTTTGTCTGTCTTCTAGCGCTACTATATCCCATCATAGCGCAGACAACGCCCTCCCCCAACTTGCCCCCGGTCGATGTAACACTCCAACTAGTTGATATGCTCCTGCAACGATCGCGGTCTTTCCACTCTTTTCGTGTCAAGAATGCAATTACACCCCTTTGATATTTTATTAGTTTCTCCTACACACAAAGATTGTCGTAATGTCGGACGTTCATAAATAGGTCATGTCATTCATAAGGCATTCCTTCTACACTTTCTCCAAGAGAAATCCAGTTCTTCACAACCCTCTCCCCGAATGCCTGTTCCTCGCGCGCGAAATTCTGTACCACCTGTGTGAGCAGTGCATTCTCCCTATTGTGTAACACGACGCGGAGTTCATGCCATATCCTTGACATTGAGATCATTTAAAGGTCAAAGATGAATCAAGCGATCAAGAAAACGTACGATACTCGAATGAACACCCGCCTGCTAAGCTGAGCAGCGATCGTCGCCTGGTCTTTCTCGATCAGTCCAGTTAGACGCTCCACCTCGTCCGCCCAACCCTCTTTCTGGGCTGCTCGTATCCCATCAAGCTTCATGGACGTTGCGTCCACCCTCTTCTTCAGTCGCTCGACTTGGTCCAGGGATAGGCGATCGCGGCGAATGAACAAGTCGCGCGTGGCGATATACAGATCTCGTTGTGCCTGGAGAACACAGATTCGTACTTCATTCCATAAACTGACACTGGAAGGCGGGACGCTCACCTTGAGTGCTTCAAGAGTCGTATCAAACAACGCTCGCGTCTGTTATCGCATCATTGGGCAGAATTGAGAGAGTCACAGGCATACGTACCCTCGCTTCCGAAATCTCAGAATGTCTCTGCGAATGTTCGGCCACCTGCTCAAGACCCAACCTCACCCCATTCGACAGCTCGCACTCGTCACCCCTCCAGCATCTTTCATTCAGCTCGACCACAGCACGGAGCGTATTTGTCAGTCTAGACAAATCACTCTGTTCCAACAGGGAATCAGCCATCAACGACGATAATGACGAGGATGATGGTTCGACAATTCCCAAAGGGAGAGAAAAGGGAGGCAACGTAAAGTGAGTCGGGAGGTACATCCGACGGAAAGCTGGATGTATCCGTACCGCAGCTGCTTCGCGCCTCCGTACAATCCGCTCTGCGAGGATGCATATCCTCTGCCATAATTCAATGAGCGGGTTCAATTTCGCGCGGATAGTCCTGGTGATTCACATATTCCCCTCAGCATCCTCTTCTGCACAAACGGCACCATGACCCACACAATCTTGTCTTCCAAATCACTAGGTATCGTCATTTCTTCAATGCGGTCTACGCGTTTGGACACAGATTCTTCATCCAGTGAAACCGGTGTTTGTTTCCGCCATGTTTCGAAAGATGGTTCTGTCAGAAAGACCGCAAGCAGACCATCATCTTTGATGATAGGGTGGTTTCTGTCAGATCGATAAAGTAAGTCAAAGGCGAGAAACATATTGGCCGTATTGCTACATCACGAAGTTGAGAGATCGCGCGAGCCCTCTCCTATGAGTGTTGTATGAGGGATGAAATCAAAACAAAAAAAAACGCAGAAAGAACGATTGACAACCTTCTCTGCTCCAAAAACTGTTCATCAGCTGTACCAAAGCCGTCAATATCCCGAGCAGATTCATTGATTGATGAACTCACGTCCCACTCTTTTTGGCGGTAACGCAGGGACCAAACGGAACGGATATCGTCGCGTCAAACAATCCCACAAGAACACAAACTCTGAGTATCTCCGAGGAACCGGAGGTCCTCTCTGCATATCCCCATGTCAGTGTACCGAACACAACAAGAGATCCAACTCACGTCAGTCGCAACCTCGTACACCATATACCGATTTAAGATGAACCCTTGCGGACCAAGAATGTTCACCCTGATTACTTCTTGCTTTTTCCACCAGTCCTTACGTAACCCAGTCCCGGCCAGGCTCGAAGGAACTCCATTGACGGAGCCCTGTGGATTTTCAAAGGGATTACTAGGTGGAACTCCAAACCGGGTATTCGTGTTCCATGGGTCATCGGGGGAGTACGCCGGCGCAGAGGCGCGAATGGTTTGGCCGACCACTTGTCTGTAGTTAAGTGGGGGCACGAAAACTGACGTCGGTAAACGGGAGAGATCAAGGGCTGGTTCGGGAAGTGTGTTCTGAGATGATAGGGCTGCGACCTGCTCAATGCTCACATCTAGAAGGTCGCTCAGAATCACAGCCTTACACTAGATAAATTAATGCTGCACCTTTCCCAGATTGAGCCAGTGCCACGAGTGCCAATGCAACGAAAAACTCGAGCTTCGACACTCGGGGACGCGTGCTAACGAGGTTCACAATCTGAAAAAAGAAACAACTTTGAATGCCACCTGTAGGAGTTCGTGGCCAAATTGCTCACTCTGTCGATGGTCGCAGCTGGCAGTGCCGACGTGCTCAAGACCCGTGAAAGTGCATTGACCGATGTCTCTCCTGTGTTGTCCTTGTCCACTGCAGCAAATGAAGCATGGTAAATCGCAGGCACCGTCGCATCCGCTAAGTGCAACGCCACCTGCCAGTGAGTTTCTCCTGGTCAAGGCCCCTCAGTGTGCAGTGAACGTACCAATAACGGAACTGAAAATGGATGAAGGATTATGAGGAACCGGTGTAGGTGCAGGACTCGGCGCAGTGCTCCAAGGATCAAGCCCATCGTCGTAGACGGAATTTGCTAGCGGGTTTTCGTCGACAAAACTCCCTCCAAACCCTACGTTGGTGGATGGGCCTATGTATCGTTGAGCGGCTCGGGGTGAATTGAACATGACGGTGGTGAAGACAGCAATCCCCCCTCAACTACACATTCATAATTTGGCCTCAAATTCTTCAAAATTATAGATAGAGCTATGGATCGTCCCCACTAATAATAATATACAGATCCAACTCCTGGAATCTCTTCTAGATGCCTTCAGCGGTCTTTTTCGCGGAGAAATGCAAAGTCCAGGTCGTGAGCAACCGCTTGCCATTGATCTCCTCGCCAGTCAGCCTGTAAGTTATAGACTGATCAGCAAAACTTCGTAAGATGTAGGTGAAGGTTTTACCCAGGCGTTCCATAAGTCAATGGTGCCATGAAGGCATACATGAAGAACAGAAGAATTCCGTAAAGAACTACGCTGATCGGTCCCTTGAGACCAAGATCAGAGTACTGGGACGGGTGGGGACGAGTCGTCGGGCCCCGCACGGAGATGGGGAAATTGATAGTGTCACTCAGGATGAAATTCAGAACAGCACCCGCAATCATTGCAGTTGCCAAGTGTGAAGGAAGGTAGTGATGAATGAAGAGTTGGCGATTCATGAGGAAGAAGGGCGCATAATGGACAGCCCACACCACGAAAAAGAAACCAGCATTATTCCAGAGACGGTTACGTACAGCTATATGGAAGCCTTGACTGAGCAAAGCAAAACATGAATAAGAGCCGAGCACATACGACCGGGGATAGGGTCCATTTCACGACGCCTTCCTATCAAATCGGCACCAAGGATCCCGACGTAGATGGATAAGGCCACGACACATGTCCACCAACCAATCAGGTTTCCGATGAGGTAGATTTGTTTTTGTGTGTCGCTCTCAGTCCAGAAGCTGATACCGCTAAGGAGAAAAGGCCAGTTTATCGGCCCACTTGCATAAGGATGTGATGAAGTGAGACCGGCATTGTGTTGCAGCATCAGAAGCTGGAGTTCGACAAACTTCTTGAAGAAGTTCATGCTCTTGGGCTCTTTGCTAGGCACCTTCTCGACACGATGGGAAATATCCATACCAACTGTATTATGTTGTCAGATGATAACGTGGGTATTTGCATCCTTAGCCACAGAGTACTCACATTCATCGGAGATGATATCATCGACAACCCAAGTGGCAGTTCTCTCGACAGCATTCTTGTTGCCGTTAATTTCTTGTTGTTTAAAAGCCCAATCTGGAAGTTGTTTCGCGTGCGTCCACATTGAAACCTTCGTTGGGACGTGGACGAGCCTGAAGTATCCTGACTTGCTCTTCCACGACGCGCCTGGATGATCGCCTTCAGTGAAAACAAGTTGAAAGAGGGTATCGTTATGTCTGGCGTGATCGTTCTTGGGCCATGTCGTGAATTCTTGATTAGTGGGCATAAGCGGGGAAGCGACGTCGTGAGTGAGCAGAAGGGTATTAGTGGTGACATGCAAAAGTTGGATAACATCGTTATTGCGGACGATGCGGCCACGACCAGCTTCAGGAAGGGCTTTGGTGGGAAGGATTTGCCAGTAGTTGTTCGTGTCGTTATGGCCGTAGCCAGTGACTTGTTGACCTGTAAGAATGTATATATATTAAGGTTATTTATAACTTTCTAGAAAAATCCTACCTTGACTGCTGATACGTCCATCTTCATAAGTAAGAGGGTATCTCTCGACATGGGAGTGCAGATAAACTTTCGTTTGCTTGTGTCTCATGACAACAGTGTCGTAATAGCGGATTTCTACAGTGATCATCGTCACTTGCCCACTCAATCGCAGTATAAAAGAAATAATCACCATGACTGTTGAGGAGCAACTCATTGCCTAGCAGAGTTTCTTGGAAAGCAGGACTCATGAATGAGTCTCCCGGACCAGAACGTGTAAGAACGGCGAAGTGGACATAGAAGAACGACAAATAAACAATGAACGGCACGACGATCAGTCCCAAAGCACGCGCACTGAGATGTTTCCAAAAGGTATCCTGGAAAATAAAATACTGTAAGAATAGGAATCGAAAGGAAAAGAGTCATAACGTACCATGGAAGGGTTCTTCTTGATGTCAAGGATTTCCCAAAGGTCGATCAACACCGCGATACCAATGGTGAAAACGGTGAGGATACCATTGACTTTTGAGCCCCAGGTGCAAGCCATGAAGACTCCCGTGGCGACCAACCATGTCCACCATTCGGTCGAGAATGCACTACCGCAAAAATTCATACCCAACACAAATGTGTTATACGAGTCTGCCACTCACAGATAGCGGAGTTTGCGGAATCGAATATAAGCATAGATGGTCAGTGACATGAAGAAGATGAGTGTGGCATCCAGCAGGATAAGACGGGATTGCGCAACATGAGCATTGTCTAAAAAAATCGATCAGCATTGACGCGTCCATATGAAGGCAACGGAAAAGAAACCAACCGAAGAGGATGAGGCAGGCAGAGAATGCGGCAATGACCGTGGAATATCCGCTCTCCTTCATGATGGCATAAACAACCGGCACCGTTAGACTGCCAAGGACAGCAGGCAACGCACGCATCCCGACATACGGTACGTGATTGACGGAGTAGCTATCGCCGATAGTCTCAAATTGGAAGTTTCCGTCGAATCCCACAAACCAGCCTGCCAAACCGAATAGCAGCTTTGCGAATGGGGGGTGGACATCGAAATAATATTCGCGCGAAAGGTAGTGTGCCGCGAATTTTCCGAAATGGACTTCGTCAAAGCTTTTCCAAACCATATGCGTGAGTGTTCTTACACTGGTGAAAGGGGAAGAACGCGTCAAAACTCACACAACTTGGTCGGGATGGTTAATCTTGTAGAACCTGAGCGCAAACGAGAGTGCTGTGAGGACGGCCACGACGATCATGCTACCCCTTGGGGTCTCAAGAAGCTGTTCGATGTGGTTTCTGTCTTTCTGAAAAAGCAGTAATGACGCAGTGAGTTTGGGGCCGTGCATTTACCTGGGGAAACAGACATACAGGATTTTGATAGACTTCGCCGACGTGTTCGTCGTCTTGTACGCTGTCATCGTTGTTCACAAAGTCTGGCTGCTTGTGCCGCTGACGTTGTGTTAGAACCGACATGGCGGAGGAGAGCGAGAGTAAGGTAAGATGCTGAATTCAATGAATCAGAAAAGCTGGCTTGCCACGGAGTGCTGCATATTTACGTAATCAACTCATTGTTGATCATCCAGCATCAGTACTCTTCGTGCAGATGGGGGGGATGAGTGGGTCGATGATAGTATCGGATATATTGGCGGGGGACACGAGAGACGAGGGAACACCATATACATATGAACGAACCCGAGACAAGAATTCCACCAGGCCGTATTACTACGCGCCAGCAAGATATAAGTTCCAATGGTGCGAAAGATACGGTAGAGAAAAACAGATACAGCTTTAGGAATAGAGTAGGGAGAGGTGGAGAGTTGAAGGAGAGGACGACCTACGCCTCGGTACGAAGGCGCCAAAATCATACATACAAATAAAGCCGACAAGATGGAGATTGTAGTGAGTAAGGTATAAATCAAAGAGAACGCAATTTATTCGCGTGCAATCCAGTCAGTACTACGAGAGACCAGCTCGATTGAATTATCAGTCGTCCAAAATAATCGTTCGGTCGCACTTCTGCCGCTCCAGCTCTTCTGGTCGCGGAGAATCATGGCCTGAGAAGGTCAAATGTTAGTATCCAAGGGCAAATTCAAGGAGAGAGAAAATCATACTTGTTGTGCGCCGAAATTTCGTTGATCGTGTGCAAAGAGCTCCACGTTATCTTCCAATGCCTCTGATAGAATTTGCAAGTCCTGCAGAATAGCCTGCATCGCCTTTACCGCTGCCAAGTTCAGCATCTCTTTGCGATTCCGCACGGAACCACCACCGGCATTGTGCTGTGGCAGGGTCCTCGAGATGGTCTGCAGGACGGTCTGCAGGATCCGCTTCGTCTCGCCCATGATTTTCTGCGCTTGCGAAAAGTTTCGCCTCGACACCAGTACAAGAGCACGCGTGATCATATCCGACGCCAGGAGCTCCATTCGACGGCGGACAATGACGGGATCAGAGACAGTGGATGGCGGACGAGGGGTATTTGGAGAGATGGGTAATAGCGTGACTGTTAAAAGGACAGGATGAGCGAGGCGTGTTACACTCTTTGAAGCGGCTGGATCGTAGAAGGAGCCATCCACTTCAATTACGGGGACCTCATCTATCATTCGGTCCATCATTCCCTCCGTGAAATCCGGCGCGTCATCGATGGCAAGTGAATCCAATCCCATGCTCTGCACAAACTGGTCCGTAGCGTTGAGCGCACGACCATGAGGGTTGCGAGGTGGCGCGGCTCTCTGCATATCCGTGTTATCGAGTTCAAGCTCGATGAGCATCTCCTTCCGCTCGCCGTATCTGAGTTCACCGACATCGACATCGACATTCTGTCCGTCTGAAGCGAGGATGGAGGAAGGACCTCCAGAGACCTTCCGGATCCTGAAACGGTGTCCATCGACAACTTTCATGTGCAGTTTCATATTGAGAAGTCCAATGGACATCATTCCCCCGACACAGCCGGCAACACAGTCACGGAGATCATACCAATCCTTGACAAAGGTGTATGTCCCACTCGTGTGGTTGGACATGAGCCATAGCGATGCAGGGTCGTGAGATCGTCCGTAACCGAAGGAATGGATAGGAACGTTTGCCGCCTCTGCCCGAGCAAGAACAAGGTCCATTTGTGCTCGTCGGGTGCTATCAGCAGCGTCGCTGACCAAAATCATTCCTGAAACGGGATTACGCGCTTTACGTTGCAACACCACATCAAAGCCTGGCGAGAATCTGTTGTTAGATGCCCAACGCCGAGTCAAAAAGTAACACGAACCATGATTGACAGCCGTTACAACATCCGTCTTTTCTTCTTTAGACCCTCTTACCAAAAACTCGTCTTGACCTTCCTCGATATCAATACCCACTTCATCAATAAACTTTGCAAGCCTCGCTCGACTTTGCGTCTTTCCAGGGCTTAAAAAGGGTGTCTTCCGTACTCTTCCCGACGGTCCAACCTCAAACGTCACCAAGCTCAACCTGTCTTTCCTTCCCAGGGACGCAACCATAAAGTCGAGAGTCGCACGGATCACGCGTACTTTGAGAAGGGCGGTGCTTGGTACCGCTGATGGTGGGGGAATCGAGATGACGAGAATGAGGTCCATTGGTGGATGCGGCAGAGGAGTCAACGAGTTGGATGGACCCGAAGAGGTGTAAGGCGTGACCAAGGCCGTTGGGGAGTCGTAGGCACTGAGCTCGTCATCTTCTCCGAGCGTTGCGAGTTTATTGACCTGATGCCGCTGAGGCATTGAGCCATTTGATGTGGAAGAAGACAAGGTAGATCGGGATGAGCCATTCAGGAGGCTGTCCACCGTACTGACCGTGGTCTGGGTGCTTCCGCTCAACATGCGCATTGCTTTCTGGCTTCCTCCGAACTCCTCCATGTTCAAGGCGCGGGCTTGCTCTGCGGGCTGGTGAGCCCCATTTTGCGACTGGAACATATTGACAAGGGCTTGAATATTGTTTTTCCATGCTTCCAATGAGGATCTATCTTTGAAAATAAGGATGAACGATGCGAGCTCGTCTTCCATATCAATTGTAAGGCTCATCTCGCCAGCCGCGGAGGATGCTGTGACATGCTTGATATGTCGGACGTAAATGCGACCCTTGAGCCTTAAGACGCCCTTGGATTGGCTTGATGAGGAGAGAGTTGAACCTGGATCGGTCAAGCTGGACGCGTTGGAGAGAAGTCGGCCGAGACCTCGCTTCTTTTCTTCGACTACACATATTATTGCCTCTTTGAAAAGATAGACGTAGAAATCGCGGATAGCGGAGTCCCGGCGAACGGACAATAAGTCATACATTTGTAGAGGGCCAAGGTCCGAAAGAGGATGACCTTTCCAATCAATTATGCGATTTCTAAGATCCTCTGTGATGGCAGTGAAGGGTGAATCTTCCTCGTTGTGAATGACGGTGTTGGTATGATAAGAATCATGGCCGTTTGACGACGAAGCATATTGGTCGGCTGATGGTGCTGAAAGAGAGTTCTGGTAGGGACGTGAGGACCCTTCTGATTCCGGTGGTTGGGTCTGTTGATTGTGCAGTTGACGGGACTGTGATAGATGGTCTGAGTGTGAACTTGAGTAACCAGAGCTGGCATCGCCTCTGGGATAACGATTGCCATTCCTTGGATAATTGTCATTGATGAACTGTCCTGGTACATTGGCTGAGGGTCGTTTCCCAGGCAGTTCGATGACGACTATGCAGGTGAGAGGTTGGTTGACATCGGTTGTGCGTGTGAGAGAAGAAAACTCTGGTCGAACTTGAATGGAGGGAGCGACTATATATTGAGAATGGTCGGCGTTGGGGCCAGACCTGACGGAGCCATTGTGATCGAGGGGATCGTCGTCGTTGGGGTTATATGGCTGGGAAGGAGGTGGCCGGCTACGGACGGTCGGGGTATCACGTCCTGGGTATAAGGGAGCAGTCTTGGAATCACCCATCCCTGTGAGAGCAGCGAGTTCTGTGGAGGCGGAATGAGGGCGGATAGGAAAAGAAAAAATCGGGAACGTGACAAACTATTGGATTTTCCTCCATCTCCGTCACCGACCTTCATAGGGCGTCGACAGACACCGCAAACGCCAAGATTCGTCTTCCGAGGAATGGTATTGCGGCCCTGATTGGGAGGGGGGCCATATACGGCGGTAAAGCAAGCCTAGATAGATTGAGAGGGCAATGAGAGAAGGGGGTTTCTGGGCGTACCTCGTGAAGGGCGTGGCCGCATTCGGGGACGATGTGCGGCTTCTCTCCTGGGAGCCTAAAGCTAAAGCTAAGGGGCTCCAAACAGACGGGACACTCTGCCTCATCCTCGACTGGTTCGCGATTAGACACGACGGGGAGCGGAGCAGTGTGCATGGTAGAGTAGGGGTGAATTTCGGACGAGGTGGCGGAAGGAGAGTACGGGGTGGTCTGTTTGCGGAAGACAGAGTGGAAGGGCCTACTAAAGGATGATTTTTGAGGAGAGGGGGTGGCGGCGGGGGGGATGGGAGCGAGGCGGGGAGCGGTGAAGGTGGGAGTGAGGGGAGGCTTGAGTTCGGGGGAGTCGCGATGAGCTCTGGATAGCCAGCTGGTCGCTGGATTTGATCGCATGAACGTCAAAGAGCGTTGTAATAATACTCTAATACTTTTATAAGTTTGCGGTTGAACGTTCTATTCCCCATCCAGTACAACATGTGATCAAAATGTCTCTTGTTTCCTCTGTTTACGACCAATTTCCACCGCCCTTCAATCCTGCAAAGAACGGATTCGATTTTCACAGTCAGGCCTGTCTACCTACCATACAAAGAGACCAGTCCACTGACTGGTTGGCCAAGTTTATTACATGCCAACGGTCGATGCACAGCTCAAATTTGCCCGAGAGTTGCATGAACAAATCAAGAGAGAGTTTCCAGAGGTAGATACCCCATCACACAATACTCATAAACTAACTCTTGCCACAAAGCTCCGGATCTACAAGCTTTGGGAAAAGCCCGTCGGTTCGTAGCTCATCTCTGGAGGCTAGACAGACTGATGAACATCTATCTGAAGGCCCACATCCGACAGCTATGTTTGAAGTGAACACCTTCACCCCTCATCAGACAGGCGCTCTCTTCTCTTGGCTCACCGTTCACCGCGGTCCGTGCTCGTATGTCCTTCCGTCTACACATCTTTTGCAGAACTAAAAAGGGCGTTCGCGCCATCCCAGCGTTCTTATACATCCAAACACAGATGATGAGTATAAGGACCATACGGAACTCATGTCATGGATGGGCAAGCCTTGGCCGTTACATACAGACCTGTTGAGGCCGGCGTCGAGTTGAGGTAATCAACAAGTAGGTTTCAAAATGTACTTTCAATACTACAACGATTTAACAGGAACTTGTCGTCCACAAGTTACTTACCTGTAAGCCTTTTAATGTGAATACATGTACTATCGTTAACCCAGTGATGCCTCACTTAAAAATCACCCACGTAGTGATGCATCACCACTGATTCACCCCCTCGAGCACCACAACCCACATCGAAGCCTCAGGATGTCAAGATCAAGTATTGCTGTGTATTGTAGAATAGGTTAGACCAATTTATCTCTGTTTTACATGTTGAGAGCTTGTCCTGTAGCTCGAAAATGGCTTGGAGAAAGCGTATTTCATATCTTTCATGCTCAGAAATATTGAAAAAATGCAGATCCTTCATGTATAACTCTCTCCAAGTGGAAGCCAAGTGAAACATACATTCTTAGAGGTATAGATACAAGGTGCAGCCAGAAAAAAGGTCGGGGACATGTTTGTGACACGAGTGTAACAGTGATGCATCACTCCATAAGTTCGAACCCTTCAGGATTCTGTCTTTAGCACATCTTGTACTGAATATTTTCCCAAGATTGTTGGTGCCATCTTAAAGCAGAGATGACAAGCTTTCAAATGGTGCAAGATTTAAGAAATTTGGATGTGCCTATGTGAAACTAGAGGCCCATCTATAAAAGTGATTGAGTAAGATTGTTAGCACTTTGTAAGAACTTCCATTCATCCGGAACTATTTCAAATGTCTCCCAAAATTCTCGACAACGTTTTGGGTGCTGTTGGAAACACTCCCCTTATTCGACTGGACAAGATAGCGAGGCGTAACGGCCTCCGATGCAATCTCCGTGAAATTTCAATCCTCCGTCATCCATCATGCATAAACTGATGCACCTCTTCATTCCCAAGTGGCGAAAGTTGAGTACATGTCCGCCGGTGGATCCGTGAAGGACAGAATTGCAAAGGCGATGGTAGAAGCAGCTGAGAAGGAGGGAAAACTCATACATGGCAAGAGCATCGTTATCGAACCGACGTCAGGCAACACTGGTTCGTACCCGATTCAATATCTGTGTTTCTCCCCCAACTCTCCCTCGTTAGGCATCGGATTAGCTATGGCGTGTGCAGTCAAAGTAAGAACTCCTTCCAGAACTTGCCATAATACATACTGAATACTCTAGATAAGGGTTATTCTGTCATCATAACCCTTCCGAACAAGATGTCTTTGGTGAGGACCAGAGCTTAAGTGACGTGAGTTCCGTTGCTTATACAATATATATTCACAGGAGAAAGAAGCCACCCTCCGCGCACTTGGCGCCGAAGTAGTCCGAACCCCCACTGAAGCTGCTTGGGACTCCCCAGAGAGTCATATAGGTAGATGCCAAGTTCGCTCCTGGAACTCTCGTGGCTGAATTCCCTCACGATTGCCAGGTGTCGCTCAGAAGCTACAGCGAGAAATACCGCACAGTGTAATACTCGACCAGTACCGAAACGTGCGTTAGTTCCCTCCACAGCCCATAAACTAGGACTGATCTTGTCGTCCTAGATAAACAATCCTTTGGCTCACGAATATACCACGGGGCCTGAGATAATCGAGGCTGTAACGTCTACTCCTTCAACCTCGGCGAGGCCTTCTTCTGGAAAGGTCGACGTCTTGATCGCGGGTGCCGGAACAGGCGGAACCATTACTGGGCTTTCCCGGGCCATAAAAAAGAAACATAACAAAGATTGTGTTATTGTTGGCATTGATCCCGTAAGTCTTCCAAGAACATGCTCTCTATTCCGGTTCGTTCAATTTTGGGGTCAGAACGGGAGCATTCTCGCCTATCCTGATGAACTGAACGCAGGGGATGAAGGTGTACAGTATGTTGTCGAAGGCATTGGTTACGATTTTATCCCCGATGTTCTATCCCGCGATCCCGCCGACGTCAATTCGTGGATTAAAACATCCGATCAAGAGGCCTTTGTCACTGTCCGAGACCTCATCAAGGAAGAGGGTCTTCTTGTTGGAGGAAGTAGTGGCAGCGCTCTAAGTGGCGCCCTGAAGTGGCTTCAAAGCGATCCTGGTCGCAAGGTGGCAGAAACTGAAGGATTAAACGTTGTCGTGCTGCTTCCGGATGGGTGAGTACTGTCCTCTGCTGCGGGGTCGAATGTGTTTGCTAATCATTGCTTCAGCATTCGGAACTATATGAGCAAGCCGTGGTTTTTGGATATAGCAATGAACATCAATCCTTCTCCCTTGGCAGCCAAGATTTCCGAGGTCATGCAGGCAGGCAGTACAACTATATCGCAAGGTCAAGGTTCAAAGGCATTGCTTTGATAGACAAGTCTGGTCACATCATCATTCGTGGAGTCCAGACTGCGCCTCAATCGTCGTGACTTATAATTACTGTATAATGTGTTTGGATATTCCGGTTTACGTCTCCACTCCACCAGGTATAGATATGAATGAGCTTTCATGCAAATTTCAAGGATCATAGTCTTCATTAGAGGCTAGTGATATCGATGACGGGTTTCGAATTTCATCGAGTGCGCTACTGTATGTACACACACGGATTTAGGATAACAAATAGACACCGAAACTCCACCTAAACAGAAGTTCGCATTTCTCCAAAGCCATCCGTCCACTGTTGATTAGACAATTGGACGTCGTTGCTCTTGGCACATCACCAGAACCGATTGCAGCATGTAGTAAAGCACTGCTCGGGCAGAAAGTGGCCGGGGGAAAAGATGAAAGGAAACACGCAAAGTAGTACTCGTGAACAACAATTCCATATTGAAGCCGTGTAAAGGGAGAGGCAGTCCAAGGATTTTATGGGTGACCAAGGGCCTCTCAAACAAACAGTGTCAAATATGCTCAAACCAGCACCATCACATGACTTGCAGGTGTTCCATGAAACAGCAATCGCGCCCATAGTACCCTCTCCCTGAAACGGGACTTTTGGATCATCTTATCAACACCAGTGAAAGGGAGATCGAGTCCTTGAACCATCCTTCTCCCTTAAATTGAAAAAAAAGGTTTGTTGTTTTGTAGTATACCGCTCGTTTACCTTGGAATCTCATTTGCCGCGCCTTCAGTTTCCGACCACATGGACAGTCTTGCAGAAGTCCTTGATAGCTTGAAGAGTAGTGGAGCCAAGGCGCGTCAAGAAGCACTTACGAAGATTCGAGATGTATTTTCACGAGACAGAGTTGTCGCAAACCTGCATAAAGACTCGAGGGCGTGGCTTGTGGTTTTCCAGGCATTGTTTTCGGCCGTCCTCAGTGAGAAGGACGCTTTTACAAAGAAGAAAGCTGCCTCCGTGGCACAGAAAAGATTGGCCGATGCCGCGAGCACTGTGAGATGGTTAACGGAGAGGGCGGTGCATCATATGAACGACAAAGTCATCAAAGCCTTGTTTGACCACCTCATCCACACGATGGTGCACCGAGGCGAACTTCTCGCTCCAGTTGCGCTGGATTACATCAAAGCGCTTCGATGTATCGTCAACTTTGCACCCCATCTCGACCAAACGGAAGACGCGATCTGGGTTAGCATAGTTGAAAGGGGATTTAACATTGTCCTTGGTGACCCAGTAAGATCTGTTTTCGAGGACGATACCACGACCCCGACTATAGCTCCTGAGGAAGGCGACTCAGACCTCTTCGACTCAGACCAGATGAATGTAGACTCAGACAACGCTGATGTTCTTCCTTCTTCCCGGAAAAGAGCTCGCAGCGACTCTGGGTCAACTGCTCGTCCCTCTCATCATAAGTCATCTTCCCGGCACAACAATCGCAAGCTGATGTCGGTTTCTCATGAACAAGTGGAGTTCATGGCAGTGCTTTCCCTTCTCTTGAGGTCGCATGGGGCACCCCTTATATCATCCAACTATCCTCACCTCGCGCGATCCATCCTGCTTCGTTTGCAAAGATTTCTTGACATATACCCACCCGACACCTCTCTCATCCACGATTACATCGCCATCTTATCCTCTATTCTTCCCTCCCTCTCATTGAACAGAATATTTGATGTCCAAAATTTCGCACGGTCATCTTGGGATCAATTACTGGCGCTATGGGGAACGAAAAACAAAAGGATAAAGGAAGGTCTGGTGGTCATCTTGTGCATCTTATTCCCATGCGTTACCTTCGAGAGTGATGCTCACCCTGGAGGTATTCCTTTCGACTGTGCCGGGGCTATCACTAGGCTATCATTACTACTTCAAGGTGAAGCTGACAGCAGATGGGGTGTGGATGGGCTATCCTTGGATTCTTTACGGCTCGAGTTAGCCACATCTTATACGGACCAGAATCCCGAAGAACTTGCATTTGCAGCCAGGACCTTTCGATCAGGTTGGAATTTTGACGAAAGTCAGGCTCTGGCTTGGGCCATCTTGGAGCTGCAGGCAGATTGCGTTGGCAAGGTTGCATTTTTTATATTATCTTCAGGATCGGTATTGTTAATCACCCTTCTATAGCTGTTCCAGCTTTCGGAAGCTGTTCATCCTCCAGCGACTCCGGGAACCACTCTGAGGGAGGGCAAACGCATGCGGTTAGAAAATCCTATCGCATCTCTTCTGGCATTGATTCAAAACCGCGCGGCACCAGGGATACGATCTTATCACTTGCAAATCCTTCTTTTTGTTATTGATCGGCAATGGCTGGTTTTGCATCATGGACTGCAGCACCAAGTGGTCCAAACACTTTTGGGATTCCTTTCCGTCGAGGACAGCACAGTTCTGTCATGGGTGTTCTTGTGTTTAGCTGGTGTTGCTTATGCTGAAGGCGCTAGGACGCAGGGTTCGCCGTCTGAGGAAGGTAGTCATCAGGAAAACGGCGCGACGTGGGATTCGATCTGGACCAACGCCATTCGTCGTGCGAATGTTCCTGTAGTTTGCCGGGCAGCTTGTCATGCTGCATACTCGATTATTTTTCACGCTTATGGGCAGAAACCCGGCGCTTCTCGAGTTCCCTTGGCTTCACAAAGGATCCTACTGGAGATTGAGACTTTGGCCAAGGATCTGGATGTCCAAGGGCCTCCCTTTCCCTACGATTCCGTTTGTACCTTTTTGGCTCATTGCTTGAAAGTTTCCAGTCAGGATATGCGTCTCTACCGTATGCAGCTTGAAGAGAAGGTGTTGACTTGGTTGGTAGATTCATGGAAGGTCGTGGAAGTGTACAAGAAAACACTCCCATTGCACATGGTCAACGACATCATACAACTATTAGAAAGCATCTGTGGGTTCTCAAGGCGCTGCGATCTGGTCTCCCGGATTTTGCTGCCGGAATGCCAAATTTCCGCTATGTTGGTGGAGGACAAGAAAACCAAAGTTATCAGGGAGTTCCTTCTCTATGCTCGCCTGCCCAACCTCATTTTGCCCAAAAACGAAGTGATAGTTGCTAAAGATTCTGCAAGGAATGAAGGATTCGAGTCCCCAAACGAGATGCAATTTATACAACCCCGAGGAAGAGAGCGTAGGATTACGGGATTCCTTCTCAAATCTATTGAACACTTGCTTTTGGCCTGGGAAGACGGCACCACTCATCCAGCCGCAGAAACCGCCCGCCGGTCTCTGGACATGGCCGTAATCGCCCTTTCCTTTGAAACAGTGCTCGTGCTAAATGGCACGCAATCAAATCGCCGTCTTATCCAATCCGCCTGTAAATTGGTCGGGATCATAACCGCTCTTCTACAGAACACCCGTTGGACACCCGCAGAGAAGGCTTTAATATCATTGGGATTAGAACCGCTGATCTGTATGGAACGCGGATCCAACAGTGAAGCACCCTGGGATGCGATGTTGCCACCCGATAGTGGTTCAGGTATCAAGATCGAACATATTGGCCTATTAAACACGCACCAGATGGGCGAACGTGGTGAGGCAATGCACTCAAGAATGAAATTTTTAAGAATTCTATGGCAGAACGCCGATGTAATCCTTTCTATTCTTGTTTTCTGCAAGGCGTTAATAGTTATCACAGGTGCAGAGTGCCTTCTCTGATATCGCCGACACTGTGCGTAACGTTTTACGAAATATCTTGGCCAGTACGACCAGCGACTTGACTGCAGACGAGAAAGATGGGTTTGAACCAGTTCGAACAGCCACAGCACGTCAGCCTTCCGAAGTTTGTCAAGACGCCAGCTTCTTTCGCTTAACGTTAGACATGTGCATTGCGTTTCTTACTTTCGGCCCTACGTTGCAGTCTGCATCTAGAGAACCGACCCGCGACAAGGATCTGATAGAACTTGTCCTGCCCTGCGCGAAACACAACCCCGAAATCTTTATGCTCGTTCTTCCCATCATCGTGGAAAAAGTTTACCAAAGGACCTTGAAATTCAGCGTCAAAAACTTTGATGACATCTTGCTGGCGCTTGACAATTTACTACAAAAGAATGTTTATTCGAAGAGTGAACGTCTTCGGTCACTTGTGATTCAGATTCTAGATTCTACGCTAGATCTCTGGACATCGAGAGAAGGGATCGTCGGGGACGACATATTGGAAAACATCCAAGACCTCGTGGTGTGGTTGGCAAAAGCCCTTCAGAATCGCAAAATTAGGGCATGGCCGGTACGAGACGCACTCGCTAGATTTTTTTCAAAATACTTGGACAAGGACCCCACTCAAACAACTTGGTCGGAAGAGAAAGCAAAAGAAAGTAAACCCGAGGCGAGAACCCCAAGTACACAACTTCCTCTTCTAGGGCGTGATGAGGATATGCGTGTCCGCTTTCGCGTTGCAGCCCTAAACGCTCGTTTGTTTGCTACCGCTCGGCATACACACCGCCATCCCCCAGATGTGTATGAGACCATCAGAAAATCATACACCATCGACATTGACGAGTACGTGAATGGTAACCTTCTGCTCCGACATTTGACTAAAATTGACCTCTAGCTATGAACATATGCTCACTCGCATGTTGTCACTTGGTAATATCATGATAAGGAGCTCAGCAGTGCGACGCGGCCCATATTGGCATCTCTTGGAAACCTGTATCCACAGCCCCCATTACAGCGCCCACATTGAATCGATTCTGCATGGTGTCTCTCAGAGGTTGGGCATGGATACCTTGTCTGTGCTATTCGAGTCATATGCTTCTCAATTCGCTTTTTCGATTCGCCAAGCTCAATCCGACATACTTCGTTTCCCGCCTCATCTCTTAGGGTTTCAAGACCGTATGGCATGTGCAGAAGCAACGTTTCATTCCTTCACCCCGACAAACATATGGAACTCTGGCAGAAGGCTCTTTGAAGCTCACTGTAAAGTCCTTTCGAAATCATGCGACGATGGCATTCGCGAATGTTTCGGTGACATAATCGGGTATCAAGTTGTCACTTGGATCAACCAGCAGGATGCAAAATTGGACGCTTTGGAGCCCCTCTTACGTGCAACGACATTGCCAGACGAAGGTTTCCAGGATTCTTTTATGCGGAACGTGGACGGGATCGTTGTCTCCATTCTTCGGACGCTTGGCGATCAGGATTTCTCAGACAACGGCCCAATCATCCAAGCACTTGGTGGTGCAGACCAGACGGGTCAAATTGTTAGGGCCTTCAACGGGCTAACGCGTTATCGCAGAGTAGAAGCATTTGAAACACATGGCCCTAACCTACCTGCTTTCCCGACGGAAATCATTCTCCGCGCTTTTGATTGGCTACGTTCTCAGGTGTCCGATGTGGATGCCAAGGCTACGACATACCATGTACTCCATCAACTCTTTGCTGAGGTGGAACAATCACCATTGATCAACGAACAGAATCGGTTATTGAACACAATCTCGTTGTGGATTGCTTTTCACCATCAAGACTTTGGCGATCTCACTCTGTTGCATACCTTGATCAATGGGGCAACCACCTTGCTAAGTCAAGGAGACCTTGCAAGAACGTCACAGTCAATCCTTGATTGGTCCTTGAGCATTTACCGACGTGGTAAAGTCAAACACCCACGCATTCCGGACATCTTGCTTCGCATTTGTCGGTTGGCTCATGATTATGCGTCATCGAACCTCGGCGAAACGGTTTCATCCATGGGAGATGAACTCCTCCAATGGATCGATGCACAAGCTTTGAAGCTATCCAAAATTCCTGCATTCCTTGGCCAGGTGAAAAGTGCACTTCCTGCTTGGCCTCATCAACCATCCATGCAGCTTGCTCAGCTTTATGACTCGATTACGTCGGAAAGCCTCTCTACTGTCATCGACGATCCACGCATCGCCTCCAGTAAGTTCAGAGTAGTTCGCCGCTTGCGAGATCATGCCGTGGCAAATGACTACGATGGAACAAATTTCGCAACCTCGGACTTCTGGCGTTTGAAGGAATGTATTCCACCCGTTCAACATCTACAGGATGCAGATGCCGATGCGTTTGCGGACTTGTTATACCTTTGTCAAGGACGTCTTGACAGCTTCCGGTGTGAATCAACGAACTCGACGTCTATTCTTACTCGACACAAGAGGTTGCCAAAAGATTCAAGAAACGACGCAGATACAGCGCAAGAGCCTATCACATTAGCTCTTCTTGCAAGACTCCAGGGCGATTCAGCGTCCCGGTCGTATGCTGCTTACCAGACCTTGCGCTTGATCAAGTCTGTATCTACCGAAGCTCTGGCAAATGTTCATATTTCGTCTTCTGAACACTTAACCGAACTGCAATATCTTGAAGCATACCGACGCTCCCCACGTCCTCAACTCCACCGTGATCTTGGCGAACTTCTTGCGAAGGAAGAATACATGGACTCTGCAAGAGACTTCCCCATGTGGATTGCGCAAATTACCACACTCTTCAGCGAGGTGCTATCCATGAATGATGCCTTCTATGCACAATTGACTCCTATCCTTCATGCAGACACTGAGTTCGCGGAGGAAGCGCTACCAGTCCTCGTTCACACATTGTTGCGCGTTGGCACAGTGTCTCCGTCTAGCAACAACATATCTTGTCGCACTTTGTTGTCGGCTTATTTCACTGGCGTTCTCTCATCGGGATTGACTAGTACACCCTGCTTGCGATCCACACTCGACATTGTCTTGCATCTCCGCAACTTTTCGGTTCGAAAAGTGTTTTCTTCGTCAGATAGGATCTCGCAAGACCCGTTGTCATACAACAAATGGCTTGATATTGATTTCATGCTTCTTGCTCGAAGTGCAATCATTTGCGGTGCATATACAACTGCTCTCCTTTTCTTGGAGCTGGCTGTGGATAATCCATCCGTAAGCCCTGCAAAACACACGTCCTGTGAACAGATCATGTACGAAATCTATCGCCACATTGATGAACCAGACGGCTTCTATGGGATTCACGACGAGGACCTTCACCAGAATTTAATGAAGCGATTCCACCACGAAAAGCAATGGGAAAGGGCATTTCGCTTCCATGGAGCCGCTTTGGAAGCAGGTCATAGTCAAGTAGGACATGCGGAAGGTCTCATACAATCATTCCACTCATTTGGTTTTGACCACCTTGCGAACGATGCGCTTCGAGGGGCCTCCTTCCAAGCCGAAAACAAGGAGCTCTCTTCCACCAGTTATCGCCTCGCGTGGCGAACTGAGACGTGGGATCTTCCGGACTGTGATGAGCAATCGACAGGGGCTTCGTTGTATCTTGCATTGCGCGCGATCCACCGTGAACGCGATGGACGAGCAGTCGACGATATCATCCAGCATGGCCTGAACAATGGCATGGAACGGCTACGATGTCTCGGATCCGAGAGCTTTACAGAAATAAGAGAAGTCGTACAAGATCTCATGTGCCTTCGTGAGGTAGCAAAATGGAGACATGATCCGGTTCGAAGTGATTTGAATGCTAAAAAGATTTCGATGGACAGTCGGAGGCTGTTTATAGACATTGATCCACGTTTCGAGTGAGCCTCCGTGATCTTATCTCAAAGGCAATTTTATTGACCTTGCTCGTCAGCTTCTCTGATCTTGAAAACATCATAGCCACTCGGATATCATTGGTTCGATCTGCCCGAACAAGAGAAGAACGCCAACAGATTGGAACGTTAATCGCGCCTTTTACTCAAGATCTTATTGATATAGAGAAGAAATGTCTTATTCGGTTGTCCAGTGCCGCTCGTGCAGCTGATCAGGTTCAAATCGCACTCAACTCTGTAGTCCGTGCCCAAAGACTTGAAAAAGCACCATCGTTTTCGGTCTTCGAAGAGTTCGCCAGTGTTTTGTGGTCCCAGGGGGAAGAAAAACTTGCCGTCGAATATCTTGACAGACTACGCTGTGATGACGGTCGAAAGCATGTTCAAGATCCAATTGCCGAAATTCAAACAGCACTCCTGCTTTCTCGACTTGTAGGTGCCCGTTTTCGAGGATGGAATTACCACTCATCATCTCGATCAGGGTGCTTGGTCGTCCCAAGCCTGTTTGAAGAAACCAACTGACATCCAACGCGATTATTTTACCGCAGCTGTAGATGTATTGCGGCATACAAATATGTCGGACGCGACTGATTCACAGGTTTCCCATGCCGCTGTTTATCACGAATGTGCCATCTTTGCAGAACGCCAATACCACGCAATCGTCAAATCCCCAGACGCGATTAGGTGGAAAATATATGTTGATCGTAAGCAACAAGAAATCCAAGCTCGCAGCCAAGATTTGTTGCGGACCCAATACGATTCAAAGGATTATCGCACTTTGGAGACCCGGCAGAAACGGGCACAAAAGCTTCTGGAAGAGGATAGCGAAATGTACCGGGCACATAACATTGCCCGGGATACTTTCCTCAAGCAAGCAATCGACATGTACTCTCGCTGTCTTTCAGCTTCAGACTCTTTTGATGGCGATGCTGGTATCAGACTATGCTCCATTTGGTTTGCAAACTTTGAAGATGATGACACTGGTCTCCAAGGCGAGGTCCAAATCGCGCTCGATCGCATACCTTCTCGGAAACTCGTATTCTTAGCTGTAAGTATCTCCCCCCTCCAAAAAAAAGACAGAAAACGAACAACGCTCTGAATTACTTTGACAGCACCAACTCTCCGCTCGAATATCGAAGCCAGCAAGCGGCCATATTCCTAAAAGCCAACGCAACCTCCAAAACTTAGTCTTACGCATGTGTCACGAACATCCTTTTCACAGCCTTTATCAAGTCTATTGCCTACAACCAGACCGACCTTCGGGCTCCTCCGGCCGCCGACAATCGGGACGTATATCTGCCCCTCCTCTGCACACAGAACGCAGTGCAGCTGCTGGTGATATATTTGATCGCCTTCGGAGCGATGCTACGACCGGAGGACGTGTGCGCGACATTGAAACACTCTGTGACGCATGCATGGACTGGGCAAAATACCCTATCAAGGGAGAGCCAAAATACAAGACAACAAGAGATCAAGTCCAGTTCAAAGTCCCGGAGCAGGCCGCAATTGGCAAGATTTCACGTTTGCGGGTACCTGTGATGACCCATCGTACAGCACTTGACCCCACTCTGCTTTACGATAACTGTATATGGATAGATCACTATGAGTCAACTTTCACGACGGCTGGAGGAATCAATCTGCCAAAGATTGTCAGCTGTGTTGGCAGCGACGGTTCGAAGTATAAACAACTGGTACGCTCTATCACGCTACCTATTTTCCGTGCATTAATGTCAATTGTCATCAGTTCAAAGGAGAAGGAGACGACGACCTCCGTCAAGATGCAGTCATGGAGCAAGTGTTCGAGCTAGTGAATAATGTGCTACGGCGCGACAGGGAGACAAGACGACGCCTTCTTAGCGTTCGCGATTATAAAGTCATTCCACTAGGCTCACAAGCTGGCCTTTTGGAGTTCGTTGGCAATACATGCCCGTTGACTAAGTGGCTTCTTCCTGCCCACGCCAGGTTAGGATTCTCCCTGATTTTCGTTCTTGTTACCAAGGATCATGTGATAGATACCACCCTGGGGACTTGACTCATCAAGCAGCGGGTCCAGCAATTGCTAAAATTCAAGCTGAACATAAAGGCGATTTAGATAAGCTCGTTCAGGAATTTGAAGCCTTGAAGATGAAGTTCCGTCCTGTTATGCGGCATTACTTTACGGAGAAACACAAAACACCGATCGCCTGGTTTGCCATGAAATTGAATTATACACGGAGCGTGGCAACTACATCTATCGTAGGGCACATACTGGGACTCGGCGATCGGCATATTGCCAACATCCTCTTGGATAACATGTCTGGACAAGTGATACACATCGATCTTGGTATAGCCTTTGACCAGGTCAGCAACAGAAAGTAATGATGGGGCTTCTTCTTGCTCATGATATTTTATCTGCAGGGGAAGCTATTGCCAGTCCCTGAATTGGTGCCCTTCCGCATGACCAGGGACATGATCGATGGCATGGGAATGTCTGGAACCTCGGGCATCTTTCATCGTTGTGCTGAAGAGACTTTGCGAGTTTTGCGGGAGGATTCGGAAGTTATCATGACTGTCCTGGAGGTCTTCAAATACGATCCGCTTCATTCTTGGTGAGACTTATTGGTTTCCGACCGAGAAAGTATGACCGAGTTTTGTTTCGCAGGACTGCGAGCGATGTAAAAATCAAACGAGTTCAACAAATCCCAAGTAACGCAACCAGCACTAGCCGATTTGGCACAGGCATTGGTATCGACATGAGTAGTGGAACAGCAGAAGAGGCTGCCGACCGCGCACTAAGTGCGGTTGCTCGGAAGCTTGATAAAGCTTTGAGTGTACAGTACACCGTCAACCAACTCATCAGAGATGCCACGGATTCTCGGAATCTCGCAAGGATCTACAAGGGTGGGTCCCGGTTGTATTTGCTCTCCTGCTGTTTCTAAACAAGCTTGTAAGGTTGGAGCGCTCTGTGTTAGGTGTCCAATAGGATTTATGCTATGTCTTCGTGGCCTTTTGCTGGCCCAGCAAATGTACAGTAAGCTTCACGAGAATTTCTATAATGACATATGTACATTCAAAATAATTTGATCTCCGTTGATAATAGCTACATTTTTTCATTCGCGATGATGATACTAAAGGCTTGGTGGGTACATGAACGACGATCTCCTTTTCGAAACTTCCTTTTGAACTGAACAGTCCCATGGAATCTGCCCGTAACGAAGATATTAGAAAGGTAAAGGTGTATGCAGAGGTATCACGACTCGTAGGTATACAAGACCCCACAAACACCAGGCACACCATAAATTAGGGCAAAATAAATTGTGCTCGTCTAACTGCGCCAAGCATGAGTAAAACTTCGGGCAAAAAAAGGGCGAGAAAGATATTAGATCAGGTTTCCACACAGTTGCAACGGTCGGCATGAAGAAGTGAAGAATATGTCCAAACAGCCGAGGCACAGAAGCTTCTCATTTCACTTGTTTTTGGCAATTTCCCGTGCTGCCTTGATGAGGGGCGCCAGTGTCCGCAATGGTTCCGAAAGCTTGAAGAAAGCATGCTAATTTGGGTCATTATTAGTGGTGCTAGTCACGCGAAACAAAAGCTGAGCCATACCTGCAGAAGTTCAGTTGCGGTAGGGCGTTTCTCTGCATCAACTTCTAGGGTTTTCGCAAGATAATCCCTAAAAACAGACGACAAATTTTCCGGATTGGCAATGGTCGGTGTACCATTTGTCGCAATGAGGTACAATGCCTTCAAGGGATTTTGATTGAGATAAGGAGGTTCACCCTCAATCATCTCTGGAAAAGATGAGTGTCAGACAATGTGGGACGATAGTTTTTTTATTTAGAAAGACACTTTCCAATAGCCATAATGCCCAAACTCCATATATCCACTTTCGGCCCATACTCCTTTCGAGTGACAACTTCCGGCGCCATCCAATATGGTGTACCAACCATCGTCGTCCTCTTCGCATGTGCTGGATCCGAAATCTGTGCGCAGAAGCCGAAATCGGCTGGAGGGAGGGAAGTATTCAGGGCAAGGGTCTCGGATTTGGACATGACTTACTGAGCTTGATATCACCGACCATACTCAACAGAACATTGTCGCTCTTGATGTCCCGATGGATGACACCGTGTCGATGTAGATGCTCCAGACCTTGGGCAGTTTCCCTCGAGACTGCTGCAATTTGACCCTCAGTCATGAGATTCGCAGTGACCACATCCGTCAATGAGCCTCCCTCCATATATTCCATGACGACCCAGAGGTCGTTGTTATACAAGAAGGAATCAATGTAGTTGACGATATTCGGGTGGCGTGATGACCGCATGACGAGAATTTCGTTGATGATGAGATCCTTCTTCGGTTGTTTCTCCAGGTCCATTTGTTTAATGGCGACGGACAAATTCGTGCCGACTTGATACGCAGTGTAGACTCCGCCAGAGGCACTGGAGGATATTCGTACAATGTTCAGTGAAGGATTGGCAATGCTCACCCTTGACCAATCTTGACAAGATTTCTGTACAGCTTCGTCGGATCGGCATCTGTACAGATCTGCCTTAGGCGCCTGACGATATCTTCCTCCTTGCCTTTGTCCACCTTTTTTTCCCTTCGTCGCGGCGTGGCCACGCCTGAGGACTTGGCCAGACTTGGGGCGGGGGGGCTCTGCGGCTGGTTCGGTGAACGTGTATCGCCATTGCGAGCACCGTTCAAGGATGACGCGGCTTGTTGCTGAGTCTTCAGTGACAGGTCGGTCGCCGAGGAGCCAGGAGAAGGTCTGGTGAATTCCTTCTGTTGTGCTAACCCGTGGCCAGATGACTGCTGGGTTGAGGTACCAGGAACAGGCGATCGTCGATCGCGAGTAGTGTTTGCACGGCCTAAAGTCTCGGCTTTCGAAGACTTTGGCGGGGCACGCTGTGACGTTGAGCGGTCGAGGGACGGAATGACATGAGGCGGCGTTGGCGCTGGGCGGTAAGAGGTTGGAGAAACAGTGGTTACTGGTGACAAAGTCTTGGGCTTCGGGGGAGGAGGGGACCGCTGATATTTACCAGTAAGTAGACCGTATACGACGCGAGTAAAAGAGCTGAACTCACAGGATTCTGTAAAGTGTCTTCCATCTTAGGAGTAAATGTGGACTCTGCGACGGCAATCTTTCCAAATTTATCCCAGACGTTGTCTCCTTGACCCTCTTGGTAGAACTTGACAATTTCCATCACAGCCTGGGGGTTTTTCTCCTGCTCTGATCTCGAGATTCCGCTGTCTTGTAACAGCTGCTGCCATTCTTTAGGCAGTCCGGTGAACTCTCCAGTAGAAGAGTTGAAACCGACGTGCGTAAGGTGCACAGGATCGTACGGGGTGCTGATCTCTGGTCGTTTCGATGGATTGAACACAGACATGAATCCCAAGACTCCCTTCTTTGACTTGGCAGCGGTGCTACCGCGCGATCGGTTGTTCAGTGTATGGGTAGAAATTGGCGCGATGCTAGGGTTGCTGTTGAATTCACTGGACTGTCCCGATGGGAAAGCATCGCCCAGATCCGCATAAAACGGCGAATCCTGAGGCACAACGGCGGGAGTCGAGAGGCGTCGGGGGTCAGGTGGACTATCGGTAGGGAAGATGTCATTCAGTGTGGCAGTGTTGGCTCTGGAAGGACGTGGAGGAGGTGAAGTGGCGCCGGCCATTCCGTTGGATCTAGCGTGTGTGGCGGCAAAGGGATCGTGGTCGGCGACACGGGGGGTGGGAGTGGCTGATGAGAGACTGTGTTTACGTGCTCGAGGATTGGGCTTCTGAAGGGAGTTGCGGATGCGAGGTGGGGTGGGCGATGGGGAGGGATCTGTGGGGGTCTTTGAGCGTGCTAAAGCTGAGGTCGGCGGGGGAGGTGCCTGTCTGGAAGGGACAAAAGGGGTGTATTTTGCAGCTTCGGCGGCGTGGTGGTTGGACTCTGAGAGGAGGGCGTGGAACTCTTGAATGGATTCCCGAGACGGCCTGTGATATTCCACTGTAATTTTTGATTGACGGCGTTGCTGATTCGGGAATGGACGTTGATTGATCGCACTTGGGCTCGAGGACATGTCCTTTCTCAATGAATCCGTCAGCGACAAAGTCTCTACCGCTCAGCTCGTTCAGTGCTCCGTTCGGGATCCTGGGGTGCAGCGATAAGACTAATTAGCTGCGACTGCTGACAGTTGAGCTGGCCTTCGTGAGTTGAACCAGGCAATGGCGAGCTCCGTCACGGTCGTCGGGGGATGAAGGATGGCAACGACCTTCGACAAAATTGGCCATTCATCACGTGTCGGCACCCATCCCATTCCTCAGACGTCTCAGATCGATGGTACAGTAATGCCGACGACGACGACAGTAATCTTCTGGCACTCGGCTCTTAATACCAACCCACCACCAACCACACTAATCGGGGAAAATAACGGTTCATCTACCCCCCAACTGGGCGCAATGAATGACAGTCCCACTGGCGCAAAATTCCTACCAACGCGAACCTTGCACAGGAAACCCAGTACTCATGACCTACGCTATGCTTTTCGTCATGGCGAAAAAGTCCACAACCTGACATATCCAGACGAGTAGAACAAGCCTTACGATTGCCTCGCCCTAACGCTCATGACAAAAGTACGGTATGTATACAGCTGCTCCGGAGGTTGAGCCGACTTGTCGGCTAAATATCCTTAGATTGTCATTTCTTTTCCTTCCGTTGAACAGAGATGTTATGTGGGGTTTCGAAAGGACCACCAAGTATAGAATCAGACCGTCGGTTTTTGTGGCACAATAACACACACACCTAATAGTACAGTCAAGGTTTTTTAATGGGTCTGCAGATAGAGGCTGATAGTATACTATTGACGAACAATAGGATTACAGACGCCCTACATAACGTAACGTTCAATGCGAAGTGAACGATATATATAATTTGTACATACGTTGTTTATGTACAATGCGCATTGTATTACTTGCGGACCAAATGCCTAGTATCACTGCCACTTCCATAAGTCGAGATCTTCGACGACGATTGCCAACGCATGTTGAACGGCACGGACAGAAACCTCCGGTGAGAACGCGCGCAGCACTCGGGACGATGTCGACCAGGTGCAATCGTTCGATGTATCGTCCTTGCATAATCCGAGAGTATACGAGTTCACAGCATAGTTCTCCTCACATGCGTCCACTGAAACCTGGGTTGAAAAATTGCCAATTTGAAAATTTTCAGGAATTCAAACGACCGAAGCACTCACGGTATATTTCGTGGCGTCGTTAAGCAAGGTCGAGGCATACTGGGTCGATGTAAGGATAGCAGTGTTGGGCTTGCTCGCACTTCCTTCTTCGATAGATATACAGTTCTGTTGAACTGTGAGCCTGGAATGACCGGCTTTGGAAGAGATAATATAGGCGGAAGCATCGATGTAGAAGCCATAGGATGATGTACTATCTTTCGAAACCGTGCCCAGGGTATGCTGTTTCATTGTGAGAGAGGTGACACGAAAAGTATCAGCGGGCGCACCGATAATGGACCAGACATGCTCTGAGAGGGAGCAGAAGCGGTGATCTTTGCTGCGACCCTCAGTAAATTATCCGAGCCGAGTACATCAGCTCGAAGCGGGCCTGGGGGCCCAGTCGTGACTTCGCATTCTGGATGAATCTTGTACCACCAGCAGTTTGTTTGACCTAGATTGCCCCACGCTCCCTTGTAATTGACCCAGTCTTGAGATCCACTAAAGGTATCTGGATAATCGAATGTAACGAGACTATCCCTTGTATCCCAAGCAACACCACCATCCGCAGTGACATCTTGGAGCTTGAATACGACGGCATTGACGTAAGTGAAAGTTCCCGCCGTGGCCCAAAACCCGTGCGAGCCCTTGGCGACATATCCCACCGGTCGTTGGTCGTTGTCGAATTTTATAGCTTGAGACCAAGGGATGGTCCTATTCGGCTGGTCAGATGGAAGCTCGGTAGAGGAGAACAAAATTGACAGTCACCCGCTTCCTTTGTCACCGTGGGCGTGATAATCCACCTGAGTAGCGACACCGTTTACAGTTCGGACTGCCATACGTTCCCAGTCGCCGACATCTGTAAGGCAGAGATTGTTGGCCGGAGAGAGACGTTGGAAGTTTGCTGGACATACGATCTCCAACTTCGCCAACAGCCGGAACGTTTTTGCCTTCATTGAAGGGCGTGAAGAGCCAGTAATAAAGGTCCACGACACCGTTAGGCTATGAAATAATGAGGACAGGAGACTGGTGGCCCTGTGAGCAGTCACTAGTCACTACTTACCTTTGATGCAATAAATGTGTAGGCCGATGTGGCAGTCGTCGAAGGGTTCTGGCCACGCAAGAAGCCCTGCTTTCCCGAATCAATGTCAGTTGTCAAGAAGAGTCCAGATCCTTGGTTCGCGGGATCGTCGACATTGGAATTGGTCACCAATGCATTGACAACGTTTCCACTCGCGTCGGTTTCCTGCGATTGTTTTTTTGAGATTGGGTTTGATTGATCAGCAGGAGGTGGAAAGACCTGCACGCCAGATAAGAAATATTCGACCGTCGATGGCCAGTAAACCTCGGAAGGATGGAATTTCCATTGCGGAGCGTATTGCCTTGCAAGAGCAATATTATCAGGGCTCGGTGCCGCAGCAGAAAACCAGGCGCTGAGGGAAAGTGCCAGTGGCAGACCCGCGACGGAAATCTGCACGTAGATATTACTTGACCACGACTGAGCTGTCCCAACGGGTAACTCGAAAAGCTCACCATGAGTGATATAAACACGAACTTGGGGATGAAGCCAAGGTAGGCGAACTCTGCGAATTGACCTGCAGCATCCTCGAAGGCAAGTATATATACCACGCAGACTTGGTTGTGATATAGGAAAATCTGGGAACCACAACCGCATGGAAAGCGATTGCGTAGGACTTGGACCCCTGATAATCCCGTCAGAGCCTTGATTTCTATCTGGACAAAGATTCTGACAGCAAATGCGGCCTTGAAGTATAGGTCCATTTCCAGCCAAAAACAGGTGCAAAACCAGAAGTGGCTTCATCAAGTATTCAGACAGCCAGATGTGCACGAGCCAGCCTTGACGTGTATCCAGATAAACCATATGCAGGATAGGCCTCCCCGCACGTCATCGCATCTTTGATTTTTGCTCGCAGTATTATTTTGACCCTTTGCCGAATTTTGGGATTGTCAGTCTGCTTTCTCGACTACCAAAATTGACGAAAATGGAGTCGAACTCGTGCCTGAGGATAGCGAATAATGGTAGGGCTTGAATGCAGGCAAGGTAAGGTTCGAGGATGCAGTTTGCGGCACGAAAAGAAAAAAAAAGGAGAGGGAGGAGTCAGTAGGAAGAAGATCAACTTTTTAGAGGCTAGATACCGCTTTCTAGACAAAATTGGACCCGAGACGCTGAATCACGTCGTCCAGACATGGACCCAGAAGAAAATGTTGGGGTGGAAATTTTCCAGACAGATTTTGCCAAAAATTTTGGGATCAAGGCTCTGACGAGATAATCAGGGGTCCTGCTGTGCAAGTCAGATCGACCGTGGGTCGGATCAGCCAAGTAAAAAGAGTCGCAACTGATTCAACTGACGAGTCAAAATTTCAACGCAAGCCGGTCCGCTGAAGGTCATCATCTACTTACCTCGACTGATCGGGCACATTCCGCTTGTCTCGGTTCTCCTTGCACATGAAAAGCGCTCAAAATACGTACTGAAGAGCGTGCCCAATCATTTTGCGATCACCTCACAAGATCACATTTCCCCCATGGGCTCGTCGCCGACCTTCGGTCGACTCCTCGCGCCATGGACTGTGCCCGGCTTGTCTGTGGGCTGCTCGAACCATTTCATTTAGTAGATCCTTCTCCTTGACTGGCTGAATGGCAGTGAATCGTCAATATTTCAATGTTTACACATGTCAAGAGCCAAGACCACAGTTCTCGAATTTCCTTATATAGGACGAGTCGTTCTGACGTTTGTGAAGCGCTCCATTCAATCCATTGACGAACAGTGACGGAGCCGGCGACCTCTATGAACTCCCTGTGGAAGAAATGCTGGTGATACTTGGTTGGTACCACTTGAAGTATTCTGCCCGTATGAATGCCTGTTACAATGATGGATTCCGGGAGTCGGAGATCTAGAGTATGTGGCACTGCATGGGTGGCAAGTCTTGCAAAAATATGTTTGGGAAAGGAAACCCTTTGTTCACCAGCAGAAACAACTGTTGTGGGATACTGAAGTAGTACGTAGGCCTAGTAGGACCCACTCGGCAACCTTTGCGTCAGTGTAGAGCACTTGTTAGACCAGTACTTGTGTAACAGCCTCAGAAGCTACAGCGCTACACAAAATATCAAAAAGGGAAAGCGAACTCCAAGTCAGAAGCCGATTCGTCGTAACCCACGCCGAAAAGACCATAACCTTCTGGATCATACCCGTATCCATAGTCATCATCCTCTTCCTCATCTGTAAATCCCTTCTCCACCTCATCCCACTCAATGCTCACAACGACCTCCTTCAAAAGATCCACGTCTCCTTCATCCAGGTGGCTACACTCTTTGATCCGCAACTCTTGAATCTCTGCCCTCCGTTCGCATCGATGTATTAAACAATCTCTCAAATCCTCAAAAGGATCCGAAATAGGTACAATCCCTTCAAAACTCACTTCCTCCAATGTGAGTGTTTTGAGGGCAGGGAAATAAACAGGAGGGACCGTTGACTTCCGTCGCCTGAAGCCAGGACGCCTGGGGGACAGGCAACCCCCCATTGTACCTTCACTCGACACTGGAGTATCTGGGAGGCGCTCTTCAGTAAGCGCGGCGATAAACGAATGCGCCGAGCTCCCTGCAAGATACACACTATGCAACTTTGGCAAAGTCCCGAACATCTCCAGCCACTTCTGCTGATCCATCCCAGATACGTGCGACAGGCGCAATGAGCGCAGTTGAGAAGACTGTAGTGCATTGCAGATCGTCATAGTGATAACATCCACGGCGGGGGAAGCGGATGAGTGCCAGGAAAGGTGGAGTTGAATATCGGCCATATTGGGACCTGTATGCGTCTCCTCTGGTTGCTTTGCCCAGGCTTGAACGACAAGACTCTGCGAGGCTTCGTTGTAAATATGTAGAGCCCGTATAGGTCGTTTGTCAGATACGCCATTTGAAGCGGTGGAAGGACAGCGAGAATTGCCTGAGAGTATTTTTAAGACCCCGGAAAAATCGCTTCCAGTGGCTTCGGTGCCGCTACAACTCAAATGAACTCGTGCATACGAGGGGATGTCGATACGGTTCACGAAATCGACGCATTCGGGAACGGACGACTTGATGATGAGCTGTTCAAGTCGAGGAAGGTCGATGATGCGGTCCGGAATCGACGAAGGCAGCACTTCGGTGCGTGGTAATGCACCTTGAAGGTCGAGAACTTCGAGAGCTGGCATCCTTTCCAGAGCATCAACCAATTGTTCGGTCGTGGGCCGAGTGGTAATCGGAATCTCGTGGATCTTTAGGTGTGTGAGGCCCTTGAGGAGGGATGAATCCCAGCTGAGACTGCATTTCGTGAGTTCGACTCTGCTTAGATATGGCATCTCGGTCCGCAAGGCGTTTCGTGGGATAGCAATACCCTCATCAGTTCCGAATCGGGTATGGCGAGGGACAGTAAGTGAAAGTGAGCGAAGCATGGGTGCCTCAAAGGATGTGTCTGTAAGGAGGCGCTCGATCGTCGCGCTCGGGCCAAGGAGCTGCAATTCATGTATTTTATGGGCGTGGAGAAGAGCGAGTCGGACGGCGTCGAGAATCTTGGGAGTGGGACAGGTGAGGTCGGCTTGGACGATCAGACTGGCCATCTTCGACCGCTTAAGCATTTCCTCGCACCACTTGGGACGTGAAAAAACAAGGGTGCCCCAGAGGCTCGGGCATTCAAGAGCTACAGTCCTCCAGTACCGTGATACGTAGCTGACCCTGACCCATTCGAGAGGATTATTGGCCGCTGCGCATTGTGAAGCGCGGAATGTGAAGATCTTGGAAAGGATTTCGGGAGGGAGGCGAGCTATAGGGGCGAGCAGGTTGCGGCGGGAACGGAGACCTCTAATGGAGTCCTCGAGTCGCTGAACTTCGAGATCGATCTGGCGGCGGGCTTTATCTGCGACTGGGTCGGGTCGAGATTCGCAGGATTTGATGAGGGGCATTACTGAAGGGGGATGAGGAGTGATGATACGGAAAGACGACGAGGACACAAACCTGTCATGAGGGAGAGAACTTAGACCAGCTATGAGCTCCTGACGTTTGAGAGTTGGCGGAGTGGCCCTTTTGTACTGCGTGTCGTTGATGATGATGGTAGTAACGGTGCACAGCACTGCCAAGGGTCACCGGCACCGTTCAACATGGACTCTTACCATGTGAAGCAACAGTTCATCTTGGGTAAGTAAGTATTCATATACACACTCTCCCAAAGGTTTGACCCTCTCCGTGTTCAGGCGCATACAAATCACTCGTCATTCTCCCTTTGCCCGATACCAATTCACCACACTACACGCCGACCTTACTCTACCAAGCTCGTGCTCACATCGCTCTCAATCATCCAAAAGCTGCTCTCCAGCTTCTCCCCGCCGATTCTGAAAATGTTGCTATCAAGGCCACGGTGTCTCTTGCCAACTACGTGGCAGGCTCAACGAGCGATGATGCAAGTCTCGTAGAATCGTCTTTGGAAGAACTTCGAGATTTGGCCGTGGAAATCGAGGGTGACGATGCTGAAGGAAGCGACCGCGACAAGGCTCTTGTCCGCGTTCTGGCCGGAACTGCCTTTGCTCGAGCCGGGGAACTTGAAGAAGCCCTGGAAACCCTTGGCGTCGACACTGAAAATTTAGAAGCGTATGTCAATTGTCCCTCTCCTTATTCACAACGGCCAAGAGATTCGACAGCGTGGCTCTCATCGTCCAGATATACCTTTCCATCAACCGTCCTGACCTTGCCAAAAAACAGTTTGAGCGATCAAAGCGTTGGGCAGAAGACGATCTACTCCTTCAACTCATTGAATCGTCTATCGACCTAATCACTGGGAGGGACTCCTATGCCAACACAACCTCTTTTTACACTGAGCAACTTGGAAACCCATCGTTGACTTCTCCCCCCATTCTCACCGCGCGTGGCGTAGCCCGTATCTTGAGGAACGAGATTCAAGAAGCTCGATCCGATTTAGAGGAGTCTTTGGAGCAGCAGAAGGGCGATGCAGAGACCCTAGCTGCCTTAGTTGTTGCAGCTAGCCTGGGGGCGATGAAGAAGGCTGAAGCCGATGAGTTATGGGCGTACGCCTTTTGCTTTCTTTGTGTTCTCTGATTTCTAATCGATCCTTTGACGATCGTTTTGCAGCCGCATGGTGTCCGAACACCCCGTCCACCCCCTGGTACTTGATCTATCCGCAAAAGAGTCTCTTTTCGATGACTGCGCTATCAAGATGACGGTCCCACCTATGGCTGCATGATGTGAGTTTGCAAAACCTGTTACAGTACCTGGAGAAGCGTTGTCGTCTTAATCGGTGCACATGTTACGCATTGATCATTCATGGTGTATCGTCTCTCTCCCCCCGGGTTTACAGTAATTCTCTGTTTCCAATGAAAAGCTGATAACCCTTCCCTCAGGTAATCGATGGTCAACTTCGACCTTGTAATACGAAAGGATACGCACACGTAACTTGCCTTTCAACATAGTTCACATCATGGTGTATCTTTACGTATTAGTATGGAAAACAATGATCGATTAAAACCCAAGTTGTCGATATATGTTGTACGGTTGCATTGGGTCGCGCTTGTATCAAACTCAAGTCCGGGCTCGCTGAGACGGCACATCCACCAACTGGAACATGCGCTCAAGGAATCCCAATGCCCGCTCCAGACCACGGTAATTACATGCTGGTGTCTCTTCTTCGGTTCGGTTCTTTTATCTTACGCAATGGTACTGATGTTTGACAGGCACCTTAGGAGGCCTCGCTTCTACTTCCGACTTCGTGCGCGCCTATAAGCTCTATATATAAAGGTATTTTTACGAAGCTGCTAACAACCAGTCATGTCCTCATTGAAAAGGCTGTCTGTCTTTCGCAGTTCCTCTGCAGTGCGTTTTTCGCTTGCAGTCGCCATACTTCATGCTGACGGAAAGGATATTAGTCAAATAGCTCTGGTGAAGGCGGGACGCCACCGAACGAGAAGGAACCACAGGTCATCAATCAGGTCGGCCGTCGACATTGGTCATCGTGAGGCCACCATTGACATGCACATTTTCTTCTATGCAAGATCAAGAAAAGTTCTCCGCTTGTCGATGCATCGGCTCTGGTGAGTCGTGCGGTCGACAATGGTGTTGTGTACGGTGACCAATTATTGATAGCCTGCCATTGTTGATGCTATCAGACACAAGGATGCCATTGACGATCGAAAATATCTCGCAAGTTCTTGTTGGCTGAGTGGTGACTGATCCTCCTAATATTTCAAATCATAGCTTGAGCATGCCTTGACCTTCACCGCGCGGCATAGAGATGGACCCATTGCGCAAACGATCCAAAATAAGATCGTCGAGCTTCGTGCGTATATCTTTGGTTCCTGTGACATGCCTAACTGTTCCTGTATGTAACCTAGTGTATAACGACCTGGCTCACCCACCTGCCACCAGTATCGGTAATGCTTATGCTTGGCGTACCGCAGATGGGTCATATAACAACATCGACCTTCCAAACATGGGCAAGGTCTGTCTGTTCTTCACCACTCCGCATGTACGGTGTTGACCTGTCGCAAGGCGGGAACTCCTTATGCCCGTTCCGTGCAACAATCACACCCGCTCCCAAAAAATCAATTGCCTGACCCGGGTTTGATATTTGATGTGTGCGTGATCGCATGCCCATTCCACGTTGTCAGTCTAATGCCGCTTCTATACCAGGCTTTTGAAGCGTGAAGGTGTAAGTGAATCATGATAGCAGGAGTGAACCCAGAAGTGACGCTCCTCATCAGTTTGTGAAACACCCAGCTGGACTTTCTTCGATGATGTTCTCTTTTGCTGCTCTTGTTATTCACAGGTCCGTCAAGTTGCATGACTGGCGAGTGGTCTGAGCTCATTTGTCCCAGTGTCTTCCGCACTTCTCACACCGATGTCAATATTAACGAGACTTCGTCTTACGTTGATCTTTCACCATTGTACGGGCACAATCAAGAACATCAAGACAGAGTCCGAGTCCGGAATGGCTATGGCTTGCTTTACCCTGATGTCTTTGCTGAAGATAGGCTCTTATTCCTACCACCAGCAGTTTCTGCACTCCTCGTTCTGTTCAACCGTAACCATAATGTTCGATATTCTCATTATCCCTATGTCTACACAGAAACTGATGTCACACGTCCCAGTATATCGTGAAGAGGCTTCTAGAAATTAATGAACGAGGCAACTTTGTTGATCCCGGAACCTTGAAGACAGATAATCCGGCGGAAAAGGCAAAACTCATTGCTCAGGAAGAGGAACTCTTCCAAATAGCTCGCCTCATCAACTGTGGCTGGTTCGCTTCAGGTAAATCATCGTGCTGGTCAGACACGATCACTTTTGTCGACACTGTTTTCAGTTGTCTTTTCGGATTATTTCTCCTGCATCTTGGGTTTGGTAAGGGACGGGAGCAGTTGGAGCTTGAACCCATTTGGAGTAAGAACAGTCTTCGTTGACATCGAAAAACCACTCTCTTACACTTACAGGAAATCCGGAACCAAGATCACTCTGTGTTTGAGAGGGGCAAAGGCAACGCATGCAGTGTCGAGGTAAGTACTTTACCTGCGGTCATCTGCTTTTCGGTCATGCCCTCCATGAAGTTCAACTGCCTGTACCGCTGGCACGCCACAACGAGTGTAGAAGATGAAAAATGGGTCAACGAAATCTTCTCTAGCATATTCGATGGTAAATCACCGCAAGATGTCACAGCGGCCGACTTCAAGGCAGCTGGTCACAAGGTGGCAGCCTCGTTACCTGACGTTACGCATTGGACAATTGGAAGGTAACGGTTCTTTCTGGCATGTGCAAGTGACAGGCACATGGATTGCTGATCTCATAGGATACAACGCCAAGCGGACGGGACTTTCAAGGACCAGGATCTGGCTGACATCCTCCAGAACGCGTAGGCTTCCTTGCCCCATCACCTGATCTTACAGCGACTTATAGGATTTCAGCACGGAACATCCAGCTGCTGCTTTCCGGGCAAGGGGCACACCAGGTTTGTACATATGTCACCTAGAGTCGGGTCCTTCATTGATGAGTTCAGAGGCCATGCGTCTTCACGAAATCATGGGCATTGAGCAGAACAGACGATGGGGTGTATGCTCCTTAAACGATTTCAGAGCCGTATGTCGCGTTGAGGTATTCCATTACATGCTGAGCTCACTCTGCCTACGTTCGATAGTATCTGGGTCTCAAACGTAAGATCGCGGTTCATGTTAACTGCTTTCCTCGAATTGACCTGACGATATCAGGGTACAAGAGTTTCAAAGAGTGGAATCCGGATTCAGAAGTCGCCGATGCAGCGGAAAAGTTATACGGCCACATTGACCATCTCGAACTTTATGTCGGCCTTCAAGCCGAGGAAGCTAAGCCTGTCGTGGATGGAGCAGGACTTTGCCCTGGTAAGTCCCAGTCGTGTACTCAACTATCACAGTTCACAACAATCAATGAATGGCCGTTGGCAGGCTTCACAATTAGTCGAGCAATTCTTAGCGACGCTATTGCGCTCACTCGTGGAGACAGATTCTTCACGCAAGACTTCACGCCTTACAATTTAACAGCCTGGGGATTCGCCGATTGTCAAAGGGACCCCAATGCTTTCGGATTTGGAAGCACTCTCGGGAGACTTCTCCTCCGCACTCTCCCTGATCATTACAGCAAGAACAGTGTCTATACCTTCTTCCCGCTCATGACCCCAGATGCGATGAAGAAGCACTTGACAAAACTGAAAGTCATCGAACAGTACGATCTCGCTCGCCCTGCTCCGCGACCTGGAGTCAAGAACATCACAGGCTACTCTCTAGTCAGCCAGATTTTGAAGAGTGAGAAAGATTTTGCCACGCCCTATGCCGGTCAGGCTGCGAAGGTTATCCCTGGGCCAGGGTAAGCCAAGGAATGAACCTTTCCTGTTTGTATTCTCATGGGGTCGCAGGTTTTACTCAGTGAATGGAACTGAAGCGCGAGACAAGGTACACAAGGCTCTCGCTGACTCGTCGGAAGCAATCGACGAAATTGGCGCGTTTTTCTACAAGAATACACGGGAGCTCATCAGTTCAAGTTCCTATTTGTTGGTGGGGAACAAAACATATGGAGTCGATGTCGTCCGTGATGTTCTCAAGGTCGTCCCAGTCCTTTGGGCGGCTTCTAATCTTGTAAAGCATCCCACCTCTGGTCCGACATTTACGTGCTGATGCCGTCCAGGCCGGAATCCCCTTAAAGACCAAGGTTCATCCTCAGGGTCACTATACACCGATTGAGCTATATAATATCCTTGGTGACATCTACTCGTTCGTCTTCGTGAATTCTTGTTTGCTTGTTATCTCAACCGTTTCACGATAGATTCATCTTCCTGGACATCGAATTGTCGAAGATCATGGTTCTCGGTGCCAAGGTTTCCACTGATGTTCGGACACTGCTTCGTCACATCAGAGGGCATTTGCATGAAGAGAATCAGAGGGTAAGTTTATGAAGCCTGATAGGGGCAATAGGAATGACTGTATCCGCTTTAGCAATCCATTGCCCGCGCAGTGGGCACTGTCTTCTCAAAGAATAAGAAGACGGAGCGATCTGAGCTTGTCAGACGCCTCGCGGCCGTCAGCGGGAGTTCGGATGAGCTCGCCAATACCATCCTAGCACTGATGGTTGGGGCTACTTCTGAGTTATCGCTGGGTTTGCGCATCCATCAATCTGTATCATTGCCTGCTTACGCTTCGTCATGTTTAGTGCTCACAAACGTCGTTAACCTCTTCATTGGTTCGGAACACCATGAGAAAATACTCCAAATAGCCAAAAGTGCCGAGGCAAAGACCTCACTTGATGGCTACATCTATGAAGCTTTGAGTACGTGATCTCGTTCCGTGTAATTCTAACGCTAAGACGCTTGTATAGGACTTGACCCGCCCTTCAAGGGCGTTTTCCGTACGCCAAAGTTACCTTTGTACACGAAACTGACGCACCGACGGTTTCTTTGTTTTTGGTCGCAGGCACTGCTCTGAAGGGTCATATAGGCGGGGATGTTGCAATCAAAGAAGGTGATCGAGTGTTCCTCAACATTGCTGATGCCAACACAGATGTCAGTGTTCCCTGTATTTCTTTCTTTCTTTGCCTTATTGTTTTCAGGAAACCGTCTTCCCATCTCCTCTCCAAGTCAATGCTGCTCGAGAAACTAAAGCTTATTTGCATGGCGATAAGTTGTTCAGTCATTTGGGTGAACGGTTGACAGTCAAGGTGGGTATTATTTACGTCGTTAAAGTGATACATTGGCTGAGTTGGATTGTGAGATTGTTACGGAGGTACTTCGCGCCATATACACTTTCGAAGGTGTTCATCGTGCGCCGGGTCGGTCGGGAGTCCTTCCAAGGTTTGACTATTTTTCGTATGTCACACTTTAATCAAGCTAATCTTGGGAACTTGCAGGTTCAAAGATGCTGCTCGTCCAGATCTTCGCTTTGGATATCTAGATGCAAGTCAATTCTCCTCTGCTTGGCCAACGTCTCTATCACTTTTGGTAAGCAGAAGACATAGGTTGAATAGCATCACCCCTGATTGTTGAGATAGTACGACGCAAGCTCTGAAAAGTAGTTGGAAGAATGGCCAAACCCCCCCCCAGAAAAACATACTGCTCTGTCATCTATTTCAACCAACTTGCAATGTAGTCTCCTGACTGTGTACATGATGATAATTGATCACTGTTGTATATAGTTTGTGCCACTAAACACCAACTTAAGGGGGGTGGCGGAACGTGAATGCAGCAACACACGTTGGACTTTCAAGTTTTCGGCCTCGCTAGACCCCTTCCTAATATAGTATATTATGCTCACAAGGATAGTATCTTAGTACACATCACAGAGCACATTTTAGCATTCCCAATGTGGAAGATCACCGTCCTCTTATATCATTGGCTATTTGACTGAGTAGATCTTCCATCCGCTCCTGTCTCTTCTCAATCTCATCTAAACGCCTGGTCCATGAGGGATTTCGGCCATCTGTCAAACTCGCGAATTCCGACCTAGTCGCCGATATGGGTTGCGGGGACTGAGCAGTGCTTGACGGCGCATCCGGGTTTTGGCCACTACTCGACGCCAACCCAGGCATTTCGTCGAGACTTTTTGATAATGGTTGACCTTGTGGAATCGTCAAGGGTGGGGGATTAGCGATGGTCGGATATTTCCTCAACGGGCTGGACTTTGTTTGAAAGGCTTGTACTTCGGGCCGATGGTTTTGCACCGACTGCATTGAGTAGAGCCTACGCCGGGTAGCTGGGCCATAGCTCACTGGACCAATAGGTGAATTAGGTGGTTTGTCTGACGTTTCCTTTGGGATGGTATCGTCCACCACTAATGGTTGGAATACCTGTGCCAACGGACTGACAAAATTCTGTACAGTCTCGGGGCCACGATGGAGTATAAATTGTGATCTTGGAGGTGGATCGGGTGATTGTGCATGGCCATTCGAGGGTATTTGACGCGGCAGGTAATTTTGTGACATGGCCCGAGGACGTTGAAACTGCTGATGATCACGGCCCTCATCTACTTCAAAGGCACTTTCAAACTCTTCTTCAATTTCGAATATCTGTTATGTCAAATCAATGGCAGAGAAATGCTGGCGCAAAAATCCTCAGACATACAGCATCTATGTCAGCACCAGATCCCGCCAGGCCTTCAAAAATCGCTGAAGGTGCTGTATTGGATGTTCGCTTTTCAGAAGTGGTGTCACGACTCACACATTCTCCTCAAGGGACGCGGCAAGATATTTTCGACAGAAGCCTTAAGCGTCTCCATGAAGCCGGTCGTCCCGGTCTTCTTCGCCTGGCGCTCATAGACAGCAATCAACAACAAGATGGGGAAATTTGTCAACCTGGAAGTCAATTGATTTCAAAAGGAGGGGAGAGGGAATTATGAATCAACCTGATCATGAAAACATTGACCTGAGGCAAATTGGATGGATAAGAACCATGGTCTACAGAATCAGATTCCTACCTTGTGAAACCAGCGAGGCGAGAGCAGATAGCTCGCAGGTAGCATAATGCATAAAGCGAGTAAATTGACGGGAGGTTGATATGAAAACAAAGAATCTGCCTTGACGCTGCGATTTTGATAAGTCCGAGGTATTCATACAGGTTCTAAGAATATGCATACCCCTCGATGGTGGAGACAGCTTTCCGAAACATTGCCTGTGCATTGTCGACGTAAGGTCAAGGATGGACAGAACAATGGAGATACCTCAGCAGCGGCATCCTCGTTGATGGTGGCAAACGTATTCGACAAAATCTGGGGGAAAAGATAAGAGACATCACACGATAGTCTCTAGTGATATACAGACAGAAACTAGAACTGCGATCATGGGAAATCAGGAAAATGACACCCCTCAAAATCAAAAGCACCAACCAGTAAGGAGGAGAGTGTTGCTCAGGCACGCGTATGTCACCATTAAAGCTGGTCCAAAGATAGGGTGGAACTCGGCTGAAGGCGCGGGCATGAGACAATTGACAGGGACATCTGAAAATGAACACACTAGAATGATCGAAGCCACTTGCATCCAGCCCAAACCAAAGGTCAAGCATCCACCAGGCTATCGTGCTGAAGTTCAGATAGGATTGAGATGGATATTCGATGATGTCATACAGAGATAAAACTCACCCAGCGCTGTAACTGGGAATTGCGCTGTTAGCGCATGGAATACCCATGAAGAAATGGTATGTACCCTGCTTCAGTGCGACTCAGTCTACCATATGTGTTATCCCCTTCCAATGCTCGAGAGTATGAGGCACGTACGTCCATAGAGCATACAAGAATCCGCAAAAGCAGAACGCCGCAATGGCCATCAGGACGGCGAACTGCACTATCATTGCACGAAGTGATAAAACCATTAAATTATCTTTAAGGGTCACGAAAGCGAGGCTTAAGACCGAAATTGAGTAAAATTGACTGATACGGGAGAATAATCCCTACCGTGGAAAGAGGAGGCATGCGATTAGCGCAAGGCAGTCTATTCCCATTTCACGGGCCCACGCATCTAACAAGGGGTTAGAACGATTCACCGATTGTTTGAGCGGACGAACCACCATGGAAAACTCCATAAAGGCGGAGCCCAGCATATATCGCAAATATTGTTACTGATAATCATACACTGTCAGCTTGAAATTTTTTGCGGACACAAGTCGGCATACCAAATGCTAAATCAAAACCGTTCTGTGATATCATGAATGAGTTTCCAAATGTATAGACAATGGCAGGCTTACCCATGTGCCTTTGAAATACACTAAGAATGGAAATTAATGATCATGGCGCGTGGGAGGCTAGCTGCCAGAAGTACCTCGAATGCCATGTTCTTGCATCGCCGCGATTTTTTCAAGCGTAAAGCCGAAAGCATAGACCATGAAGAATAACTCGGGAATATCGAGTCTGTCAGGTCGATGGTCAACCTCAATGGCGATGACGAAGAGAACGAAGAGAATCAAAAAACTTGGGATTAAACAGAGATTGGATGAGTTCATTGAGGGCGAATGAATCAGCACAGACTTTAAATATTCAAGGACAGAGCGAATGGCTGGGACTTTAAGACTGCAGGTAGAAGGGTTATTCAAAAAACAAAAAACCGACAACAAATAGATGAATTTACCGATAATGATCAAGCAGAGGTGCTTTATGGGGGTCGTAGAAATGTATCGGTGTTCGCTTATACGTCTGCCCTGACTTTTAGAACCACTCCGCGTATACAGACAGCACTCACGTCTGAGAGAATAGAATGATTGCTCTGTGCTTGATATACACATTTGCCTCTGTAGGGTTCCTAATCAGGGATGGGGATGCACAGGGTGAGATGACACTCACGCCCAGATGGCATTGATAACTTTCTGGCAAGCGGAGCTTTTAATGAAACGCTTTGCCTTTCCTAGGATAGCCATCTCTATGGCATTCCCCACCCTATCATCCAAATCATCATCCCTCTCTTCCCTCGCTTGGTCAATGACGTTAGGATCTGCTCCATTGTAGACGGGCCAAGTCGTGGTGAGGGTAAGTATTAAGTGAAGCATACTGTTCCCATAATCTCGGAAGGTGCGAATGGCCAAAATCTCGCAAAGCTCCGCTCGGGAACGGGAGACGGTCATCGTAAGAACGTTGTCGTCACGTAAAAAATGGACGCGGTTGAGAAGGAAACAGAATACGATGGACATATTGCCATTCCGTTGTATCGACGTGTACTTTTCGAACAGAGGCTGCACAAGCGTATATGTCATATCCGGAGATGTCAACTAGAGCGGGAGGATAAGGGAAAGCTGGTTATTCAACACTTACAACTCACCGTTTCGTAAGTGAACGGTGTATCTATGAATAATACTGTCAATTTACTGTTAGGGGTGTGGAGGGCAGGGAAGCCTACCTATGAAATACTGTTATCAGGTTTGTCAGAAATTTTTTCCTAGTGGCACCCCATGATTTGAAAGGAGAATGCGCTCATCGTGGAACATGACATCACGACACTCTTCACGCCACGACAAGCTAGGCTGAGAAAGAACGCGACTCACAATAATGTCCTAGAAACATCGGTGCTCAAGGACCACGACATAGTACTAGACAGAACACACCGATTTTATCATATGAATAATGGGATAGACAGGCGTGGCTTCCACGTCCTCGCTGCTCAGCCTGCATGTAAAAAACCGTGTCTGAAAACAGTGAAAGTCACACTCACTGCCTTAGCAAAGGGTGAAGTTCAGACTGAGATTCTGCCATGAATGTACAAGCTGGCTCAAGACATATAGCAAATTTGCAGCTGAACTTCCAACTTGAAGCTTGAAGTCGTGAATTCCATCTCCGACACCGTGACACTGACAGACAAATTCCAAAGTCGTTGAGACCGAACCTTAAGCTTGATCGAACCCACCTCTGTTGGAAGGCACGCCAGCGGATTATCATCACCAACTAGAGTCTGACTAACGGGAGACTAACCCCAGCGATGACTCAGGACTTCCAATTAGTTGAAGAATCCCGTCACACCGAAATAACTACGAAAATTCGACCGAAACTCATATTACAGTATCATTTCAACGGAATTTTAGGGAGCTCTGATTTCTACATAATTTTCGGTCTGTACTAACGCAACTTCATTTGCCCAGTTACCGAGGTAATATTCTCGGTGGCTAGATTCATGAATCAGTGTCCGATTGAAGGCACATGAGTTATCCTCTTCGTCAGAGTTCCAGCGTTAAATTTCCCGTCAATCTGACAACCTATTATTATCCATCTCAATCACCCAACGATCAACCAGAATCTGCTATAGGCTTCTTTCTGGAGTTTAGATTTGAATTTTTGCATATGACAACTCCGATGAATATATCTTTTGGATGAGTCCATCTTTGCATGGATACTTTTATTTGTTGGCAATGGGCATGCGGGAATTGATAGACGGGGAGATAGATCTCTGATTGAGCCAGGGGCCATAGACTGGCAGTTCAAGTTCGGCACTTGAAGCTCTATGCCCACTTCCCAAGAAGAGCCATGAGACCACATCCTAGAAGCATCGATGATAGAGCGTAGAAGATTTGGGCATTTGACCCCTCCATCATCTCCTTGTTGAACAGGAACTCATGTGCCAGGAGCTGCAAACAACGGACGTATATCAGCCAGAAAGCGGCGTTATAATGATAAGGAAAGACGCGTGCCTCTACGAGCCCTGTATAGATCAAGACACCTGCACTCAGAGCGTCCAGAATCCCACTGACGATAGAGGCAGTCGCGCTTCCGGGGTTGTAGGTAGATTTTACTCCGAGGCCAACGGCGATACCAATGGGCGTTGTCATGCCAAAGAGCGCAGCTGCAGCGATAGCGACCCAATTGTACCTCGGCGGTAATTGCATATAAGCCAATCGAGATCCAAGACCTAGTCCTTCGAAGGTTTCTGGGGAACCATGAGCGATGGAGAGCATAGAGGAAGAAGACTTACGGTGAAATATAAGGACAACAAAAAGCACCTTAAATTCATCTGCCACAGCTAATGTAAGACCAATCAAAACACTTGACGAAAAAAAAACTCAGAAGACTTCTCATAAAAAAACAAAGGTTATACCTGTGGAGTGTCACACCGAACTCCAAGATCGCGATGCCGATGATTTGGGCAACAGGATTGTCCACTACAGCGACGTGTTTGTGTCCCGCAGATGCATCAGAGACATTGCTCCGTTCTTCGTCCTTGGGGGTATTATAGGTTGCTTCTGGTCCATGGGCAGCATGGGAAGCACTTTTGTGTCCATGCGCATCTGGGCATCAAGGTAAGCAGACGTTGACGCATGTGCGAGTATAGACTAACCATGATGCAATCCGAGCTTGGCCAACGTCGCTGTTCCCCAGCGGAAAGCGATTAGCTCGATGATGAATATTGAGAATATGCTGAGAAGGCAGAATGCCAGTGCATATGGCTGATCCAGGATCAACGTTTGGTCAACGGGTCCGAGCAATGGGCCAGGGACTCACATATCCCGACCAAGCCTCTGATAGACATGGAGACCCCAACTCCTCGAGGGCGGGCCCAAGTAGATGAATAAAAGCCGTTCCAATCTGAAAATAGAATGTATGGCGACAATGACAGAGATGATACAACGAACGATAACACCAGATCCGAAATACTTGGCAAAGCTAAACACAACACCACAGGTGTCAAAAAATTGATTTTCTGGGACTGAACTGGATGGACTGACTCAAACACACTCTTTGGAATATGCAGCCATGATGAACGTCGGGCCAAGATGGGGAACAGAGCACCACACGAGGAAGCGGCGAGGATGATAAAGATGGAAGCAATGCGCAGACCGAACAGATCGTTCGCTCCGCCGCCGGAACCGCAGTTGGGGGACGATTCGGACGACATAGGAGTGATGAGAGGGGATCGTCACGAGAGGGACTGTCTGCAAGCTTGCTATAAGTTGGTCATAAATACTTATGGTGGTGACTGAGCGGGTCCTCCATGTCGAACGGTGTCCGGCATCACGTGTTTACCAAAAGCGGAGTACACTTTGACGGGTGCAAGGTAAACCTGTACCTCATACTTACTTATTCAATATCAGGCTCCGGATGTTTCACGAGTATGAGTATAGTACTATTAGATAGATAGATAAGCCTCATGCAAATCGATCAAAACGACAAGAACCTCACAATCGGCCAGACTGTGAAGGTACTCAAATAATCTGCGGACGCTTTCGCCGTTCCCCTGCCTTGTCTACCTCCCTTGTGTGTATGTCGAAGCCCTTTCGACCAGTTCTTGCGCAACGACTTGAAGGATTGGAGGTGGGGTTGACAGTATATGAGCAGCATAAAACAAGAGTTTACGGACAACATGATTAGCCTTGAAAAGCATCGTGAGATCCGAGAGGACCAGAACGGAGTTGGAGTTAGGATGCGATGTTGGATTGACATCGGATGCTTCAGCAGGCCCTTCCCTAAGCATTGTTACCGGCCGCGGTCGGATCAGGCACGCAGTATCGCAAAGTAGAAATCCAAACAGTTCCGAGTTCATTGCTCCCTGGGCATGTAATCAATGCCATCACTGTTTTTGTAATGTAACTGAACGTACTGACTGGAACCTCGACCATATGTCCGTCGCGAGGCTGGAGAAATTTGGATAGAGAGTCGTAGATTTTCGGTCCGTTACAAATGGTACTAATTGCGAGATTAAACGCCGGGCTTCCTGAAAATCCGGGCTGTTTGTCGCAATACCGGACAGGGGGGATGCAGAAAGGTGTCTGGTCGTATATGAGTATGCGATACTGAAAAACCCGTTGACGGCGCCACGTATTTTTAAACCACCGGTGAACTCACCATATGGCACACATATTGTAATAGAGAGGCTGTTCACTTGGAACAGGCTTTACCATGGCAGCAGGGATCCGGATCGGGTCCGGTGTTGGGCCAAAACGGCGATGCGACTGAGCTGGGTCGCTAACGTCGACCCCAACCAACGGAGCCTCCCACCATGGTTCACACCTTTCGTTTTCTAATTCTTCGCTTGCCAAAAGTTGCTGAGCGGACCCGCTAGTGGGATCTTCCATAAGTTTGAGGAACTCTGCTTGTTCTTGCGGCGTAAGTTTCGACCAAAGCTCGCTAACCGACGCGGAATCTGTGTTGCTACTCTGTCAATCTACTACAGGAGGGCAAATCAATAACATACCAAGATCGACGCCCTGAAGCCGTGTAGCAATATCCTCTGTGTCGTTAGACTCTGGCCCTTGATGCTGGGTCTGCATGTTCTCCGCCTCAAATTTACTGAGCAGTTCCATCATCTTGAGGCGCTCATGCGGCGTCTTGAAAGGCTGAGACTTGATCTCAAGTTCCACCTCCTTCTTGTAGAACGATTCTGAGCATCGCGAGTGGGACTAAGATAGATCAGTCGCGTACTGTATGAACAACAAGGGACACACTGACTGGAGAGCGGAAACAGGTGAGCGAGCAGTAGGGGACATTACAAGTGGGGCAGTTATATTTCGCAAACTGTCTGCCACACCTGAGGCGAGGAATTTTAGCGGGTGTCGAGGTCAGGGGGGCCAGCTCACAGTCTGCATGTTGTCTTGTCGCTGTTGTCGAGAGTCATGGGAATTAGAACTCCGCACCTTTTTCCTCCATGGCCCTTCCAGTGGATAGCAAGGCGACGTTTGCTTCCTTCTCTCATCTCCTCGATCCCCGCATCTTGCGCGCACTGGCTGATGCTGGTTTCGCCCGTCCCACTCTCGTACAATACAAGGCAATTCCTCTTGCCCTCGAAAGCCGCGACATTCTCGCACGCGCCCGCACAGGCAGCGGCAAGACTGCAGCCTATTGTGTCCCCATTGTCCAGAAAATACTCAACGTAAAAGGCGTACGTGTATCTTTACCAGGTCGTCGCACCCACCGATCACCTGCTGTCCACCGCACCAGCCTTTGGGTCCAGATGATTCATCTCGCCGAGCAACTCGCGCCCTGATCTTGGTCCCTACTCGCGAGCTGGCTGAACAAGTTTCCGCCGGTCTTCGAAGTCTCCTAGCATATTGCGATACGGAGATCATCACTTCCAATGTTTCTGCAGGGACCACGACACATTTCCAGCGGTTTGCGGCTTCTCATACTCTAAATCGTGCTGCATTTCTCATCATCTATTCCAGAACACTTCTTTCTGATAAACCAGACATTGTTATTGCAACCCCTTCTCGCGCCTTGGCACTATTGCAGTCAAAGGTAAGCCATCCCGGGTATATTTTATGCCAAGCCTGACGTATTCCACCAGGCCCTTTCCTTATTATCCTTAGATTCCCTGGTTATCGATGAAGCCGATTTGATTTTGTCATACGGACATGATGAAGATGTTCGTCAAATCTTCTCTGGGTCCTTTTTGCCCAAAGTCTACCAATCATTCTTGATGAGTGCCACGATGTCCGAAGATGTCGAACTACTCAAAGGACTTGCTTTGCGCAATCCAGTACGGTCCTTGTTCATTCTCCCTGTCGATGCGTTTATACAACCATCTTCCATAGGCTATTCTCAAATTAGAGGAGCACGAAGACGAGGCCGCATATCTTAGTCAATACGCTGTCAGGTCATTCCATCCCGCAATCTTGTTGAATCTCCACGTTGAATATTGGGTCATCACAGGTGTTCAGAAGTCGATAAATTCCTTCTGACCTACGTTATCCTGAAACTCAAACTCATTCGAGGAAAATGCATCCTTTTCGTCAACGATGTTGATCGCAGCTACCGTCTCAAACTGTTCTTGGAACAGTTTTCGATAAAGAGCTGCGTTCTCAATTCGGAGCTGCCCTTGAATTCAAGGTATAGATTTCCCCCATTTCCGCGCTCCACCAGTGATATCATTATTCCAAACCTCCAGATACCACACTGTACAAGAATTCAACAAGGGCATCTATGATTATATCATTGCGACCGACGAGAGCGGTGCAATCGAGGAAGATTTGGACAGCGACGGAGAAGAATCGGAGAAGCAGCTTGAGTGTCAGTTTGCCTTTCACCTTCATATTGTGTGATACCATTAAGCCAAACACAGTCATATCAACGCAACGCGAACAATCCACAGATGGCCAAGGCAAGGACGAGGTACCACAACGAAAACGCAAAAGGGCTGCACAGGCCCCATCACCCGAAGATTCCAAGTCTCGCAAACGGAAACATAAGGCAGGCGACAGAGAATACGGCGTTACCCGTGGCGTCGACTTTGTTGATGTCGCCTGTGTTCTTAACTTTGACCTGCCCACCACATCACGGTCTTACACACACCGTGTCGGACGGACGGCTCGTGCAGGCCGCACAGGGATGTCACTGTCCTTCGTCGTTCCCCGGGAACAATGGGGGAAGGATAAGGTTGTGGGAGGTCTACTCAGCGCCAAAACAGACGAGGATCTTTTCAAAAAAATCGAGAAAGAGCAGGGCGGGAGAGGCTGTAGGATAAAGGAATATAACTTTAACTTGAAGCAAGTGGAGGCGTTTCGATATCGGATGGAGGATGCCCTGCGAACCGTCACCCGCAGTGCGATCAAGGAGGCTCGAATCAAGGAGCTCAAATCCGAAATTCTGAATTCGGACAAACTCAAGGTACTTTGATTCAGCCCGTTCCCCGGTGGTTCTGATTCCAAACCTCTCCTAGGTACATTTTGAGGATAATCCGCTTGATCTTGAATTTCTACGCCATGATAAACCACTCCATCCGACAAGGATCCAACCACACATGAAGCACGTGCCGAAATACCTCTTACCCAAAATTGGCCCCGTCTCCAGCACAGAACAGGGTAATCCAACAGAAAAACCTGGGTTCGCGCCCTTCAGGAAAAACGATGGACGCGGCCGTGGAAGAGGCAGGGGCAGGAACAGAGGTGGTACGGCTGGTGGTCGAGGTGGCAGAAAGAAGTCAGATCCTCTCAAGAAGTTCGGTCGGTAGCATGGTCTGTCGAGAGCACGTAGACCAACCTGTTGAGTTGATATAGGTATCGGAGCTCATTGGGAGAAACGGAATCATGATGACTTGCAATACAGATACAAACGTCTATGTTAAGCAGAGATGGTCACCTCAACCTCGACACCTGGCTCTAAGCTGATGCTCGTCTGCATTTCCGCGTCAGCGGGAGCCGTTACTCATAATGTGCAATGGGACGTACAATCTGCTTTACGATCTCGCTGGACGAATGAAGGTCGATCAATCGTTTGTGGACTTTGAGTTCGAAGCAATCCCAGGTTTTGGAACCTTCACCACAAGGCTGTTCAGACGCATATGTGAACCCCCATCATGAGATGAATGTGATTTGAAAGAAAACAGACTGTTTTGCGCGTCGTAATCTTCAGTACTTTGGTTGGGAGACGAACTGGGCCCTTGACACGGAGTTGTTTGTCCTTCGCCCTGTTGATCAGGTCTGCGGAGACTGGGGTTAAGGAAGGCCATGAGTTTTTGAAAATAAAAGAGAGAGGATGAACAGAAGCGCACACTTCTCCAGATTCCTGACATTGCTGCTCGTGAGAGTGATCCTGATTTTGTGGATTTTGGCGGTGGGCACGGGGGCACCAGTAGCGTCATATTCTTTTTCACCCTTAGCGACGTAACTCATGGTCGTTCTATGAGTCAGAAGGTGACTAGATTTCGAGAGTTAGAACTGTAGAAATGGATCGTGGTGAGCTACGGACACACCTAAGGCAATGTTTTGTTGATTGAGATGGAGGATTAAAGTTTGAAGCAAACGAGTCAATTTGTCCTTGCTTGGATCTGCTTATGTAACAGAACCTTCTAAATTATACTTGGCGGTATTACATTAGTTTACCAGATATCATACCGAGTCAACATCCCATCCTTTGGATCTCTCGATAGCACGTTGCCATCCCTTCCACCTCTTCTGCCTCTCCCTCTCATCCAATTCGGGTATAAACTCACGACTTCCCCTAGTATTGACATCTTTCAGCGTCTCTGGCTTGGTTATATCCCACCCGAAAAGATGGATGGCAGACCCTGCCAAGAGCGCGGAGCCCAAAGCGGTCGACCTGCAGATGATCAGGTGAGTCCGTCTTAACAGGTGAGAAACTCACTCTCTCATTTCTGGCCGAATGACAGTGAATCCGCCAATGTCGGCGAGGATGCTCATTGCCAGATCACCATTGGTCATGCCACCATCAACTTTGAGGTGTTTCAGGTCACTTCCCGAGTCTAATTTCATGCTCTCGATGATGGCGTGCGTCTGGAAGGCATTCGCTTCGAGGGTTGCACGGGCAATATGCGAAGGGTTGGTATATTGAGAGATGCCTGAAAGACATCAGTTCGAAATTTCATTACAAAGAAACAGGGCTGCAGACCAATAAGAATTGCAGACGCTTCGGGATCCCAATAGGGTGCGAGGAGGCCAGAGAAAGCAGTAACGAAGTAGACACCGCCAGTGGTATCTTCTTTGGCTGCAAGGTCGTTCACTTCTGCAGCAGACTTAATGATCTGCATCGAATCACGCAACCACTTGACAGCACTCCCCGCGACAGCAACTTGTAGAGTTCAGTGATTCTAATCATTTATTCTTGAATGAGCCGACTTACTACTGCCTTCCAAAGCATAGATGGGCTTCGCCTTGGGACCTGCTTGGTAGGCAACCTATAGGATCCTCTTAATGGGATGAAGACATATAGTAGCATAGGAACTTACGGTGCTAAGGAGCCCATGGTTGCTTCTAACTATCTCTCCGCCGGTGCAAAACAGCAGAAAAGCGCCAGTTCCGTAAGTGCACTTTGCTTCGCCCTGTGAGAGACATTTGTTGCCAATCAGAGCACCCTGTTGGTCGCCAACAAGCCCACCGATAGGAACACCAGCCAGAGGCCCGTAAGCGATATTCCCGTAGACCTCAGATGTCGAAACAAGCCTTGGCAAAATAGACTTCCGGAAGCCAAAGAAATCAAGCAAAGACGGCTCCCATTGGAGAGTGGTGGTATTAAGAAGCAAAGTGCGCGATGCATTGGTAACTTCACTGATATGGATGTTTTTCTTTGCGCCACCTAGCAGGTTCTGTGGAGTTCATGTCAATGGCGTTCGCCTGCCTCTGAAAATTTGAACGAACATAGGCGACCCATGATTCAACAGTCCCGAATAACAGATCGTCGGCCTCATGAGCCGCCGCTACATCGGGATAATTGTCAAGCATCCAACGGAGTTTGACCGCCGAAAAGTATGTCGACAGAGGAAGCCCGGTACTGTTTAAATAGATATAATAATCTTCTTTCTAGCGGAATATAAAGCCACATGAAATTGGGTGGGTGAACATACATCTGTCGAAGTGCTTCGATGCCTTCGGCCCCCTTTCTCCACTCTCCCGGCTTTACTTCAATACCAGTGTCCTTCATCTTTTGCTCAAATTGTGCGACTGTGTGCTTAGTTCGCGAATCTGCCCAGACGATGGCCTTGCAGAGTGGCTTGCCAGTCTTTCGGCTCCAAACAACTGCAGTTTCCCTTTGGTTTGTGATTCCTGGAACAGAAAAAAACAAGATATCAGCATCGTCATAGGACGGCTTACCTTGGTATTGATACCTATTATCTTGACGCTGTCCTTTGACCAGCCAGCTGATTCAAGGCTCTTGATGGCTTCTTCGACGCAGCGATCCGAATGGTCTTGGATTTCCTGAGCATCATGACCATGCCATCTGAGGGTTTGGTTGATAACATTGACATGTGTGTGAAGGTTTTGACATACCCAGGATGAGGGAAATATTGGGGAAACTCGAGTTGATGCTGAGCAACGATGTCGGCGTATTTATCGAAGATGATAAACCGCACAGACCTATAAACCTATTCAGATCGTTCTGAAGGTAAGCACTGACACACTGACGTCGTGCCACAATCCAAAGAACCGACGAATTCTCCTTGCTTGAGGGATACCATGCTAGAGGACTGGGTAGAGAAGGAAGAAACTGAATGCTGATATCAATCCATTAGATCTCTCTTGAACGAATTTCACGCGGTCCGCTACATATACCCGTCCGCTCCGGGGGGTCAGCTGCTGATTAGAAAATAACACCCTCAGATCAGATACTCGTCAAACATATTGGAAGAAACTACCTGAGCGGGATCCAACCGGCGCAACATCTTCATATAATGTATGTAACTTAGAGCTGAGGAGGCTGGGTTTCGAATGGTTCATTAATCAAGAGAATCTCATCGGTGGATGTGCATAGATATGTAAATTTGTGGAGGGGGTCAAAATTTGGGTGGATGTCGAATTTCATCTTCAAGTTCCAAAAATCCCTCTATGCTTACTAGCTCGAAATATTGAAGCGGTGACGCTCACTCGGCGACCACTCAAAAACCGGAAAAGGATGGGCCTCGGTATTGAATACCCACCTGTCCAACGGTATGGGATCTTTATCGATGAACATCAGATATAAGTACTTGAGGCTATGAGGACATCGCGTCAGAGGACATAAGTATAATGACGAGCGGTGACATACGTTTCCGCAAGGAAATAACTGTACATAACGCAAGGCAAACACTCAAACCAGGAATCAGGCGGGATCTGCTAGGAAGACTCACCTCGGCATGTCATCAGTCAAGGCAGCTGGTGACTTCACAACGGAAGTAAGGCTAGCATAGCCACTTCGAGTCTTCGCCTCTTTCTCGATTGCTTCGAAGATAGTTTTCCCGCAAATCCTCCACTTTGGATTGCCGGTAATGCGCCACAAAATATACAGAGATTCTACGGTCTGTGCTGATGAATGGGAAAGAAATCTGGTAAACAGGAATAGCTGTTCACCTCGGGCCGCAGAAGATAACCAGGTTTTTTGATATTGTAGTCCTGGTCGATCTCTTGGATTTGTTCCTCCCCATCTCTTTCCCGGTGCAGTATGCGTTTCTTGTCCCCCAGACCGGGAGGGAGTCTACGACTACCGCTCCTCTTCCAGGTATTCATGGCATCAATCCATCGCATGGTACCTTGGCCATTCCTCCACCGACTCCAGCCTTTCCTTTCGACAGATTTCATGACGACTTCGTCCGGTCCCAGGCCTGTAGGTTGGTCTGCATATGTAAGATAACAGGTCTGAGCAAGCCCCTCGGCGGCCCAAAGATGGAGTTTTTTGAGGTCGTAGTCAGCCAGAGCCGCAAAATTTCTCCCAGCATCTCCATAAAGTCCATTCCCCCCTAAATCATGGAAGCTGACTCCGAGCGATTCAAGGTCATTTAAAGGCAGGGTATATGCACCGAGCGCAAGGAGGCCTGGTAAAAAACACGACAAGTGCTCGAACAGGTGCGTTGTATATGTCTTCTGTCCTTCACGGTCCGCAACCTGATCAGTGACGTAGAGGAGATGGCGCGTCGGTGAGAGGTAGAGGAGATTGGTAATTATATGTGTAGTCGCGCGAAGATCTATGATGCAATGGGACACAGTAATAAGCCGTGGTGCGAGACGACATACACATCTTCAGACTAGCCTTGTCCGCCCTGGCTGTGAGGAGATATTGCTTAAGAAGGTACTCATGTGCACTGTCCGCTTGTGCGCCGACTGATATGTGACCTGTAGCAAGTGGCAAGCGGTCAGTTGAGACTGCTTTAGAGAAAAACATGTATACCAACCATCATGAGGTTGTCCGCTCGTGAGATTCCACCTCGTCGGAAGCATGCCACCTGTGTATCGCAGATCTGCGTCATCCAGAACTTTTAGGAGTGTGTTCGCCTACGAATGCATTGCGTCAGTCCAAGATAGCGAGAGATTGCATCGCTTACTTTCGTGAAATGCTCTTTCTTGCCAGTCAATTTGGCCAAGTAGGAATATTCCAATTGGAGGCTGCCTAATTCCGCCAAGATTCCTATGTCTGACCCTGTTGCCGTCTTGCTATGTGGAATGAATCGAAATCCAGAGAATGTCATGGAAAGGGCCTGGGCACTCACCTCGTTGGATTCACGCCATACAAAGCTAGCCCTGTAGTCGTATTGAATACAGGGTCCAATTTCGTAGCCAAATCGTCCGCTTTATCCAATAGCATTTTGTTCTTTGACAAGGCATAGCCAGACAAAAGCCCGCCTAGGTACCTGATGACGGTCTCAAAGTATGGAGCAAACGAGTTCTGAGAGTACGCTAGAAGTCAATAGGATGCATTTCCAGAACAAACGAATTGTCATATACCTTTGGCAGAGAGAAGTCAACCTGCTTGATCATCGAGAGGGTTCGATTGAACTCGGCGTCCAATTCCATGATTAGCATAGTGTCTAAGGAATCGAACATAGAGACGCCCCATCGATTGAATCTACGAAAAAGAATAAACGCCAGAAACTCGAGTTGGATTGCACTTACTTGTCGCTATGTGCATCGCTCAGAGGCGTAAGCTCGTCATGGGGAGCAGCGTACTGCTCGTATCCATGGTACGCGTGTAGAAATGCGCGTTTGACTTGTCTGGCGGTATCATCCCACGTCTGGGGTGGAAGGTCGACTACGTTTTCCTCCGAAGATAGGTTATCGTGATCTTGTATATTCTGCGTGGGGCGCAAGAAGTAGAGACAGAGCAGGAAGAGTGCACCGTAAAATATGTTACGTAGGAATGGCCGTTGACGAATTGCGTGCCAAGTGTGTCGTCTAAGCGGCATTACTAGAGTATGAGTTGGAAACACAGACTTGAGCAGCAAAATGCACAACCGCCGAGAGAGAAGGCGTCAGGAAACTGGTGGTTGAAAAATAAAAATAGCCATTGATGCATACAAGTACAGTGCGAGCTTCAAACAAGCGATGGGACCTTTGTGAACCACTCAGCCTCCTTCCAGGTCATCAACGCCAAACCATTCTTCTTCAATTTGTCCAATACCCCTTCGAGTGCGGTAACCGCTGCTACAGGAGGTGAAGGACGACCTTCATTTTCCATCTCGGCAAGGAAACCCTTCAAATCACACAATCGATGCGACTGAACAGTTTGCCCACTAGTACCTTGATCCTCTTGATCCCCTTGCTTCTGGTGCTCTGCAACAACAGGGTTCACCTGGATGAAACCATAATATTTCCCCTTCGTATCAAAATAGACTGGCCATGTGAATGCGAAAATCCAGCCTTCGTTCTGGTAAGCCCGAAGGGAACGTCGGGCAACAAACGGGACACTTCGTTCGCCCCATCTCTGTCCGACCTTTCGGACTTCGGTTGAGAACATTACTTGGGGCGCAAAACTTGCAGAAACAATGGAGGATGCACCAAAGGGATCATTGCTCACAAATGCCGAGAGATAGTCGGTCAAAGCCTGTACGACTAAAGCGGGTGTGAAAAGTGGGAGCGAGGCGATAGCGGCGCATGAATCAGAAAAGCTATCCACTCCCGATGCGAAGAACGAAAACGCGTTAGGGTATGGATCGCCTTTCCATCTGCAGAGCTCTGGAAGAACAAGGGCTTCCAAACGGAAAAACAAATCTTTACTAGTGAGAAACAGGTTGAACACATCTCTGTGGAAGATGGAAGTTCCCAACAATACCAAGCGTCTCAGGTTGGGAACGGCCTTCAAGGCGGTGCGAATGGTCTCGCCAGTCACGAATGGGTTATACGATAGCTTTAGAACTTCTATACTGTCGAAATATGCCAAGAGGATGCCGATCTGGTCCGTAGAGAGCAAGAAGTGGGAAAGGTCAAGGACATTATCGACAACCCCTTGACCAAGAGCTTTCGCCAGGAGAGATAGAGCAGAATCTGGGAGCAACTTGCGCGTTCGAAGTTCAGCTATAACATCCGCAGCCTTCCCTGGCATCCAGACAAGCTCTTCAAGCTCCCCCGTCTTGCCTAGTTGAAGTGCAAGATCGAGGGCAGGTTTGAGACAAAGCTCAGACAAAGCTGGAATGGAGGTGTTCTTGTCTTTCGAATCTTTCGTAGTCTCTTTTGCATCCTTGCCAGCGAGATATCCTTCGTACTCTCTGGGCCAGGCCTCGGCCAACATTTCCATGACCACCAGCCTCTCATCCTCTAAGGAGGATATAACCTTCAAGACATCTTCTTCTCTTCGGCGGACTTGTTCCTTGCTCATTTCCTCTGGTTCTGGAATTGGATAGTAGACGCGAGCATAATCTGTGGCAGTAAGAATAGCGCATATATCCACGCCGGTTTCGGAATCCAAGCCAGTGGCCGAGATGAAGCAATACGCTGGTTTGTCAGGGTTTGTAACATCGATTACGGTGATTCCATCATTGTTGTCTATGTAGAGATGAATCAACGGGAGTATCATGGGAAAGGAGAGACGCATGACACTACCCCCTTCACAACTGCCCATGTCGGCAGGTAAGGGTGCAGAATTACCACTGGCGTATATGCGCGATGGATCATCGAAATCAAGGTTTCACGCCGATGCCAATAGGAAGCCGATGTATGGACTGGGAACATCTGGCATGTTGGGTTGATTCTCCCATCGCCCGTACTTTCCTTGTAACAAATGAATCTCCTCGCGGATGATCTCTGAGTTGTCTTTGTGCTTGACAAGGGTGAGGAAACGGCGCGCAGCTCTGAGGGGAAGACGTCCATAGCACCACTCATGATGCAGAGCAGCGATACAGCGGTAATAAGCTTTGCATTGACCATGGGGAACGAGTCGCGCGATGACGAAGGCCTGATGTCTTTGTCCCATTATGGTCCAGGAGATGAAATGGGAACTGACGAAGTGTTGAGGTCATTGTGATTTGGCGTCGGACCGAGGACGAATTTAGTGGCTGAGTTCGAATTGCGCGTAAGGGTCACGACACGACTTGCACGGCCGTCGACGAAGACATGTCCAGCTACGATAAAGTCGTCAAACTCGCCTGCAAGCCCAAGGCTGCACCCCCGAAAGCCAAGGTAATGTGACGCATGTATACCCTCCAGGCCGCTCGCCGATGGCCTCTCGTTCTTAGTATCTGGAACCCATAATTGCCGCAACCTGGTCTGAAGATGGTGCAGTCCACGATGTCTGCAAAGCTCTCTCACCCCGTTTCCGGGAACCCAATGCTATCGTATGTCGTATACGACTGACACAGCGTCATTCTCACATGCCGCTAGGTCGTTTTCAAAGCCTTGATTGTGTTGCATACCATGATTCGCAACGGGGCAACAGACAACGTCTTAGGTTATCTATCCTCATCCGAGGTTCTGCGCTTGCGCAACGTTTCAGCAGGTAACTGGGAAGGTCCGTCTAATTTCCACCAACCCGGCCTGTTCGTTCTTTATTCAGGTTCGATTTAGGTTATGCGACACCTGAAAATCTCCAAAACTATGCCATCTACCTCGACTCTCGCATTCGGGCATACCGTGATCTCAAGCACGACGCAATACGAGTTCAGGCGGAAACTAATCGGGACATGCGGAACTCTCAATCCATAGAAGAAGACAATCAACGGTCCCGAAATGGACGCTTGCCGCTCCCATCTGCTCCCTCAGGTCCCTCAAGAAGTAAAACTATCATGGGACGGAAGCTGCGCGTTATGACCGTCGAGAAGGGCTTATTGAGGGAGACAAAAACCGTACATCGTATGATTGATACTCTCGTTGAGTGCCGAGTACGCAGTTCTCATGCTCTCCTCGGAACTATCCATCATTCAGAGAATCTCTTTCTTTCACCCAGTTCTACCTAGATGACCTCGAAGACGAGCTGACAACAACTGCATTGCGAATGCTTGTCAAAGATCTTCTCATTCTTTTTCAAGCAGGAAATGAGGGTGTGATCAACGTTCTAGGTATGTCGTTCGTCTCTTAACTCGGACGCTATGAACGAGCCCTGTAGAACATTACTTCGAGATGTCGCATGTTGATGCTGAGGAGGCTCTTGCCATATATCGTCACTTTTGCAAACAAACAGAACGTGTCGTCGAGTTCCTGGGTGTTGCCAAGAAGCTACAAAATTTGCTCAATGTTCCGATCCCCAATCTAAAACATGCAAGGATTACTTACTGTTACGGACTAGGAATTTTGTTGACGCTGTTCGTATCAGGCGCCAGTCTCTTTGGCCGGGGCTCTGCAAGAATACCTCAATGATCCAAATTTTGAGCAAAACAGAATTGAGTATAAAACAACCAAAGAGGTCGCAGACCGAAGCAGCAAGAAACCGGGGCCGAGCCCGAAACCGACAAAGTCGGAGAAAAGTATGGCTCATTAGTAAACATATACCACGTCCACTCATGTCCAATTCTAGCGGACCAGCCTTCCAGTCAGCCCACCTCGGCGCCGTCTCCTGATAGCTCTACGAAGTCCAAAGCTGTTATCGATTTCTTCAACGCCATTGAAGAGGACCAGCCGAGGATGTTCAATCCTCAAGCTGATAGGTAATTTTTGACTCCTGACCTTCTTCAACATTTGACAAATTGTTGAAGTCCGTCCAATGCGTATTTCCAAACCCAAAGCACCATTAATCCTTTCGGCCAAACCCAAATGACCAGTCAACCTCAGATACAGGTCCAGCAAACAGGTTTTTTGCAACCACAACACACCGTTTTCCACCCGTCTCTCAGCAATCCCTTTGGCCTTCAGTCACAACCTCAACAACAGACTGGCCATCGACCTTTCTCTACTTTCTTACCGCAGCAAACTGGATTCTCCTCGCCACCGCCACAACCCACTTTCCTCCAACCACAGCCGACTGGTTTTCTTCAAGCTCAGGTGACAGGAGCCAATCCATTCAGGCAAAGCATGCTAGTCACACAATCTACTGGCATGGCAATGTTCGGCGTGACCGGTGGGATAACTAGCCAAGCGACAGGAAATCCATTCCCTGCCGCCCCATCAAATGTCCTGGGTAGCGCGAATCCTTTTCCAAATACGCCAATGAGTGCACCCGTCAGCACGAATCCATTCCCAAGTCCATCGCAAGGACCCACAGCGTATTCGGGACCGAATACTTCTGCCCCTTTTACATTGATTGGAAACAGTTTACCTATTGCATCCGTCACATCGCCGTTGGTGCAGAATACAACGATGCCAAATCAGGTGGCTGGTCTTCCGGCTCGTCCTTCGTCTACACCTCTTACATCTTTTGACAAATCCTCTCGTTCAACTTCACCCCCTATTGGTCGACCACTCAAACCTCACCAGACCGGCACGAAAAACCCTTTCGGACCTATCATGGCTCCTCCCCTTCCTGTACCAAGGCAGCCGACGTTATTAGAGTTGAGTCTGGGTATGGGAGGGACTGCTATGTCAGAGTTTCGGACGCAGCCTGTAGAGCCCCATTCGTCACAGCAGCCTGGTCTTGGGGGATTTGAATTCAAGTCAGGGGCTCTCGGTGTTGGAGGCACAGATATATCCAATATCGCGTCATCCTTCACGTTTAACAAGACGAATGGCCTAGGGAATACGACTTCAAGTTCATCTGTCATTGGAGCTCTCAACGCACAGAACACTGCGGCGACGACGGGAGCGAGCTCGGCTGCTTCCGACTCACTTTTCTCTTCCCTTTCCAGTCAATCCACTGGGACAACTCATGTATCCCCGATGCCCCCAGTATCTGTGTCAAGCTCGATCCAACCACAGGTCACAGGTTTTGCTGCTTTGAAGCCATTTAAGCCAACATCTTCTTTTGGCGCTTCACTCCTGGAATCTCTTCCTCCAATTACACCTGGAGCAACCTCCCCTTCATCCGGAAATGGGAATGCCGGTATCGCCCCCAGTATCAGCGGGCCTCTATCCACGGGAAGTCCGAGCGGACCCACGCCTCCGGCCAACAGTCTCTTCTCCAATACTTCATCTCTGGCCGCAACGAACAGCCTCGGAAGTGCAGGATCACCTTTTGGTGTCGGGCTTAGGCCTCAAATGACTGGTGGTGGTGCTGCGAATCCATTTCGCGCTTCTATGGCTGCTTTTAACTCTTCAGGTCCATCTGTGCCATCCATCCCGACGCTTCCTAGTCTAGACCTTGGCACAGCGTCCTTTAGTCCAACTTTCTTTAGCTCTGGCACCTCCTTCGGGTCGAATCAGAATGGACAGCAACAGAATACGTCTTCTTTACTTTAGTTTCCCAAAAATCCACCACGTCGACCATTCTTTTACGGTACTTTTTTGCTTTAATCTCGTATACAATACCCTTTGGACTGCTTTGCTGTCAATACACATCCCTTTCTGCGTTTCAAATGCTTTGTACATCGTTGGCTGAGTCAGCATGCTCCTGTTGCATTGTACCTTATAAGCACCGTCCTGCACCCTCCTGAGATGGCGTCGTATGTATGCAATCAGCCCCTCATACGCATACTCACCGAACACGTATCAGAACAGAACCTATCCGAACAATACATGCGTCAATCCCTGACCCCACAGCTGAAAGCGCCATAGAACACGCGAAACGCGCCTTTGCCCTCAAAAAATACGAGCAAGCCGTTGAACACTACGCTACTGCACTAGAACTAACGTACGTCGCGTGTTCACGAAGCTCGCAATCATGTCACAGCGACGCGCATCATGCAGAACCAAAGACGTAGGGGAAGATAGTCCCGAAGTCGCTGACCTATATTTCTCGTATGGAAAGGCACTATTGGAGAACGCGATATCACAGAGCTCTGTTCTGGGAAAGGAAGAGCCGGGAGAGGGCCACGAAGACGAAGGTGAGTCCAGAGTGGGTGGCATGCCCTCATACTCACCCGTCATCTCCATTCGATTTCAGCCCCGGGAACTAGCGCTAACGGCAAGCGACCTATCCTGTCTTTCACAGGAGATCCGGAAGATGATGAAGATCAGGCTGATAACCTCTTTCAACAAGCTGGGCAGGACGCAGAGGAAGATGGCGACGAAGACGGCGAGGATGCAGAACCCGAAGACGATTTCAATGCTGCCTGGGATGTTTTAGATCTCGCTCGGGCAATCTATACCAAACAGCAAGGCAGTGATGATGAAGTTAAATTGAAGCTCGCAGATACATTCATCACGTTAGGAGACGTATCACTAGAAACTGGTCAGTTTCTCCGTTGCTTTCTTTCTGCCTCGATCTCAATTTTTTTCGCAGAAAAGTTTGACCAAGCAGTAACAGACTACGAAGCAGGACTCGCGCTCAAGTCTGAACTACTGCCGATCTCATCTCGTCACATTGCAGAAGCACATTATAAGCTCAGCATGGTGCTCGATCTTACTCCGGGGCGGTTGGCTGACGCCATTGTGCATGCGGAGAAAGCGCTCGAGAGTGTTGAGAGTCGATTAGCTGAATTGCGGGATGGAATTAATGGCCAGTTGCCTCCTCCACAACCAGAAATCAAGGATGATCTGAAGGGCAAAGGAAAGTCAATGGGTACGCGGCTCGTGAGAGATGATCTTGTGCAGAATATGTCAAAGTCACAAATCGAGTCCGAAATCAAAGACCTATCAGGTCTTAGAGAAGATCTAGCGCTCAAGGTCGACTATCCTTGCTACACGTGAACTTTCATCTCATACATTTTCAGGTTGAAGAACTCAAGACAACACCCAACGAATCTGCCAATACCTCCGCCCCTGCCCTTGCAGCACAGGCATTGGACAAAGAGCTGAATGCTGGATCGTCAGGCCCTGCTGGGACAGTTATCAACGACCTCACATCTATGGTAGTAAAAAAGAAGAAAAAGGTTCCTGCAGGCACTGATGGTGATGCCACCGCTGCGAAGCGGAAAGCTGATCCAGATGTCGAATCGTCAAGTACAGAGAAGAAGGCCCGAATTAACGCCCCGAACTCATAATATTCTCGATACATGTTGTACAGGATTTCATGGCTTTGATAATGACATTCTAATATGGTACAGACGTTGCCATAATCCGCTGGTGCTTATACTCTTTCTTGCCCACACCAAACTCACCAACGATGTGGCCCACTCTATGACTGCTTCGCATCATGTACTTGTAAATAACAAGTCCCTCCAAACCCACTGGGCCTCTTGCATGGATTCGTCCTGTGCTGATGCCAACTTCGCTGCCATATCCATACCTAAATCCGTCCGCAAACCTTGTGCTTGCATTGACAAACGTGCTCGAGGAATCAACGCCTCGGCAGAAAGCAGACGCAGACTGATCGGACTCGGTGATGATAGCATCTGTGTGGTGTGAGCCACGTACATTGATGAACTCCATAGCGGATTCAACAGATGGTAGCGCGATAACAGAGAGTGTTAGTTTCCCGTGTTCAACGTCATAAGTCGAGGGTTCGGCAGTCTTTACAAGAAGATCAAATTTTGCTGGTCGTGGAGAAACGGCACTCAATGCGATCAAAGAAGGTGCATCGCAGAGTAATTGCACATTGGCGGCCAAGAGGGCTTCCGCAACTTCTGGCCAAATCGTAGAGAGAAGAGAATCATGAATGATCAACGTCTCTACAGCATTACACGCCGATGGATAGTCTGTCTGGTGTGGAAAGGTTAGTGGTGGCTGCATTCCTCTGAGGGACAGATACCTTGGAGTCCACCACGATCCTTTTGGCCTTTTCGACATCAGCAGATTCGTCCAGATAGATCGTGCAAAGGCCGTCAGCGTGACCCATGACAGGAATCCGCGTATTCTGTTGAATGCTCCGCACAAGCTCCTTACTCCCCCGCGGAATAACCAGATCGATGTACTGATCCAGCGACAGCAGAGAGGATACTTCAGCGCGTGTCTGGATCATCTGGATATAGGTGCCAGGAAGCGATGTCTGCCGCAAACCCACTGCGATCGCGTCTGCAAGCAGCTTCGCTGTCTTGCTCGATTCTTTGCCGCCTTTCAAGATCGCTGCGTTGCCTTGAAAAAGTATCAAATCACCAACGAGTCAGCACACAAATGTCCTCGGACCAAGGTCACAGAAGTAACAACCAGCTTGCCTGACTTGATGGCCAGCGCCGTGATATTCACGATCACCTCCGGACGGGCCTCAAAAATGACGAGCAACACTCCGATCGGACAAGAAACTTTGTAGAGCTCTAACCCATCGTCTAGTTCTGTTGCGTATGACACTACGCCCGTCGGATCCGGAAGCGCAGCCACGTCCAATAGGCCCTGGAGCATCGATTCCCACTTGTCGCCACGACTGAGATCTAGTCGTGCAAGAAGAGAACTAGGCATGCGGCCTGCATCTACTTCGATCTGCGCATCCTATGGAGGGCGTCAAGCTTGTTTTGCGCAAACGAAATTCATTGACTTACAAGCAAGTCGTCCTTGTTGGCGGCGAGAACGGCATCTTTCCCCGCGTCGAGGGCGAGTCGTATGGCGTAGAGTGCATTGACACGTTCAGATGAAGGGATGAGCTGGGAGCCTTCGAAAGCAGTTTTCGCTGCCCTCGCAATAGTTTCGGCACTATTATTGGGTTCGGTCATCGTGAAAGCAAGGTGACAGGATTACATATAAAGAGATTAGAAAAAGCAGTTTTTTTATTTTGAACGATGACGATAAAGTCATCGATTATCTATCGCAAGGCTAATAATCCAAATGTGCTTTTATGACGTGAAAGATGCAACGTGCTCCTCCACAACCTTCTTGATTTTGTTCTCCATCTCAGGCGTCACATTACCGGTGGCGATCTCAGAAAGCAACTCGGTTTGTGTTGTGGCAAGATGTTGACGGAATTCGGCTTCCCATTTTGTGATCTTGTCAACAGGGATAGAATCAAGCTGGAAAAAGGTAAGGCACGTTATATTTATGGAGTAAATAAAAATCTTACAAGACCGTTGACGCCAGCGTAGATGATGGGAACTTGGACCTCGGTAGACAAGGGTTGATATTGACCTTGTTCTGAAGACGGACGGTCAACCAGGATTGGCAAAGGAGCGTAAATCAACTAACTCAAGAGTTCAGTGAGACGGGCACCACGAGAGAGGAGGAAGCGGGTTGAGGCATCGAGATCGGAACCGAACTGGGCGAAGGCGGCAACTTCACGGTACTGCGCAAGGTAGAGCTTGAGCGAACCAGCGAACTTCTTCATAATCTTGCTAGGAAATCGATGTACGTGTTGGTATTCAAATTTGCAATCAGGACAATCACTCACGTCTGGGCGGCGGAACCGACACGCGACACGGAAAGACCAACATTGATAGCTGGGCGGACACCACGGAAGAACAGTTCGGCTTCCAAGAAGATTTGACCGTCAGTGATAGAGATGACCTGAGAGTTTGTCAGCCACGGCGTAAATGTGTGAAGTAAAACATGAAGATACGTTAGTCGGGATGTAAGCAGAGACATCACCACCCTGAGTCTCGATGATTGGCAGAGCCGTGAGGGAACCACCACCGAACTTCTCGCTCATCTTGGCCGCACGCTCGAGGAGACGAGAATGAAGGTAAAAGACGTCACCTGGATAGGCCTCACGACCGGGGGGACGACGAAGGAGGAGGGACATTTGACGGTAAGCAACGGCCTGTTTCGACAGATCATCGTAGACGATGAGGGCTAAGATGAGAAGATTAGTATCAGCAAAGAACTAGAAAAGTATGCTCCTCACCGTGCTTGCCGTTGTCACGGAACCACTCTCCCATGGCACAACCGGAGAAGGGGGCAAGGTATTGAAGAGGGGCGGCCTCGGAGGCTGTAGCCGCAACAATGATGGTGTATTTCATGGCATCGTTCTCCTCAAGGGTTTTGACGAGCTGAGCAACGGTGGAACGCTTTTGGCCGACAGCGACGTATACGCAATAAAGTTTCTTGTCCTCGTCCTGACCATCGTTCCACCTCTTTTGGTTGAGGATGGTGTCGATGGCCACAGCGGTTTTACCGGTTTGACGGTCACCGATAATCAACTCACGCTGTCCACGACCAATGGGAACCATGGCGTCGATGGGTTTGAGACCAGTCATCATGGGCTGGTTGACCGAGCGACGGGGCAGAATACCCGGGGCCTTAAGGGATGCACGGCGGCGTTCAGCGGCCTCAATGGGGCCTTTACCGTCAATGGGGTCGCCGAGGGCGTCGACGACACGTCCGAGAAGGCCGGGACCGACGGGAACGTCGACAATTTGGCCAGTGCGTTTGACGGTGTCGCCCTCCTTGATAAGACGATCATTACCGAAGATGGAGACACCAACGTTGTCAGCTTCCAAGTTCAGACACATGCCACGGACACCAGAAGAGAATTCCACCATCTCTTCGGCTGAAAGAGGCCCGAAGCTTTGTGAGTGATTTCCAAGAGGACGAACGAAGAGTTCAAACGAACCTTGAACGTTACGGAGACCCCACACACGTCCAATACCGTCACCAACACCTGTGGAGCACAATGAGCGGGAAGCGACGTGAGACGACGCTTAGAGTGCGACTCACTCAAGACACGACCAGTCTCCTCGACATTGCTACCGACAGACGTGCCAGCAATGCGAGACTCGAGAATGGAGGAGACCTCGGAGGCGGCTGTGGGTGACGTGGAGAGTGAGAGTTAAAGGAAAAAGAAGTAGTGAGCTGGGAGTGTTGGATGAACAAGAGTTGAACTTACCAGGTTTGGCTGTCGCATATGAACGGGCAACAGCAGGAGTGGTCTAAAATGGAATGAGAAAAAGAGTGAAAAGAGACGGCATAGCGACCTTTGCGGACGCTGCCAGCAGACGAGCGCGCGTCGAGTTTCGAATGGCAATGCGATGCATGGGGGGTGGAGGAGGAGGAGGAGGAGGAGGTGGTGGTGGTGATAAGTAAGTGGTCGAACAAACTTTTTCCGTCAACTCGGCGCTAGTCGGAACATTCAGGCTCCGCCCGAAACTGTTGGAGGGCTACAGTGCACACCTCACTCACTCACTCTGATGGCGACGCTGACGAGCCTTGCCCGCTGCGGTCAGTACCAGCCCTGGTCGTCTTTTGAAGCCCGTGCTCATCCTCCACCTTTAGCACGCAAAGCACTGCACACCGTTGTCCCGAATTCCACTCCCTCGGCCCTCGACCTCATTCGCTCTCAGCCTTCACAATATGTCGTCGCCTCTTTCGTCGGCAGAAGATATATCCTCACCCCACGCGACCTACTCACCGTACCCCGTTTGCGCGACGTCAAGGTCGGCGACGTTTTGACCCTTGACAACATACACGAGCTTGGATCCCGCGACTACACTCTTCGCGGTGACCCCATCATCCCTCCATCACGCGTCAGAGTTGAAGCCACCGTTGTGGAACATACCAAGGGTAAAATGGAATCTATATTCAAGAAAAAGAGGAGAAAGGGTTACCAGAAGACAATAACCCACAAGCAGCCATACACCCGTCTACGCATTGGGGACATTGAGATCCCACTATCATATTCATAGTCTTCCACATTGAACATAAATTATGTTAGACGAATTGAGCAAAATAACATTCAAATCTCCCCTTCTTCCGGCGTTTCTGCCCTTCCAGCTTTCACTCCAACCTCCATAGCATGGTCTGGCCCATCTCCACGGTCGTACCGCGCTCGCTGAAAACGGGGGGATTGGAGATTGAATCGCCGGGAGATGAATTGTGCATTACCTTCTCAGCCCTGTCATCCTGAATCCGATCCTCATAAGCATCCCGTTTCTCGCGTGACTCATCTCGATACACCGAGGTACTTCTCTCTCTTCCATCCCGACGAGATGGAGGTACATCGTCCCAATCCCTGCCCACGTACTTTTTGTCATCCTTTTCTTTCCTCCTATCATCTCGGTCTTCCCGATAGTGCCCGTGTTTAGATGTCCGATATCCGTCTCTGTCCTTCTCCCTCTCATAGTCCTTTTCTCGCATCGACGAGCGTCGCCCATGATCGTCATAGTCATCGTAACGATGATGTCTTGAGCTTCGACTCTCTCTCTCGTATTCCTTTCGGTCACGGTCTCGGTGATGCAGATCGCGGTCCTTCTCACCACGGTCTCGTTCTCGTTCTCGGTCCCGTTCCCGTTCCCGTTCCCGTTCCCCCCTCTCCTTCTCTCTCTCTTTTTCGCGATCGCGCTCTCTTTCACGCTCTCGTTCGCGGTCACGGTCGACCTCGCGATGGTCACGCGGGGCGTCCTTCCTCTTCCTGCTGGTTGTAGACCCACCATCCTCTGAGGCTGCCTCTCGCAATCGTTCCTAGCACCGATCATGTGAGTTTGATAAAGGCGTCACGAAGAACAAGGAGACAAATACCTTTTGCCTCTTGACAAATTTAGTGAAGGCAGCACGTCGACCTTCCTCGTCCTCGACGGCCTTGAACTCAGCAAGATGTTCTATCAAAGGTACAACCTGAGAAAAAGTTGCAGGTGAGCCCCCGTCGCAGGATTTTTGAAAGGAAATGCTTACTTCATCATAAGGCAGTGTAATGTCCAAAGATTCTGGTAATTTCTTTAAAGCATAGCGTAGATCGTCCTGAAGGTGACGTTGCCTTCTTTCGGATCTGCGCTTCTCGTCTGCCTGCTTCTTCGATGCTGTATCATGGAGCTGCCAAGTGTTCAGACTGAGAAGTCAAACACTGCGAATCACTCACTGTCTTGTAAATAACATGGAGGTCTTCCTCTGATAGAGCTTTCGTAGCATCATCCGCATGACCTTTGACAACGGACAAAAACTCCTTTTCAGTGGTCTCTGGAGTGACAGAAAACCTGGCCTCCTTGTGCACACCTGGCGCTTCGTCCTGCGCTTCGACGACATTGTCCTTGCCGTCCTTTTCCGCGTTATAGCGGACGATGGTCTGCTCGACAACGGCGAGTTTCTGATCCAGTGCCTGGTCGAGAATGTCGACGGCGTCCCAAAATAATTCGAGAGGGTTGGATCCTGGGTTGCCGAGCATACTGAGATAACGCTCATCATCACGAAACAGAGGGTAAATCTCCTTCCACTTCGTTCGTGCTTTGATTTTCCCAGAGTCAGCAAGCGTTTGAAGCAACTCCTGCAGACAAGGAATAAGTAACTGGTGAGCGGGATGCTGTCTCTTGCGATCACCTACTTTGAAAGCTTCGCGGGCCTTGCGTTCTTTTCTGGTCTTCTCTACTTGGGCTTTTCGCATTTGATCCTCATACTCACGTTCTCGGACGCGACTATAGTCTTCGAACGCAAGCAGAATATCCAGAGTGGGGAGCTTCTGCAGTTCAGAATCATCTTTCCACTCTTGCGACTCGACCACAAGGCTGTGAGCTGTTCTCCATCTTGTGACTACGTCGACGTTCAGCTGTTTAAAAAGAGCTACAACCTTCGAGACGCTTCGAGCACGGGCCGCACGTGTTTCTTGCTAGACAGCACGTCATATTTTTGGGCAAACGAAGAGGTTATACCGCCACGCACCACATCGCGCTGCTTCAACTCGGCGACATATTCATCGAATATCAAACGGCGCTCTGCCTCAATTTTAGCTTGTTGCCAAATGGGGTGTTGGGAAAAAAGCTTGTCTGCGGTGGGGAAGGTGGTATAGTGAAAAACGTTCGGGTTGCCCCTGAGCATATTGCGGACAGCGGGACGCAGCTTCGACAATCTAGCTTCTCGCTCTTCATGCTCTTTAGCCTTAAGAGCCGCAGTAAACTGACAAAAGAACATCGTCGGCGTTCTTGGAGGAAGGACATTCAAAAGAGGTCGCTCACCTTTTCCCATGTCGCTTTCTTCTCTGCCAAGGAGTTCAATGCCTTGTAGAGTGGATCGGTAATGATAGCTCGCATGGTCTGGTCCCAAGTCCAATTTGCATCGACCCCGGCCTTCCTGAGAAGGTGCATGAACGCCTTCTCGCCCTCCTCAAAAGTAGGAAATCCATTGTGAGGGATGACGGGATCGTCTGGGAGATTGGGGCGTGCAGGAAGAATGCTTGTGGGCGTAAAGGGGAGTGCTCCTGTATGAGGTACGGTGGAGAGGTCGATGCCATTTTGACCATTGGGCTGGGAAGCGGAAGTGGATGAGGATGAGTCAGCGCCGCCCATGGGGACAATTGCACCTTGGAGGGATCCAACGGGGGTGAACCCAGGCGCGGTAATTTGGGGAGGCCTGCACTTCCAATGAGATGACGAGGGATAATGAGGGGTTGTGGAGACATACGCAACAGACAGTGGCGCTGGCTTGCTCTCCTGTTCAACTTTCTCGAGGACGAGCAGAAGTTCGTCGGGCATGTCCCACTTGGACTCTTTTGTTTCGGTCTTTCGGGAAGAGATGAGGACCATGAGCCGGATTGAAAGAAGACAAGACTGACATTGTAATAGTACTTCCTCCCACCCGAGAGATATTCTTTCCATTTTGTCTGATTCAAAGCACGCTAATGGAAGAGAATCAGACAAGAGACGGAGTGTGAGCGACTTGGAGGGGCACCTCAAATGGAGTCTTGAGATCTGTGTGGATGGGGGTTGAAAAGAAGAATGAATGGTGATGAGAAGGGGAGCGCACCGTCTGGTTTTTCCCATACACTCTCGCGGGAGTGTGTGTTGAACCAATAGGTCCTTCCTTCTGGGTTGCGATGTTCAGTCTGTGGAAGAGTGAGGATGGGGAGCAGACGGATATTATCATCTTGAGGCACGTACCCACATGAGTTGGCAGAACAAGGTGAGTCGCGTAAACAGAGCCAAATACAAAAGATACCTTGCTCAATGCCGTATGAAATCCAGGATGACGACGGGGCCCTCTCCTCCAACTCTCATCTCCTCTCCGCACCCCGCAAATCTCCTTCCAGGACAGCCAACCTCAATCCCCGCAGATCCACCGCCTCCCTCCGCCCACCCCCCTTGGCCATCAACTCCGGAGTTGACGATGACGCCGCCAACGGTCGTCATTCTCTCGCCCACGAGCTTGCAGTGGCTCTCATGCCTGAACCCAGCGCTGGCTCGAAACTTCTAGCCGAGGAATTCGGCATCGAATACGATGAAGGCGCGGAGGGCATCGACGAGCAGCTTCATCACGTCGGTGGCGCCCACTTTGCCCCAGACGACCCAGATACCCCTTCCTTCCCAGACGAGCTGGCCTCCACATCTCCCTTTCACAATGCCGTATCTCCTCCAGAGCTCGACGATAGTTCACCGGAACTCGACTCATCTGGCATTCCCTTTTCTTCAAAAGGCCAAACGAACGCCAAACCAGCCCAACAAGATGCGTTGGAAGTTCTTGCTCAGGACCTGAAATCCACTGATATCTTCCTTGCTCATCTTCGTACCCTCGAATCCGGCTCTTCTCGTGCTCAACCCCTCGCATTGGAACGCCTCGCCTCAGACGTTATTCGCCGCATCGACGAAACAGTTCGCGATCGTGAAGGGCAGGTTCGCGAACTTCTCGGGTATGAACGGGAACTCAGAAGGATTGCCGGCGAGATTGGCGGTAATGATGTCCTGAGCCATTTGGACGAACTGCAGCATATAGAGGGTCTATCGGACGATGCCGTCCTGCACCCAAATCGGCTGGAATCAGGGCGCACATTGGATGCTGTGGAGGAAGAGCCACTGTCACCGCGGCAGCCTCCTGCTGCCACACACGATTGGGAGACCGACCCCGACCGTTTGCACGATGACGATGAAGAAGAATGTGTGTCTTTTCTTGTCTCTCCTGTTAAAGATTCCTTCCCTCCTCCGCCTCCTGTCAATGGGCACCCCACACCCGCCCAGGCGATCCCCCAGTTAGCACATCTGCGCTCGTTCACCGCATCTCTCGTCACGTCCCTAACGACGTTATCCGAGCAAGCACAGGTCAATGGTGCTGCTACAACAGAAGCAGGGCGTAAGATCCGCGCCCTCAAAAATAAATTGGGCGATTGGCGCACGGATTGGGACAGCGCGGAGAGAAGCCGAGTAAGGATTGACAGTTGGGAAGCCGGGATACTGGACAGCGGCGATGATGAAGGCAATATGACCCCAACTAAAACTCACTCAGCAACAAGGGTGGATGGAAGAATCATTGTCCAGGAACATCTCCGCGCTTTCGAAATCGCGTTGGCGGACGCTGTGGTGAAGACACAAGCCATAATGGTATCATAATACGCTTTTATTCATTCTTTTGATCCACACTACCCTCCAACTAACCTATTGCCTTTCATTATCCTACTATCTGTACGCCGCCGCATCCATTCTGTCACATGTCCCCACCACATTAGACGGAAAGTTTCCTGTAATACTTCTCACCACGTCGGAATCTCATCCACTGTATTTGAACCTACAAAACCGGATTAGAATCGCTACTATACCAATATAGTCAAGTCGTCCATACCAGATTGTTCTAAAGGACAATGGATTCAAGGTCAGTGCGTTTAGCAGAGCCATCAGCGAATCAACAGACCTTGTGTCCACCGCCTCCTTTCGGACAGATTTCTTCGGGTCGTCGAGGGCCTTAGCCAGTTCGCGGATAACAACAGGCTTCGACGGGTGCAACACATCGTAGCGCACTATTGTCGGCAAAATACCCAAGTACTTCAGAGCTGCGATTCTCACCCGCTGCCGATAGTTAGCTGCTGGCTGATCAAGATGGCGTCAACACATACGGGTGCAGGCATTTCCGACGGCATGCAATTCTTCAGCATGAAAGTGACGAGCGTGGACGCATGCTCAGAAACAAAGCTTTGTTCAGCGGCATCGCCTTCTCCAGCCGCAAGAAATGTATCAATGACATCAGCTCGAAGACTTGGATCCTGAAGCTCCAGCCCACGCAATAAAAGGGTGATAAGCTAATATCCAAGATCTGCTCAATCCAGCTACAGTCTGCATAATTTCGCCAACTCACTGACGGCAGTTCATGTGCGCAGACGGCTTTCGGGATAGCTTTGATGAGCGAAGTCAGTGCGACAACATATGCCGTCTGCTCTACTGGCTGCTCTATTGCTCTTGGGTTATTATCGCCTTCATTCCACGAATGTATGTGTCTCTTACTTTTTACGTCCTTGATACCCGCAACAATACGGGGGAGAATCCTGTTGACGAACTTTTGTGCATATAAAATCTGACGCCAGTGGTAGATGGATAAAGAGAGTATAGGTTTTACAGTAGAACCTTACTTTGATCACTGAATGATGTTTTTTCGTCAGGACAGCGTCGATACTTGCAACTGCCCCAACGGCTTTCGCAGCATCCCAGCCGATGTTCCAGTCGCTGAAGACTTCAAAGAGGAGATCAGTATACCGGGAGGATAGTGGGTGGTTACGGATGAGAAGAGCCTTGGATATCTGCAAAACATGGAAGAGATGAAGTATGAGAAGGAAAAAATACCCACCCATGCCCATGCTAGAAGACCTTGACGCCGCCGCCCCGCAACTACATCCGCATTGGCAATTTTGTGAAGCCAGAAATCATTGATCATGACATCCAAGAATGTCGCGACATCTATCTGACATGTGCGGCATCAGTCACTCTCTCGCTAGAGACCAAGCTCCAGTTACTAACCCTCGGTACGTTTATTGATAATGGATGAGATCAAATGCCAGGCAGATTCACGTTGCAGGTCGTTATCCGCACGAACCAAGCTCCATGTCAGAACTCGGTCCAAGAATTCGTTTAAAGATGCGACGGCTGGCCGAACCTAACGCAGGGAATCAACTTTCCTCTTGCAACCGTCGGTGGTAAGAGAACCTTGTTATGACTGGTGACGACCCCTGCAGCGAAAAGAACCAACAAGTTCTTTTGCGCAGTAGTTGATGGGTCCTATAGAAGGACAGTCGTTATAGCGAGCGCAACAAAGAATGAGGATAGACATTACACCAAAGATATCAAGTTGGGCACCAGGAGGTATGTTATGGAAGCCTTCCATAATCCCTTGTAGATATCCGGAAGAAAGAAGCTCAAAAAGTGTTTGAAGAAAGACCTCCTGCCGCCTGTTGTAGACGTCAGGATGTGAAAACTAAAAAAAATGTCTTCGATGACTTACTGTACGGAAAGGCACTGGGTAACCAGTGTGATGATATCCGCACCGACACTGACCAGACGGGGGTTGGTGGCGAACCAATCCTGTCCAGGTTGAAGAGCCGAATAGATGAAAAGGTTGAAGATACGAGGAACGAGGTGATCGATATATTTTGCCACATCAGGATGGGCTGCATCAACCTTTTTCAGCAATGTATCTGCTAGCGTTTTCAATAGGGAATGCGCATATGCAGCGTCTGGCTCCTGATCTTCTTTTGCTGCCACAGACATGCAAATAAGGTCCAGCTTCGTCGTAAGGCGTATAACAAGGCTCTCGAACAACTCGGGCTGTACACACAGCGTGCTCAAGGCCAAAAGGGTGCGCCAATACCTGGCACGCTCGCTCACGGCGCTCCTATGGGGTACACTCTCCGGGAGAGAACTGAAGAGCAGAGGCAATGTTTGTTCTTGGACGTGTCGAGGTGTAGTTGTGGATATCGTTGCTAGGACGCTGAGGATTGCAGAATCACTGAGGGATCGTTAATGTGACTAACGATCTTCAAATCCTGGCAACTTGAAAGATTACCACAAATCATCATGATCCATCTCTTCTGACTTGAAGGTTTCATTGACGAGATGGACAATGAACCTGATTTCTTCATCCGTAAAAAGATTCTTTGTGGTGACAAGGCCCCCGATTAATGAGAGGGCAGGAAGGCGGGACGCGTTCGACTTCAATCCGACGCTAACAACACCAAGAATCTCATCTTTATAAGGCAGCAGAGGAACATCTTCGTATTTTGTATACTGATTCACGGATTGACATGCTGCATTGACGAGATCGGCCAGTAAAATAAGTGTTGGCGGACGGTTTGATACCTCACCTGCGCTCATGAAGAGTTTTATAAGATGAGGCACGCTCTGAGAGAGAGTATACCGAGAGAGCGAGGCTGAAAAATTCGTTCATAAATAAGCATGCCGCATCATAAAGGTTTGGCCTGACGAACAGGTGGTAGCCATAAAAGCACAAAGGACTTTGATTGCAGGTCTGGCCTGGCTTTTCTCGGGCTCGCGAAGGATCTGAATACATTCCTCACAGATATCTCTCGCGAGGCCTTGGATGTCGTCATTGGATTCCAAAGCCCTTTCCTCATGTGCATATATTGTTTCCACAAGGACTTGTGTGGTTTTCAGTGCTTCTGCCTCTGTCTCTGGGTCAATAGGTTGGAAAATCTAGGCGATGGGCTTGTTCAAAATCTCTAAAGAGAATTGGAGATTTGAAACGACTCGCACCTCTAGTTTAAGAGAGTTCCATAGTTTTTGACCATTGGCACGGGACAACTCTGACCCATAGACAGGGAAGCATGCTGCCATCGTTTCTAGAGTATCTCGCTGGAAAAAAAGGTTGTTTCTTACATTCACGAGAGCGCGGATAACATACCTTCGTTAGCGGCGAGGCCGCCATCAGCTTATCCAAAAATACGGGAAGGGCCAACGGGCCAAATGATGGTAAAGCGTTTAGACATGATCTGCGGGAATCACATCAGATGTGGCTTGATTTGGCAGCACAGACTTCTCCCTACCTCAAAGCAAGCCGGAGATCGTCTGGCGTGATTCCATAAGGGTCGTTTGGTGTTTGTCGAAAGGTGATGGGGAAATAGCAATATGTAATATTGAATAAGGACTGGGTGGTTGCATCAATCGAAATCCTGAAAAGGGCAAAGGACTCGCACTTCGACGTGGTCGGATGTCTCAAACTCTATCAGGATCACGCGGGCAATGGCAAAAGCAATGAGCAGATTGCGAGGATCTTTCTCCCCGTCGGCCAAAGAGATATATCTTGTGATAAAATCATTCCCCATCCTCTTTAATACTGGAAAACAGTGAGAGTGAGATCAGAGACGGAAAATCGAAACAAACCGTCTCGATGTCGCGACATCAATGAGTCGATTATTGAGAAAACGAGGAAGCGATCAGGCGCGAGGAGAGCCTTCATGGCGACGTGCGAAAATATACTTTACCACAGAAGATGAGAATGAGCGTGATTGCGTGGGGATTTAACGTACGCCCTTATTATGCTTTCCGTATCTGTGGAAGAGCATGTGGGTAGACGCGCCAAGGTATGTAGGCCTTTCAATGCTGGGATCCTGGTCTCGAAGTCTTGCAACTTTCCACAGTAAAAAGTGGTCAAAACGCGAGCTGGAAAACCATTAATCGGTCACAGAGTAGCTGCGTGGCAGGCAATCATACCAGACTGTCGATTCAGCTTTTCAACAGGGGTACGACTAAGCACGGCCGAAAGAAAGTGAACACCTGTGGACAACGTATATCAGGAATTGAAACATTCAAAATCGCAAACTGTACCCTTGGTTCGCAACTCGTCTTCCTCAGAAGTGAGATATTCCCCAAGCCCTTTCACTAGATCTAGAAGTGTAATTTGATGATTGGAAATCTCTGGTGCCGTTCTTCAGTTGCTTTTCACAACTAGTGAATAGTTCTGCTGCGTGCCTGTTACGATTTCGTCTATCTCCTGGTCGCTGCCGGTGGCCATCCATGTCGCAAGAAGCCTTTCGATAGAGCCCATCATTGGTTGGTGAAGTTCACCCTTGGTAAGTGATGTGCCATCACGTGACAGGAGAGGGGCTTTCTGGCGTCGAGCGGTCTGCAGATGGTAGTGACTCTGGCTGTCGCGTCTTCTCGAGCTTTGTCCAGGCGTCCTATACAGTTATTCTCTTTCCGCCCCTTCTCTTCGACGCATCATCGCCCTCGTGCCTCCAGAAGAAATCCCCCCAAAGCCAGTGACAAATGGAACTACAACTTTTCTTCCTTTGACTCCATGTCAGATGTAAAACATCACGAATACAAATATGTCGACGCTAATATGCTAGAAAGTGCGACCGAGCCACCCCGAAAAGTCAAAATGCTGGCACGCGACTTCATCGAGGATTCCTTGTACAATCCAAACTATGGATACTTCCCCAAGCAAGCGACCATATTCGACACACAAGACAGCACTATCAAGTTCGACAAATTGAGGGACTCCGTGGAGTTTCAGGAGGAAGTGGGCAAGCGGTATGCTGCTTACGGGGCAGATAACCAAGACGGCCCTGGCAGACAACTATGGCATACGCCAACAGAGCTTTTCAAGGTATTTTTTTCCTTTGCCTTCCCCTCGAGCTCTCATGTTTTCTTCCGTTAGCCTTGGTACGGACGAGCGATCGCTCAGTGTCTCGTTGCCGAATACCTTCTCAAGTACTTCCCTTACGAGGATTTCATCATCTATGAAATTGGGGCGGGAAACGGTACGCTAGCTATGGATATTCTTGATTATCTCCAGGAGGAATATCCAGACGTCTATGAACGCACTCGTTACAATATAATCGAGATCAGCGGCAGTCTAGTACAACTGCAGAGGCGGAAACTGTCCAAGGCCCATCCTTGTGTCAAAGTCACCCACAAAAGTATCTTCCAGTGGAGGATTAAGGAACCAGCTCCTTGCTTTTTCGTTGCCATGGAGGTTGTTGTAAGTATATCTTGGAGTGCAACCACAAATTTGAAGCAATCTACTCACCCAACCTGCAGGATAACTTTCCTCACGATGTCATCCGTTACGATTTACGGACGTTGGAGCCTTATCAAGGCGTCGTTACTATCGATTCGGAAGGCGATTTCGACATGTTATACGGTCCTGTTACCGACCCCCTAATTGCCGAGTATCTGGAGCTGCGTCACCGACTGAACCACTCCCTTCCGATTAATAAACTGCTGCGAAGGTCACATACGTTACGGAAAATATATCTGTCGCTGCCTTTCGCTCCCAACCTATCCGTAGAGGAATATATTCCAACACGGCTGCTTAGCCTTCTGAGAACCCTTCGATATTACTTTCCTCGACATCGACTCTTGTTATCTGACTTCTCGTCTCTGCCTGATACAATACCTGGCGTGAACGCCCCGGTCGTTCAAACGAGATTGCGAAACACCACGGTACCCTGTACTACACTCCTTGTGCGACAGGGTTACTTTGATATATTCTTCCCCACCAACTTCGAGTGTCTACGGGACATCTACGAGCTCACCATTTCTCGCATTTCCGACCCCTCGAGCTCTCCGCCGCCTATCAGATCGACACCTTTGGCTAATAGCTCCACTTCCATTTCTCTGGGTCAAGACTTTTTCTTCTCCCAGAGCCAGAAAGACCGCAGGCGCCCGCTTGATGGCGTCACTTCTGCCAGTGGCCTTCCCGTCGGAGAGCGCAAGTCAAGTGTTTTCACGCACTCGGAGTTCATGCAGACCTACGCAGATCAAGGTAGAACACGCCTCATCAACGGGGAGAACCCTATGCTTGACTTTTACAAAAACGTCAAGTTCTTGTTCTAGAGGGCGATCCGTCCAATGTCTACTTATGGACGGTATATAAATAATAGTGAAATGCTTCGCCTATCTCTTTGATCTCTAGCCTCGTATTAGGTCGTATTAAGAACCGTCTTCGGAAGTGGGGTTGCCCGAAAGTGAGGTATATGAACAGACCCTTGCCCTTGCGGAGAACCCTGGAGAAAGGTCAGAACAATGCTCTCCATTCAGACCCTGTACAGACCTCAATGTTTCGTCAACTTCCTTGGTACAGTCTTTGATGACTTGTTCGGGGGGATCCTAGTATTCGAGGACCGGATTTGAATAAGGAGAACGACTATGAAGTTGCGAACCTACCCAAACATCCCCTTTTGATGTCATCATGGCATCCATTGTACCTGCAAATATCCAGCCATGATGCATGAATGCTAGATCGCCCGTGACTACCAGTACTTCTACCTTTATCAATTGCAACATCGAAGGATTCGTCTTCGAATTGAAGATTCCGAACGTCCATTTCATGCCCTGTGCCAAAAATGTTTCAGGAGTTTTTTTCGCTGACAGGCTGGTGCCTCACATTCCATTTGAGACCGGGCGACCTTGTGTCGCTGCCGCATCTGTTCCACAACGACAGATGAATACTGGAAAACCTGAGTCACAATACGCTCAATCTACAAGGTCAACACACATCGATGTTGATGATGTTCCTGTAGCCATCTTCCCACATCTTGAGGATGTGGCTGCAAGTCAATCGAACGTTGCAATTGGTAAATGTGCTGTAAGGAACTCACCTCTTCCGACAGCCTAGAATTCCCGCACCCAAGCATCAGGATCCGAGAATTCTTGTCTGGTATCAACTCCCGGATGAGGGGCGCCAGGTCCGAATAAGACTTGAACCAATCGAAATGGCCATCATCAGCCTCACTGTACAATCAAGCGTGAGGGCTGCTGCGAGAAGACGGAAATGGACCCCTGACGGCACCTTGTATACCTCCAATCCCTGATGAAGTTATTGGGATAGGAAAACGTGAAGAGCTCCCCTTTACGCACCAATATTGTTTGGTGCCGTATTCATCGTTTCTGGCGGGAAGATTCATCGTAGTATACAGCCGATTGAGTCCGTCACTACCTAAAGATAGCGGGAATTCGACCTCAATTTAGCCTCACTATGGCCGGGTCATCGCGCAATGATCGTAAGGGAAGATATGTTGTGACTACGCTATTTATCGAAATCCTAGCCCCTGTACTACAAGAAGAATGTCCGCCTTGTCGTCTCTAGCTCGGGCTACACACAAAGAAAAAAGTTCATCGTCAACTTGAGATCTAACAGGTGAAAAGACGTTATAGACCTTCCATGCCCACAAGCACTCGTCCGTTTTCGGAGGGATAACTGGCCTGGATACTGAGTCTGTCGAGACCTCTCTAGAAGCATCCTTTTCCTCCACTTCGAAAGGCTCGACGTCAAAAGCCAGAGGTTGAGGTTCTTCCCCAAAGTTCTGCACAGCAGGTATCCCTTTCTTTAAACATCGAAGTTTGAGAGTGAATCGTGGCCCAATTTCCTGCAAAACCACTTTTTCAGGCGATCGAAATGCATATCTTAATATTATTGGCAAGTGAGCTCTCGAATAGTAAAAGAAGTATCTGAACAGACCGATGGCGACGGAAGAAGAGAAAATCTCGCTGATTGTGAAGAGTCACAACCTGCCGTCCTTGAAACTCGGGCAAGGGAGGGAAAGTTGTCTGGAAAAGGCGACCGATCATGTGTCCCAATCTTGTCACGAAACCGTTCAGGACAAGTTCAGGATGATGTGGAGTCGCGCGGGCATGTCCCTAGACAAAACAAAGGAATTGTGGTCTAGCCCAAGAAACACTGTTAAACCTACAAAAATTTGCTTCGTCAGTTCAATAGACGTCAACTTGAAGTATGCCGAAGGGCCATTGGGGAGGTAAATCAGTGTGAAAGCATCTGTGCGTTGCCTTGAGATAAAGTTTTAACAGAAAATATCGCCTGACATACTTGGCTTCTTCATGTCCTCGTTCACAACACATAGATGTTTAAAACCCCGCCCAGCAGCCCAACCCGCGATCCTTCCTATCTCAAATCCCTTGCCTTTCTTTCTACGGATAAATTCTGCTCCAGGGAACACTCCGACGAGCTCATCGCAGAAGTCGTATGTAGCTTTCGACGCCTTGGGTGAAGTGGTAATCAAAATTTGCGGAGGGACGGTGGGGTCATCGGTAGACGTAAAATAGGACGAGAAGGGATCAGCCGCGAGATCGGCTGCACATTCGTCCGGTGGGTCATGCGACGAGGATGGTCCTGGTTCAGCTGTCAGAAACGACGGGTCATATTCACGTGTATTGTCGAGTGTTCGTGGAACATTTTTTGCTAAGCGTATCTGCAGTTACACCAGGCTTCAATCAATGAGAAACTCAAAAGACAATTTGTACTATGCACCTTCTTCGCAACAGGGTCACCCGCTTCCAACTTTGCCTGAGCAAGACGACGCTCTAACTTGACCTGGCCTTTCGATTTTTTGGCTTTTCTTGATATCTCCTCCCGTTTGATTTTATTCTTGATGGATGACGGTTCAAAATGAGAAGGCATGGGTCCGGATGAGTGTCGGATAAGCAGATGAATTCAACAAGATTTCTGGTTTTGACATTGAGGATAACACATACAAACATATGCCACAGGTTCTATCTCTATATACTTGTGGAGGTTGAACTTGCCCAAGTTTAATCTAAACATATTACCTAGAAGCTTAAAGCCTTGATTTGGTGCTGTCTGCGTATAAATCATAGAGATCTTGGGCGGCTCTTGATATTTCCTGGCAGAACCTGGCATTCGGCATTCCCTTTCTTGAAGTGACGGTATACTGAAGGCGGTCTGAGGGGGATATCAGACATCTACGTTGAAAACGACTGGAAAAGGAGGACGAATTCTCACCGTCGTAGCCAGTCATATACGCAACTCCAAATCCATCAGGAACAACCTAGGTGATGGACATGACATATATAAACCAAGATGATAGCACGACATACCTCCCCCCAGCCGTATACGGGAAAATGTTTCGAGAAAATAGCTGATGTACTCAGAACCCAATAGCTTGATCTCATGAAAACGGGATCTGTGAAGAGAGCGGGAACTGGCTCTCCTTCTCGAAGAAGCTTTTTGAGACCTGTGGCGATAATCAACCTGTGTAATCTTGCAGACTGGACTTAGAATCCTTACCGAATAGGTGACGATCAACCCCCTGACCCATCCCTGCAGTTTGTGCCAGGCTGATGTGCTTTCTTGTGGCGGCAGCGAATAAGCGTTTCTTCTCACCCTTCTGTATCTCCTCGTCGTCCATGCTACGCACCCAAGCATCTGATTCGCTGGTCACAACACGGATGGCTTCGGTGCGTCCCTTGAAAAACCTTCGTGTTGTAGCGGCCTCGTAAGTTCCGCCAATCCTCTTTTCATTGCCTAGAAGTCGCCGGTATGCCAACTGAACAATCATCTGCGCCCACGAGTCCGGAGAAATACCAAAATTCTTGATAGCTGCCTTTCCGTAAGGAGTGAGCATGTACCCGAGTTCGTGACTTTCAATGAGTTCCGTAGCAGCCTTGTCGGCTGCTTGAATAGCCTTGATGATGGTCGGGGTGATCTCCCAGTCTAAAGGGGTGGGAATTGGGGTGGGAGACGTCGTAGGAATGCCATGGTCGAAGTTGGGGTCATGTAGCATATCCAAAACATCAGCACAAAGTCTGACAGTGGGAGTGCCATCCATGACGGAGTGTTCCCCCATTATTCCCGCTGCAGTGTTATCGAAAATGATGAACTGCACAGGTTTGTCAACCCAGCGGTTTCGTAGGCCCACCGGGACCCCGTTAGAGACATCTCCATGCCATAATGCACGGCTGTGATGTACGGGTGTTGCTGGCTTCGAGGAATCAAGGGTGATTATGAAAGCTGCTGATTGAATGGCGTGTAGGATAGAATTATTGTGAGCGGACGAGGCAAGATGAGCGTAGTCCTATCAAAGCCATTTAGAATGTAACCATATATATCCAAAAAGACGGAGTCACCTTGGCCCAGACGTCCCTGTTGGAAGCTGCCAAGATGCCGACGCCAGGGTATTCTTGGGTACTGTTCTTGTATATGTGTTGAATTTGTCTATCGTCACTGTCAGTAACTGATTCATTTCGCCGAGAAAATGGTACCTCTCAATCTCTGCAGTGCTGAGAATCTGCCCATGGGGTGCGACTTCGATCTTCCAAACCCGATTGTTGCGGAGGACGATGATATGTCCAGAGTTACCATCGTCTCCTTCTTTGCCATAGGTCAAGCTCCAGTCTAGGCCTTGTGGCCCAGGAATGCGACAGCAGTCAAACATCCATCTATACAAGTGTTTTCAGTGTGCGTGGAAGCACAACTATGTATGTAGCCTTACCGATATGTATCCATGCAAAGAGGACCTTCTTTCGTTGCATCTGGCTTCAGCAAACCGCGCTTGAGGCTCCTGCGAAATATCAGAGCAGCACGTGCAAGTCCAGCAGCACGAGCAGCAGGTGTTTGTGTCAAGTGCCCCGGATGCGCGTCAAAGCCATCTGATGAAAGGCCAGATGAAAGGGTAAGCAATGTTCCAGTGTACAAGCAACGTGACGCACAATAGTATGATACATTTATAACGACCTGGCTTCTGGATCAATAACGTCCAAGCGTCGATTCCCGAAGTACGCACTGAATCTCTGTAGCCCAGATAAGCAGCACCATCCCACCATTGTTCCAGCCAATGAGGATGCTCATCGGCGCGCTTCAGCAACCGTTGTTGCAATTCAGGACCCTGGCTCCCAGCAAATTCTTCTATTTTCTGCTCAACAGTGGCGAACTCAGATTCCGATGAGGCGATCGGGACCAGAGATTCCTTCAAACGAGCTAACGTCTTTTGCAGCTCTGGTACGGGAAGTTTCGGCAGTGATGGAGAAAATGTTATGGTATCAGGCGGGGCAGACGGTGCTGCTGCTTTCCAATTGAAGGGGCGTTGGTTGACCTTGATGGGGGTAGGGGCCGACATGAGGTGAGTGCAAGAGGGAAACCGAGTCTTGCGCAAGGTCCTGGCTAGCATTATCTACAACAGGGGGGTCGATTAATCAACTATCCCGAGCACTAGTTCCTTGCGCTCGCACCTGATTCTTGATAGGAGCCGTATGTATCCGCAGGTCACATGAACTTTGAAGGTGTCGTTGTCGATGGGACCACCGTTGAGGGCATCCAATTAGTTTAGCATGAACTAGGACTTGGATCCTTGCCAGGTCGTTGGATGAACGTCGAACGTCGAACGTTGAGCATGACGGATGTCGTCATTCAACAAGGAATGCGCAGCACAACCATCAAGTTGAACACAACATGTATACCAATCGACCCGACAGGCCGCTCGTCGTTAAGTGTTCATACGATACATGGAACAAGAAGATCACATTCTCCTCAGCCCGCAACTGTACGTATGAGGTGCTTAGGCATAAAGTGCGTTTTCTACGCTTGAGATCGATAAACATCACTACATTTCGCTGTGACGCCGTCCCTTACTTAGGTCGAGCAGTGTTTTTCTCTTTCTTCTACCTCCTTCGGCATTGCGTATAAAGATGACGACGGCGAGATCACCAATATCACTACCGATTCAGATTTGGCCGAGGCGATACAGTATTTTCAAGCAGGCGACGATGCTCCTCTGTCGTCCGCCGCCTCCATTCTGTCTGGCCGTAGTTTCGGCAGCCGAAAAGTGACATTGCGTGTACACATCGTGGTGGAATATGACGGTCCCAGTCTCTCGGACACATCTTCTCTTGTCAGTCTAGACGAATACAGGGGTCGCAACGGAAGCCAGCAATCATTCTCATTCACTTCGCCTTCTCTGGACCTGGATGACGATTCCGTCACTGTCAGCTCCCGGGACAATAGTGCTGTCTCTGCCGGGCCTCCTTATGGATTTGATCATGCTGTTGCATCTGGTGGTTCTGAGCGATTCACGGTGATCTCACGTCCAACGACGGTTCCCAAGGCAGTCCAAGCTCCTCTTCTCTCTGGAAGCAGTACTACCGATCCCGTTGCGAATGATATTCAGTGTGAAATCAGCGAAACTTACAAAGATAGTGCTTCTGCCGTATTTGAGCGGCTGAAGATTCAAGACACATTGAGCGAAGGATGGACCAGTGTCGATCGCGACACTATGGCAAGAAATGACCGCGGGGTAGCTTGGCTGAAGGACCAAAACGAGCGTGCCATTCGATCAAGGCTGGGACCTCTACCTGAACCCTCCATCTCAGACGAGATATCACTAGTGACCCAATCTCAGGAGGAACTCGGTGGTGCTCTGGAATTAGAAAGAGATCCCCACGGGAGATATTACTACACCTACACGTCTGCGGGACCTGCCTCCCAAGGTCATGACTCGGCCTCTGATGACCTCGAGGGTGTAAATAGCCACAGACCACGACCTACATCGATGCAACTCGACTGGCTTGCGTCACAGCAAATCCCACCGCAAGACACCCGGTCATCCAAATTTTCGCAAGGAAACCATTTGGATACCGAGAGCTCTACACATCACAGTATCAATCTGCAAAACTCACCATTCTTTATTATTCCTGTGCCTCCTCTCGATAGACTCACCGACTGCTCAGAGTGTGGCTCGTTGTTGGATGGCATTCGCTATGTGTGTGCTACTTGTGGGGAAAAATTTCCCGTTGGAAACAGCGATTCTGTGAATGCAGAGGGGGAGATATTCTCTAGTCCTGACCACAGTTATCCGCCCTTCTTATCATCCAAGAATCCCCCATCGTCATCTCAAGTTTTTTCGATATCATCACAGACTTATGTAGGAAGCTCCGACTCTCTTGTTCAACGTTATGGAGCCACCTCTTCCGATCCAGCGAACACCACCGCCACTCGTCTGACGAAAGGCTATGAGTTATGTTCCCGCTGCCTACAGTCTGCTGGAGTCAATCACGCAATCGAGGCTGGCATTTATGCAGGCTCCCCACTTGGAATATCATCCCCAGCATCGCCAGAAAATTCTCAGGCAGCCTCGCAGTGGCGCCGAGCAACCCCGAAGAAGGGACAACTTCGGCATGCATACCACGAGAAGGTTTTGGGACAGACAGGTTGGGAAGATGTTGGTAAGCCAGAAGTGGTATGACTTTCAGGGTTTTCTTAAGAGTTGCGTAGAGCAGGATGAAGCTCAAGTTTCAAAATGTTCAACCTGTGAAGCTATCACTTTTCGACGGCGTTACAAGTGTGCCTCTTGCCCAAATATAAATCTTTGTCGAGCGTGCTACAGGTAGCGTTGCAGCCTCCATGCTCCTCCTGTCTATCTGAACGTCATTTCAGTCAAGTCCATGAACTGCATCCTTCGCACGCTTTTATCACGGTCCCGGACAAACGTGTCCTGTCCAGTGAACCTGAATATTTTAATCTGCCAATAGATGCCAGCGAAGAACAATGTACGCCCTTGTACTATCGTGACCCAAATCGGAGTCTTGATCATCATCGCAGCACTTAAGCATCCGGGCGTCAAATGTGCACAGTAAGTCGATAGATACCTCGTATCTTACTTCGAATGACATCTTCAATACCTCAGCTGCTTACTCGACATCGTTGGTGCTCGATTCCATTGCGCAATATGTGACTCTGTCGACATTTGCGCCAATTGTGAATCAGCTGGCCTTCCAGGGAATCTGGACTCAGCTGATGGAGGGCATACGTCGTCGCATATTCTTATCAAGGTGCTTACATTCACGATGGCCTCATATGCTACGGTATGATTCACGTCGTTGGTCATAGATCCCTTACCCACTGGAAACCAACGAGGTATTATTTTCTTCATTCAATCAATGTTACCGACTATGCATAACTTGTGATTGCTTAGCTGGAAAGTGCTAGTCGGTGGGCCATCCATCTTTGGACAGGAAGGGACGCTGCTAGCGTGGGCTTACCCGCTCCACGGTCCAAACCAAGTTCCGTGGTATCGTCCTATGCACGTACCGTCATGGGTTCTGGATCAAAGGGGTCAAAAAGCTCTTTGGACGACCATCATATGTTTTGTAATGGCTGTAATCGCGTCAGTCTCCTTGATACTTTTGACTGGGTTATCACCACCCTACTTATTTTCTACAGCCGATAATAGGCATCCGATACCAGTGCGCCTGTTGTCCCTCCTCACCAAGAGCATATAATTTGGTACGTCTCGATGTGAACCTTGAGAGTGTATGCTTAACGCAGGCTTCAAGTGCCAAGACTGTGAAACACGGTCTTATAACCTACATGATCCGATGCATGTATTTTTCAAATTGCCACGGCCAGTACAACGGCCCATAGAATCCCAATCCAAATTGGTTCCTCTGTTGTGAGTGTTGCGTCTCAACAAGTGGTTCTAAGGATTTTGCTCCTCACCTTGCAGGTATACGAGGGAACCAATATTTCCTGAATCAAGTACTGCCGTAGATCCCAAAGGTGGCGGGTTCCTTTCCAACGGTAGACGCCTAACTGATTCATCTTTATTACCTTAAGCTTACCTCCAGTCGCTTGTGCATTCCTTTGCTCTGTGTGATCGTTGTATGACTGCGATAACGGGAGAATGGTTCCGATGTGCCTATTGTCCCTTGGACTTGTGTGATGCTTGTGAGGAGGTTGATACACACGATGATTCGCATGTGTTCTTGGTTTTCAAGTCTACTGTGAGCATTCATTCTCCTTGCGAGAATTTCAAGTTAATACCTTTGATGGTGCTGGCGCAAAGGTTGATATGTACGCCTTCAGGTGAGTCCAATATCCATCCCTTGTGAAAGCGGTTCCGGAATTGTTGTGCAACAGGAAGTTTGCTAATCTGGATACTCTCGATGAACAACCACCAGCAGTCATTCCATATCGTGTATATAAGTAATCTTTCTGTCGTTGGGATAGAAGCCGGTCTTTACAACGTCTGATGTCTGTGTGCGGAAAGGGCTAGGTCTGGTCTACCACAGTACATCACGTTTGAACTGTGTTACAATATATGGTACATGTAATTTTCGCCAAAACGAGAAGGTTAACCCTTCTTAAAACCTGGTGTAGTTGCATGTAGTCAGTGAAGCTGGAAGCCGACGTGGCTACGGACCTAAGCGGCGTCTCTCGTAGAAGAGGTCTGTTCTGCTTGCACCGAGATTCACAATCTTTGGGCAACCATCGCGATCCTTCTCCAGGCGGGTACATTCAGCACAATAATAAGCATCCGAGATCCCTGTGAAGGGTTCAAAATGTCTGTACGCGACGATAGAGAGGATCGCGGACCAGGAGAACCGCATATTATACATCGACCTCCATAGGTACCAAAGTTGCACTCATCACAGATCCTCACCAGGGTTTCTGGTCGCACGTAAGAATCGCAGACAGGACTGCGCATTTGGAATCAACAACTGGAGGAGAGTAAGAAGTATCAAGCGCACCATTTCCCGTCGCACTTCTCACAAAGACGGCCGATTGCTATATGGGCATTATGAAATGTTGTTGATGCTTCGACACAGGTTTGCGTACCAATGCCTGGTTGGCGCCTACACATAATCAGATCTGAACGACGCCAGTGAGCCCCAAAGGATGGATTTGAAGTTAATCGTTGATTTACCAGGGTGGTGTTTTGACATGACTGTGTACTGCTGGTCCAGGAAAGGGATGAATAAGGGAGTTCATGAATTGCGATTAGTAAGCACACTGCACTCGTGATCGGGCAGAACAGCAAAGTACAAGTCCTTTTGTTTTCTAGGCAAGAACAGGAGAATATGAAAACGTGATACAAATGGGCCAAAACAATGTAGTTCATGACAAATGGAAACTACCAACACCTTCTTGGATTGCTATCCGCAACTTTTCTCGCATGACTTCCTTCGAGCTGTATTCTGGCAGTTTGAGATAATTCACGCAAGTCATCACGCTGGGCAGATAATCGTCTGCTGTCAAAGGGGCTTCGTGAGGTTTGCGCACAACCGTCAGCAAAGGATTTAAGCCTCGAAAACCTAGGTAGGCCATTGTCGGATTCAGTGAGTCTAATCAAATGGATGTTTCTTGGCCGCATACCTCCTATGGGCAATTTTGGGCTGCCAGTTATGAACTGTAGGAATGCCCGGCGCATTTTGAGGTCATACGTCGACATTGTCTCCACGAGATCGTGAATTGCTTGACTCTCCACATTGAAGCCATGGTCAGCCTTGAGGGCTTCGACAAGAGCTAGTCAAGTCTAGGTCAGAAACAACGCCGGAGCTGGAAGCCATGAAACATACTCTCTTGACTCCAATCCTCGTCTGAGTTACCGAATAACATGACCAACTCATCCGCCGAGAAAGCGCGGAGGTCCGTTATCGGAAAGACCTTGGAGAAGCCCTCTCTAAAGGCCTGGACCTGCAATTGAGCACCTTTGCCAAGAATAGCGTCCAGAACCTCATGCACGTATTCATGCACATTTTCCGACGTTACAGCTATGCTCCTTCCGCCAGGCTGGTCAAGAATCAGAATTTCTCCGTCGATGAATCGTATGTTGGCTCTCACTCGAAGTTCAATGTCATAACCAGGAATAGTGAAATCAAGTGCGAGATCCTCTATGGTGACTGATTCTACCATTGCTATTTTGCGCGAAAGCTGCGAATAATGCTTGTTAGCTTGCACATATTTACGCAAAATATTCTCGCCAAAACCTTATCAGTTGGAATCTGATACTGCTTGGCTACGATGTTCTGGATTTTTGCCAGGGAATGTGCTAAATCGATGTCAACATGCTACAGAACCTAATGAGGACTGTTAAGTTTTGATTGGCATGAAACCTACTTTCAATGACGCGAGAGTGACTGGCACATCTTCGCCAAGCACAAGCTTCAAGAATATTTTGTTGAAGGTCAAATCAATGATCCGGGAGTCAAGCATTGCTTTCGCAACGAATTGTCCAATGACTCGAACAAGATGGGTTCGTTTTCTACGAGAATTTATTTGAGCTCATTTTCGGTCAGATCTGCAGCGGACTTACTGTCCTCCATCACTCGCAATATCCTCCGGACTTAACGGCGCGGGGTACAAGCCGTTCGGGTGAAATACATGAAGGCCCGTGTCGGTTGTATCACCGTCTCTCCAGGTCTTGAGATCCTTGCGTGCGAATTCTCGAGATACCAACGAGTAAAATTCCAAAGTCGGCCCTAGCCCGGTTCCAACTTCTTCGAAATACTCGACTTCAAGAATGGATGAGGATGACCCATAAAGCTCAAAGACCTTTACTGCTGATTCCAGGATATGCTTTCGAGAAATTCTGACTTTCTGCCTCTGCAAACGGCCTAGGAAGCCGATGCCATCATCTCTGCGTGAGTCCTGGGCACGAGATTGTGTTTGTTGACTTTGCCATTTCAAAATGAGGCGAGCATATCCAAATGACGTAGACTGAAGAAAGTTGTAGCGGGTGGCGAATGGGAATACGAAAGGGAAATGCTGTGGTAGATCTAAGGCCCAATCTGGCAGGCATGAACTGCAGTATAGATAGGGTTGGGCTTCGTTGAAAGTTGAGATAAACCATAAATACCTCGCGACAATCATGGGTTCCTCGAGTTGACGTGTCAACTTCGCCGTCAGTTTGTTATTGACGAATGCAGACTCAGCCAGGTTTCGTTTCTCTCCAGAGAATGCTGACCGTTCAGATTCCATGGTGTTCAACTGATGCAGGACACGCAGCAAACGCAGAATCTTCGCATGTGGAGCATCTTCCGGAAGAGATGAAAAACTTGGGCTCGGGGAGCGGTTCTTTGCGTTACCCTCAAGAACATCTGTGCGCACTACGTGATGTTAAATTAATAGGGCCGCGATGACAAGCCCAGAACGTACAATCAGGGGACGACAGAGGACCGGCAACTTTTTTGAATTTGACAGTATAAACACCTTGCCAAATCATGCTTGGCAATGCTCCTGTCTTTCTTCGCTGTTCATGCTGGTGAATCGCACCATAGATCGTCAGATCCAGGGGCAAGGGATTGTCATCCATAGAAAATTGAAGATGCCAATCGGTCGGTCTAGCCTTCAAAGCTGCGGCATAAGACGCTTTCGTAGACAAAGATGCTCGGGCACTCGGTTGGGACCCTCCTTCTCTTGACGACGAATTTGGTGTCGCAACTCTCGTGCCGTCTGGCGTTTGTGCTTCTACCTTTGATCCATCTAACAATAGACTGTCATGTCTGGAACGGGCTGGAACACAATGAAATTCACCTTCTGCAACAGACAGCATTACTGTCTTTTCTGATACAGAGCGATCAGGATCAACTTCATCAAACACATCCGCATCGATTTCTTCATCGTCTGAGAACTCCGCAGCAAGTTCAGAATCCACAACCGTTTCGCTTGGTGCCGCTTCTGTACCTGAAGGTCCAGCTTCAGATGCCCCTGCAACACCGGCTTCCGTGGTGCCAGGCGCTGATGTCGAAGGTTCGGCCTCTGTGCCTTCCGCGGCAGCACTTTTGGCACTGAGCCGTTGACTACGTCGCCGTCCCAGCGTCGTCGACGCAGGACTCAACGCTCCTGCTACGGCGGAGCTGCTCTCAGCGATCGGAGCAGGCGGTTGTGAGGGTTGTGAAGTAGTGTCGGTATTACTGTTTCGCTGTGCAGAGCCACTGAAACCAGACGCTGCTAGCGCTGCTAACATGCCATGCAGGCGAGAACCACTATTCAGTAACCCAGCAACTCGCGGTCGGAGGTAGTCGTGTAACGCTTGGAATGTGGCGATCGCATGAATAGATACGACGATGTTATGCAGGTTGCGAGGGATATTTGAATCATCGGCTGCAACGAGACGAAGCCGGAGTTGACGCGCCAACAGAGAGGGTGAGCTTCGTTTCGAATCTACACACATAATGTGAGGCAGTCTGGGCAGGAGATGCTAGTTTGTATCTTACCATCATTGCTTTGCGCTACTGTGACTACATCGAAAGACTCCATCCTCGTCAGACTTTCATGCAACTTCTTGACTAAAGTTGCGAAGGGTGTTTGAGAAACATTGAGGCCTTTGACCCGACGACCGACAAACGCGTCCAAAAGCAATTCTTTACGTCTACTGGCGTCAACTATGAGAGGAGCAGGGTTAAGTAGTACTGAACAATAAAATGACAATGACCCACTAGTTCTATCTTGGACCGTTGCGAACTGGAGCAGCCCATCGACAAGACCGCTTTGTAGTAATTCGAAACTCGAAACAGATGTATGAGGTGACGCAAAAAGTTCAGCAAGCTCCCTCAGCGCTTCAGCTAGTTCTTTCTCAGTTGCTGCTGGTGACGAAACACGATCCACAAGGCGACGCAGCGTTTCAAATGCATTATCATCCTCCTCGTTTACATCGGTGAGAAGGTACTTGAAACGAATGACTCGAGCTCGCAAAGTGATTGCGTCTTCAGGCTCCAGCGACAGAGTAGAAAGCTTCTTGGGACCAGGAACAGATGATATGGCAGAAATCGGTAGTGGTGGTACGCTTCCAGACTCGGAAGGCGTCTCTGACGACTCCGTATCTTTGTTCTTATCTTTGTCCTTGTTTCTGGCTGATGCGATAAGTCTGTCCGCTATCGCTTCGATCTCGTGGAATACGCCTTCCCGGCGAAACGTCGGTTTGTACAAGAGCGGTACCTTGGCCAGGAGAATGTCAACGAACTGCAAAGCGCCAATGACCAGAGAAGGATGGTCTTTGGATGACAAGATAGAAGATGCAAAGCTTGCAACAGGCACGAACTGCAGGGCCATCAGAATGAGATGCAAGAGATTTCACGTTCGGCGTACCGTTAAAACATGTTTTAAGCCATCCGCATCGAGGAAACTGATAGCTTTCAGCAGACCAGTCAAAGTCTTGACACGGACTGGAGTAATCACGCTCGCAGCATAGACGTCGATGAGAATAGGGACCATGAGTTGCAAGAATCGTCCTGCGACTTGTGGTTTGGATCGCAACAATTCTGTCCGGTCTACCGTCACTTCCTTTGATCCTGGAGGTGCGTTGGAGCTCGAGTCATCAACGGTATCCATATTTTGAGTTTCCGCCAACGCATCAGGTGAAGGGGCATCGGCGGGCGCGCTGGAGGGGGCTAACTGGACGGGAGCAACAGAATTTACTTGCCCTGCTTGTTTGGCTGCTGCTTTATCTGCTTTCGCTTTCGCCTTCACCATACGTGCCAGTGACTTTTCAGTGTAACCCTTGTGGTCGAAGACCCCATCTAAAGACCAAAAGTTGATGAAGCGTCGAGGTATACGCGCATAAACATACCTTTAGGCAACGGAGGCATCAGCTCGGACACCAAGCTTAAGGCTTCTTCGATTTGGTCCTTGGGTCGGTGGGCTAAGTTCTCCATAACTGTCATATCTGCCAGTCCCCCGCCCAAACCCTGTCCCCCGGCTGCATTACCCTGCTCCTGACTAGTCTCAACAGCCGCCGGCAAAACTCCTGTCAGTATCTGGTACAACGTGTCCACAATATCAGCTTCTAGCAAAGCCACTGCAATTTTCGGACTAGCTTTCGCGGATGTCGCTAGCGAGCGAAGGAGTAGTGTGTATGTATTCGGCGCAATGAGGGGTGATCCACCAGCGGGAAGGAGTAGTTGATTCACAGCTTTAATGAGATCGGTGTCCACCAAGAATTCAAGATTCCCAGTGGATGCGCGATGATAAGAGTCGACAACGCGGATGACGCATAGACACGCGAATTCCACGAGTCGTTGGTCAGAGTAGGTCAAACAATTTCGGATTATGGACCAAACGCCGGCAATCATAGGAAAGTGCTCCGATGACACGTTGCGGCAACAATTTGAGGCGGCCTGAAGTGCGGTTCTTTGAACAGCGATGGAAAAGAAATCCAGATAGTTGAGTAACGCGGCAAGTCCACCTTCACGCACAATTGAGCTTGGAAATTCCTCAGAAATCTTCTCCATAGTCTGCCAGAAACGTGGTGAGTCCATACGTAACTTGATATGAAAAAAAAAAACCCACGCTCAATGTCTGTTCTGCAAGGTCAATGTACGAAATTTCGATTAACTTGCTGCAAAGTACTGGGATAGCTCCGTGATAGACGACGGTATGAGCAACACCAGGGAGGGCCTCCATCAAATTTGCCAGGCATCGACAGGCGAGGACCTGAGCTTCTAGATTGTCATCGCCCTGGTAGGTATTGCCAGTGCTCATAGCCAAAGCGGCGGCGAGTGCCGCGTCTTCATCAAGTTCTGCACGATCCTCGTCGCCATCGTCTTCCTCATCCTCATCGTTTCCACGACCACCCAGAATTTTGACAAGCTCCCGAACGAATTGCTCGACTTGGAAGGACCCAGCCAAAGTGTCCTCGGTACTGATGCTGAGCAATTCACTGAGTTCTTGCAGCGTAACGAGGCGAGTGGTGGGATCGGCTGTACTCTTAATATTGTTCAGCATGGTTTTGAGCCGCGATGATAACGACATCATGTAAGAGCCGAACTGTCGATAATCGCCAAAGATAGCCAAGGCAGTGGTTTCATCCATGCCACCCGGGATAGGAGGCCCATCACTGGAAGGTAGGGCTCGCTCCCCTTCTCTTTCATCAACTTCATCGCCATCGTCATCGTCACCATCGTCCCCTGCGCCGGCGGCGCCCCCAGCCCCCCCGCTGCCTGGCCCAACTTCGGGTTCTTCTTCGTTCTCTTCAGCAGGCGCTTCAGTGTCCAACTCTTCATGCTTATATGCTGAGTCCAGCATCTCGATATCTTCGTCCTCAAGCCGAGAGGAACTTGCAATCTTCGACTTTATGGAGGCCATCTTCTCTTTGGCAGCGGCAGTTGTCCTACAGCCATGTCAATGATTTGAGAGTGATCCATTCATACAGGCCACGTACCTTGTTTTACGGGGCATTTGTGATTGCGTCGATTGATTTTGTGACCGGAGGGAGTAAGATGTTCTTGGGCGTTTAGATGACGGCTCTGTGGTGTCTTCTTCGTCAGATGTAGGTTCTGGGGCGGCGCGTTTCTTTCCCTTCAAGTCTCGCACTGGTTCGTTGATTGTCAAAGGAGCGACGACGGGTGCTGCGCCGCGACGAGTTCTGTGTGATAGATCTCCCGATTAGTATCATTGGAGCCCAAGTGGCAATACATGGAAATTGACCGTTTGCTGGTACGGGTTACTTCTTCAGAGCTCTCTGTTGCCTTCCCTTTACCTGAGACTTCTTCACGTGTGCGCTTGGATTTCGCCGTAGCTCGGGTAGTGCGAGGTGCGGCAGTATCGTTAGGCGGTGCTGCCGAAGATGATGGAAGTTGACCTGCAGGAGTAGAGTCGCGCTCCTTGGCTTTGCCGGAGGATTGGGGTCTGGATTTCTGCTTCGCAGCCTTGACTCTTGCACTTGAGCGCAAGACTTTGGTTTCGGCGGCAGGTGGTGGGTCTTGATTGTGAGGCTCTGATCTGGTTGTAGTAGATGCACTGGCACTGCTTGTGGCTTCTGGATATTGGGATGGTTGTAAGTCCATTTAGTGCATGCCCCCAGCCATCGATTCCGGACTTTGAGCGTTGACGGTAGACGACGAGGTTCCGGAAGCGCTTGCCGAACACAAATCCACCTCTTATATAAGCCCTCATGGTGGCGTGGCGCACCGTGACTGACTCGAGTCATACTAAGTAAATGTACTAGCAATCCAACAACCCTCGCAAAACATCTTCCACACTTTGAATGAACAAAGCCGCAATCGTTTCAACCTCTGCCTTCGTCACATTGTAAGCCGGCGCCAAGACGCAATGGTCGCCTTGCGTTCCTTCCAAGTTTGAGCCACCAATAAATCCCATAATGACGAGGCCATTCTCAAAAGCGCGAGCCTGCACACGCATTGCAAATGAGTCGCCTTGGAAATTCAGGTTGCCTGCATCTGTAAAGTCAAACTCGATACCCCAAAATCCACCGCCCCCCCGTATGTCAAATGTGAAAGGTGCTGCGAGAGCGTTGGAGCCTTGAAGGCCTTGACGCAGTAGTTTTCCTGAAGGGGTTTCAGATGTGGAGTCTCTAACAGCGACGAGTAGTGATCCATACCTAGGTACTCCCCTTGAAGCTTGATGTTTTCTAGAAGCTTCTCGGACTCAATAACATCTTGGACTGCAAGAGCCGCTGCACAAGTCAACGCATGGCCCTTTGAGGCAGATATCAGTCAACGATCACAACACCCATCCCGGTCAACGTGATACCTGATAGGTGTGACCATGCTTCCAAAACCCTGTACCGCCACGCAGCCCATCAGCGACTTTTTGGGACATCAGTACTGCGCCGATCGCTGAATAACTAAGTTTGTGGATCAGTCAGAGCCCCACGAGGTCAAGCGCAAGATTGCTCACCCTCCACCGAGCCCTTTAGCGATAGCTTGGATATCTGGCTACACCGATAGATGTGAGAGGATTAACTCCGACCGACCAATGAAAGAGCATCACCGCAACATTATCGCCAAAAGACTCCCAAGCATGTAATGTTCCCATACCTGCATCATAGAATTCAGAATGGTTAAGGAAAACGAGTTGAAAGGACTAACGGCCCATTCCACTCATGACCTGTTTAAACACGATCCATTAAGAAAGCAAGTGAAAGGTTTTGGCACTGAACTGACCTCGTCGAGGATGAACAAAGCACCATACTGGTCGCAGACAGACTTCATGGCTGTATTAGGCATTGGCGATTGAAAGAGTATGTTAACAGATATCTCCCACCCCTGAAATACCCCTTTGGAGCGGGTACAACACCTGTTGTTGCACCCACGACAGTCTCGGCAACAACTAGGGTGAAGAGTCAATATGGCATCACCCATTTGGCGAGAGTCTTACATCCGATAACGGTGTCAGGGCCTAGCTCGATGAACTTGTCTTCGAGCTCTTCTCTCAAGCGCTCGACGTACTGCTCCTCTGTCTCATCAGGCTCCTTGAAACGTTTCTCGTACGCCGGGGATACATGGTGAAAGTTGATGTCATTGAGATGCGTCACGTAAGGAGCTCGGCGCGTTGGGTGGTACGCAAGGGACAAAGTCGCCAAACTATTACCATGAAAGGAGAGTTTACGCGCGATAAAATTAATACGTTGGGGCTGCTTCATTTCACCGTAATACTTTTCAAGGTTGATCAGATCGCCAAAAATGACAGGATGATGGTCCGAATCGCACTTGAATGGCTAGCTTAAGGACAGATTCCATGGCTTCCGTGCCTAAGAACTGTGATGAGATAGGTTGGCATGGACATGAGATAAAACATACCTCCAGAGAGGAAGCCGCATAAAGAAAAGGCGCCATTGCTGCGCGCGATCAAGTGGCTCGCGAGCTGCTCTGCGGGTTGGTTTGAGAGTTGCATATTGTAAACATCTAGAAATACGTAGACATGGAGAAGTGGGTACAATGAAACAGCAAAACGCACAAGAAACCTTGTCAGCTTGATCTTTGATAGCTTGTATGACTTTGGGATGGCTGTAGCCAAGGCACGCAACAGCAGCACCGCCTACAGCATCGACAAGGCGAGTGCCATCTTCAAGATCGATGTAAATTCCATTGGCGGATGCAGCAACCGGGGGAATCCAAGGGGTCCTGTGAAGGATAGCTGTCGGTCGTGGAAGATCTACGGGGGCCATTGAAGATGATAAGGAGACGTACGGAGCAAGCAAGGCGGCACAGCCACCAACAGACCCTCCATGTCATCATCCAAGAGGAAACATCCTCGCAAGGCCAAGTCTACCAACACCTTACATGACTATTTTGCCCATAGACCCTCTGCAAGTGCCAAACCAAAAGCTACCGCCACGCCGGCGCCGCACGAGATCATCGTTATCGACTCTGACGACAGTGAGGTCGAGGTCGTTCAAGTCATACATAATGGCAAGAAAAGACAGAAACTGAGCGATAAAGGTAGCTGCGGCGAGGTTGGCTTTGTTGTCGACCAAAGACACGTCCGAGTCGACGGCACGCGATCGACACCTCACCGTGTGTTAAACGAAGCCTGTCGCGATCCACCGCCACGACATTCTTTCAACAAGGGGGATGCGCCACTTCGCTCATTCGGCGCACCAAGGTTGCTCCTCGAGCATGCAACCGGTACAGTCAACCCACCTTCGTCAACTGAATCCTTATCATTCGGAACACCGAGTCTTTTGCTCGTATCTCACTCTACTGCTTTAGAAGTTCAGCACTTGCCAACACCTGACAAACCATCCAGAGATTTTGACTTGCTACCCAATGCCGATGACGACTGGGGAATGGGTGATGACGAAATGGCTTTTGCGCCAATACCAGCAGAGCCTGAGGAAGAGGAGGAAGTCGAGGATTTGTCAGTCAAATTCTCATCGACTTCAAAGGAGATCTCTCCGCAACTCGTAAGTACCTTCACTTGTCCCGCGTTAACATCCGACTCACTCATCAGGATATCAATCGATCCACCTAGACTTCTACCCTTGCCCCAATCTGTCCAAGTTTTCCTTTACCATCTTCCAACAATCAAGGTTCATCACTAGTATACTCAACTCAAGGTAACAGCGATGCGTTTTCCTTGTTGATGTCCTCGCATAAAGAGAATGAAGCGTGGAAAGAGGCATCAGTTGTTGAAGATCGCACCTTCCGTCCTAACAAAAGCAACGGCAATCGGCGTAAAGCTCCATTCTACAAGGTTTTGCAAGGTATGCCGATTGCAGTCGATGCATTTCGTTACGGGGCCATACCAGGGATTAATGCATACTTCTTGACGTGAGACTGATCTTTCCGCACACTCGCTCATTGCGACGCTAACCTTTCCGTTACTCCTAGACATGCCCATTCAGATCACTATACGAACCTCGCTGCCAACTGGAAGAGCGGCCTTATATATTGCTCCAAAGGCACCGCCAATCTCATCATTCACATGCTCGGTGTTGAACGTAAATGGGTGCGCCCTCTGCCCATGGATGTACCTACCATCGTCCCAGATACTGGCGGCGTTTCTGTCACTCTCATTGAAGCGAACCATTGCCCAGGTTCATGCCTGTTTCTCTTCGAAGGTCCCCAGACCATCAACGCTGGGGATAGTTCATTTAAATCTCCATTCGTCGGTTCATCGAAGGTTTTTCGATATCTACATTGTGGAGATTTCCGAGCGTCCCCTCAACACATCTTGCATCCTGCCGTCAAGGGAAAGAAGATAGACCACGTTTATCTAGACACAACATATCTTGATCCAAAGGTATAATCACGTCCTATTGTCTTGGTGTTTCTTTGATATTGCATTAGTACACATTTCCCCCCCAACCGGTCGTTATCTCCGCCTGCGCGGAGCTTGCTAAAAGCATTGTTTCTGGACAACCCATCGCTCCCGAGAATAAGATCTCCATAGATGTTTGGATGAAGCCACTCAGTGCATCCACGAGGCCGGACACTAAAACATACAAGACACTCTTCGTCATCGGGTCAGTAATGACCGCGATCTTCTGTGGAATGATCTGACTGCTTTCAGAACGTATTCTATTGGGAAGGAACGTGTGGTTAAAGGTTCATCATTATCAATCCTCAATGTTTTGAGACTCGCTGAAGATATCTTCAGCTGTCGCTCAGGCCTTGGAGACCAAAGTATACTGCGATGCCCGCAAAACAGCAATACTTCTCTGCCAAGCCGACTCAGAGCTTCACGGCCTTTTGACTTCAAATCCACTGGACGCTTGCGTGCATCTCCTGCCATTAGGGATGATCACATCTGATAAACTCAAAAACTATCTGGAACGGTTCAAAGGTACCTTCGGAAAGGCGGTTGGGTTTAGGCCCACCGGATGGACGTGAGTAGCTCTGTATTGTTCGTCGGTATGGGAGTCTACTGACGAGGTGTACAACATAGCTATGCACCCCCTGCAGGCTCAGATCTTATGCCATCTATATCATCTATCTTATCACGACCCCATCGGGATTTTACATATGCCAGCCTACGGACTGCTCGGCAATCTACTTCAACACTACAGCTTTTCCCCGTGCCGTACTCTGAACACTCGTCTTTCTTCGAGTTGACTTGCTTCGCAATGTCATTCGACTGGGGCAAAATGATTGCCACCGTCAACGTCGGAAGTGAAAACTCCCGAGGAAAAATGGCAAAATGGGTTGCGAAGTGGCAGGCAGAACGAAACAAGCGGGGAACAGATATCATCGTACCTCATCGACATCTTGAATATTGGTGAATTATCCACCATTATGTACTTTCTGTACCTTGCGCTGTGAAGGGTATTCTTGCGATCGATGTCTGTTTCTCTAAACACCTTGTCCGGACAAGAGACATGACCATGCGAATGAATATTTCAGGGACAGCACAATTCTTGGGGCATACAAGCATGTCATAAGGTGAAAGAAAGGAAGAGCGGTGAATCACAGTATCTACTGTTCGGCAGCCTTCTGTTTTCTCCTGACATCTCTCTCCTCAGAAATCGTGAGCTTCGTGCCCTTGCCCTTGGGTAATGATATCCAGGGCTTGATTCCCTCCCCAATGACGAAGATATTCGTTACCCTAGCGAAAGAAAATCAGGACGTTCAACATCGGGAAGAGTCTACGAATTACCGGGTGGCGAATGTCCTGTCCAGAGAATCCTTGACATGTACGATATCAAATCCCCCAATATGCTTCTCCCTATGCACAATAACACCCGCCCGTCCCATGTTACGTCCACCAGTGATCATGACAATGTTACCGGTATCAAACTTGACGAAGTCGACGATTTTGCCTTGCTCGAGGTCAAACTTGACGGTATCGTTGACTTGGATGAGGGGATCAGGGTAACGAATAGTTCGCCCATCGTGCGTGACGATATGAGGGACTCCCTTGGAGCCGATGGCCACTCGGCGGACCTTAAGGAGTTTGTAGGTGGCTTCCTCGGGGGTGATGCGGTGGATGGTGAAGCGACCTTTGACGTCATAAAGAAGGCGGAAGTGCTCCCCAGATTTCTCAATAGAGATGACATCTAAGAGGATCAGTCAAGAGCAGAGTTTAAAGAGGAATTCACTGACCCATGTAACCAGCAGGGTAGGTCTCGTCAGTGCGAACCTTGCCGTCAATTTTGATGAGGCGTTGCTTGACGATTGAAGTAACTTCGCGACCAGTCAACGCGTACTTCAGTCTGTTCCGGAGAAAGATGGTGAGGGGGAGAGATTCACGGAGCTTGTGAGGACCGGGAGAGGGACGGGGAGCCTGTAATCAATGATTTAAGCAGGATTCCCAGTCCGTTAAGGTAGAATTCTGCGCACGTATGTCCCGCTGAGTTTGTCCAGCATCCATGATGACGGAGCGGCGAGACGCTTCAAGTGCTTTTTAGGTCCTCGAGCCTGGTGAAATTCACAAGGTCAGTTCCTGCTACAGCGAACAAGGTCATCCGATAGCCAGGTGACACATCCGACTGAAACAATACACAAAACGGCCTCTGGGCTGAAGGAACCAGCTCCTTAGGCGAGATCGAGGGGATCGTACGAACCATATTATGTTAAAGGGTGCTTGGCGGGTCTTGAGGATGTCGGTGCCGTTGACGGGAGACTTTTACTGGACTGCCCTTCCGCACGTGGGAAGTTTGTGATATTGTGACCAATATGTGATAGGAGTCACTAGTCACTAGCCAGCAGGTGTACAGCATAAATAAATTCATATCTTCCAAACAAGTTGGGTATTCTAGTCTGAGAGCCTATGGAAATGCTGCTATCGTAAAGGCATATAATGATGTCTAATTACTAGAAGACGGCGACAGCCACGGTGTGGGAAGGACGTTGATCCTGGCTGTTTTCGGATAAACTAAAATCATCCGCCAAAGGGATAGTTTCTGAGGGAGGGGAGTCTATTGAAGGTGGGGGGGATGGGTAAGAATCCACAGGGGAGCTTATTCGAAGATTAGTGATCGGAGGCGGCTTTACGTTTATCACTGGTGGATGAGCCTTGCTTTGATGGCTCAACAATTGATGCTGGGGTATGGTATACGGATGGTGCAAAGTATGTAAGGTTGTTGATGATGCACTCCGGGGATAGATAGAACCCGAACCCAAGCCAGTCGATTCCACGACTGTAAATTCGGGAGGGCGATCTGACCCAGCCATCACCCTTGAATCCGAGTTGGTCGTTGGCAGCATCGAGTTCCTATCCGCGGCTACCCTTCTCATCTTCTTCTCTCCTTTCTCAACATCAGATTTGGCGTTGTTATACATGTAGAGGCCCCCGAACGTCATCAGAATCCCAAATGCTTGGATAGGGTGTACTGTCTGATTGAACCAGACAATAGCAATACAAATTACAGCGACACGTTTGATGAGGGAGGCGATGGAGTATGTCACTGGTGAAGTTGATGAAAGGATGACGAACGCTATGATGTTCTGAGCAAAGTTGACGGTGCCATTCATAAAGAAATAATATGAGACGGAGTGAGGGGTGTCGTGCCCAGACCTGGGATGCGTAATGTGACCAGGGTTGGCTGTGGCAGAGATGAACAGAGGCAGGTCATAGTAGAGCCACAGGGGTACCATCAGAACGAAGGCGGTGCCGGAAGAGTATAATAGGAGATTGAGTTTATCAAGCTTGTGGGAGGAACCTGAACCTGAGGACGATCCTCCGGTATTTGAAGGCATGACCTTCTTGAAAAAGATATTCTGGCTCACGAAAACAATGGCAGACCCGAAAGCGGAAAGCACACCAACGAAATTGGATGCTGACATATCGAAAGAGCATGCAAGCATGACCCCAAGAGTTAGTGGTAAAAGCGAGATGTAGGTCTTGTTCGAATAGCTAACACCGAAGAGGAGGGCATATGCCGCAACAGTGAACAAAGGAGACAATGCCTAAGTCCCAAGATAAGTAACCAATTATACGAAATAGATGACAGTGGATACCTTGATCGTGTGTACGGTGCTGACTGGAATCCTTGAGATGGCAATGCTTGAAAACACATGGCCTATGACCTGGAACATTCCCATGGGAAGGGTGGTGCGGATGATTGCTTTTGTCGGTGCACGCAAAGCAGAGAAGGGAATGATGGGAGTCATGAACAACAAACAATAGAGGGCTACGAAGCCGAATTGGATGAAGGTGAGGGTGATGGGATACCGGAATTGCATCAGGATTGCTTTTCCGGTGTTGGAGGATAGGGCCGAAGTCGAATACCATAGGAGACAGAGGAGGAGGAAGACAACGGTGGAAGATGGTGGGGGAGTGGAGGTTGATAAAGCGTGGCTGGGCGACATAGGAGACCAGCTCGTTTGTGTCTTCCAGGAGCGTCTGAGAAAGGTGTTTAGCTTGACAAGGTAGATGCCAGCAGTTGAAGCAGATTTCTTGGACGAGAACTGGTTCCCAGCAAAAGTGCTCCCGTGTGTAGGAAAGGAGCGTACATCGACGGTCCATCCTGCGTGTACGCCTGGATTTCTTTCCGTGGGTGGATGGTAACCATTCAGATGTGGCGATGAGCGGTGGGGCATGACTTGGTGTAGAGATATATCGACTGGATAAATTAAAGCATCTAAAGCGTTAGGATCCGTTAGGAGGCGCCTGAGAGAGAGATCTGAGCTTCGATTCGACGTGGAAGTTTGGATTGCCCTCTTGTGACCGTGACCATCAAAATGAGTGTGTCGTCCTTCATCTTATCTTATCAGATTTCATCACTAGCCATCCCCTACCATGTCTGATTCTAACCCATCCCAAACCACCCCCGAGATCATTTCAGCAGGAGATGCTTCAACCCTTACAAGCAGCTCGAAGCCAACCAAGACACTCTCAGCTGCAGGACCTGAACCCGGCACATCTGTGTCGGTCGAACCGACATCCACCGTCGCTTCTCCCGCTCCCGATGCCCGATCTGTCGCTGTCCAGGTATCACCAGAGCCCATGCCAAAACACATGGAATCAATGCAATATGATGTGACCGAGCCCCACTCCACTCTGACAAAGCAGTTCATGCAAGCGGAATGGGAGGCACTGAAAGCGTTACGGGTAAGCTGATACCCATCGGATGTCTTTTCTCGCCAGAGGCACCGACCAACCTTCCAGGTCGACCTTCCACATATATTTGCCGATGTCTATCCCGATAATCCAGCAGCCAAAGATACGGCGATAACGTTATGGGGTGTGCGTATCGACCCCCACAACCCGAAGGATGCACGCGTGAGCGTCGTGCTAATGAAATTCCTTCGAGCGAGGTATGGTATACACCGAAGCTCGTTCTTTTTGATCCAACGGGACTCATTTCATCAGAAATTTAAGCGTCCGTGATGCTCGAGACATGTTGGTGTCGACTTTGAGATGGCGTGATTCATTCAAAATAGATTCAATTCTCCAAGAAACGTTTCCACAGGATATCTTCGAAAAGGTCGGGTACGTCCAAGGACGGGACAAGGAAGGAAGACCTGTCGTGTATGTACATCAATTCGATGTGGTCACAGTGAACGGAGTATCATACTTCCTCTCCAGATACAACTTCTATGGTGTGAGCAACGTCCACGAAGTTTTTCAGGACGTCCAAAGGTTTATTCGGTAAAACTCGAATGAGGCGGACCTGGTCCAGTTTTTTTGAAAAACTTATGTCGGGCCTTTAGATGGCGCGTCGCCCTGCAAGAGAAAAGCATAGCCATGCTGGATTTCAGTGAGGTCGACCAGATGATCCAAATTCATGGTAAATGCGCGACAGTCGATGGCGATGCTCATGTCTCACTGACAGATATAAAGACTATGATGGCGTGAGCTTATCGAGCCGCGACGCGAATTCAAAGAATGCCGCCTCTGAAGCTACGAGCATCTTCCAAGGGCATTATCCTGAATTTCTAGTCTGTCCAAATCTTCTCTTTCATCTTTGGTTTGTTAATTCAACGATTGGATTGGGTAACAGCACAAGAAGTTCTTCATCAATGTTCCAACTCTCCTCAATTGGATCTTCTGGGCTTTCAAACCCTTGATCTCTGCAAATACCTTGGCCAAGATGTCCGTTGTCGGACATGGACATCATGCAATCCAGAAGGCACTACTACCAGTGATAGATATCGAACAAATGCCCACAAGATATGGAGGCCAGGCTGAAGAGAATCAACGGGACGATCTTAGAGTGGAATAAAACTGCATCTTCAATACCTTGTACAATTACACAATTCACCTATTCACGTTGCAAGTGAGGTGTATCGCGGAAGAGGAGAGTTTCGCGTTCGTCAGTGGCTTGATCAACTGTACAGTTATGGACATGATTCTCACACAGTAATCCACATTCTTGTCACGATCACAACGCCCGACTCCTTCATCACACAAGACTCCTCAAGATGGTCAGAATTCATCCTCATATTCCGCCGAGGTATTTTGGACTGAGGATTTTTCTCGCGCAGACAAAACGCACAAAGAAAGTCGGAATCACGGGAAAATACGGTACTGTAAGTGTGGCACACCGATCTCGTACATCCTGAAAGGATTGTTCAAGGGTTTTTGTGAAATCATCTAGCGTTACGGTGCCTCTCTGCGTAAGCAGGTCAAGAAGATGGAAATATCGCAGCATGCACGATACACTTGCACTTTCTGCGGCAAGGTGTGTGTGTGCACTCATTGTTCATATATCGGATCCAATTTGATCCTTTGTGTATAGGACTCCGTGAAGAGGACCGCTGTGGGAATCTGGAACTGCAGCTCATGCAGAAAAGTGATCGCTGGAGGTGCTTGGACTGTTTCGACAACAGCAGCGGCAACCGTCCGCAGGTGCGTGCAGTGGTATTGTTATGCAAGCCCAGGCAACTCATTGAAGACCTTTGATAGCACGGTTCGTCGGCTGCGCGAACTGACGGAGGCATAGAATTTTTAATCCCCCGTCGCTCTTTTTTTCCGTTGGCTGCGTATGTTTTATGTCACTATGAGATCACCAAAATTATGAACATCTTCCATGGTGTACTTTGAGCAAGGATAGCGACTAAGATATATTATATGGATGAGATCCGCAAAAGCAGTGGTACAACAGGCACAACAGTACAGTGTTGCAAGGAATCGCTATCCCGTGGTGGTGGTGAAGTCGAGCCCCCCGTTCACAGCCCCAGCGTCATCCACCTCAATGTCTCCATCAGCATCTGCATCACCCCGCGCCATCAAATACATTGGATCTGCGACCTCGGCGAGTGCCTCCTCTCGTTCATCCTCGTCCTCTTTGCTCATCTCTGCATGAGTGACTCTGATGATCTCCCATTTGTCCTCGTATTGTTCATGAATCTAGAGGGGATATGCATCAGGAATGGACATGACAATATGCGAAAAGGTTCCCACAGTTGCGCGCTTCTTCTTGAGGAGCATTTTTCGTTCTATATTCTTGTAATAGGCACCTTTTTGCTTTTGCGTTGATGGTTTGTCCAGGCCGTCGAGGAAGTCATCGTCGGAAGTATGTCCATCATGGAGGACTAACAGGAATTCGTTTGGGACCTCTTGCTCAACCTTGACGGTCTCATAGTCTCGCACGAATTGGAAAACAGTTTCCTGCAAGGTCGTCAGATGCGATATGGATGGCATTGAATAGTCCCACTTCTTGATCCTCCGGGATCTGGTAGGGTGCTAATGCGGACCTTATTTCCTTGAACCTATGGGCTGATTCATCGTCTTGAGTGAGATAGTATGCAAGGAAAGAGTCGTGCTCGGATTTCATAGGTCGGAGTATAGCACAATCCAGGCGTGGGTCGTCGACCTGAAAACAAGATTGGGCTGGGACAGGAAACAACAGTGGAGGGTGCATACATCGACTGCTCTTTCTCCCGGCCGTTCGGAGAACCTGAAGAGATCATACTGGTTGGGCCATATATCGGCATCAGGTAGGACTTCGTAGGATTGGACGGCCGTGACACCGGGCTTGTTGGGGTGTTGTAGACTTTCGAGTGAGAAATTATCATTGCAGGCCGCAAATGAGGCCTCGATGTCACGCAACTGCGCGGCGCGGGATACGTCGATAGCGACAGTCATGATATGTTTCCTATGGGAAATAAGAAAAAGAATGGAAGGAGGATAGCGAGGGCGCACGTTTCGTGAGCAGCGGAAGATCGCTGTGAAGCCTCCCTGCTGAGGTACTCTGTTTTCCGGAGCCATGGGACATGCGCCGTGGTGACTGGTGCGTTTGAAGAACCATTGGTGAATGAGCCAGAGGCTGGAACATCGCTGAGAAGAAACGCGTCTTTTGGATCAAGCGTGGGCATGTCGTAGGGATCTGGATTGAGCGCTTCAACAGCAAGATATTAGCGAACGGTGGTGCATTTGCAAGGGAAGGAAGGCGGACCAGAATCGTCGGCGCCCTCCTCCCATAGACAGTCCCATTTTCCGAGATCGAGGGGCATACCACACTCGGCGTCTACTATCATTGGGAGGGGAGTGTCGTTGGCGAGAGCGTTGAGAAATTCAGGGCGAGCATAGCGCATGGGGTTGGTGGGGATGTCGAGGAGTTTCGGGGGACATGGCGGGGCGGGGAGGGGGTTGGCGTAGCGGACGCGTACGAGGAGGTCGAGCTTTGAGCTGGAACGGGTCAGTGGAGGGCGGGCGGGGGAGTGCGCACGAGAAACTCGCCTCTTCTTGCTCATTGCGGTCACCAAGGTGCAGCGGCCAAACAACACACAACAACGCGGCCGCCGTTTGCAACGGTCGCGATGAGTGGATCGTTGTGAACCAACCACCATGGCCTCCATCGTTGGCTTCGTAAAACGAGTCTGCACGGTACAGTCCTCCTCCCGTTCCTTCACTGTATCTATCATTCACAGATTGAGTTCAGGCCTTCAATCCCCCCCTCGCAGATCCTCTCCCAGAGAGCGTGCCCATAAGGTTTGGCATCCTCGGCGCAGCAGCTATTGCCCCTTCCGCTCTCATAGCCGCAGCCAAGAGTCACCCCGAGGCTGTCGTGTACGCCGTCGCTGCCCGCGACAAGACGAGGGCAACCAGATACGCAGAGAAGCACAATATCACTAAGGTTTACGGCGGTCCAACCGCCTACCAAGGTCAGCACATTGCCTCTTCACCCCGTTCATCCTTCCAATTTACCTCCCCAGATCTGCTTGCCGATCCCGAGGTCGAGGTGGTTTACAACCCCGTCAGTGATTTAGATCTTCGTTTCCTGGCCGTCCCTCACCTACCCTGCAGCTACCGAATGGCTTGCACTATGAATGGACAATGAAAGCTTTGGCCGCGGGCAAACACGTCCTACTCGAAAAGCCCTCCGCCGACACTGCTGAGGAAACCCGTCAGATGTTTGACTTTGCCGAGAGAAAAGGTCTTGTTCTTCTGGAAGCCTTCCACTACCGGTACAGCTTTGCCTTTGTCCCGATAACAATCTTACCTACATTGCATTCATATATTAGTTTTCATCCCGCCATTCAGCGCGTCAAGGCCATCATTGACAGCAGGGAGCTTGGTCCTGTCAAGCACATCTCCGCAACACTTGCCATACCTAAAGGCCTCATGCCGGCTGGCGATATCAGGTACAACTACGCGCTCGGCGGAGGCGCTCTCATGGACATGGGATGTAAGTTTTTGTTCCAGCCTCGTCGGAAATTCAACTCATCACTGTTCTCAGGTTACACCATCAACTGCATTCGATATCTTTCATCTTCCAACCCTATCTCTGTTGTCTCAGCTAGCCACGACCTGCATACACCTCCCTCCGCGCCAGCTGACATTCAACCGAATGTTGATAGAGGGACAACTGCCACCCTGGCCCTCCCGAATGAGGCTACCGCATCACTCAAGTGTGATCTAGGCATGCCGTTCACCTTCGGCGTCATTCCCCGCATGCAACAAATCAATGCTACCGTTCAATGCGAAGGCGGAGAGATCGAGATATCCAATTTCGTCCTACCTACCCTCTGGCACTCCATCAAGGTCACCAAAAAAGATGGCACGGGCGGGAGCACAACAAGAACCGAAAAAATATACACATTTGCAGATGCCAAGATGGAAGGCAAGGGCAAACCATGGTGGACGACTTATCGGTATCAGCTTGAGGCTTTCGTCGACAAGTTGAAAGGACGCACCCCACAAACCTGGATCGACAGGGAGGATTCTATCGCAAATATGGAATGCATTGAGCAAATCTATACAAACGTAAGTTTTATCCTTGCTCTTCGAGAAACTTGTTATATCTTTTATGCCCAGACGGGTCTTGGAAGTCGCCCCAAGTCGGATTTTGTTCTGCCACAGTAGTTCCAATTCTCGGCCGTTTTTTTTGCACGCTTCCACACCAAGAATTTTATTCACATCCTTCTTGTATCTGTCATGTCCACATCATGGCCATCGTCACTCTTCATGCAAAGCTTTTGTCTTCTTTGCCTCCGTTCCTTCCCTTCGTCCTCTTCATCGGCGGATGATGGCATTGCTTCACTCACAACGTTCACCCTTTGTAATCTTTCTTGCACTGCCCGCTTATTTTTCATTCTTCCAAGAATTTTCTTGTTCACTGGTGTTTCGATGTCTTCGGGAAGCACAACCTCTCCATCTTGTTCTTGATCTGTTTCAGTGAAAGTTTTTGGCATGGCGGTGAGATCATTGTAAAGATCAAGTTTTTTGATGTCGTCTAAAGTAGCTAAAGATAGTTACTCAGTTGAGGTGCTGATAAAATTTCATGGCTGCATACCTTGTAGTAGGGATGATGTATTGAGTGATATCAGAAGATGCGACTTCGAGGCCTGCTCGATCAACTAGCGCGAACGCCGATATCAGAGAAGCGGAATAACGACGCGATCCACATTTCTTCGCACCTCTCCAGATGAGAACTCGAGGATACGGACAAACCTCAGGTTCTCCGTCGATGCCCGTGGGCTGTCCTGAGTCCAGTTGCCATCAAGCAATACCCATATTAGCCCTTCGCTTGAGATGAAGAAATCGATGACTGGTCGCCCAAAGTCAAATGCACGGATATCAGGGCCGGAAGCCAGATCACCCTCTGGATAAGTACTGGTGAACAACGCCATTGCTCTGAACGGGAATCTTATGAGACTGAAATTTCTGTTACATGAATGGATGAAGCATACCCGACGGCGTTAAAGATGAGATGGTGCGTGCCACATGAGGACAATGTGTCGATCTTGTGGATCACCAGAACCTTTTCTCTCTTATCTTCTGACTCCATTTCCTGTTGCGGGTCGACCCCCTGAGTAGCCTCTGCCTCTTCCTCCTGCCTTAGATTCCCCGCTGCAATCGCTTCCGCATGCTCTGCTTCCGTTTCCGCTTTCTGCGGCGTTCCTTTTCCCTTCATCTTCCCTTTCCCATTCCCTTTGGCCTTCTTCCCCTTCCCTTTCCAGCGCCCCTCTCCGTGCTCCCCCCGCTTCCGCTTCCCACCGCGAACAACCAGAAACGGTTCGACCGCGTCCCACACCGGGATCTCGTGCTTCACCACGCCGTCCATCCAGCTCCAAATCTTCAGCATGGGATCGCCGCCTCCCGATACGAGTTCAGACGGTGAAAAAGGAGGGTTATGGATCGCTGAGATGAACCTGCAATGTGTGAAATTCTATCAAGTACATACGTTTTCCGGGCAGTAAAATGTGATACACACTTTGTATGCCCGAGACAGTACATCTCTATGTTGTACCCCTGCGGGAACCAGCTCACCCTGATGTGCTCGTCGCGATCCGCGGTGATGATGTACTTTTCGTCGGCGCTGAGGAGGAAGGCGTTCAGAAGGGACGTGTGTCCGAGGAGGAGCTGGCCGCCAGACGGGTTCTCGTGCGACGATAGTGAGTCTCTTTGGTGCTGCTTCCGCTGTTGTTGTTGTCCTTCGTGTGGCGGTGGAGTGTATTGGAAAGGATAGCTGTTCCGTATATTTGAATAAAATGGGCGTACGAGACGAAAAAGACACGGCCGACTTGCCTGAAGACATCTCCGAATTTATCAGAGGCAAGGATCGTCTGCCCGTCCGATGTGAAGCGCACCGCAGTTGGTCTCTTAGGTAGTTCCCTTTTCGTGTCCCGCCGCCTACTTTCAACGCGCATCTTTGTGGTGGGTTGGGTCAACGACGTACCGCTGATTCACCAGCTTCAAACCGTCAATCTCCCAGAGCTTGAGGATCTTGTCCTCTCCCGAGGTCAAGAGGTGCTTTCCTACTTTGTCCAAGGCAGCGCATCGTACGGGTCCTGACTTGACTGCACCCCCGTCATTCAAGGTGGAATGCTGGATCTTACCTGTTCTAAAGAGAGTGAGCGGAGGACCTTGATTGATTTCGAGAAACATACAACGTATCGACGATCTGGATGTGCGGTCCAGATATAACGACGGTAAGAGAGTGTCCAATGAACAGGTGTGAATGTGGAAGGACGAGCATGACTTATGAGGGGATCAAAAAGTGCTTGGTTCCAGAACATTATTTTACATATGTATCTCCAAAGAATACTTATACAGTTACAACAAATGGTGGTACACAGATGCAGCGAGGCCCTGGAAATTCGTGCAAATGAACAAAGGAGCGTGAAATTTCCCCCCTTGTTTCCGTTTTCAAGCACCCACGCCCCAGCTCAACCTCTTGTGCTCAGCAAATTTGCCTGCTGGCCAGGAACCAGACTGCTCGCTCTGCGAGAAAGTCCTTCGCTTGTGGAGAGCTCTTCTGACATGCTCACTGTGACCAGGTTTTTAGTAGCCCGGTGGGGGCAATTTGAATTCAATAAGGAGCCAACTAACCTAGTCAGAGTAGGTCCTGCATTGAGATTGGCAAAACTAGATGGGAACAACGGAGTGCGATGATCGCGCCCGCTCTCCGAGCACGATTCGTCGGCTTCGGGTCCTGGTTCGCTTCTAGAGGACGCGAGAGAGCTAAATGACCCAGTCCTTTTGAATGGGCCGTGTGCATAGGACCCAGAGACAGGGCGGGAACGAGGCTGAGAAGGGTACGGAGGAAGTGGGGATACCGGAGGGGGCGGGGAATAGGCCTGGTTGAGGGGCAACGAAGGCTGTACATCGGGGCCGAGAGGAGCGGTAGAAATGCGTAAACCCTGAATCTGGGACGGAGAAATGAGGTCGGGGTCGTGAACATGAACCGTCTGCTGTTGTTTAACGGTGGCACTTGGAGATTCTTCTTCGTCCTCTGCGCCTTCTTGGATGTCATCGAGACCACTACCGGCGCTTTCGGGAGTGGCGATGGGGGGTGGTGCATGAAGAGAGGCCGTGGAAAAGAGCAAAGGTTCGATGGAGAGGAAGGAGGAAGGGGAATTTGCACCTGAGCGATCCGGATCGCACTGAGGAGGGACAGGGTCATCTGGACGGTGATCGAGATGATTTGCCGGAGCATCGATGGTGCTTGCAGATGACAAGGGAAACTCGGGCGAAGTGGGAACGGAGCGACGATCAAAGAGGGGAGACTCCATGACAACATCCCAGTCTTCCCAATGGCCACGGGCAGAACGGCCGTGGTCGTCTGGTATGTCATCTGTATCAGCACTGCCATCACTGAGTGCACTGGAGAGGTGATCGAGGAGATGACCGCCAAAATACAAGGGCTGGGTGTGGTCGTAATCGAGATCGAGTTCAGGGGGAATGCCTAGAGCACCTTTGACGCGCTCCCAAATGAGCTCAGAGTGGGAGAGAATCGCTTTGCGGGCTTGTAGGACCCAAAACTCATCAGGGAATTGTTGACGGGTGGTCTGTGTGAGGTGGTTGTGGAGCTGATTGTAGGACCATTTTGTGGGATCGGAGAGATTTGGAGCATCTTGAGGAGGAAAGGTTTGGGCGAGAAGAGAGAAGAGCTTGGCTGATGGAGGAGACGATATGAGAGCGGCGACCTCGGATGGGCGATCGATGAAGGGAAGATGTATGTTGTCAGGTAAAGGAGTGAAGGTGGCGGCAGTACTGGGTGCGTGTGTATGGAGATGGGAGGGGGAGTGAGACAGAGAAGGCGATGCCGGGCGGGATCGGGAGAGGGGCTGCGAAGCGTAGACGGGGGATGTGGCGGAACGTGCGAGGTCAAGCAATTGATCGGGGGATAGGCGTGCGTGGGGCGTAGGGGCGACGGTGAGACGATGGGGGGACGAGGCACGGAGGCGGGGGGAGGCGGAGGGGCTGGGGGCTCTGGCAGGGCCGCCCGCAGCGTTTCCGGGGCCAAAGGAGGAGAAGGCGAAGCTGAGGCGGGTGTTCTCGGGGCTGGCAGGGGCGGGGGAAGGCTGAGAGGGGAGACGGCGGTGGATCCTGCGAGGGGAAGCGGCGGGGGGCGGGGCAGGATCGGGATGGGTGGGTGCGGGGGCTAGGCGGACGATGGTGAGTCTGCTGGTGGACTGGACGTCGCGGTCAGGGCGGGCGTGGGTGGCGTAGGGGTCGGAGGCGGTGATTGACGCCCGTCGAGCTGAGAGTCTGCCGCAGTGGTTGGGCATTAAGGAAGAAGGCGTGACGCTGATGTCATCACATTTACAGTAGCGTGACGATCACGCCATTGCCTCTCTGCACGATGGATCGTCCGCTGGGACCACGCCCGCCCCACGACAAACGCCATGTCGCCTACGAAGACATCTTCGGCCGTCCAGTAGGCCCTCCCCATCCCAATCACCACCAGCCACCTTATTCCGCCCCATACCCCTTCCCGTACCCTCACCACCACCCACCGCCCGACAAGCGCACGTCCTATGCCTCTCTTCCTCCCACCCGAAACGTGTACACCCACCAGTACTACCCTAATCCTCCCTTTCAACACCACATCCCCACCGCCTATCCCTATCCCTCCCCCGCTGGCCCTTCCAATCCCGCCCTCACCCGCGTTAGATCCACCATAGCCGCCTACCCCACAAACGGCCCCCCACCACGTCCGGAACACCTGCCCGAACAATCCATTCCAAATCCAACCCTCACCCCGGCTCAGGAGTACCAAGCCCAGGTGTATCTCAGCCAAGTATCCCCTCCACAGAATCGATATCAACCGAGCTCATCCAACTACCTTCAGCCCCAGAATGGCGCCACAGAACCTCCTAGGCTTGGCGTCAGTCTAGATCACGATGAAGGTCGATTTGGTTTGGACTTTGGCCGCAATGCGAACAACCATGAAATCGACGATGGTAGTAGCGAGCTTCCTTGGGTCAGAAATGACTCCGCAGGTTCGTCTTCCATCGCTCCTTTTGATGTCACCCCTCATAGACCTACCGCTCTACGAAAAGTTACCACCAATCCGCCTTCACATCATTCAACCCCCCAACAGATGGACCTTGTTCGTTTCCACCCTTCTATTTCCCTATTGCATCTCATGATTATCTAGCCTTATCTACCTCAACCCGACGTTGCCTCCCTGCGATCCTCCGCCACCAGCACTCCCGTGTCTCTGACAGACCACTCGATGACCCTTGCAGACCAGACCCCCCTTATCTCATCCCGAAGATCGTTGGAATCCCCACGCTCACTGCAAGCGAAACTTTCCATGTCTCGCCGTGACCGCGCCCCCCAAGATCGTGCCATGTCAATGTCAGCAGCAACCCCCGCCATTCGTGCTGTCCTTGAACAGAAACGCTCTTCACGCCCTTCCTTTCCTCACTCAGTTCAAGAGGGACGCCATTCACCTGCTTCCCCTCGTCCCCTTCGAAAAACACCCATTGTATATCCTGCTTTACTCTCCCGCGTCGCCGATGCCTTCCGTGACCGCATAACCATTGCAGACAGAGTGAAAGATGGCCTCACTTACAAAGACGCATTTGATGGTCGAGAAGCCGTCGACAAAATCGCCTACATCATTAAAACAACTGACCGCAATCTTGCCCTCCTCTTGGGCCGCGCGCTGGACGCCCAAAAGTTCTATCATGACGTGACCTACGATCACAGGTTACGTGACAGCGCCAGCGAACTCTATCAATTCCGAACAAAGCTCCCCAGCCCATTTGTCAGTGGAGAGCTCACCAACGGCCAAGACGCTGACAGCCCAAACGATCAAGACGGTGGCAAAGACTTCCCCCCCTTACCAAGCGCCGAGTCGTCTGCAGAGGTGGTGACTGCCTACCCAATCAGCTCTCAGGGCAAGTGCTTAACATATTCTTGTTTATAGGAAAAAGACGAGGCATCACCAGTTAGTCAAACACGGCCCCGGAAAGGCTCAATCACTTCCGACGAGGTTCCGCTGCCTTCAGGAGTATTCACACTATTGACCGACTGTTATTCGCCCACCTGTTCGCGGGATCACCTTTGTTATAGCATCGCATGTCCGAGGAGATTGGAACAACAGTCCCGACAGCAACCTGGGCTGACCAAACAAATGAGTCGGGAGAGTTTGGGTGATGTTGCGGTGTGTTTTTTCTGGGAGGTCTGTGATCCTGAAATTTGACCTGGTCCTACAGGAACCTGGAACATTGTGGATACATTCAGTCCCGCCAGAGATCGTCAACAGTGTTTCTGATGCTGAGAAGAAACGCCAGGAGGCCATCAACGAAGTTATCTATACTGAGAGGGACTTTGTGCGGGATATGGAATATCTACGAGACGTGCGTCCTTATTACTTCCATTTCGGCCAGCTACTCATATGTATTCCAGACGTGGGTCGGGCGCCTGAAAGATGACGATTGCATTCCGGCCGATCGAAGGGCAGACTTTCTGGCGCAGGTCTTTTGGAATATACAAGAGATTATTGCTGTCAATACACGGTTACGTGACGCTCTCAATAAGCGACAGAAGTCCTATGCTGTGGTTGAACGAATCGGTGACATTCTCTTGGAAGCTGTTCCCCATTTTTCCCCATTTATTTCTTATGGCGCGCACCAACTGTACGGAAAGTACGAGTTTGAGAAGGAGAAGAACTCAAATCCCGCGTTTGCGCAATTCGTTGAGGTTTGTCATGCTTCAATTAAACTTTTCAATTTTTCTTTTCTGTCCATGTCAAGAAACCCATTCAGGATTCTTTTTCTAGACGACGGAAAGATTTCCGGAATCCAGAAAGCTGGAGCTAAACGCCTACCTCACCAAACCGACCACTCGTCTGGCACGATATCCACTCTTGCTTGACGCTGTTTTGAAGCACACACCGGATGACAGTCCGGATAAGGTTTCTCTGCCCAAGGTTGTTACTATCGTCAAGGGGTTCTTGGCCAAAGTAAACGAGGAGTCGGGGAAAACCGAGAATCGATTCAATCTTCTTCAGCTGGAGCAGCAGCTCTTCTTCCGAACCGGAGAGGAAGTCGTGCGTTGGCTTCTACAGTCTTCTTCGTTTTGGTCGTAGCTGATGACTCTTCTATAGAATCTGCGCCTCAAAGAAGAAGGTCGCCAGATGATAGGAAAAGATCTCTTCAACAAGCGGGATGGCGAAATCCAGGTCTACTTGTTCGACCACGCGATCGTCTTTACCAAGCCAGTGAAGACGAAACAACACGAACAGTTTAAAGTCTATCGACGTGTAAGCTTTTGGTTATTTTCTTTCCCCCGTCTTCAGGAGTGACACTTGTGCTTCTTTAGCCCATACCGCTTGAGCTTCTGTTGATATCAGCCCCCGAGGACGCTGCCAATAGTCTGAACCGTGATCGACAACGGCACGCGTTGGTAAAGAAGAATTCTTTCAATCGGGATCGTGGGTTGCCCCTCGCTGTCGTTCCTCCTCTTCAGGCCCGGTCCGACGCAAGGGGCCAAGCCTGGATCAACTTTATGCATCTGGGGCGAAAATTTTACAACCTTGTCCTCTGGGCGCCGTCGCCCGTCATCCATAAAAAATGGCTGGATTTGATTGTCAAGCAGCAGCAGGCAATGCGGGACAGGAGCATGATCTTCGATACTGTCACGCTGAGCGAAGGGTTTTTCCATGGACCCAATAAAGTTAACTGTGCAGCGCCCTTCAGTAAGGTTTCGTCTCCATATCATTGCTGCGTTTCCAACTTGGCAACTTTTTTTTGTGCTCAGATGGTGGACGAAAGGTTGTATATGGCACTAACGATGGCGTCTATATCTGTGATCTTCGGGAGACAAATCGAGAGCCAACGAAGGTCTTGGCCCTTCTAGACGTCATGCAGGTTGATGTGCTAGAGGATTATCAACTCCTCATCGTCCTCTCAGGCAAGTTCCATGTAGGAATGGTTCCCGGCTATCTCTAAAGTTCATGTGCAGAACGACAAGTCATAACCTTCCCGTTTGATGCGCTAGACCCGAACGACCCTATGGCTGGGCTCAAGAGGGCGAAGCGAATATCCTCACATACGTCTTTCTTTAAAGCTGGTTTTTGCCTGGGGCGGGTCCTTGTCTGCATCGTCAAGTCAAGTCAGCTGTCGAGCACGTTCAAAACCCTGGAACCCATCGACCAAAACATTCGTGGGCGAAGTAAACCTACGTTTCGGAAGCTGCTACAAGGTGGCAATGACACGCTTAAACTGTTCAGAGTAAGCTTCCCTTGGTTTTAAATTGAGGTGCTCTCTCACGATTGTCACCAGGAGTTCTACATTCCTGTTGAGTCGACCTCTATCCATTATCTGAAGACAAAGATGTGTGTTGGATGTTCGAGGGGTTTCGAAATCGTTGATTTGGAGAGTTTGGATACTCAGGGTTTATTGGACCCCCTGGATGAATCTCTCGAATTTGTAAGAAGACGAGAAACCCTTCGACCAATGGCAATATACCGGATACACAACGAGTTTCTGCTCTGTTATGATGGTCAGTTGCCTCCCTGCCTTTCAACGGTCCATTCATTGTTTATTTCTCATGTAACAGAATTCGCCTTCTACGTCAACAAAAACGGCCGGCGGTCCCGCAAAGACTTCATGGTGTATTGGCAGGGCACCCCAACAGGGTTTGGTACGGCATTGTTGTCCACGCCTCTTGTGGTCTATATTGACTGGCTATTCTAAGCTCTGCACGAGCCCTATGTGTTGGCTTTCGAACCCTCCTTCGTCGAAGTCCGGCACATCGAAACCGGTTTGATGTCACAGGTCATCCAGGGTTCAAATTTGCGGTTGCTTTTCGCAGACACCCCGCCTTCCGTCACCAACACCATCAACACACTCCATCAAACCCCGTTCCCTGCGGCGGGATATGATCCTCACAACTCGTATGCCAGTGCACCCAGTGCGGGGCCTAACTATGGCATTTATAGTGGGTATGCACAACTACCATACCAAAATCCCTACCCTCCGGCCCACAGCCCGCAAGGGATTGGGCGGGATGAGATTCTGATCGTGTCCGATGATCGAGTGCTTTCGCTGCGTACAGCTGCTGGACCGCAAAGACACACGTCAGATACGGCGTCGACGATGTCTATACCCCGATAGTATAGTGTAATAAGATCACGTGCCAAGACACATTTAGTTTGGTCCTTTGTTGCTTTTTCACACTCGTTTCTACCCCGACCGTTTCAAGCCACTAACTACCAATTGCGCCGTCGCGCTCTTCCATTCTTTTGCCATTTATTCTACTTGCCACCATGAAAACTCACATTCTGGCGACGACTCTCCTCGCTTTTCTCGGGGCCAGCAGCGTTCATGCCACCTCGCCCAGGCATCGCGATATAGCCCACAAACGCCAAGCCTTGACCTTGTTGGCCCCACAGATACCCGCCACTTCCGTCCCGCCGCTGTCGAGCATTACTTTTGGCATGCCCGTTCAGTCCACCCTACCAGTCACCACAACCTACGCTGCAGGAGCCACTCCCCTCGTTAGTGGTGCACCCCACCTTCCAACGCCGTGTAGGTAACACTTTTGTCCCGCTTCAAATCACTCATTGGTCTCCCATCAAGTTGTTTTCCAGACCGCAGACTGGCCGGCCCAGGATCAAATTCCCCCAACAGGTTTTTTTTTTCATCTTTCATATTTATTCTTCAGGCAAATGTATACCTTTCTTTTGAAGACTCTGACGAAGTCCAAGAATGGATGAAGGAACTCCAGGGCTTCAACATCCCCAACCTCAAACCCACAACCGACGGCTCATGCGTCAACGACACGGCTGCTGCTGCTGCCGCTGCCAGTCGTGGTTGGTGGACTTGCGGAGGCTACACACGTTCCACTGGTGAGACTATAATTATCTCTTTCTTGTTGCTATGGTTGTTGATGCCCATGAAGACATTGTGGCTTGCCCGGACAAGTTCACTTGGGGTGTCAGGTATGCTTGAGTAATCCTAACCCATACCAGACGCCCTCATAATTTTTCAGCTTCGATGACGGTCCATCTCCCTATAGTAAGTTGTGAGCCAGAATGTCGATGAGTCTCTCTGGCTGATCTTTTCTTTTCTTTTTTTTTTTTTTAGCGCAGTGCGTCCTGTGAATATTTTTTGTTTTCAACCGAATCTCATTCTCTTGCAAGAACGCTCCTCACCTACCTTAACCAGAAGAATATCTCTGCAACCTTTTTCGTTGTAGGATCCCGAGTCATCGAACGTCCAACTGTCCTTGTTGAGGAGTATATGGCCGGCCACGAGATCAGCGTACATACCTGGTCACACAAGGTGATCATATCCGTATCATATACTCCCGATGTTGTGCGTTGACAACTCTGCAGCATCTCACCTCGCTCACCAATGAACAAATTGTCGCTGAGCTGGGCTGGACTCGCCACGCTATCAAGACGGTGCTTGGTGTCACCCCCACCACAATGCGCCCACCTTTCGGCGATATTGGTATTCCAAATGTTCTGCCCCGCACATGCAAACACTTATGCAATGGTGGTAGATGATCGTGTCCGTGCCATTTCGCTTGCCATGGGTCTGGTCCCCATCATGTGGACACGCGCACCTGACGGCAGCCAGTTCGATACCAATGGTATGTAACGTATAATGGTCATGGAGCTATTGCCTGACCCTCTTCAGATTGGAGGGTTGCTGGTGGTCTTGTTGCTGGATCGCAGTCCTTGGCTACGTTCCAATCCATTTTGACGAATGCCTCTGCACTCAATACTGGGTATTTTACACTTGTCAATCCTTTTTTTCCGCTTCTCAACACTTTGAAAGATTTATCGTTCTGCAACATGATCTATATCAGATAACCGTGGATCTCGCCATTGGGTACACCCTGAATGCCGCATTGACACACAACCCTCCTTTCACTGTATGTGGCCGATGTCTGTTCCGAGGGCGGCAGTGCTAAGCTTACTTTGTAGCTGGGACCTATTGGACGCTGCTCCAAAATACCCACGGCAAATCTATACCTGGAATCTAACAAGAATACGTCCTTCCCCTACGCCAATCAAACTTTCGATATCGATGGCGACGGTAAGAAAGACAACAAGACGAATGCTGGGTTTTCACATACGATACCTACACTGAGTGTACTGCTCCTCGTGGGCATGGCTGCTATTTTAATTTAACAGTAGATGACACGTCGGGATACAGTTCAGAGTTACAACTTGATTTTGTTGATACCAATATTAAATGAAACTGAATTCAATTCAATGACTGCAATGGTCGGGATCGGATATCGCCGTCTTTCTTGTCGTAAGTACTATGATCAGCTACATTTGATTGATCCATTCACCACTTGAAGACGGCTCAATGTCTTCCTTGATTTCTATTGTCAGAGACAGTGCGTCGCCTCTGTTTTTTTCCCATGCATGTAACGATTTCTAACATGCACAGAGTTTCTCCAGGCGATTCGGTCGGTGAACCCGCAAGGGAAATGGAAGATACTTGTCGTCGACGACTTTTCGCAGAAGCTTTTAGGTTCTGTCCTCAAGCAGTTCGATGTCTTGCAGGAAAATGTAACACGTACGTCTGGCTATACTCAATTTATACCCTCCCGGCTCACAGTGTTTAGTGATAGAATCAATCAACAGCTACCGCGAGCCACAGCCAGGATTCGAAGCCCTATACTTGCTCCTGCCAACGACTCAGAACGTTGACCGCATTATCAAAGACTTTTCGGACGGAACCCAACAGTATGCGGCTGCGCACTTGTTCTTCGTCGAAGGTATGCACGCGATCTCATCTGCGCTTCAACAGATTCACACTCAAGATACACAGCCTTGGATGAACAACTTTTTGAACGACTGACATCCTCCCCGGCCGAACCATTCCTACAGGCTTTAAAGGAACTATTCATAAACTTTTGGGGTAGGTTCCCATTTTCTTAAAGATCGGCGTCTGGAAGTGAATGTGATCATCAGCCACGGAAGCACGAACATTTTCACTTCAAGAAGCCGGATCGTTCTTCAGCTTGTATAGTCCACCACGGTCTGATTCCACTTTCAAGTCTTGTCGCGTTCGGTTAGAGGAGGATTTACTGCTCATGAGCAAGATGGTGAGTTTTAATGCTGCCTGCTGTTCGACTCACTTTCGTCATGATCGAACCTGCTTCAAGATAGCGAATGTATGCATCACCTTGAACGAATTTCCCTTCATACGATACTACTCGCCCTCAAATCATCCACCTTTGGGAGCTCTCAAACCTCATGGAACGACCCGTCCGCCTCCGCCTTCAGAGAACAGCGCCAGGTGGCGGACAAACCTCGCTCGTGGCGCGGACGCAAGGGCTTACGAGTCTGTCGAGAATGATCACGCCACCAAGATACTCGCGTTCTTGGTGCAGAAGAATCTGGAGGAGCATAAGAAAGCCAATCCTGACTTCGCGGTACGAAGCTTCAAGATCTAGACTCACAATCACTAATTGCTCTTCAGAAACCCACAAGTTCAATTCCAGACGCACTGCGACCTCGTGGGACACTCATAATCACGGATAGATCAATGGACATGATGGCGCCCCTCATTCATGAGTTCACTTACCAGGCCATGGCAAACGATCTCCTTCCGATCGACAACGGGAAATACACGTTGGCGTCCATTTCTCAGTTTCTACTCTGTTCATTCCTGCTGATGACCACATACATAGCTATAAATTCCAATCGTCTCTAGGAGCGTATGAAGATAAGATGGCGACGCTCAGCGACCAAGATACCGTGTGGACCGAAATACGACATATGCACATGCGGGAAGCTATCGACAAGCTCATGTTGGACTTCAACAAATTTCTGCAAGAGAACGCGGTATTTAAGGGGTTTGTAGCATGTCCTCGGCATTTCCTCCTATCGAGGTATTCCTGAATTTGAACTTTGTAGGGAGGGGGCCGCGAGTTTGAACGACATGAAGGAGATGCTTGCAAGTCTGCCGCAATACCAGGAGCAACGAGAGAAGGTTCATGCTGTAAAAACTTGACTCCCTACAAAAAATCTCATTCATACAAAGTTTTCTTTGCATTTGAACATGGCCCAGGAATGTATGTCTATCTTCGAACGCGATAAGCTAACTCTCGTTGCCAATGTGGAACAAGTGAGTCATTCTGTCGATTTTGACGCCTTTCTGACGCATCATTCTTAGAATTGTGCAACTGGCCTGACTGCCGAAGGTAAAACACCGAAGCATCTCGTCGAGGAAATGGTTCCCCTCCTTGACAGCCGAGAGATTGTGTGAGCAACCACTCCTTTCCGCGCAACTAATTCCCAACTCCATTAGTAATATAAACAAAGTTCGCATCGTCGCCCTTTACATACAGCATCGAGATGGCGTACCGGAGGAGGATCGCAGAAGATTGTATCAACATGCGAGGTTATCACTGGCAGAACAAGACGCTGTCAATGCTTTGACCCACCTTGGCACGCGTATCAACAGGGTTAGCCAATTTATTTCGGATATTCATGAATACCTGTAACGGTGTTTGATGGTGCAGGTGGCCTCAGACAAGGATACTAAGAAGAGACTCAAGCAGACAATGACCAACGATGAGGAGTACGAACTCTCGAGATATAAGCCATTACTACGGACGGTTGTTGAGGTGTGCAACTTTTATCATCGTGTGGGATATGGATGCGTCGAACTGTATGTCAGGATCACGTTTCCGGGAAGCTAGAAAACACAGTCTTCCCTTACACGAAAGAAGCACCTTCAATGGCTCCGCTTCCTGCTAGTCTGCGATCACCTCCTCCCCAGACTACTTCTTTGCGCAGTCAAAAGCCTTCGTGGCATCGGGCAGCAAAACCAAGCGGTGTGCCCACGGACAATAGACAACGCATTATTATATTTATCGCCGGAGGGATGACTTTTTCGGAAGTGAGAGAGTGCTATCAGCTTTCGACAACACTTAGCAAAGACATTTATATCGGCGAGATATATTTCCATGTTTCAAAGAGCCAACTGCTGACCACAAACTCAGGGTCAACACACACCATTACGCCACGACAGCTTATCGATGACTTGAAAGTTCTAGAGTTGGGCGGGGTCGGATCACGGACACTTCCCAACGGTGTGCGAGAGGATAGAAGACAACGCCCATTCCAAGAATACTACGACGAGAAGTACTACACGAAGGACCCCGCAACTCGGCCTGCGCCTGCTTCACTCTCTATCCCAAAGGACCAACGGAGGCCAGGCAAGATATCCCCAACTAGCTCATATTCTTCAGTTAACACGACAACATCGACATCACCAATGTCTGCATCTGTGAAAGAAGAGAAGAAGAAGAAGAAAGGAGGGCTTTTTAGGTTCTAATAGTTGAGGACTCGTTGGCTGTTGTTCGAGCAACAATCGGTTGGGTGATTATCACTCGGCTACCTCATCAGTGTGTACATTGAAAACGCGGGTGCTAGAGGCTGGACAGGTGTATAAGGGTGATTAAGCCGAGTACTCTAATTTGGCTGTGATACAGGATTAATGAAACACATCGGATGGTGCTTGCATGACCACTTACTCTCGTGTTTCTTCGCGTCGCCAACTTTCCGCGCAGCCTTCGTCAGGTCTTCTTGAGTAACGTATTCCCTGTCAAAAAGGTCGACAAACCATACAGACGCTTATCGAATGACGGACCTGTCGTCCCGGATTGCAAACATACCCGCCTCGGTCACTACGTTCCGTAGGTCCGCACCATTGAAGGCGTCAGACAGCTGAAGTACAAGTCAATAGCTTGTACTCCGTGCTCGCAGATGAGCCTCACTTTCACAATGGCCTCATAATCGATGTCTCCACTTTTATTAACAGGCGCAGCGTGAATCTTGAGGATTTCTAATCGAGCCTGCTCATTCGGCAAGGGCACTTCAATCTTACGATCCAGACGGCCCGGACGAAGAAGGGCAGGGTCCAACGTGTCCGGTCGATTCGTGGCCATAATGATTTTCGTCCTCCCCAATGAGTCAAATCCATCCATTTGGTTCAAAAGCTGATATAAACCGCATCGAGTCAGCAATTTTCCACGAAGATAAATCAAGGAGTTCAGACCTCCATCAATGTCCGTTGAACCTCACGATCCGCACTCGTCCCTTCTGAGAATCGACGCCCTCCGATGGCGTCGATTTCGTCCATGAAGATTACGCAGGGCTCGTGATCCTTGGCATAACCGAACATCTCGCGCACTACGCGGGCACTCTCCCCAATATATTTGTCAACAATCGCAGATGATACAACCTTGAGGAAATTAGTGTTGAGGGTTGCCGCTACTGCTCGTGCAAGAAGGGTCTTCCCGGTTCCCGGAGGCCCATAGAGAAGAACACCTTTTGGTGGCTTTATACCCACGCGTACAAAGAGTTCCGGATTGAGCAGAGGGAGTTCAATAATCTTGTAGGGTGTCAAATGAACTCTCATGTCGAGCGCGTGGGGGATGCATTTTGCATACCTCGCGTAGCTCTCGGACCTGCTCTCCCAGCCCTCCGATCCCTGCAAATGTGGCACCTCCGGGGTCCTCGAGACTCATTTTGTACACCAGAGGATCAACTTCCCGTGGCAATATTCGCATTATCGTCAAAGTAGTCATGTCCAGTGAGACACGCGTTCCTGTCTTCAATTTCGCCACCGGAAGTGCTGGTCGATATGAAACGACATAGCGGGGCCCAGATGAAGCTTTTACGATGACTGTAGTTGTGTTTAATATCGCTCTATGCACAAAGAAAAGCCGTATACATCGCTCATCGTCCAGTTGCTTCATTACCTCGGCGATTATTTGGCCAACTGACTGCACTGCTTTGATATCTTCTTCCGTTCTCCCGAAATCTTTTTCCAAGTCTTTTAGAGAGAATCGGACTAAGATAATAGGGATGAGCGAGGGTTATGGCGACAGGAGGTGGCAGCTCACGATTCTTGAGGCTTTCGCTCATTGCTTCATGATTGCGCATTTTCTGGAATAAGTCCTAAGCCAATAAGGACTTCCCAGATTCAAATATGATATACTTCTCGATAGCCTTTGAGGGCATCTTGTCTACGCTGATCGATTGCATCAGACGATGTGGAGGGCTGAACGTCCATGATGTGAAGTTTAGAGAAGGATGAGTACGCGTTCACGCGTACGCTGGATGGGCACTTCTAAGTGATTACTTATCGTAATATGGAGCGTCGTGTGGCCTGATGGTCTAGTAGTATGATTCCTTGTTAGGGTCAATAGACCGCATTCGAGGAGGTCCCGGGTTCAATTCCCGGTCAGGCCCGCCACCTATCATTTTTGGGCTGCTGCCTGACGAGCAAAAAACCAAGAAAGAGAACAGTGGAAATTGCAGGGCCATCACATTCTGCTATTCAAATCGAATAAGCCAAGGATCCAATTACATATAACACGGCGATGTAGCTGGAATCAATTGTCTCGGGTGTCAATATTTCAATCATTGAGCTGTCGTGGACATTGGGGGGGCGGTCTGTGTGCGGATGAACGACTGCCGCCCGGGTCGAAGAAGGGAACACATAAGTTGAAAGCGGGGTACCCGAACCATAAACAACTTCATCGGAGCCTGGGAGAACATCTTCCGCCAGGGTCATATTTACTCCCCCAACAACCAGCGCACCGCCAGAGGGTATGCCTGTAACAAGACCTGTGGTATTACGTCCAAGGATAAATTCGCGAAGGAAAACAAATGCCTACGAGCGTACTAAGATCATTAAATCAATAACGCAGACAGAATGACCTCACAGATCTAGGTTTGTCCTGCGGAACAATATGTCCGGCACCATTGAACAGTACATAGGTCCAGTTTCTTTCCTGACGGACGATACCAGCAAAATTCCCCTGGTCATCGAACCATGGTGTAGAACGTTTGACGGTAAAGCCTTGAATTCCACCGAATGTTGTATTCTGTGAGGAATCATGAAGTAGCATTCATTTACAATTGTGTTAGCGTACTTGAATTGCAACTAGAAAGGCACGGAATAAGCACCGGAAACGTGAATGGAACACTACTGGACGGACTCTCTGTACTTCGATGTGCAATCAAGGCGTCGTTGTTTCCAGAGTAGAGGACAACACCGACGTCCCGTGCCGATGCATTCGTCGCGAATTCTGTGAACCAGTTCATCGGCCTCATACTATTATTGAGTACTATGATGAGGTCATTTGCCGTTCACGTACTCGACACCTTGATGGGGATAGGTACTGGATGAGGAAAGACTGGACGTGTGTTTCCAAACCTGCTACTTACTCGGATCATCATCTGTGCAGAAGGAGGGTTGCATGTAATCCAGCATCAAAATGGGAGAGATGTCACTGACTGTTCCCAAAAACGTAGGGGAACTGTTGTGCCCATGTTTTACTTCTGGGAGCATGAAAGGCACGTACAGTTCGCGGATCTGTGATGTAGATCATACCAAGGTCGCGTATTACATGTTGGAGGGGTGCGACACCTACCATTAAGAAATACACTAGCGTCCTGTCTGGGCTCTGGATTTGTAGCATCTGGGACATTGTAGTACTTGTTTACGTGAGGCAATTCTTGTTCTTGTCATATAAATTTCAAGGCCATACGTCGAATCCGGATGTTTCAGTTGTCTGGCTGAGATCTTCGAGGAATTGATAGACAAAGCACTCTTGAGAGAAACCACTTACTCCATGGAAATGTGTAATTGATAGCGTAGTCAATCAACTCATCGAAAAGCAGGTACCCATACTTTTTTTTGATTCAGTTGTCTCACATGGTACGACTCACAATATGAGGCTTACCCAAGGGTCTATCGTTCCGTTGGCCCGCTCATTCCAAAAGTCTCTCTTCCGAATGACCAGACTCTCACGTTTCTGAGGTAGATATCTTCGGAACAATTCAGTCACGAGATGGCGGTAAGATGTTATACCCTTGAGCAAGAAAGGGACGCCCCGTTGAGATGGCAGGATCAAGGGGGGGGGGGATTGTTCCATTCTGAGGATAGGATAGGTTGACATCATAACCACACAATTTACTTCTGCCAAGCGTATGCATCAGACGTGACAAACGCGGCAAGCAGATAACTTACTGTTCCGCAAAGTATTTGAAAACATTTTGGTCATAGCCGATAACTTGAGGGTGTGTTTGAATAACATTGAGCTGTTTAGTGCGAGAAATCACGAATCGATCTAGAAACGTCTTCCGCTCACAGCTGGCAGAAGTTCGAAAACCTGTTCAGATGTGATGGCCCCATTGCCAATGGCAATTTTGGCAATTTTCACTGGTGGATTCGCGAGTCCGAAGTAAGCCTTCATTATATAGGGCTTCAGAAAGTTGCATGAGAATCACGGCAAGAAATTACGTCCTGAAAAACACACTATGTATACACCAGCATAGCTTTCCCCGGTCAGATGAAGGGGACGTGTTGCTAGGCTGGGGAAAACTTTGACGAGATTGGCCAAAAAGCCAATCAATCTAAGCCATACAATCACCGGAGAAAGAGGATCCAAAGCGTACAAAGTCTGCTCCAACCTGTTCCTCGTCCAGAACTATACATAAATTCAAATCAGTTTCGAGAGTATGTCGTCGTTTATTGAAAAAGAAAAACCATATCCATTTGCATCGGCAGTGGAATAACCCACACCTCTTTAGAGAATGGGGGGATTAGGTTTAATCAATGTGGACTGTGTAACCAGCCCAATTACATACACAGGCTGATCTATCCAGAAGTAATCCGCCAATTTGTCCCAGGTATAAGCATTGGGGGAGATGGAATAGTCGGATTTGATACGCAATGGGCTGCTTGACTCGTTAGTGAATGAGCCGGCACCGTGTTTCGAACAAAATACTTCGAAGAACATGCCATACATGCTTGATGATCCGGGACTAGAGACAGATTAGCAGGACACTGAGCATAATGATTCATATTAAATAGCCCTTACCCTCCATTCAACCAGACACCCCATGCTTTGTATTCGTGTTTGAAGCTGGTGTAGTCAGGGAGCCGTATGACTTCTCGGAGCCCACAAAGAACAGCGTGTTATTTGGATGCCCCGAACGTTGGACAGGGATATTTCCGCGTACATCCGACCTGTCGCGAACGTCACATTAGGTAGCTTCTCAGTTACCTGGAAGTCTAAGTGAAACCCTTTGAGAGCATTCCTCAGAGAGACAACATAAAAACCGCACAACGCTGCCATGCGGGACTGGGGTCGCCTGTGGGTTGACCAGGATACGCATGAGGATAGCTGCTGGGGAGTCGAGAAACAACGAGTCGTAAGCCTGCCGATAGGCCGACAACGAGGATGAAGGTGTGGCTTGAGGTAAATCTCATTGAGAGGTAACTGAGAGAGTTTGTGTCCAAATGTTAGCTTTATTGCGTGGGCATGCGTCTAATTGTTTGCAAGAAATCAGCCTCAGCGGGGCGGAGACCCAAATATGATCAACTTGGTACAAGTCCCCATAAGCAACTGACAACAGAGTTGCATCATTGATGTTTCTCAGAACAGTAAGAACGCAGAAAGGACCTTGGCAAGTATGTATATAATTCGTCTATGCCAACATGAATAGAATGCAACACACCCAAAAGACAAGGCATAACGCAAGGCCACTTTCGCGTCACCGGATGTTCGCCTCACGCCTCAGCCTCGGTTTCAAAGCAGCGGGATGGACAGGCGGAAGATTGAATGGGGAAAATTGGCATCCTATATTTGGCCAGTCATTACAGAAAATGGATTGATGTAAGTATCGGAGTGAAGAGACATGTGTTAGTCACCAGTAAAAAAGGTCATAGATGATTTGAACCAGGTGTATCAAAGATTGAAACCTCTCCCGCACAATCACCACTGATCAGAACAGATGTTAGAATTAAAAACCAGGCTATATGTTGACATACGCTTACACGACAAGCCCGCGTTCCCCTTTGAAACAGTTTCCCAGTGAGAAGCAAGCGATATCAGAACTGCATTCCGCCAGTATCACCCCATTGCGAGAACTTTGCGAAGATCGGAAAGGATCCCAGAGTCGGACACACCCTGTGCATTTGTTAGTGTTCAAGAAGAACAACCGATCCTTGGGGGGTTCTCACCATCACTTCCCCCTGTGACCAGTCCCATTGGCAGATTGCGTGAAGAACCATCTAACCATTCAACTTGAAGAACACCAAAGCCACCACTTCCTGGGCTTGTTTTGCTTGGTCCGAAATGTTCATAATCAAACAATACCCTGTTAATCATCCTTGAATCATAAACGTGACTGTGGTTATCATTGCGTGCCAAAGCCAAGTAGATGCCATCAGGGCTGAAGGCTGCACTGTTAACCTCGCCAGTAATGTTCCCGGAAAAAGGTGATAATTGAGTTGATAGCACGGACTTTGGGTTATGGCGACGAATGTCGTACATCCGCAGGAAATGTGACCTGTTTGGCCATCGAGTAAGGAGGGCTAGTCTGGCACCTAGGATATCGATAGAAATCAGATTTGTTTGACATCAGAGAAGTTCACTTACCGTCACCAGATATTGTCATTGCATCTCCTGCTCCACCTTCATCAAATTCATAGGCGATTCTCCCCTCTTGAACATCAAAGGCCTTGTGGAATCCACTAAAGTCTAAATCATCATCTGGTTCAGATGATGCGTAGACACATGTTGCGGTTTCTCCACGACCCCATGCCAATGGCCCAATACTATGTTTCTTTCTATTTCCGGTAATCGGAAATATCATCTCTGTAGCCTCCTCATCCAGGATACTGGAGTACACGTATAATTTTCTGGATGAAAAATCAACCTCAACAGAAATGAAGACCAGACACAAGTGATTACCGTTCTGCAACAGCAAGAGCCTGACCTTCCGGTTTAAAGGCTAGGTCATGGGGGACATTATTATATTTCCCTGGTCAGATATCAGATATCACAGGCACGGACCTGGGGGAAAGATATTGGACTCACATGATAACCATCGAGTAAAGGTGCCTGTCTCAAAATCACACTTCCAAGATTCAAGACACTTGTCATTTCCTGTAGTGACAAGCACACGGCTGCAGGGTAGATAATCAGATGAGGAGATACAAAGGAAACATCAAGATATGAAGAATCACCCAGACAGATCAAATTTAATATCATTGACTCCGTATTGTTTTGCTACAGATGAGTGGAAAGGTATAGTACAAGTATGATGAGAAAGAAACACTTACAATGCTGGCCTCGCTGGTGAAAGTGGCCTGACAGTGATTTTGACTTGCCGCCACTCCAGACCATCACCGCCCCTTCACGGTTATAATGGTTGAAGGTTTCTGATCACCCATGTTAATGTCCATTTTAGAGGATACCAAGAACAGGCAGACCATCAGGTTCGTCAGGTTGTCCTCCTGTCGCTGCACTGCATATGCTAATACAACTTCCGTGCTGGACAATGCGGTTGATGGCTGAATAATTAACGGAGATGTTTCTCGAGATTGAGAAAAAAAAATACTAACATCCAGGCGCTGATTTGAATGATGTTATCGGATGAAAGGGTTTCACTGGAGTATGATGTACGATTCTCTTGACTGGAAGTAATAATTGAGGTGGGAGCCGCCCAGGAATTCGGCGGTTTGAAGTCAATTGGCGATGAAAGGGCCAACATTGGGTCGGATCTACGGGATGTGGCATACGGACAGATGTTGGACGCGCATTGTGTTGTTCTGTTCTGTACTCATCTGAAATGTCTGGATGCCGGTGCTTTGTGGATGATATTGGCACATCTATGCCCTGTGACGACTTGAAGGTATCCTGAACTTGAAATTTAAGCCTCGATTCATTCACTTTGATAGGGTTCCACTTTGGATGCCATTAGGTCGGTATGTCACAGAGATGAATTTGACGGTTCAACCCACGATGCTTGAGTTCTTCAGATCATATCCAGCATGTATATGGTCATATTGCAGGTCTTCATCCGAACTTGAATCGTCCTTACTGTCGCATGTCTGCCCCTGTTTGGTCGAGAACTCCCCGTAGACGATCGACTAAGCTAACCTTGGGTTTCAACTCTTCATCATTGTTGTCGTTGAGTTCAATGACACGCGTTAAATCTACAGTTCGTCCGGCACCCTAGGGAGAAGGTGATGTCTTGATGGTAATAGTTGGAATGGGACGTACAGTTTTGCGCCTCTTTGAAGGGCGTTGAATGACTCGAGTGTCTTCTGGCCGTCGATGTTTCTAAAGGTAGTATTAGGATCCTAGGTTGTAGAGAAGGTAAGGAGTAGCTAGCTCACTTGCGAAGGAGGGCCAGTTGTAACTGTAGGTGGGGGAGTGCCGGCCTCGTCCAGGGTGAGATCAATCCACGTCTCCTCCGTGAGGTCGATGTGGCACGGGGCATCAACGTCGATGACTTCACTCGCCATGCAGGACGACCTCTTCAAGTTTGTTGATCAGGTGACCAAGTGATATCTATGTATGTACCAATATCTGATATCAAGTATTCGCCCTCAAAACCATATCATCGAGAGATATAGCTCCATATTCCTTCCCATCCACCACTGTCCAGACTGCATCGTCCAAGATATACACCAATATCCCACCCTTTCCGTCCGCCGTCGGGCTCACTCGGAAGAGTGGCATTCTCGAAACTTCATGGGCTCTGCCTGTGGGGATGAACAACAAATTATGGGAGGACGCAAATTCTTCCACGATTGATCTAAATGTGATTTCGTGCCTCCGAGCCGAAAGTTTGGCAACCCCGGATTTGTCTTTCGTGCCATTGCGAACAGATGCGTCAAGTGCTGAGTGCTCTGCGCCAAAATCAGGTCGAGCCAGTCGGGATGGTGCATCGGGACCAAGCTCAATTGCTTTGTTCATCAGCTGAAGCCCTCTGGTGAAGCCACGGCTGATGCCTGCTAAGTCCTGCACAGCTTCGGGGAAACTCCCTTTCCAGAAGGAATACCATTGGGCAACCTCCTCGAAGCTGACTGTGGGCTGGATAAGCCATAGATGGAGGACATCGAGCCACTTCGGGAAGAACCCGGTTTCCAGAATCTGGGAGAAAACAGATGGTCGGATGAGTTCCATCCATTGCAAAACACGTTCAAGAGGTTCCATTCTTTGATCTCGAGGGTTGATGTGGAAATCGTTCCGCAAAGTCGAACCTAATTTTGGGACAATATATTTCAAGAGCATAGAATCCCATTCTCCTGTATCGAACAGCTGTAAAAAGACAAAAGTGAGAATGATACAACGATCGGTATTAACGGACGTACATCTTTCCAAGCTGGTAATTCGGCCGGTACATCGTCACCAACAAGCCAAGCCTTCAACAAGTTCTTGATCTTCCGGTGTGCATCCCCGACGAGGTCGTTCATCCGCAATCCTACGTGAGGTAGCCAAGGAAACACGATTGCCTGTAATGGACCATCATTTCTCTTCGGAATCCAATTAGCGATAGCCTTCTGGACTTTGGGTAAGATCAGTTGGTCGAAGAGGTTATCACGTATGAAGGGCGGAAGGAAAGTCGACCAAGCTTCGTAGAGCATGACTGCGGGTTGTGGATTATTGGGTGACCAGTCATTATTGATGCATGTCCGCACTCTGGGCAGCCAAACATTCCAGAGGAGACTCTCAAAGGGAGTCATCGGTTTTAAGCTGTATCCGAAGCACAGTCAATGATTATTCAAGGGTAAAAGATTGTGGGATTACATTTCTGGAGGCGTTTTCGGTCGAGTCCTCGATCCATAGGTATCGCATTGGTTATCTGGTGGCTTCTCTACGCTTGTGTTGACCCGAAGTGCACGTCGCCACGTTCGAAAGGTCGAAATAAAAGCTTTTGGATCCTGCAGAGGGCTCCAATTGGCCACCATCCGACGCACAGACGGCGCAATTGCTGCGACAACCACCTCATCGAGTTGATATCTCTCGAATTCTCGTGAGAACTGCTCAACCAGGGCATAAAACAAGGGTGAAAAAGGCTCCAACGAGATTTCGTAGACCTGAGAAAGGTCCTTGGATTTGGCGTTGATATCTTGCACGACCAGATGGACTTTCTGCAGTCGCTCAATCACTAAGCAGGTGCAATACTCAGTAAAACAAAGAACACGACGATAAGAATAAGGACGTACACTCTGCTTCGTCCGCCAATTTCTTGCGTAATTTGGTATCTTCGCTGGTGGCATATTTCTTCCGTTCATCCAATACCTTCGCTTCGCGCGCTAGTCCATCAAGATCGCTCTTGCACGCGTCAGCAATAAGACGGATATTAAATCTGACTTCAGGTATACGAGTCGAATCGCTTGAAGGAGACCAAGCATTCAATGATAAATCGGTAATCGAGGATACTTCACGAGGCTTGAAACGAGGTATTCAGTTGAATCCATTAGTTGACTTGGAGATGATGGGAGACTTACCACAGCTCCAGTAGCATCTATTATTTGACCAATATTGGCAGGAGGTACCTCATGCCCAGCCTCAGCAAGTATTTGTTCGTAGGTTTTATGTTCAAGCTTGGTCTTGATTTTTTTTGGTTTCTTCCACGCGTCTGCCCGTTTCTGTTCTTGCTCCTTCGCCTTTTTCCTCAACTTCTTGGCCTTCATATCTTCATCGTCACTCACAACCTCCCCGCGCCGCCGGGCCTCCATTTTAGACTGCTCTGTTTTCTCCTTGAAACCTTTGAAAGCGATGCCCATTTTCTGTGGACGCAATTTGCTTTCGACAGGTGTAACAATCCCTTCTCCGGTGAGACCTAATCCGGTTCCGACTTGCCAGCCCATCTTGGCCAACATTTTTGCGCCAAAGGAGCCTGATATTTTCTGAAAGTTTGCCATCTCGCCAGCGCTTAGTGGAACCTGGGGTTTCGGAGAATTTATGTTGCGAACAAACGAGCGCTGCGCGCCTTTGCCGAACGCTGAAGGCAATTCCGGTGCAGGACCGAGGCTACCTTCCGAAGGTGTACTGGATAATGGTTTCGAAGACCCGATACCACTCATGCCACTTGAAGAGAGAGAGGGAGCAGCGACATCTGGCTTAAATGCCCCCATGCCTATGCCACCCACTATAGGTCGTTCGAGTTCTTCGTCGCCGTCATGGCCACTGCGGATGCGAGGAGAGGGAGGTCTGGATGGCTCAGAATTGTCAGAACTTTCGTTGTCCGTTTGGGACTGATCGTCCTCGCCTTCAGACCCAGCATCCTCGATCTCCACGGCATCCTCGCCTTCGGGTGAATCTGCGCCGACGTCCACGTCCACGTCCAAGTTAATATCCACCTTCTTATCCGATGAGACGAAGGCAGGAGCTTTTGCCCAGCCGCGGCCCCTTGAGCTCTGTGGGGCATTGGCACCACTAGCATCATCCTCGCTGTCATCTCCAAAGACGCCATAAAGGGCGTCCTCCCTCCGATCTGTGCGTCTTCGTTTGCGGTGAGCGGAAGGGTCGTCGTTGAAGTCAAAGTCATCTTCAGAGTGACGAGACGAGTCTGAATCGCCGTCATCGAGCAATCGCTTTTTGCGGGCCATCGCAGAGAGGTATCGACTTACATAAGGCACTTGATGTCGAATACACCACTCTTTTTGGGGCTCGACCTTTCCACCCAACAATTGAAAGCCATCGTCATTCGAGATGACCACACTGTCCTCCACGAGGCCGCCATCCATTTCGACAATGATCTACCTGTATATGGAACGACGAATGGTGCCGTCAGAGGGCCAGCAGAAGGTGAGGTAACATCCCCCGTGGCAATGTGGTTGGAAGCGATCGATTTGTTGCTGGCCCGTATGAAAGATACCGGAGTCGACTTCACTGCTATCTGTGCAATTTCTGGTGCAAGTCAAGTACGTTTCCCAAGATACACCTTTCAGCAATCGACGCTGATTACATCCCCAGCAACATGGGTCGGTCTATTGGTCGAAAAGAGCTGAAACCCTCCTCTCATCTCTGGATCCCGTCAAGACTCTCAGATCGCAGCTGTCTCCTGATGCATTTTCACTGCCCGCAGCGCCAATCTGGCAAGATTCTTCCACAACTCTCGAGTGCAAAATGTTAGAGGAGTCCATAGGCGGGTCACAAGTTCTTGCTGATCTCAGCGGGAGTCGAGCCTATGAACGATTCACGGGTAATCAGATTGCAAAAGTACTTGCTCCTAGATTTTGCATTTGGTGTTGACCTTATACACGGCATCAGATTCGCCGCCTCTATCCCAATTTATACGATGCCACAGCCCGAATCTCCTTAATCTCGTCTTTCATCTCCTCCATTTTCCTAGGTCGCGTCGCTCCCATTGAGGTCTCGGATGCCAGTGGAATGAATCTCATGGATGTGCTCACCTGCAAATGGAACGGTAGCTTATTGGACGCGTGCGGTGGGGCAGAACTGCGCACAAAGCTGGGGCCAGAACCTGTAATTGGAGGCACAGTACTTGGAAAAATCGATAAATGGTTCGTAAAACGGTGGGGCTTCAATCCAGGTATGTTCCTTGTTTCTTGTGTCCGGGATTACATTGGATTGACCAACCCTAGATTGTATAATCGCACCATTTACTGGAGACAACCCAGCGTCGATTGTTGCTCTCGCAGCCCCCGGTGATGCTGTCTTATCCCTCGGAACATCAACTACCTTCCTTCTCTCCATACCTCCTGCTGACATCCCTCCGAGAAGGTTCACAAGCTCTCATCTACTAGCACATCCTACCAGCTTTGCTGGAAAAATTGCCATGCTGTGCTACAAAAATGGGGCACTCGCTCGGGAACAAGTCCGTGACCAACACGCTCTTTGTGACTGGAATCGCTTCAATGAGCTCGTGGAGAGCACTCCGGCCGGAAATTCTGGTTACTTTGGATTATATTTTCCACTTCCAGAGATTATCCCACCAAACGTCGTTGGGCAATACTTTTTCCGAGCAGAGATTCTCAAAGATAAGGCTATTCCCGCAGCAGTCGATGAAATACCCCCAACGGCTCACCCTCGAGCAATCTTGGAATCCCAGATGTTATCTATCCGGTCTCGTATCGTCGATATCCTGGCAAAGAATTCGCCCCCGCTTCAACGCCTCGTCGCCACGGGTGGATCGTCCGTAAACATGACGATTCAACAAATGGCTGCGGTTTGTCCTTTCGGCCAATCCATAAAATTCACATCTAATTGTTGATATGTTCTCCATACATAGGACATTTTTGGAATGAAGGTGTTTGTTTCTTCGACCAAAGAAGCAGGAAGTATGGGTGGTGCAATCCTAGCACAATATGCCTGGTGGAAGAATGGACGTGGAGAGAACAGGACTTTCGAAGAAATGACTGGGGGCGAGGTGTTTGGCCTGCGATGTGTAGCAGAGCCCAGGAAAGATGTGACCAAGTTATACAACAGCCTCGTGGGGCTCTATCGTTTCTGTGAGGAGCAGGTAGTCCTGAAATGTAGCTGATAGCTAGTTTTTGCCTTCCTTCAAGCCGAATTTCAACTATAGAAACACAGTTCAGATTGATCGTGTACTTTTATGTTCTAGTCGATTCATCATTGTCCTCAACCGCCAATGGCAATCGCATGATCTACATCTCAGCTATTTCGCGCTCTCTGCCTCCCAACGCCACCGACTGTCAGGATACAGACACTCTTCACGCAATACTTACCGCGTTGACATGGACCACTGGAACATGCCAAAGCACCCCCGAGCCAACGAACCTGGAGACAACACAATCCCAGATTCTAAACGAACCAAAACGGACGTGCCGCCATTGGAAGACCATAAAATGGAATCGACCAGCAAAGGAGATATTGGAGAAGCTTCATTACCGACAGCAAAAACGAAGGGTACCAAATTTGGAAAACGAAAAGAGAAAGATGTTAAGAAAGTCGGACGTCGTCGTCGCGGGACTCGCAACGATGAAGCAACCGAAGGGGAAGAGTCTCCAGATCATCCGAAATCCCCCCGGTTACCCAAACGACAATGTGCGCTTCTCATAGGATTCTGCGGCTCAGGATACAGCGGAATGCAAATGTACGCAGACGGTCTGGAGCTCGAGTCATCATTATTCAACATCTCTATCAGACAACCAGATCATGCAAAGACCATAGAGGGTGTTCTTTTCCAAGCCATGGTGCGAGCAGGCGCTGTTTCCCAAGATAACGCGGATGATCCAGTAAAAGTGAGTAACGTCATGTACTACGCCCACTCCCCCTGACAGCCGATAATCTGCAGATTGGTCTCGCCCGGGCTGCCAGGACAGACGCTGGTGTCCATGCCGCGGGTAATCTTGTCTCGCTCAAGATAATAACGTCCGTTCCAGGTATAGTCACGCGCATAAACGAGGAATTGCCTCCAGAAATACGTTTGTGGGGATATGTGCGCAAACCACTTCATATGAGCGTCTTCTTTCTTGAACTCATGCCTGATTTCAGGTCCGAGTACAAAATTCTTTCAATGCGCGTTTGTCCGTTGTGCATAGACTTGCTTCTCCCCCTGGCTAAATCACACTTTCAGAGTTTGCGATAGTCGGAAGTACACCTACTATTTCCCCTCATACCTGTTATTGCCTCCCAAGCCAGGAAGTGGTTTCGACCGTGTCCTTAAGCAGCACAATGCTTGCCTTCCTGACCCAAGAAGCTTCGAAGAAGTATCAAACCACGGTTCGTTCTGGGAGGGTGCAGAGAACCTATCACATGACGAAGAGCTGGCACGTAAACGCGGGTGGAGGGTACCGTCTGCGCTGGTGGAGAAACTGAGACAGACTGCCCACAAATATGAGGGGACACATAACTTCCACAACTTCACAGTTGGTCGTGACTTCAGCGACCGGAGCAATCAAAGGCATATGAAGAAAATTGAGGTTAGAAGGGCCACTTTCTGAATCTTTGGTACAAGCTGTGACGAGCCATTCCATGTTGCAGACCGCAGACCCTGTAGTATATGGAGAAACGGAATGGATGAGTGTGTTATTCCATGGCCAGAGTTTCATGCTGCATCAGGTAACTCAAGCACCCTTTTCTGGTGTATTCAGCTAATTTTCCCCATGCTAGATTGTACGTCCATTCAGATATCAAATTCCCTGGAGGACTCAGCAACATTCACAATAGCGCAAAATGATGTCAGGCCTTGTTCTGTCTTGCCGAACAAGCACGCCAGAACACATCATCGAAGAGGTTAGAAAAAATCCCTTCATTGCTTCGGTTTTCTCATAATCCTGAAATCCCAACAGCTCTACGGAGCACAAGCTGTATTCATTCCAAAAATGCCCTCATTAGGGCTGCTCTTAGAGGAACCCATATTTGATTCGTACAACAACAGAATGGCCGTCATTAATGAGAAACTAGAGCCTTCCAGTCCCGACTATCGACCACCCATTAACTTCGAGGCTCACCGAGAGGAAATCGACGCGTTCAAGCAAAGATATATATATGATAACATGAGAAATGTCGAAGACTGTTATGGACTGTGCGTTGATTTTTTATTGATTTGACATCTCGTCAATTGAATTTCTGTAGGTTTGATGCATGGATACGTTCTGTCGATGCCTACGCAGGAAATGATCTGCTCTACTTGAATCGAACAGGCACAGTCCCTGCTTCCGCCGTCATTAAAAAAGGCGAACGACGCGAAAATCCTTTCAAGGAAAAGAGGAGATTTAATGCCACGAGCTTCTCTCTGGATGGTAAAGATGCCAAATTGCTGAATGATGAAGATGATGACGAGACACCGAAGGACCTGGCTGATGCAGAGGGATGATGAGTATACTTTGTAGTTACCTCCTAGGTAGTAATATACCTACTTGTACACTATGTATGATATATCTATCTATGACTGGAATTTCCGCATAGTTTGGATTTCATCGAGCAAGGCTTGCAACCGATCGTCGTCAATCTTCACCAAACTAAAAGAACGAGTAAATCCTCATCAACATGGAAGACCTTGGTAATTTTACCTGGGGATGACACTTTTGGCCTCTTCTGCGTCGGCAGGGCACAGATTGGCTATCTGTGCTGTCTCGAACTGGGTCAGTGCCGGTTCTCGTCGAAGAGTTCTTGCGCCAGTTGAAAACGGGCTCAGAAAAAAACTTTAGCGACGTACTCTCGAACAGCACTTGCTGAGTCGGTCGTATTGAATTTGGTGAAGGTTTTCACATACTCGAGGGTCTTGTTGTACACGCTGAACAAGCAGGTTCCGTCGAAAGACAGCTCTCGATGCAAAGGATATGCGACACGTACGGTGTATCAGGAGCATCCTTGTCTCTGTTCTCAAGCAAGTATTTGACTTCAGAAATCAAGAGACAACCTGCGTTATTGAATTCTAAAGCACCCTTAGCTCAAGAAATCATCGATAAAGGAGCCATCCAAACCTGCGCCGAGTTTCAACGCTGATGCATCTTCATCCTCTGTTGCTGGCCGGTGCCTCAGTCGAGGAGTCGTCATGGGAGGCGGAGGTAGACTGAAATGGCTCTCGCTACGCAAACCACAGGCAAGAGCCAAAGATATTGAAGGGTTTATACATAGTAGGTTCTCAAAATTATTAATATTCTATTTTGCCCAAGAGAAATACAAACGTAATTCGAAAACAAATGAACGACAGACATCAACACTAAGTACTATAGGTGTCAACACAGATGGGCATTCAATTACAAGGCGTTACCGCCGCTTGGCTGTCTGCAAATTGACTTGCCAGAGTCATTGACTCAATCTGTGCAATAAAGGCCCCATTTATCACCAGATCGCCCATCCCGGGCTCTTTTTCCTGAGGTTTCGCTCCTGTAGGTCGCCGGAGAACCTTCGGGTTGAACAATTCTGCAGACTGGAGGATGAAGTGTGTTAAAGCGGCGCAATTCTTGAGGTTTCGATGTACGTACTTTGGGCGGGGGGCGTTCGAATCCCCCATCTGTCTCGTTAAGTCGTATTCCTTGGTTGACTCTACTGTTGTGGTTAGGATGGTGGGCAGAGACAACTGGACCCGGTTGCATTGAACCTAATGTGCGAATTGAACGATTGGAGGATGTTCGTCCCCACGCACCAGAGATCGCGGGTGTTCGCTTCTCGGGACCCGTAGGTATAGAGGTCAGAGGGGGGAAATCGGTAGAGGATTGTAGCACGTCCATCGCCAGTTGCTGGGATGTGTGTGACGGAGCGTTGATAGACGAATTACCGTTAGCGCTTCGTGAAGGTGAATTGGGGGACATCATGTAAGGATTGTGATAATCATGGTGTCGAGCCTGTGTCTTGATGCCAGCCTGTGGTCTCATACCAACAGCCCAGTCTGGACGTGGGGGCAGAGGATGGTGTGAAGAGTTCGTTGAGGTGTACGTCCGCTGTGAGGAGGACGAGGTTGTGGAGGATGACTAGTTGTGTTATTTCAGTTCATGAATGCTGCGAAAGGAGGAGTTGCCTACTGCAGTCGACGATACTTCATCGTTGGAGGAGCGATTACTGTTACCGTTCCCAGATCCAGATTGCCTTCTCGAAGAACTCAATCGAGGCCCAACGGTATCTGCTCCTCCAGATCCAGGCGTATAGCCGCCTTGGCTTACACCCGGGCCATAGCCCCAGGCTGAATGGTCGTGGTTCGCACCGGGTAGTGCATCATGTCCTGTACCATTTAAACCACCCGAATGCCTATTACTTAAAGTCCGACCATTGCCAAAGAGACTTGGGATATCACTCCGACTCATCGTAGGCGTGGTGGCGGCATTCGCCTGGTTTCCCATCATATCACTATTGTTCATCTTTTGGACGTCGTACATATTCGAGGAGGGATGAGGCAGGTGAGGTTCCGTGTGTTGCTCCGGCGGAGGAGGGTAGTATGGCATTTGATAGGTGTACGCATGTGGTGGTGGCAGTGGTGGTGGCGCATATGGTGGGTATTGGGAGTTGTGTGGTGGCGGTGCGGGCACGCCGGCATGATTAGGGTTGTGAGGGTGTGGCGGGAGTTGAGGAGGGGGATGTTGTGTCTGCGGCGGGGATTGTAGCGAAGGATGGGACCATCCATAATGTGGATGATACGCTCCATATGAAGGGGGAAGATAAGGTTCACCGCTGGAAGGGGTAGATGGATCGGAGGAGCTGTGTTGGGGAGGGGGATGATGCGTCTGATAAGGGTTGTAGGGCGGGTAGTATGGATAACCGCCATAATAGGGATTCGGTGGCCCAGACGGTGGATATGGATAGAGGTATTGAGGTTGGTGGTATCCGGGATGTTGGGGATGTTGGGAGAGATCGTAGATCTGATTTTGAGTTGGATCGTATATATTGGCATAGGTGAAGGGCGGCGAGGATGCCCTTGAATTTCGTGGATTCCCGTGGAATGGAGGAGCGGAAGAGCGTAAGGGACGAGACGAAGCAGTATTTTGGCGAGCGCCTTTCTTGTTGTGGGGAAGTGGGGCTGAATACTCACTTTCCGTCGCGGGTGAACTGGGTAGCTCGTCAAAGTCCCCTGTAACACTGCTGCCGCCTCCACTTGTGGAGGCCGAGCCAGAGACAAGGCTCACGGAAGATGAGCTTGCACTCATGTTCCTTTCTTTTTCCTTCTCCTTTTCCTCAAAGTCCATGAATATTCGAGAACGAGCCTCGTTATAAGCTGCTTCTCGCTCTTCGATCGTTAACCGTTTTTTACCGCTGCCACCCGTTGCATTGCTCCGCCCGCCAAGGCTGCCGGATTCTGACGGCTCGACGTCGGAGAGATCGGCGTCTTCGCCTGCGACAGAGCCTGTCTGAGATTGAGACCTGTATGTGTATGGCTTGCGATCATGTTGGGAGCGCCGCATTATTTTGAAAGCTGGTTGGACTATCGATTCCAGTTGGACGAGTTCGCACAGCCTCTTTGGTGGACTAGTGGTGTACTATCAGCGCACAGAAAAAGAATGGAAAGAACAACTCTCACATTCGACTTTCTGGAGATGGGCATACGGTGATGCCCTTGCTGGTGGGATCGTTTTCTGGCACAAGCTTGTAGTATGCTGAGCATCGATGCACCAGCAGTCGTTGATATGACGTGGAAGGCGTCAGGTTGATTCGATCCCTTTTGTAGAGTTAGACCGGAAAGGGGGCGGGCTAACATCGCAGATATGTAGGGAAGAAACGCACCGTTGATCGTTTATTAGGCCTTCCATGAGCTCTCCCAGTTTCAACACGTATATTCTATCTTTACTTCTGAGGGCCTCCAGGATCTGCTGGTCGACATCTGGAAGCGGGCTTGACGGGGCGGTGGGAACGCAGTCTGCCTTGGTACCATTGAGACGAGTGGTGGGTTCGAGGGATACGGGGAGATTGGCTTGCACACTGTATACGGAGGAGAGTGATGGGGGAGGAGAGGCAAGGGGACTGGATGGGGTGGAGCTGGTGGCGGGGGTAGCGGCCATGGGTGGTGGGTGAGGTGAGACAACGACTGACTTAGTGATGGGCGTGCGCCATGCGAGACGAGACGAGACCGGGGATGGGACGATTGCAGCGCAGATTACAGTCAACGTTTACGCTAAAAACATCGTGGGTAAAATTTCTACCAAGTCCCTAATGTACAACCTGATATATATTAAAACCAAGGCTGTCCACATCGCCTTCAGCTGCAGTCACCCGTTGGGGAAAAAATTAAAGCACTTGCCAGAACGCAAAAATAAACCCCCCGTAGACTGCCAGTCCCAAAGCTGCCACGTTCAGGGTCTTACTCTGAGCGGCGTCATCGCGCGTCAGCTACAGAAAATGCCCGCTAAGATACCCGTCTCGAGAAGCAGATACTTGAATACATACCTTCCAATACAACAATCCAGGGAGGATGAACGAGATGGTCGTCGACCCAGTTGACCCCACAAACGACAACACTAAAAGGAGGTTGAGCAGCCGATCCAATCTCAAGACACAACACTTGCCCATTTGCAAATCATCTACAATATAAGCGATAGTAAACCCACTGGCCACGATAGCCGAGGTCAATAACGTGTGTTTCAACACTGACATCTCAATATTGGCATGGTCTGGGTCCGTTCCTTCGTCTTCGTCATCATCCCCGCTTGAGATAGGCTTGACACTGTGGCCCAGATGGAACACTTTGTCGAGGGAGTTTCGGCAGGGGTGGACTTGCAAGGGGTACGAAAACATCACAAGCACCACAATGGCGAGTTGACCACAAGCGATAAAAAGAGACGTGGACGGGTACATGGCAACAATGTTCGCTCCCACCTATCATTTCATCTCAACATTCCTTTCATGGTCAGACGCGAAAACGTACCTTTGAACCGAAAGTCAAGTATCCAATGACCGCAACTACTTCGTAGGTGATCGTGGCAGAACCGATTGCTGACCCAATCATTATATTCATTCGCTCCTGCGAATTATTCTTCATCTCGTTGTAGAGGGGGAAAATCTACATGGCTCTCGTCAATTCAAAGTTGATATTCGCGGACTTTGGACTTGCGTTCTGGGCACAAGTGAATGCGAAAACTTGAACCGGGAAGGTCGAAACGAAGTTGGGTGTGAAGTGAATGAGGTGGACTTCTCCCTTGACAGGCATTCCTTGCAGTGGCCAGAAATAACACACGACGACGATAGCGACAAGGTATCCTGATAACGAGGATAAGACACAATAATAAAAAGGGAGGAACAACTGACCGACAGAAAACAGCGCTACATAGCTGGTGTGTCGCAAGCTATCCAGTCGCCGAAGGAATGCCAAAGGCACAAGAATAAGCATAAAAATGATAATCCAATTTCCCCCGTGCAGAGTCCATGGTGGTGGAAGCGTGGATGATGGTGTGAGGACATGGTAGAAGGACTCTACAACATTCGGCATCAGGCCTTTGATGATGATCAGATAACTGTTACACAAATTTTTGTTCAACAAAGGCTTTTGTCAAGGCGATATTGCCAGTGATAACGAAAGTGCTCGATGAAGAAGAAAGTCATACCTGATAGAAACGCCAAAGCATTTGATAGCAATCGCTGCATCGAAAAAGACCGCTGCACTGGGAAACGTCATCTGGGTAATGATGAAGAAAGAAGCACGTCTATGCGGGGTTCGAGTCGCGCATAACGAAAGAAGATATAGACCGAAGGCTCCGACGCATCCTGAGAAGATGCAGGTGATGATTCCAGGAAGTATGCCAGCCGAAGCCATTGCCTTCAAGCACATTAGGGGTAGACTGAGGTACATGTCCATTGTACGCACCAAAGGAAATGTCAGCATGCCTGAGGCAGATACGTTATTCAGCTCATGATATGGTTTAGGACGCTGTAAACGAAACCCACCGCTTCCGATAATAGTATTCGCAAGATTGCTGGTACAGCTAATTAAAGTCGCATGGCCGTCTTCTTTCAATTTAACAGAGGAATCCCTGTCACCACCCAACAGCGCAGCTTGTTCTCCTCCTTGAGCTGTTCCAGGTTCAGCAGCATTTTCTTCAGCAACGCCATAGGTTTCTACCATCTCGAGATGCTCGTCTTCGTCTTCGAATTCGTGCGTAGTACTGAGTATGACTTGCTGAGGGTGAGATGACGATAGGAACCCAGGGAGCCACGCCAGATTCACGCAAGTCCCACGTTCGAATGGGCCCCGGTCACAAGTGGTGGTTCGAGTGAAGAAGGCTGGCTGGATTGTGAGTGCTATTCTCGGCATCCATAATCCAGAGTTTCTCATCACGTGCGCCGTTCTCCCTCATGTCGCGGAGTACCATGATCAGAGTCTTCAGTTCGCCGTCGCGTTTTTACCACGCAACAAAGCCACCTGCTCCCTTGTGCTTGCCACCCGGCTACCCCAGCCTTCTCCCGCTCGTGTTATCGTACAGCAACCTCTTACTTCGTCCGCGGAACATTGACGGACCATACTTGGCGAGCACAAGGACCAGTGACGGAGGTACCATAGACGAAGAAAGCGTCGTGCCGTTTTTTCTCTCGCGTCCGGAAGGCTCGAAGTTGCGGCAATTACCCATTGGTTTTGTGAGGGCGGAGGTGTCAAAAGCACTGGAGAAAGACCATCAGAGACAGATACACCAAAGTTCAAAGTCACCATGGGACCTCCAATACTCTTCCCCAAATGAGCTCGCCTCCATTTCATTCGCTCCCTGGGTTAACAAAGGAGGAAGGTACACCCGAACGTCCCAAATCGAGAGACTCGTTCGTGAGTGGAAGGATGAGCTCAGGTTCGACAACATCCTTCGAGGTCAGTTCACTACTGTGGAGTGTCATGCTACCCACACAACTCCCATTTAGGCTGGAGTGATGAGGGATACCCTGTTTTCCACCATACTACATACGGAACATCATCCCATGCTAACACTGTCGCATTTGCCATCGAGCGTGCTGCTCTTCCTCTCTTCGGGTTTGCAAATTTTGGAAGCCTCCTGATAGGTCGGTTTTTGTTCATATAGCCAGTGCTGATTTCAGTGACTGGTTCTCAGCGTACTTGCATGACCGAAGTACAGATAAAACGATGATATGGGTTCCTCGTCGGTCTATGACAAAGCGAACGTAAGTCTTGCCAGTTGTTTTAACAAGCTTTTCCGTCTCCGGCCTTTAATCTGTTCTCCAGATGGCCGGGTAAACTCGACGTCACTGTCGGCGGCGGAATTGGCTTGGGCGATACTGCCCTATTGACGATTATACGAGAATGCGTGGAGGAAGCATTGTTGGACAGCAAGTACGTCCGTGATAATGTACGTCCGGTCGGTATGCTACCCTTTCCGAATCGCTCTCCAGCGGGTTGGATTCTTCCGGGCTTATATTATCTCTACGACCTCCCGCTCAAATCTGATGGATTTATTGTCCCTCGGACCAATTTCGCAGATGGCGAGGTGGAATGTTTCGAATTGATGGACGCAGAAACGGTGCTTCGGAACTTGCTTGAGGGAATGTTCAAAGCAAGTTCAGCGCTCGCTATGGTGGACTTTTTTGTTCGACATGGGTTCGTTACCGAGGCATCAGACAGCAACTATGCAGACGTCTGTAGACTCCTCAAGCGCGATATTAGACTTCCAGTATCATAACTGTCGTTCCTTATTTTAGACGTAGTGGAGGACTAATAATGAATACGATGCAATTGCGAATTCTGACATCCAAAGGTAAGTTGTACCGGAGCAAGAACCCAATTCAGTTTTTGGCTTTTGGAGCCGCCATGAAGAAATTAGCGAGCTTTTTCTGTTTCGGCTGACCTCCTTTGGAACTACCTGCGCCTGTCTTGCCTGATTTCGCCCCCTTACTAGCAGTGGAATTTGTAGCGGTTGGCTTGATTTTAGGTGCAGACGTAGCCGAGTCTTCTTGCTCTTCATTCTTCGAAGACTTCGCCTTTGATTTTCCCTTGCCTTTGGCGGGCGCAGCAGGTTCAGGTTCCTCATTCTCGTCAACCGATTCATATGAGGAATAATCCTCGAAGACTGCGAAAGATTAGAAGATAGCTGTGGTATCTGGCAGGCCTCACCAACTTGTATAGTTTTTTGCATCATTTGTTTCTCGGCTCTTCACTACTCTCTTCTTCTTCAGGCCATTACTACCGACTGGAATAACTTTCTTTGGTCGACGTTTCTTCGGTTTTACCGGTGGCAAGGAGTCATCGTCCACCTCCACCTCCTTCTCCGGAATATCGTCTGCTGATCCTTCCTCTTCCTCGCCCGTGCCAGGATCATGAGCAGGAGCCTCTCGTGTCACACGCATGACTTGATCTGTCGTTACTCAGTGATGCATTCTGGACATGCAGGGATAATCTGTTCGCTTACCATCATCAATATCCATCAAGTTATTCACGTCCTGGGGGTCATCTGAAGTTGCGGGCTCTGATGCTCTGGATGGACGCGATTTCGAGGCGAGTCGCCGTACACCCTCATCATCATCATCATCGTCTGACAGCACCGTGCGGTTCTTCAATCGTACGCCTTTGCTCGATTCAACTGAAGGTTTCGATAGTGAAGGGTTCTTTTTTTTATCGTCATCCGAATCAGACGTCGCCGGTGACCTGCGTTTCGTGCCTCGCTGGAATATGGTCATCAATCTTCAAGTGGCCTTTGAGACATCAACATCAAAAACCTTTTTGTTCTGGGCTTCCAAAGTCCAGTCAGATTTGGCAGTTTCCCTATCGGCGGTCTCCTGTTTACTTGTTTCTTTCGGCTTTGACTTTGAGAAGAACAGTTTCCCTGCAGCCTTGACCTCCTTTTTGGCTACGGGTACGGCGGGCTTTTCTTCGGGCTCTTCAACAGACTTTTCTTGAAGCGTGACCACGGGCGACTTTTCCTGTATACAATCTTGCACAACCGACTTCTCCGTAGGTTTCGACAACTTTGGTTTAGAAGGTCCAGCAATGGGTTGATGTGCTAGTTTCGATTTTCTCGCCGGGGCCACCACCTTGACGTTCGACCCCATGATTCTTCCAACAGCTGATGCAATTTCAAGACCCTGTTTTCCAATGTCGATCTCACGTATACTTTCTGCGGGAGTACATATAAGACCTGCGTCCTATACAAGGAATGTTGAGTAGTCATATTCAGTTCCACAAGGTTGATCTTTACATACGTGAATCGGAGCGGGAGTTAAGCTATAGACATGAATCGAATTTATGCGTGAAAACTTAGATTCGACGCCTGGGCGAATATCAGAACCAAGGACGGCCGGAAACATTCCGACTCACTTTGCAGATCTTTTTCGTTAACTAGTAGCATCGTCGTTTGTGGGACTTCCTCTCCATCATTCTCACATTCTTCTTCTTCGCCAACGCCTTTGCCGTCCATTTCGATGTCCCCAGAGACGCGTCTCTGTGAGGTTGAGACCTCGCCGCTTACAAGGTAGGTTGCACAAGCCACTTGTGAATGGTATGGTGCAACATTGTGATATGTTGCAAGCTCACTAGCAGATGTTAAGAAAGCCCTTGCAGAAAGGGTATTGCTCACTTCTTCGCAGTGTTTACGTGAATGCGTAATTCTCGACTAAGCGACCTATATGTTACCTTGAAAGTTGAATCAATGAAGAATGTTGTCATGGTGCTTGCAAATGTCCTACAATGTTCTTCTCTATGAAGATCTGTTTCGTCAAATAATCGACGACTGCCTGAGTGGACATGAAAGGGAGAGCTTATCGAATTTGGGCCTACGACTGGGAGCCACGTGATTCGCTAGTGACTGAGCTACTACATACTAAGTATGAACGAAAGCGAGAAATGAAGGGTATCTTGTCCGAGGCAATTTACAAAGCATGAAATCGTAGGCGCCGAGTCACTCTCTACTATCTTCTCACCCCCCGACTACCATGCCTCGTACGGTCTGCCTCTCTGGCCTTCGACCGCTGTTCCCTGATGCTCATCATAAGCTGTCGCCCAACAGGCGAGAGTTCCGAGGACGATACTGGCGAGGGAGTCATTCCCTTGGTGGATGGAATGTCCCAGGATTGACGGCAGCTCGAAATAAGGATTTCGAGTCAGACTTGGCGCGTAGCGGTGTCAAAGGTGACTTATGTTGTGCTGACAGTTGCTTCCAATGTAACCATTCTCCTTGTTTAGTCCCATTACAATTGACCGGGTTC